>OX244039.2:27211419-27852762 GCA_945859785.2 Tridacna gigas
ACCGGACAGTGTAGATCAAAGATCATACTCCACGTTCTGTGTAGTCTGATCTTTGTGTCCGCAAAAGGTCCTTGAGTCGCGCTTGGCAGCCTAAGGGTTAAAAAGTGATGGTCACCAGTATTCTTTTCCTGTCCTACATTTTTGAAATCACCAATCTGCACCAAGGTCGTCAAATCCGTGAATTGTTTTGTAAAAGGTTAACCAGAGAAAAAAATGTAGTATGACGGCATAACGCCAGGAATTCCTATGATAATATGAAATGGGCCTTGCTCTGGCAAAAGGGGGCCTTCAATGCATCTCCGTGATAAATAATACCAAGCAGTCATCACATGATCATGAACCCATAAAGTCCATTTTATCCAACAACCGACTGAATCTTACGGTAGACTGGCTATTTGAAATACAGAAAATTGACCTATAACGAAAAGTCTCGACCCAGGACAGCGGCTGATCTGGGTCGATACTTTTCGCAGATGTATCAAGTTCCCTTTTCAGAGAGCGTGGCCCAAATGTTTTCTCTGTTTATGAATACTTAATCATCCACAACAAAAAGGGAAGTTGTCAAGCTTTATATATTCATATAAGGCGTCACTTCAGTTCTCCGATGATCTCCCGAAAATGGATGCTAAATTTTTACATACAGCCTTGCTAGTTTTAGCTTATATTAGCCTTATTGAAGGTTTAACTGTAAATCAAGGTAAAAAATATATGTGACATGGATTTAGTTCGGTCTTTATCCGTTAAAGGGGGACATGTAGTTATTTTATAAAATTATAAATTTCAGGGTTTTTTTTTTTTTTTTTTCCTTTCTATGTTTTCATACATTCAATCTTTCGTTCATTAACTTCTCTATAAAGCAAGATTTTTTTTTTTTTTTTTTTTCGGAGCTGTTTGGAATGTGTAGGGAATCTTTAGGTGTTACGTAGCCTTTTAATGTTTTTCTACGAAAATCAACACATTAGGATTGGTAACTACATATCTTATATTACACTAATTGAAGGTTTAACTATAAACAAAGTTAAAATTAATATACATATGACATGGATTTAGTTCGGTGTTTATCCGTTAAAGAGGGACATTCAAACATTTTTCGAAACTAGTTTCAGTTTGTTTTTTTTTTTCCTTTCTATGTGTTCATGCATTAAATCTTTCGTTCATCAAATTCTCTATACAGGAAGAAATGCTTTTTTCTTTCGGAGCTGTTTGGAATGTATAGGGAATTTTTAGGCGTTATTTGCCTTTTGATGTTTTCCCACGAAAATCAACACATTAAGATTGGTAACTACATTCCGACTTTTAAGCGATTTATACTGTACTTTACATGAATTTTGTAGCAAGCCAAAATTAGTCAAGTTCATATTTTGACAATAGCAATCTAAAAACCTGTCTTTAAATAAAACTGCTGCATTTCTGTAATTGTTCCCAAATGAAATAGGATGTGTCGATCTTTTTCACTGTAGGAAAAGTTCGTGCTGGTTAGGAACATAGGTTGAATATGGAGAAATACAAGAAAGGCTAACATGCATTTTTAATCCTGAACCTGCTAAGTAAGTTAACTGAACTTTTCAAGCTGATAGTATAAACCAAAATGTTGCTATTTCAAAATTATTTCTGGGGAAAGAAATATCTCCCTATCGGGCAGTTTAGAGCCAAGATCAGACTGCACGCTCTGCGCAGTCTGATCTTATCTACACTGTCCGTAACTTGAGTCGCGCTTAGCAACCTAAGGGCTAAACGTCAGATGTCGGAAACGGGGTCTGCCAGGTTAGGTTAAATACAGCTACTTTTGGCTCTAGTGTCCTGGTTGAAAATGATCGGTTTTTAGAAATTATTTTTAGATCTAGCCAGGGTTAAGTTTTGCAATGATGAATGTTTCTCGATTGTGAAAATAAGTCTATATATAACTAGAAAAAAATACGATATATATGTACAGAAAAAATATATAAATAAAAGTTTGAGGAGTATGGGCAAATAAACAACAAACAAAACAACGTTTTTTTTATTTTTATTTCTTTTTTTTTAATAAAGCTCCAAGGAATTTTTACTTGCTTATTTAACAGTATATATCCACATCACACGGCAACAATTTCTTAGATCTCCAGTTCGGTCGAATATAGCCAAATATTTTACGATCAAAACAAAGATGATTTTTTTCGCTGCTTTTACTGACTATTTATAGTGTCTGATAAAAACACTAATAAAGCACAAAAAGGTGTATAAAAATTATGTTCACTGTATTTGCTGGAAGTTTAACAACACGGTGTACTGTATACCGCTTAGAAGAATAATACAATACACAGATCGTTTTAAACTACAAAGAAGCGATCTAATTCGTAGAAAAGTTAAAATACAGGAAAAAAAAAACCTTCAGCTTGTCGTTCTTCACGTTGGCCGATAAAAATGTTAAAAAATTACTTAAATTACTAATTCTACGCAGATAAAAGTATGGTATGGAAATTGCCCCATTGGACGGATTTGAGCTCTTGCTGATGTGAACTTCATGGCAAGAAATGAAAACCCCGTTTTTTTTTTTTGCTCACGAATAAAGGTAACGACGATGAAGATACTTTCATTCTAAAGTTCCATGGCAATGTTCAGACATTTGTTAAGACCTAACGATTTGATTTGGGGAAAAATGATTTTTGTAAACTATCTTTCACAAAATGTCTGACCTCGTAGATCTGAATTTACGCTGCTCGCAAATTATTTGAAGGGCTCAAACTTATCAGTTAATTTTCATGTATTTGTCAGAGATTAATAAGTGCCTTATAAACAATGGTGGATGTTCAGATACATGTAACTACAATAATGGGTCTTATTTTTGTTCCTGCAAAGAAGGATACACTGTTGGAATCGACGGAAATATCTGTAAAGGTATGTAAACAAAGTTTGAGTCACTTAACTCTTTACCAGAGGACACAAATTTAATAATAGACTAGTCAATATTGAAAGAATTTACGAACTACAAATGAGCCATGCTCTGTGAATAGAGGGCATAATGCATCTGCAAAAAAGTATCGACCCAGGTCAGCCTGTGTAGTCTGCGCAGGCTGACCTTGGCCGAAACGTTTTGCTTTTGGTCAAATTTCAACATGTCAAAGGATCAGTGTACCTCATGATTCTGATTGTTCAAGAAAATGGATTTTATGGATCCACAATTTTTTTATGACTTGCTTGGTATAATGGATCACGGAGGTGCATTAAGCCCCCATTTTGCCAGAGCATGGATCAAATAAAAATGACAAGCATGATGGAATTTATCCGTGAAAGGACAGAAAAAAACTTGAGAAAAGAGGAAAATGGTGGTTATCAGTTTATTCTCCTTTTCCAACCATGTACAGCTTCCCAATGCACAAATGTGTTTGGTAAAGAGTTTTAGAATATAGATTCATTTTTTACCGAATCTTGCTGACACGAGCTCATACTTCCCTTTTATCAAAAACAGAAGAAATGCACTACCCTACGTATTGAATTTAAAAGTCCCTTAACTCTGCTGAATCATTCTTTTTCGCAGAGTATTGGCTTTAGTTGAAAATTGTAAACTTTTCTTTTGAACAATTTGCCCTCAGCAGACACGACCGTTTTGTTCACCTTTGAAAACAATGTCACAGAGAAAAAGAAAGTTTTTTTTTTTTTTTTTTTTACGAGCAAATGCTTCTATTGCTTACACATATGTTGTAAAGGCATACTACGCTAACATATCGTTCATTTCGTGTTGTTACCTGCTCTCACAAGAACTTTTTTTCTGTTACTTCAGACATTGATGAATGTTCAGTCAACAGAGGTGGCTGCTCAGATAAATGTATCAACACGATCGGTAGTTATACTTGTGCTTGTTATATCGGCTATGAACTTGTGGATGGGCTTTGCGAAGGTACTGTGGTTTTTCATCTATGATCTGAGCTTTAACCCTTTACCCTCAAACTGCTGAATAAATCAAACAAAAGATTTGCAGCCCAAAGTGAATCAAAGCGCTGAAGGCCTGGGCATCAGAACGGGTGAAGAGGTCGGAAGATGAGGCCCAGAAGCTCAAAGTTGCTATCACATTTGTACAGGCTTATAAACTGCTATCACATTTGTACAGGCTTAAAAACGGTTATCACATTTGTACAGACTAATAAAGAAATATCTACATGTCTCACACTGACAGTCTGAGGAGTTGACAACGGAATGGAAAAAAAACATAAATTTGTAAAGGCCAATATGATGAGGTTTTTCTTTTTTTGTATAGCCTTGGCCTTTATCGATTGAAAGGAGATAATTTCTAAAGGATTTTCCGTTTCATATTTTCTTCCTGCACGTTGCTTTGGCGACAAATCAAAATGGTAAGAAACAAAAATTGCTGATAGAGGACAAGTCCGGGGAACATTTCTGGAAAGTGCAAAAAATCCACAATGGCCAAGCAATGAATCATATTTTTCTTTCAATTTACTATACTCAGTCTATATGTTGAAATAGTAACCATGTCCTTTTAGCTATAACAAGGAAAAACACAAAGTCTTTAAAGGGTAATATCACAGAGCATGATTTGGTGTCTGAGAAAGACAATTCTTTGGGTATTTCGGTTTCTATGGCAACAAATAAAAAGATCCCTACATTCGGGCGCTGATGCTCGGCAACAGTTGTGTTTGGTAACAAGAGCACCATATAAGGTGCCAACACTTGGCTGCAGTTGCTGGATTTTCAGTGAAAACACCAAGTTGAAAAAGAGACATAACTTGATAGTTATTTACTCTTATTGTTTATGTTTCCCTTTTGATAGTGAACAACTTGTCCAAGTTTGAAGTACACATCTTCAGTTATAACAAAGATATTGTAAAATGTCAATGATTTTGCATGACGAGGACATAAACGACGAAGATGATGACACTAGTGCTATGAAAATACCATGCCTCTAAAAACAGCTGACCTAAAAGTTCTTAGTCGAAAAAGTGGAATACTGATAACTTTGTCAACAGTATTTTGGTGGTTACCTGCCTCTGTTGTACTAATAAAAATTTCCCTTTTAACAGTTAACAAAAAGTCCAAGTTTGAAGTATCTATCTTCATTAATGACAGATATGATAAAATGTCAAACGTTCTGAAATTCAAAGTAGTAAAAAAGGGGCGTAACTGTGTCAAAAATAGTTTGATGGTTACTTACCCTTGTTATATGGGTACCCCTTTGACAGTAAATAACTTATCCAAGTTTGAAGTAAATATCTTCAGGAATAACAGAGATATTGTAAAATGTCAAAGTTTTTACACGACGACAATGACGCATAGGCTTTGACAATAGCTTGACGTTTTCTTCGTAAACAGATGAGCTAAAGACTAGCAGTTGAATAAAATCATATGGATGATACAAGACTGCTCGAGAAACATTTCTATCAAAGTTTTGTCAAAATATCTGCTGTAAATGTCACTTTTCAGTTTTTCCCATTGAAAGTCTATGGAATCTCTAAGTTGCCATGATCAACCAAGTTGGAGAGCCGATTTTCATAAACAAGAGGGCCGTTGAACCTAAGCCCTCATCTGAGTAAAGTCATCTAGGATTGATAAATTTGAAGAGCTCCTGATTTTGATTATGGAGAACACACATGAGCCATGCTCTGGCGAAAGGGGGTTTTATGCATCTCCGTGATCCATCATTGCAAACGAGTCGTCATATATTTATGGATCCATAATATCCATTTTGTTGAACAACCGACTAAATCATGAGGTACACTGGTCCTTTGACAGAAAATTTGCCAAAAGCAAAATGTTTAGACCCAGGTCAGCCTAAATACCTTCGATATAAAACACCCACCAGTTACTTAACTCTTTACCACACTGTCCCGAGTTCTAAGGACTCTTGGGATATAGCCTCATGCAAACCTTTTGGAAAAAAGAAGAAAAAAATGCTCTCTTTTTTACTACAGGGTTTTTTCTGCACTTTCATAGCTAATAACCAACATTTCAGCAAAATCTAACTTGCCACGGTCCGCAAATGTTTTCAATTTAGACCAGTCTAAAATTTATTCAATTTATGGTTTTCAATGGCTCATGTTACAAACTTTGATGCATATTGGATACTGTATGCGCCGATTTTGCTCTGGGTCGAAATGGTTATGGACCGAGATTTCATATCAGGACAACTCTGACAGGAAGAAATAAGGCATATATACCAATCACATACATAGTTATAACATCAGACACGTTAAGAGTTAATACTATAATGATTCAATAAAAGAAGCGTTCTCTTTGCAAACACCTTGTCATGAAATTGTAAGGATGAGTATCGAAACTAAGAACGTCGAAACTAATCGTTTGCATGCATTTTGTTGACACAATTATGATATAATTATATCTTGAATTAAGTTCGTCGGCATATGATGCATAGACAGATCAATAGAATTACACACACGAGACAGAAATAGCGATTTACGTACCTCACCACTTCTTCAAAATTGGATCATTTTTCCGAGCAGTGTATCAAAACAAAAAACATGTAATTGTTCCCCGTGGAATTGGTTCAATAAGTGTTAAGACTAATAATTACGACTATCTTTGACGACTCAAAAAGTAATATACTTATTACTTAAATGAAGAGGCTTTTTGTGCAACAAAATACCGAGACAATGTTTTGTCTGCGAATATCGTATTCTCGGAAGATTGACCTGTCTGCAGTGACACAACACTATCCGATAAAGGGTGAATATTTAAACCCGGTGCGCATAAATCAAAACTCTGTCTCTCTAAAGTTATAAGTAATACGTCTGTCGAGAAATCAAGCCTGTTTTCCGCTCAGAATTATTTAAAACATAATAGTTTCAAACGGAAAAATGAAAATAATAATACGCAAATCTTTGTACACATTTTCTAAATATAGATTAAGGGAAAACCACCAAAACAATACCTTGCGCGTGCATAATTAAATAGCTAATGACTGTTCGCTCAATACAACCTATACAACCTAATCAGTGCAAATCATGTTGAAATGAAACTTTATCAAAGTTGCTTGAAAGCTGCCGTAATAAATAGAGAATATATGGTTGTTGCTGAGATGGACAAAATTTATCCGGTGAGGCTTTGAAAATTGTGAGGGCGAGCTTTAGCGAACCCTCTTCAGTTTTCGGACCGATCCGGATAAATGTTTTTCCACCTCGGGACCAAGCATATATTTATCCCGATTCAAAGGGAAAAAAAGCATTTTCTACTCCCCATTTTTTTTTTTTTTTTTTTTTTTTCAATTTGTATTCAATAGGTCCCAATTTGCCACAATTTCTAGCGTGATATCAATGTTTTTATTTCCAAATAGGTCTAGTTTTGCTACACGTGTACGCTGATTGATTAAATTTTCGTTTATTTATCGTCGCCACCGGTTTCCCATATGGGCGACGCCCCCCTGAAGGCTGTTAGTTATGTTACGGGAGATAGTGCAAGATACAGGACGAAACCCATCCTAAGTTAGGCCTGATTCTTAAACGTCCTCGCTGTATGGCACCGTCACATGGGACATCGGTTTAACGTCTCATCCGAACCTTTCCATATCTTTTTCATCTTTTTATTAAATTATGATTATATCTTAATAATGCCATTAATTAGAGGTAAGGACTCCATTAAATAGTGTTAAGAATTATTTGTGACAATTTTACATTGGAGACAAAAACTTACAAACTTTAATTCAGATATTCTATTAGTGACTTACATGTCACCCACAGTCAACCGATTATTGCTGAAGAATCTTGTTAGCAAATGTATAGCCTTTTCTGATTATACCATTTAATAGCATTAACCCTTTACCACACAATCCCGACTTTTAACGACCTTGTAGAAAGAATGCTTTTGAAAACATTGTGGGAAAAGGAGAAAATGCTGGTAACCAGCATTTTCTCTTTTTCCCACAATGTTTTCTACTTTTTCGGACACAAATTCTATCATTTGAGCTACATTTAATTTGTTGTCTGCCAGTGCTTTCAATTTGGACCTGTCTAAAATTCTGTCGTTTGGTAAAGAGTTAAACAAATCCCAGCAAATTACATGTGAAGACAGAATGAAGTTTAGATCAGAATTCTGTTAGTGACTTACATGTCACCCACAGTTAGCTGATTACATGTATTACTCAAGAATCTTGTTTGCAAATGTATAGCCTTTTACATTATAGTCTTTTATATTACGAATATACCATTTCGTGGCATTAATCACCCCCCCCCCCCCCCTAACAACCAGAAAATCAAACAAACTATATACAGTGTATAGTAATTATAATTTAAACTTTACAGTAAGTTACCACAAAAACATGGTATTGTTAGTGACTTACATGTCACCCACAAATATTGATTAAAATTATTATAGTGACAATTTATATAGAAAATTTAATGGTTTACATTGCATTCATTCATCATGTTTATGCTTTTTGACGACAAATAAGATACTGTGTAAAACATATGCTGGTAACCAGCATTTTATCCTTTTCCTTTAATGTTTTCTACTCTATTAACCCATTACCACACTATCACCAATTTTAACACCCCTGAGAAAGACAGCTTTGGAAAACAATGTGGAAAAAGAAGCAAATGCTAGTAATCAGAATTTTTTCTTTTCCCACAATATTTTTTAATCTCTCTGACTCAAATTTCACAGACTGGGCCATATTTAAGTTGTCGTCTGCAACAGCTTTCAATTTCAACCTGTCTAGAATTTAGTCGTTTACTAATAGGTTAAAGAAAAAAAAGTAATGTAAAATATTTTGTCGTCTGCAACTCCTTTTAATTTGAACCAGTGTAAAATTTTGTCGTCTGGCAATGAGTAAATCATTCATAGCTGAAATTGTGTCTTTTAAAGTCCCATGAATTATCAAAATTATGATTACTTACTGTATTTATTCTGTCATTTTCTAAGTCTTTAAAGACTGAGTTACAAAGGTAATTGTACCATTTTCTATATAACTCTGGTGATGGATGCACTCCATCATACAAACAGTCATAAGAAATTCTTTTTGTCTTTACTTGACTTGATCCATTTCTACCTCTTTTTTTAGTGTTACATAACAAAAAATCCCTATCCCATCGTACAGAATGTTTATCATACTCATCATTAAGAGAAGATATATACGTATTTAAGGAAGAAATGTCTTGTTCAAGAAGCAGCTGTTGGTCTTGAACATTTGATGAATGGCACATATAGTTGAGCCTAGCTCTTGTCATGTTAAAGTCATTGTACTTGGAAATGTTTACGGGAGCAATGTGCACATGCTTTATCTTATATTTTGCTGAATTTAATAGAGAATGATATTTAAGTAGAGATTTGACATTATTGATGTTATCTTCGTTGTCAGTGTATACAAGTTCACTTCCTCCAGAGTGATACATTTTTTTTAGTGAGGTCACAAATTCCAGCTGCTTTTGTAACATAGAAAGTTTGATCATCACGAAAAGATTGTTTTAGAGAGAACATTTTTTTATCAACTAAAGTTTTAAGGGTTGATATTTTGGCACCAGGAACAATTATCAAGAGGGTATTTGACCTCTGAAATGAAGGTACATCTTTCAAAAATTTATCAAAGTTTGCCCCCCTTGAATCAGTTGCAAAAATGTATTGTTCCATCTGAAAATGAAATGAAAAACAAACATGGTGCATCCTAAATCTGAAAATAAGTCATAGACAGATCTCTGTGAAAAGGGGTTTGATACATATTTGTTTAATTTTTAGTTTCATTTAATTGCTAAAGGTTATATAAGATATAACTCTGCTTCAACATTTTTTCAGTTATATTGGACACATAGATCTCTCTATGTCAAACCTTTCAGTACAAACACAACTTACAACCCTAGCCACCTGAAATAGACAGGTGAACTGTAAGCCTACATGTTTCATTCTTTTCATAATTGACAGCTTTCTTTGATACATTACACCCCTTTTCACAGAACAATACTAAACTGATAAACATGTATATGGCATGACTCTTACGTAGATGCTAGGATGGAAGGGATTAACATCCCTTTCAATATTTTTACGGTTGTATTGGGATAGCTGATCCACCTAACAATGTGTGTCTGTAATTTACCAGCTGGTCATCCAATGTAGATGAAAAACTATCATTTACCTATTAATGAGAGATAATGACTCTTGCGTCAATAGGGTTGAATGTATCTTTGACTGCGTTCATTGAAGTATGAACTAAAATAGCCTAAAACATGGCAAGTAACGCCCGTAGGGCGTTATGTTTGCCATGTTCTAGGCTATTTCTGTTTATACTTCAATGAACACTGGTAATGATATATTTCAACCCTTATAATTGCATTCCCTCTTAATTAGAACAAAAGATAGCTCTGAAATTTTCCAAAAATAATTCCAATTGCGTTTATACTTGTATAAAATGCAATTGATTTGACCATTTGACGCATTTTGAACCAATGAAATGTCTTGAATTTTTATGAGTGCAATTATTGACTTTTGTCAATGTCCAAAATAATGTTAGCAGAGCAAGGCTTCAAATTAGCTTGAAATGGCGACCCTGGATTTATAGCCCATGGCATCACCAAGTGAGATATTGGGGCTAGGCAACTATTAATTAGAATTCCTTAATGGACAAAAATGTCAGAATGGTGCTGAGTTGATATACTTTGCATCAACACATTATGAATAGGAAATGAAAATCAAGAGATACATGTGTAAATAAAAGTGAATATCAAAGGCAACATTTTAAGCTACCTGTCTCTTCAAATTGATATGCAATTACGACAAGACTGTTTGTGGTTTAACAGTGCCTCCCCTTGCCAGTATATATTGATGAATGGCAAAAAATGAAAATATTTGAAAATATTTTATAATGAATAAAGATGATACCTAAATACAACTCATATATATGTGAGCTATCAAACTATAGACTTGCACTGAGTATGGCCTATGAACTAACCACATAATGATGTGAACAATTTTTTGCACATCCACGCAGATGACGGCAGGACTATGACAATTGCTGATTATTTTTTCTCCTTATAAATAGCGTAAAGAATATATATTTCTCATTATTGCTATTATCATTTGATGGTAGCATTAAATGAAGATATTATTTACATATTGTATAATAATAACCGTTTTCTAGGACTTTGTAATAACATTACTTTCTTACACGGTTTGACAAACACAAAAAAAATAGATATATCTAGATCTGCATGTGATTGAAAGATTGAAACAAGATGTCTTTGTGAAGCACTAATGTCCCCGTAATCGCTATTTTTTTTAAAACGCGACCTTTATATTTGACCTTTACCTTGGTGGATGACCTTGACCTTGGTACCAAAAGATGCGTATCGATGAGATGTACCTACATACCAAATATGAGCCTTGTGACTTAAAGACTTTAGCAGTAACAGGAAAATGTTAAGTTTTCGAACAGCCGGATGGAAGGACAGACCGACAGATGGACGGACGGACAGAGGGACAAAGGTAAAACAGTATGCCCCCGATCTTTCTATGTGGGGACATTAAAAATCTTTAATTTTGCATGAATCCTGTGAACAACAAATTAAGAAGCAAAAGATAAAATTTGTCTTGGCTTTTCTTTAAAAACACACACTGAAAACTGGTTTTCAAGATTCGAAAATTAAGAAAAAAGGAGATTTAAATGTGTAAATAAAAAAAATTCAATGGTTGGACCCTTTTCTGCAACAAAATCAAGAGATTGTCTGGCTATGGCATCACAGGTTAAACTGCAATGGAAAATGTCCACAATGCTAACAAATTTGGCTTTAAAATCGATCAAAACTAACCAAACCAACTATGAGGAAAGAGTGAGATGTCAGAAATATTGTAAATAAAGTGGTTCAGCCCCAAATTCAATGAAGACAGTAAAAATATTAGCTAGACATCCGTCACAACAGGGTTTTGACAGTCGGAATAGCAGACGATGTAAACAAAAATCACATGATGCGTCATGTGACCGTTGCCTTCCAATTTGAAATGAAAAAAAGGTTTTGTGCATTCTTTACGTAAATTTGCGGGTCCAGGGAACATACTCTGTCGTAAGATTACCATAGAGCCGAAAGGAAACCAACACTTATCAACAATAGGAGCGCGATAAATAATTTTCGATTTAGAATGCCGTGACGTCATTGCGTTTACAATCGAAACCATTACTTCTCCAAACTCACCTCGGAATAGGATCAGATGTACTGTCGGTAGAATTAAGACATCTAAATACAATAATCTCTTCATGCATACATTTCAATGCCTTACAAATGCATCAGTATTAGGTTTAGGTCAAGGGCGACCCCGAGAGGCCGGCAGATATTAACGAGGAAGCCATTTTTCCTTAGAGGGCGTGTCACGTGACAAATGTAAACATCCCCCCCCCCCCGTAAAAAAACGACTTCGGTTTACTTCTTCCGGTTAATGTTATCATCGTTTAACATTACGTTGTTTCCACAACATCTCGGATGTTTTTTTGTTTTTTTTTTTTCCCTTTATGGCCTTGGGCTGATTTGTTGACTGGCTCTCGTACGTGTTACCTATAGACGGGCTAAATTTTCCTTCTATTTGGACGTTATTTATTGGTTGCCATTATTAATGTCGCCAAAACTGGAGACGTTTGAGCGTTCACTTATGGCAGACGTGTATCTATAACGTTGCGTTGACAGTTAGCATACGTGGCATATTTAGACATAAAAACATTGATAGAGTAAGAAATTGTGAAAAATTACATATCTTTGATGATACATGTATATGGGTAGTTCGGATATAATAGGAAATATTGCTTTCCTCGAATCGCTAGAATAAGTGCGTACTTAGGCTGTGAAAGCCTCTTAAAACCAGATCTTACGACAACCTATTGTAAACAAATAAAAAAAACAGGAGTAAAAATGTGCTTTTCCTTTTTTAAAACGGGATATCTCTAATACATAGTTGGTGCCATCATCGCCAAAACTCGCCCTCTCAGTTTTGTAAGCCTCACTGGATAAACTTTATCCATCTCAGCCCCAACCATATCTCCTCTATCATAAATCATACCAGTTAGTGTTGCTTTGAACTAACGCATATTTTATTAAGAAATTGGCGGCATCAATGGAGTCCGGTTCTGTACCCAGGTTGCTCAAATCAAAAAGGTCAGTATTTGGAAAAGGCCACAAAGGGGAACATAATGCGAGACAATCTGCTGAACCCATTCATTTTCTATCTCTTGTTCAGTAGTATCCTGCATTTAAAGAGGCGTGTAATCTGGTTTTATTTCGCAAGGTTGAGATAAATTTATATTTCATTTACCTACAAAGATAACTTTTGAAACTAGTATACGCGTATAGACTAAAATACATGTAATAAAACAATTGGAATGTATCATCGTTTTTATCATTATTTATTTCTTTTGAATTATATCTTTCCCTGTTTATCACAGGGCAGCTGCTACGCAAGGGATAAATACATTGTAAACAGGCTTGAAAGTTAGTTGTGCGG
This sequence comes from Tridacna gigas, assembly GCA_945859785.2. Lineage (NCBI taxonomy): Eukaryota > Metazoa > Mollusca > Bivalvia > Cardiida > Cardiidae > Tridacna > Tridacna gigas. The sequence goes on from OX244039.2 coordinate 27,224,833, forward strand.
ATAGCTTAGTCCGTAGAGTCGCTTTAGTATGGCTGGCATGAATCCTAGCGGTGAAAATATCTTTTTTTATTTTTTATTTATTATTATTTTTTTTTTTTTTTTTTTTTTTTTTTTCAATGTTGTTTAAGGTAAGAGAAAGATTCACCTCCTTATTTATTCATTTATTTATTCATTTATTTATTTATTTATTTATTTATTTATTTAAACTCTGGTTTCATGCACCTTTATTTGAGATATGTTGTTGTTTCTGAGCACAATTCCCCGATACTGTACCATGCAAAACTTTTTTTCTGGTAGCCTGACCAAGAAGATAACATAATATCTCTAGTTTTGTCTCATTTATGACAGATCTTGACGAATGCAAAAAAGATAATGGTGGATGCACAAACAGCTGTTTGAACTACGAGGGAAGTTACAGCTGTATATGTGACAAAGGATATTCTTTAGATGAGGACAGGCGAGCATGTAACGGTAGGGCATTGTTTTACTTGTTTAATGCTCTCATAGTACACATTTGTACTATGTGTGCATTTGTGGGGTTTTATAGGGACACTATGCGATTCACTCTCTTAAACCTCTGGTTGATTTCCCACAAAAACACAGTTGAAATAATGCGAAGCGGTGGTCAATGTATGAAGTATGTAGTGATTTAAGTTTTGGAAGTACATACCACGCTATATTTCAAAAAATGTACTCAAAGTAGTCTATGAAAGTGTGATACATTTACTGTTAATATCTGAACTAAAAGTAGTCTATGAAAGTGTGATGTACCGTTAATACACGAACGAAAAATAGTCTATGAAAGTGGGATGGACCTTACGTGCACGTTCTAAAAGTAGACAATGAAAGTGTGGCATACTCTAAGTATGCGTTCTCACAGTAGGCTTTAAACGTATATTGTACTACAAGTACATGTTCTTAAAGTAGGCTATGAAAGTTTGATGGTCGTTTTTAAAGTAGTCTACGAATGTATAAGGACACGTTCTTAAAGAAGACCATGAAGGTGTCATGTACTCCTAGTATACGTTTTTAAGTAGGCTGTTAAAGTGTAATGTACTCAAGTGCACGTTTAAATGTGGGCTATAACAGTTTGGTGTACTAAAAGGACACGGACTCAAAGTCGTCTCTGAAAGTATGATGTTCTCTAAGTACAAGTTCTTAAAGTAGACTAGAAAAGGATGGTATACGCCAAGTACATGTTCATAAAGTAGGCTATGAAAGTATGATGTATTCTAAGTACGCGTTCTTAAAGTGGGCTAGGAAAGTATGGTGTACGCTAAGTACACGTTCTCAAAGTAGGCTATGAAAGCGGGATGAACTCTAAATAACACGTTCTCAAAGAAGGCTATGAAGATATGATGTAGTATACCTTTTCAAAGTAGCCTATTAAAGTGTGGTGTACTCTAAGGACACGTTCTAAAAGTAGGCTACAAAATTATGATGCACTCAAAAGACACGTTCTCAAAGTAATGAATGAAAGTGATGCACTCAATGCTTTCGTTCTCAAAGTAGGCAATGAAGTTGTGATATACTCTTACCGTACAGGTTTTTCAAAGTATGGTATACCTTTTATACACATTATGAAAGAGTGATGTACCCTGTGCACACGCTTTCAAGGTAGACTTTGAAAGTGTGATGTACTCTAAATACACGTACTAATAGTCGTCGATGAAAGTATGAACTACGTTAAGCACATACACATATACTTAAAGAAGGCTATTAAAGTGTGATTTACCCTAAGTACACTTTCTCAAATTAGTCTATGAAAGTATGATGTACTCTACATACACTCTCTCAAAGTAGGCTACAAAATTATGATGCACTCAAAGGACACGTTCTTAAAGTAGGCTTTGAAACAGTTATGTACTCTTATTACACGTTTTCAGAGTAGGCTATAAAAGTGATATTCTTTAGAAACACGCAGTCAAAGTAGTCTATAAAAGTATAGAGTACTCAAAGTAGTGCACATTCTTAAAGAAGTCTATAAAAGTTTAATGTTCTATAAACTGATGATTGTGGTAAAAGTACGCTTGTTGTTTGCAAAAACATGATAGAAACACTTTTCAACTCCTAAACAAGCACATCCCATCCTATGACAAAAAATTATTTTTCAGATGTTGATGAATGCTCCATATATAACGGTGGCTGTGCTCAAAACTGTACCAACACACCAGGATTGTACATTTGTTCCTGTCGTCCTGGTTACGAGCTCCATGCAGACAACCATTTATGCCTTGGTAAAACAACATTTGTTTCTAGCATTTTTTTTTTTTTTTTTTTCATTTTAAAGCGTCTTAAGAAAACAATATCGTACTGAAAGCTATCGCAATAGTAAATGCCCATATAAAACGGTTAATGTTCTTATAATTGAACCAGGACACAAGGACGGTGCACTTACACATGTTGTTCTTAAGCTGTATTCATTTACAAAGCCTTTTAAATTTCTCTATTATTCAAACTATCATGATCTAAATTTCAAAGGAATTCAGCTTTTGACTGCTTTAACTAAACTGTTTTTCGAATCAGAAATTCTGCCCGTTCTAAATCTAGTATCAGACTTAGAGAGCAATATAGAATGGTTTGTAAACATGAAACCTGGTTGCAAGCTGCCTGTAGACAACCATTTATGCATAGGTAAATAGTCTGTTTTTCGAAAACCGACATACAGTTAAATACATTTCTTTTCAAATTCATGCTTTATATTTAAACACGGTTGTTTACATATAATATCATGTTTAGCATCAGTGCAGTTGTTCCTGTAATGCTACTGACTAGCTTTGTTGTAGATATAAAGGATCTGACATAAAAGGGCAGATGATATAAGGTTTTATGAAACGAGTCAAGAATAAATTGTGATGCAAATTTATTTCTAGGCTCGTTTAGCAATAAAATGGGCTTACAGATAACAATTCGAAATTCTAAATGAATAAGATACACCAAACCTTATCTTTACCCCTATCTAAATTTTGATCGTTGAATTGGCCAGACAAGTTGGGGTGGCTTAATACATCCCTGTAATTCATAATACCAGTCAATCTATCACATAATTATGGATCAATAAATAATAACCACCTTTTAACAACCGACTTGATCATGGGGTACAACGATCCTTGGTCATACAGAAAATTGACCAATAGCGAAAAGTTTCGTCCCAGGTCAGCCTGCGCGGACTGCGTCGCATATGCATTGAGCTCCCTTTTCACACAGCATGGCTCATTTGTTTAAGAAATAACGGGTAGAAATACAGTGCTTTAAAAGATTACTAGACTAGGTTTAAAGATCTTACCAAATCTTTTTCTCAAACTTGTAGAGGATAAAAAAAATATCGTACGGGCGCACTTAAACTTCTATTCCACCTGATAATAAATCTAGTGCCACCAAGAATCCCAAAATACCATTTGAATAATGAGAAACATTTTTGTACCTCAGATGTTGACGAATGTGAGACAAACAATGGTGGGTGCTCGGACATCTGCCACAATACGGAAGGCAACTTCTTTTGTTCCTGCTATCGAGGTTTTATCTTAGAGGAAGATGACCAAAAGTGTGAAGGTATGCTATATTTAAACAAAGCCCGAGGTTGTATATTTCCGATTCCACCGTTAAATATGTAGCACTAAACATCGTTTCGTCAGTAATTATCTGGGAAAGCAGCTTTTGCTTCTTCAGCTTCAAGAGCTGAAATGGAAGATGCGCACTTGCTGCCGTGACATGACTTAACTTCTTTTGAAACGTTTGAAAGAATATAATTAACAAAAGTAGGCCTATCTTTGATGCTTAACGCTGACACAATTTTAGGTCTATCAAAACACCTGGGGTGCCCATCCATTACTTCCTATTATATCTGCAACCTGACAGTACAAAGGACTTTCGAGCTTTAGATAATTTGCCTACAAACCGGAAGTCGAAAAAAGGTACAATAGTTACAGAGAAACGACTGGTTCTTCCGTCCATCCCACCGTCCGTCTGTCCGTTGGCCCGAAGCTCCATGGTCATATCCAATGAAATTCCATTGATGTTTTCTTGATCATATAAGAGATGTATAAATGGGGTTTCTAGAACAATTTCCGGATTTTTCTCGATTCGTCGATTAGTATTTTAATTAATAATCCGACGAGGATATAAATTTTCGGCGTAAGCTTTCAGCGTAAGTTTTTCCCCTTGTTCCCCTCTAAAATTCTCCTCTTTATTTTTTGTCTACTTTGTAGAACAGTCTCCCTATATTTTCTTTTTTTCTCGTCTCCCTATATTTTCTTTTTTTTCTCGTCTCCTCCCCCCTGCCTATAGTCTCCCCTTACCCCTGTCCCTGTCCTGTCCTGTCCTTGTCCTCTGCCCGGGCTTTTTGCCTATACTCTCTAGACCTTATAGTCCCCCCCTACAGTCCCGCTATCTCTCCGTCCCGCAGTCTCGCAGTCTCGTAGTCTTCGCCTATATAGTTTCTCGACGTCTCCCGTCTCACTATCGCCGTAATCTCGTAATCTCTCCGTTTTTAGGGGGACCCTTACAGTCCCGCGGGAGATATGGATTGCGAGGGAGTAGAGATTGTAGAGACCGTAGAGCCTAGGGGTAGGGTTCGAAGAACCCCCGCGAATCGTAGATTCGTACCCTGAGGGTTTTGAGGGGGTTAGGTGTTAGGGGTCTCGGAGCCTTTGGCTCCGTTAGGCGCCTTCCCTTCGGTCGGCGCCCAGGAGGCTGGCTGGATGCCAAAGGCTACGTTGGGAATTAAAAAAAGGAAAAGGAAAGGAAGAGGGAAAGGACAAGGACGAGGAAAGGACGAGGGATGAGGGAAAGGAAAAGAAGAAAAAGAAAGGACGAGGAAGAAGGAAGAGAGAAGAAAGGAAAAACAAAATGCCGTTATTAATTAAAATACTAATCGACAAATCGAGAAAAAATCCGGAAATTGTTCTAGAAACCCCATTTATACATCTCTCTCGAATATTTTTCTCCAATATCCAAAAAATATATATCTTTAGTTAAGATATATATTCTTTTTTAATTATATTTAAAAGACTAACCTATCCATTATTTTTTTTTGTTCGGATGATATTCTTTTTCCCCAATTCTGATACGTATAGGACTTATCAGGTTTTTCAAGTCCATTTTCTCGAATTCGTCTTGTAAAAAGTATCCGCAAACCGGAAATTGGTTTTCTTTCTCGTCTTTCGTAAGATATAGTAAAGTCTTCCAATTCCGTTGCGGGCAGACAGCATTTAAAATCTCCTAATCCTACCGATTTCTTTCTATCTTCTATTTCTTTCGTGATCGATTTCATTCTTTCCAAATGGCCGGGAAGTCTTTCCATTTCTTTTTCTTCGATTTCTTTCCTTCTTTCGGATTCTTTTTTGATTTCTTCTTTCGTTAATATATTGTTACGCTTTCGCGTATGGTACCAGACTAATTCTCGTTCGGTATTTTTGTAAAACAAAGGATTATTAATTTTTTTATAACCCGGACTACTCGGATCTCGGTTCATTTCTCTGTGAAATGTCCAACGAATATAATTAGTATCGGGTAACGCCTCGTTCGGTTCCCCTATTTTTTCTTCGTATACTTTCTGAGGAGTGCTCGTAGGCATTAATATCGTTTTTCCTTCTCGTCTCGCAACATAGATCGGTTTAGATTCGACGAACTTCTGACCTTCGCCATCTTCAACGATTTCGATTTCGCAAATATAAATCGGCAGACTATCGAAACCGAAATCCGAGGTCATACAACGAATTACGTTACGAAATTCTTCTTCCGTAAGATCGCGATTTTTTCTTTTCTTGCGAACGATAGGATTTTTAGGTTTTGCAGGATCTTCAGGGTTCCCACCTTCGACTTTCTTTTACTTAGGTTTCTCTTTAGATATATCTTTAGGTTTCTCGTTTTTCGTTTCTTTCTTTCCTTCGGGCTTCTTCGAGAGATCCTTCAGATCTCCGGGGTTTCTCAGTCCCTTATCTATCGATTCCTTCAGGGGGTTCCCTACGGCCCCTTCCTTTCCTTTGTTCGATTCTTTTTCCTTCGGACATTCTTTCTTCTTTCTTTTAGATTTAGTCCCTCGATATCTTTTATTTAAATTAGTCGCCCGTGAATCTTCCCATCAATTTTGATGCGTACCATACGTGAGTAACCGTATTAGTCGTTTTGTTCGCGATGACAAAACTTTTATTAATCAACGAGGCTAATGTTTTCCATTGTTCCGCGTCCGGTTGTATATGGAATATCTCTAATTCTTTAACTAAGTCGAATTCCTTTTCGAGAAGTTTTAAATAGTTTACGTTACAATCGAATCCGAAAATAGAAATTTCCAATCTCGTTAATCCTTTCTCTAAAACGTCCGGATGACGAAACGTTTTTTCAAGATGGGGGAGATAGCAATGCGTGTATTCCGCCAGATGACTACCTTCTTTATTTTGTATGTTTCCAGCTTCGAAATTAGCCACGATTTTATTGTAATATTTAACCGCGTATCTGGTACTTCCCGAATGTTTTAAGTATTTAACAATATTTTTCCCGGCTTTACAATCTGTATTCAGTAAAATAGGCTTCTCTTTAAATTCTTTAATTTCTCGGGGATCGGAAACGTCCCCTTCTTCGCGAAATCCCGAACGTTAAAAAATGCGAATACAAAGCTTTTCTTTCCAACGTTCCCGAAAAATCTCTAGTATAGTCTATGGAGATTAATCCGAATCCCCTTCGATTAAGTTTATTTTCCATGTTACGCAAAGAATTTAATACGACCTTAATAGGTAATTCGGAGGTATCTATTTTATATTTAAAAATCGCTTTAGGGGATAAGACTTCTTGACCCGGATTGCTGAAACGATGGTATTCTTTATAACCTTTTAATGCCCTATAGTTCGTTTTCTGTTCGATTTCTCTAATATCGTTAGCGATGCCCCCTTCCGAATCCCTATTTAACGTAAAAAGTATTTTTTGTTCGATTTTTTTATTCAGACAACCGAAAAGTTCCATCGTAATCGATTTGATATAAATGACTCCGGATTTCGCGGGACTATTGTCTCCCGTTATAAAATTAACAGTTTTTCCCTTTCTTATAATTTCTTTTTCGTGAAGATATCCGAATACGTATAAATCGTCTATAAAAGGGGGTAATCCTTTTAACGGTTCTAAACGGCATAATCCTTTCGAATCGGACATATAGTCTACTTTAGATATATCCGAAACGAGATTGGAATTTAAAGTATTGTCTACGATTAAATGGGGAATTACGCGTTCTAACGATGTACATCCTAATTCTTTTAACAGAAATTTGATCGTATCCGAGGGATTTTTGACGCTCTCATTCATTTTATATATTATATTAAAACGCTTAAGCCAAATACTTTTTCCTATAGAATTTAGAGTCTATATATCTAAATTTTTAGATAAATAGACTTTTAAAATACGGGCATGAATTTGCTTCCGTCGGCTTTTAGCGAAAATATTTTGTCCGATATTAATACCGCCTACGCTGACGTATTAGCGGGGACGGGACCTCCGAATACGAAATCAGCTTGAACTGTAACTGTACCGGCTTTTAAAATATCGTCTTGCTTAGACATATTGAAAACGAATATCGGATAGAGATCTTTAAATTCTAGGTAACTAATTCCTATATTCGATATCTCGCTAGTTATATCGTCTATATTAGTTCTATATACGTTAGCGTCGCGATACGCCCTAGCGTATTTATTAGACGTAAAATTCATGCTTCTATCATCTTGAGGATATCGCCTATCGTTAAGGTTTACGACGGCGTTCGTTACTTTTAAATGATCGAAAGTAGAAGGGTTTTGTTTTTTATCGCGTCTCGAATTTGTTTGAAAACCTACGATTAAGTATCTAGGTCGTTTGTTAATAGCTTTCGCGGCAAAAACCCACGATCAACTCGTCAAATTCTCTCCTATGGCTACCGTATCGCATCGTCTATGGGCGAATCCTATTTTTATTTCGGTTCTATTCACGACTTCATTTAATAGCTAGGTTTCTCGTTGAAGCGAAGGTTTTACGTGGGGCATACACCAGGATAATTTTCTTAAAATTACTTTTCCGTCCGCTTATGCGTCAGCGCCATGAGCTTGCGCGTTAGTTTTATATAACACTTCGTCGTCGCCTTTTCTCGTAATTCTTAATTGTTGTTTAACCCCGTATATAATCTGGGTATAGTCTTCACAAAATCCGAAAATATGTGAGAGTGGTATATTGAAAGAAAAACTTCCTTTAGTCGCGTCGTCGTCATTTTTTATAACGTAGGCTTATCTATATTCGAAACCTTTGTTAGTATCTCCGATCTGCCCTTTTTCCGTATCTTGAGACCAACATTGAAGTATTCCCAGAGCTTTCGAGTAATCTCTCGGGTATTTTAACATTCCTAACATCATCGTCGCTTGTCCGGGAAATCGGACGCTTTCGATTTCTTTTCCCGGGATTTCGTACGCGATATTACCGAATAGATACATGATTCTGTTATGCGCGAAAGTAATCAGATTGGTATTGATATAGGGGGTCCCATCGGCTTTTTTTACGATTTGCCCTTCTATATTTAAAAAAACTTTTATGGGGATGGGTATAGACGCTTTGAGCTTCCAAAGTTATATAAATATCTCCCAACATATTTAACGCATTTTCCCTCCTTCTAATGGAACGTGTTTGACGTATTCGTATTTTTCGGTATCTTCGTCGATATAAACATAATCGTGCCATTGGTAAATTTCGGCTGACATGTTTTTACATAGCGTAGATTAAATTATTTTAATTCCCGCCCCGTTTTTCTTTTTCGCTATCAAGTCGTCGATTCTTTTGCTTACTAATCCCAAGACTTTTTCACTTCCTTTCTGTAAAGCCGCTTTTCCGACGTCAGTAGCAACCTTTTTAGCCGCGTGCTTAGCCACATTTTGAGCGGCTTGCGACATTGCCTTAGATACTATTGTAGAACCCAGTTTACCTATTAGGCTCGCTAACGATAAAAAAAATTGGGTTCCCCCGTAAACGTATTGCCTTTTATAACCTTTTCGTTTTTGCTTTATGATCATGTTTTTTAATTAGGAACGAAAATCTCTGGAGACTCGAAGAGTCTCCGGAGATTCGAAGAATCTCTACAGGTCATGAACTAACAAATCGTATTGTCCTCTAGATATTTCTTTTTGTCTCAGCAATTCATCTAAAATCGAGACGATTTCGTTTCTTACCCCCGTATTACCCGCGTTTTCGCTCCAGAGTAAAAGCGTTAATCTATCGACTAAAGCCTTAGGATCACTCGGAAGAATTATAGTTCCTTGACCGACAGTCGACGACGCCTGTCTTGTTCTTCTCCTCGTTCTGGGCGGGTTTATTCTATTTCGTAATTCTACGAGTTTCTGTTTGTCTTCGCCCGTTCCATGATCCCTTTTCCATTTATTAATAGTATATTGTGGATGGCTTTGAATATCCGGATCTTTTAATTCTTCATCAGTCATTCTATGAAATCTAGCGTGCCATTGTTTTCGAAAAAACCTATCCGTTTTATCTTTTAAAGGGCCAGAAGTGCTCGAAAATATGCGATTGAATTCTCTTTGTTCACAATCCCCGAATTTGGAAAGAACTTTAGATTTAAACATGATCTCTTCAAACTTTTCCATCGCTTCCAAATTTTTCTCACTATCTTTCGAAGGATTCGGATTGAATAATAAATCCATTAATGCCGGCATCCTTTTGTAATCTTTTCCTTGGTATCTGATCTTATCTTTTTGGACGGTAATAGGATCTTTTCCTAAATACAGCTTTTCATTTTCTATTTTAAACAATGGATTGAAACTTTTTGGGTTACTGACGATATTCTGCAATATTTTACCTAGTTCCGGATCGTTATTTGCCGTAATTTTTCCTTCATTGACCATCGCAATTTCAGGATCTTCCTCAATGGGCGCATCCATTAAAGAAGGTTTCGTCGCTTTTGGTTCTGAAAAACTTATCATAGGGGGTAACAATTCTCCGGCCTTTTTCGCGATTTCTTCGGGCAATTATTTCAGGATTGCGGGGATTTCTCCTACTTTTTTTTTTCGACTTCTTCTAACCGAGAAGTAACGTATTCGACGATTTCCCGAAGGGAAGGGAAGGGAAAATTTCGGTAGAATTTCTTCCGTTTAAATCCCATCACGGTTATTATAAATTAAGACCGGTTTTTTATTACGAATATAGCTCGATACGTTTTCATTTCCCGATCGATTTCGAAAAAATGGAAATGGTAGTTAAAACCGCTTACAGGCCTCTAGGAATTAAAACGGAATTGAACTTTTACGAAGATTCTATACTTAAAGAATTCGATAGATTGGCTCTAAGAGTTCTCTCCACCTTGAAATTGGAAAGAAAAAACGATAAAATATTATTCTTCGGCCTTTACTTCAGCAATTCGAATTGGCCCGATGGATGTTCTTTCGATTACGATAGTTGGTTTTCTCTAGAAGATACTATTAAGCTTTAGATATATATCTTCTTTTTCGAGATATATATCTTTATAACGAAGTTGAGTTTTCTACTCACGACTCCGTATCGATTTCGCAAGTACAACTACAGTAGAATTTCAGAAACCCATTAAAAGGGCAATGAACCCCCGTGATGTTTTTCAACCAACTTCCGAAAGGACTTGCGTTGTTTTCGTCTTCCCCGTTCTATCAAATTTTCTTCTTCTCCGGTCGTTAGTGTTTTCTTTGTCTTTTGACGAATATCTTTCTTCATTTTTTTATATTTTCCCAATTCTTCTAAGATTAATTTAAATTCTTCGTCCGTAATACGGTTGTCGGCAATCGCTTTAGAAATATGAGAAGTTATCGTATCTAATTTCGAATCGGCTATCGCGCGAATCTCTTGATGTTTTTCTCCTTTCGTTCTCGTCCTTTTTACTGCGTATTTTCCTAATACGGCGATTAAACCGGTAACTAACGCCGATGCTTCCATGGCAGTCGCAACCGGAATAGCTACAATGGTCGATAGTAATACGATTCCCCCGGCGCTAGTCGCTAATGTCATCGTTTGTAAAAAGGTATCAACGTTATCGACGATTTTAGAAATCCTAAAATATTTTTTCGTAAGAGCGTCCCTTGTCTTAACTTCTTCCTCGATAATGTTTGAATTTCCGAAATTTTACGAAGGCGATAGGAATGACCCCCGCTATCGTCATAGCCGTTAGTCTCCCGCAAAACCGGCGGAGCCGAAGGAATGGGACTTTCTTCCGGTAAACTAGGATAAGTTTTTCGATCTAAATCCGTCATTTTTTTAAAACGTTTAACTTTTAAAATATCGCAATTCGCAAAACGGATTGCCCTCAGGAATGGTTACTTTGTTCGGGGTAAAACTGTAAAGGTAGACGACGACATCTTTCATTTCGTCGGAAGAATACGTTCCGTTAAAGATCGTTAAAGAATCTTTCCAAGACGTAGAAGTAGACACGATTAATATTCCTCGAGACATACTATACCCGAATCCCAAAGACAATCTTTTTCCTTCTTTCGGAGAAATCGCGATTTTTTCTTGGGAATATATATCCCACGTCGTATGGTCGAATTCCCCCGAACCTTTAATTTTTCTTTTCGAAGGTGGAAAAGAAACGTTCGAATCCGGCTTCCAACGTATAGATTTAGGCTGAGAATTAAATTCGGGTCATCTTCTTTTAGTGTTCATTTTTCCTATACGGAAATATTTTACAATATAGCCCCCAGTAAAGGACCTATGAAAGGAATACTTTTAAACGGAGAATTGTCCCCGAATAGTAATCCAGACCCGTCCTGTATTCCTTTTCCATCGGATATGTATACCTTGTTTCCGTAACGTTCTAATCCTTTACCAGTATAAGGCTGAAGAAATAATCCTTTTCCGTCCGTTTGCATTTGGGCGATATGAGGTCCCATTTTCAAGTATAGACCTTTTCCCATGATTTTATCCATTAAATTGGACCCGACCGACACTAAAATTCCCGTCGCTAACGGCTTGAGAATTTTCGGAGCCGCACTCGCTAGAAACGGAAGTGCTCTACTAGCTAATCCCACGAGAAAAGGAAGAAATCCCCCGAATTGCGATTTATTATGGTTCAATTGAGCTCTCGATAGAGTAACTTGAGTCCCGCGACCTTTCGATCTCGCTTTTTCCATTTTTGCTAATTGTGTCTTCGTAAAATAAAATTCGTCGGGTCCTTCCATTTGGGAAGGAGATAATCTTACCGTCGTAGATCCGCGATCTCTAATAGCTTTCGCTATAGTTTTCTTTTATCCGTCCGTAAATGAAACGCCTTTTAACGTATATTCGATTCTTACCATTTTTATATATATAGATTTTTTTTAATTTTTCTAAGATGAAAACGTATCGTAATTTCTTCTCCCCTTAAATCTAATATATTGCTGTTTTGATCGGTTACCGTTACTTCTAAACTATCGATTTTCTCGTCGTAAATAATAGGGAGATAAATAAGATGTGGAGGACTCTCAACGATTTTATAACCTGGGGCGACTTTAGGAAAAAAACTATAGATCGCGCTAGATTTAGATCCCCCGACGTAACTTCCACCAATGATATCGACGTTAATCACGATCGAATTTACCGGAAGAATTTGTACTATACGATCGCTTACGTGATAGCCGGCTTCTAAAACTTTTTTGCTAAATCCCAATAATTTTCCTAACGAATTAGGTATTCCGAAATCTACCCTGTATCTGTCGTTAATAGTAACGGAAGATTTAAGGGTATGTTCTTCCGGATCTAACCTAATAGGATATTCGTCGTTCGTAGGATCGTAATCGCCATTTTCTTTCAAGTGTCTCTTTAGTTCTTTATAAATATTATCTATATTGTAGCTACCTTTAGGAAGAGTAAATTGGTGACACCCGGTAGTATTCCAATAAGCGAACGCGTTATTACCCGAATGAATATTAGGAATACTATAGTACGTTTCGAGATTAACGAGAGCCATTTCCCAATAAGAATTTCCTACATCGATATTGGGAGTAAAATTCGTCCTAAACTTCGTCGTGTGATCCGTGACTATGATCTGTTTAGATATCATTTTAAAAAAAGATTTAAATATTTTTTCTTACGAATTTAAAAAATGGAGAATATCGTAAAACCCGTAGTAAAAATAGTAAGAAGAAAATCGATTACGGAAGAAGAAATAGTAGTAGTCACGGACGAAGAAACGGGTGAAGAAAAGACGACTACGACGATAGAAACGGAAGAAACGGAAGAAGAAACGGCTACAGAGATTTAAAAAAAAATATATAAAAAAATATATTTTTTATATTTTTTCCTAGGGTTCCATTAATATTGTTAACGATCCGCTAAACTTACTAGAATTTCGACGTAAGCGGATATAATACCAGGATTATTCGTGAACTGTACAATAGATATTTGACAACAACTTAGAACCGCTATTTCCGCGAGTATATAAAATTCCGTTAATATTGACGTCCTTATACTACCTGGCTTTATAATCTCAAACTTAAAATCTTTATAAACTTTACAGGTATAAGTTTTTGAGTCTGAGGATGTATTGGGTTCTATAAATAAATTTTTTCTCTCATCGTCAATTACGTGTACGAATAAGTTTTTAGTCTCATCAGGATATACTCCATAAAGCTCAGATACATAAAATGGATGGTTATATTTTGCTTCTTCTCGAATTTTAATATTACGTATTATTATTTGTATTTCGCACGGTAAAGGTCTAGAATTTATCTCAGAAAATACAGCCAAGTTAATATTCTCAATCCGTCCGTATATAGGCGAAAAGAAAAAATTTTCGTCTCCGTTTAAAAAATGAAAATATTTCCTGCTTTTAAACTCTCCTGTACTACTAGCTCTAATTACGGTTAAAGCGGGAGTTTTCGGAATATTTAAATTCTCGATTTCACTAATATTTTCGTCCGTTAATCGTTTAAGTTTAGACGTCTCCCGATCGACGTATTCTTTCGTTGTGGCGTCTTGATCTTCTTCTGGTTCTTTTAAATTCGCGAATCTATGATTTGTCGCATCTATAGTTTCCCCGTTTTCGTCCCCTCAGCAATCTTTTGATCGACGTATTCTTTTGAAGCTGGTTCGTTTTTGTTTTTAGGCATTCGTATCCCTCCTAATTTATTTCCCCCGAAATATATTTTATCTTTCGCTATAAATCCCCCGTTTCTAAATTCGAAAGGATTCACGGAATCAACGTATTCTTTCGTCTTGGTGTCTTGGGGATTAGACGGTAAACGTATATTTTTTATAGTATTATCCCCCATATTTAAATCACCGCACATGATACTGCTACCGTCTTGTCTTACATATTTGTCGGCTATATATGCGAGAGATACACCGAATCGATTCTCGGTGTCATTGTCGTAGTCATCCTGGATATAAGGTTGTCCTAACTTGTTTATAGGCATTTTATTAAAAATATATATTTTTAAACGAAAAATATATACTACCAAAATGTACAGGGGGGTATATAACGAAATCGGACTATTTTTCTCTCATTAAATACGAAACGATAGGATATAAATCATATCCTCGGGAAAGATTTTCCAAAACGAAAACGCAGAGATGTCCGCAGATATAAGAATTTAAATTTTGGACCTGATCAGACGAATAGAAAATCGGAGATCGTAAATAGTCTCGTAATTCTAACAGCGGTTGAATTCCGTAGCTATCGAAATAGTACTTAGTCCCTTTAATCCGATACCGCGTGACCCAAGGCGTTCTGGGTCCTTCCGCGTTGTCGAGATTTAAAATACCGCAATCTTTTTCTTCGTTAGGTCTTTTCGGAAGGGAATCTCTGGAAAATATACCTCTCCAACCTTCGAGATCTTTACAAACTTTTTCCAGGTCAATATTCGAAAGTATTCGATCGGGAAGTTTAGAAGTTAACATATTAGACAAGGGGGTACCCTTTGGTCCCTTCGGGGGTTCCCTTCCCTTCGGTCGGTCCCATCCCATCCCCATTCGAAAATCTAGATCTTCTTCTTGCCCTTTTTGCTTACTTTTCCTTTTTACGTCCTTTTGTCTCTCGGTTTCTTTCTTGACGGCTTCATGACCCCGACAAGCATCTTCTTTCTAGATCTTCCGAAATCTTTTAGATTAGGATTCATAGGACGTTCGGTCTTTTGAAGTTCTTGCTTGTAAAATATTCCGTCGACTTTATGGCCGTGAACGTCTTCGACGTGATACGTAATAGGGTCAGTTTTTCCTATTTTATAAACTTTATAAATTTCGCGCGTCCAATTTTTTTCGTATCCTTTTTCCATGTTCGCTTTAATTTTCACTAATCTTACCTTGTCTTCTACGGAAATATCGTTTTTCTTAATATTTTTTTCGATTTCTTTCTCTGATTTCCTTTTCCTCTCGAAAGCTTTTTCGTAAATGGCTTCTTCGTTTTCGGGAAGACTCGTTCGTACGGGCGCCATTCCTATCGTACTATGTACAGTATTATTGTATTCTTCGACTAAAGATGGTATAACGTCGAGAATTCCTTTTTTACCATGATCGGTCATATATTTCCAGATTTTTCCTTTGATCGTTTTTACGAATCTTTCGGCAACGGCGGCTTTACTTGGACCGTCGGTATGATATAGACTGATATCTTTGAATACGGAAGTTCCCCCTCTCGGATCCGCCGTCGGTCTAAAAGGACATTCCTTTTCCTCGTGACGTTTTAAGTTACCTTTTGTCGAAAAATACCTTTCGCAATACTGACATTGAAATTTTGTCGCGAGAA
Source organism: Tridacna gigas (assembly GCA_945859785.2). Lineage (NCBI taxonomy): Eukaryota > Metazoa > Mollusca > Bivalvia > Cardiida > Cardiidae > Tridacna > Tridacna gigas. The sequence continues at coordinate 27,240,530 of OX244039.2, forward strand.
CCTCTTGAGCTTCGCTATCTTTTTGGTTTCTTCGTAAAAGACCTACGAATTCCGAACCCAGATCGGTCCAAAACTTTTTAGGTTTTCTTCCCGACGATTCGAATATATCGAGTAAAGCGTCTTTGACGTTGGTAGCCGTTTTCCTATCTCCTTTCATACGTACGACCCAAGTGTATTTTGAAAAAACGTCTAATACGACCAGAAAAGTAGGTTAAAGTTTGTTCCCTTTAGCATCGCGAATTAATTTTTCTTTTTCTTCGTATTCCTTCGGTATAAACATTAAATCCGCAGTCCAAGTATCGTCTATGCTGGGAACGGATACCTTTTTGGTAGGAAAATTCCTTCTAACGTTTCGATGTAATTCGTCTCCCAAGGTTTTTATGACGGCGACTTTTTTTTTTTAATCGGGAAAACATAGGCTTGGCTCAGGGGGGTACCCATCCCCAATTTAGCTTTAGTACTTATAATAGGTCCAACGAACGCCCTATCTATTCTTTCTCGAAAAGTCGGTTTAACGATATGGTCCAAAGTTTTTACCATATTGGCGTCGCAAATCGCGTTTCTCGACTTCGTATCCGGGTATTTACTATAACAAATATCGTGAAACATAGACGCCTGATCGACCCTATTAATCGGACGATATTTCGCTTTCGGGGTTCTGTTGGGATTTAATCTTTTCTTTAAATCCGTTCCCGGTCCCATAAAGTTATGACTTGGTAGATGCAATTCGATAGGAATATTTTCGATGATTTTATTTACTAAAAACGTCGTCTTTTTCGAACCTCAAACGGCGCAGGTACCTCTTAACATTCTTCTGGATTTTCTCGTCATTTCTTCCGTCGGAGAATTCGTTCGAGTTTTACGTTTGCATTTTACGCAATAGATCTCGGTCATCTTTTTATATTAATATAAAAAAATATGGAAATAGACGACTATTCGTGGAATACAAATACTAGCGTTAGGAACAATAGTCCCATGTTTCCTAGTAGTATCAGGGGACTGATTATAGGAAGTTCGGGTTGCGGGAAAATGACGCTATTGTTTAATCTATTGTTAAAACCGGGTTGGTTAGACTACGATAAATTATTTATCTTCGGAAAAAATTTATTCAAACAAGACGAATATAGGATACTCAGGGAAGGATTAGAAGCAGGACTCACGAAAGAAGAACTGAACGAATTTTTTTTACGTAAAGATGAGATACGAGGATTGGGGAAACCCCTTAAAGAGTTATTTAAAGAAATCGCCGAAGGATCTACGACGAACGGCGGTACCATCATCGTTCCTAGTTTCCATAACAACAGAAAAGACGTACCCAAACCCTGGGACCTAAATCGTAAAGACAAAAATTTAATGATCTTCGACGACTTAATGCTAGAAAAACAGAACAAATGCGAGCAATACTATACGAGGGGGCGACATAGTAACGTCGATTGTTTTTACTTGTCGTAAAACTTTTTCGCTCTGCCGAGACAAACGATTCGGGAAAACGCCAATTTTATATGCTTCTATCCTCAAGACGATAGAAACTTAAGTATCCTTTATAATACGTACGCGTCTCAAGATATGGACATCAACGCGTTTAAAAAATTTTGCAGAGATTGCTGAGATTTTCCTTTCGGTTTCATTGTCATAGATCGGACCAGTCCTAGAGATGGGGGAAAATATCGCTGCGGATTTGATCGGTTCTATATCCCGCAGGAAATGTAAAAATAGCAAATATTTTGTTCAGGGGGCTATATGAGCAAAAATTACGTTACTCTCCGAAGAAAAGTAACGTAATCGAGAAAGGCTAAAAAATGGACGAGTGGAAAAATCAACGCCTAAACTGGATACGATCGAGCCTCCAAAAAAAGAATGAAATGCAGCCGAAAAAAGGACTTGGGTCCTTAGGGGCTCGGGCCGCCTATTTCTAGATAGGTAGGAATTTTCTTTAAGTCAAAATTTATTCGTTCGCGTTTCTAGCTGACATAAGTTGATTATATTCATAGTCTTTGTCTTCTTTGGGTTCGCGATATTTTTCGACTTCTCGGACCAAAACGGCTAAAACTTTGATAGATATTCCGGATTTACGCGAATTACATTTTCTCCATATTCCCCCTACTTTAATAGTATAAACGCCGTTAAGAATACGATCTCAATAGAAATCTTCGTGATTTACGTTTTTAAAACCTTTACCTTTAGAATCCGGTTGTTGGAAGAAACTCGCACCGAATTTTTCCGTATCTACCTTCACTTTCACAAAACCCTCCGATTTATATCTTTCTAAAATACCGCTTAATAAAAAATCTTCTAACTTGTCGTACGAATCATCGTCGAAATTCTCGAGTATCGCGTTTAAAAATTCTTTGAGCATGTCGTTGTAAGCGATATTAATATATATATCGTCTTTTTTTGGTAATCGTGTATCATCGGTCGATTAGGGGGACCCGACGCGTTTAAATTGAGGTAAACCCCTCGTCTTCCTTTCTTAAGAAAATCGCGATAGACTATTTCTTCAAATTTCTTAGATCCCCGAATCGTATTTTCTTCCCCCAACGTAAACGTCGTTTTCTTCATCGTAATTTCGATAGAACTCATGTTTTTTATATATAGTTTAAAATTATTTAAGTTATATATAAAATGAAACGTTATTCTTTCGTTTTTAACGAGAATTGCAATATCGTGACGCCTAGGAAGCTGACAATTAGTCAAGAGGCGCCAACGACTACGTCGAGGAAAACGAAAAAAGAAAAACTATAGAAATGAAGGCGAAAAAATCCGCGTTAAACGGATATTTCAAGGAAATACAATTTACTATCCCTAACGGGAATGACGTTGATATAGAAAATTATTTAAACAAGACGAGGTCTCGCGTATTAAACGCGTTCAAGAAAAATTCGGGTACAAAAGTAATCATGACTTTAGTCGCGCAAATGAGAAAAGACGAGCGAGTAGTTTACAAATATTTTAATTCGAGACCTCACGCCCTTTATCCTTGGAATAGTAAGGAAAAAATATGCGAGAAACTATACAAGGAAGTCCTAGAATCTTTCGCGGGAAAAGAATACGAAGGCAGCGGATGGAGATTAATAGGAAACGAATGTATTTCTTTGAGTTTCGGGAAATACGTTCCTTTTACGGGCGGTTGTTCCCAGGTAGAATTACCCGAATGGCTTAAAGTGAAAGAAAGTGCTAGTATCCATGCGTACCAGGGATCAAAGATGTTTCTATTGGAGTATAATACGATTTTTTAATCCGGTCGAGCGGAACAAAAGGAGAGTCGATCAAGAATTAAAGGAAATTTGTCAAAAAGATCCTAATCGATATGCAGATTTTAGCGGCGTAAACTATCCTACGTCGAGCGACGATATCGAAAAATTTCAGGAAAAAAATTCCCGTGTACACCTCGTAATATACGGTGTCGACAACGAAAATGAAACGACTCCCGTTATATACGACGGGAAAGATTCCGTTAAGATTCGACCGGAGGGGCCAATTTCGAGAATATATTTGCTCTATTACGAAGGGCATTTTTATCTCGTCGAAAATATATCTAGATTACTATATAGCCAAATTTCCAAACATAAGGCTCGAAAAGAAGTTTGTTATAAATGTCAAAAAGTATTTTCCTCCCGAAAAAAATTAGAATGTCACGAGGAGAAATGCAGCGACGCTACTTTGCTAGAACTTCCGAAATCTCCTAATCACGTCGTCTCTTACGGGGAAAAGAAAAGTGGAACGCCTCCCGCTTTCCGAGTATACGCCGATTTTGAATCTTTTCTAATCCCGTATAACAAAGATGGCAAATTTCAGAAACGCAAACTTTCGTGTTTCTCTTTTTTTGTAAAATAGTCGGACGAAAACGTTCGCGAATCGTCTCTAAAGACGTATACAGCGAAAGACGACAAAGACGACGTCAGAAAGGTATTCGTAAAAAATTTAATGACTACCATATACGCGTACGTTAAAAAATGGGTCAAAAAGAAGGGAAAAACCCCTGCTTTTACTCCGGTATTTTTTCATAACTTAGGGGGATACGACGCCCATCACTTCGTTAAACAATTAGCCGCTTATAGTACCGGAAGAATGACCGTATTACCTTTGAACGAACAAAATTATATATCTTTCTCGAAATATTTAAATATTCGCGGTAAATATCACGAAGTTCGTTTTCTCGATAGTTATCGATTTCTCGATTCTAGCGTCGAACAAATAGCGGGAGAATTGGGGAAAGATGAACTGATAGAAACCGAGAAACGTTTTCCGTCGATACCCTTGAATATTCTCCGGGGGAAAGGTATGTACCCGTACGAATGGGTGGATAGTCCCCGTCTTCCGCCGATAGAAAACTTCTATTCTCGACTTCGCGGGAAAGGTATTTCGCGAGAAGAATATGACCTAGCGCTAGAAAGTTGGAAAGCTTTCGGTTCTAAAACGGTGAAAGATTACCAAGAAATATACTGCAAACGAGAGTCCTTCTATTAACCGATATTTTCGAGAATTTCAGGAAACTAAATATCGAAGAATATGGAATAGATCCTATCGAATGCTATACCCTTCCGGGTACGTCCTGGCAAAACATGTTAAGATATACGGGGAAAGAAATAGAATTAATTACGGATAGGGAAACATGCGAAGGAAATCGAGGGGGCGTCACGATATCTATCGTTCATCACGCGCAAGCGAACAACCGATACCTGTCCGATTAGGATCCGAATGTCAAACGTCGACAAAAACAATCTTTATGGAGATTCCATGAGCGAAGAATTGCCGTGCGCGATCGAAAGGAAAATGAAAGATTGCGAATTAAAAGACTGGGAAAATTTCTCCTGCGCGATAGTCGTAGACTTGGAAATACCGGACAGTTTACACGATTTCCTAAACGATTATCCTATCGCTCCTGAGCATATTACGAAAAACAGAGTCAAAAAACTCGTCCCGAATTTAAGGGATCATAAGGAATCTCTTTGCTACGGAGAACTATTAAAGTTTTACGTAAAGATGGGAGCTAAGATTACGAAAATTTATAGGGGTTATATTTTTCGAGTCGAGAAATGGCTCGAGCCTTATATCGCGAACAATACGAAGAAAAGGATGGAAGCGACGAAGGAGAAAAAATCTAGCGCGGTTTCGTTTTACAAGAAGGCTAACAATAGTATCTACGGAAAAACGATAGAAAATCCTAGAAAAAGGTGTAACGTACAACTTACGAACGAGCGAAAACGAGCCAAAAAACTGGTAAGAAGCCCCGAATATACGAAATTTATGATATTTTCGAATGATCTCGTCACGGTCCATAAAAAGAAGACTATTGTCAAATGTAACAAACCTATATATATCAGTTTCACGATTTTGGAATTGTCTAAACTTAAGATGTATCGAACGTTTTAGGAATATTTACTCCCTAAATTCGAGAATCGACTGTCATTACTGTATAAGGATACGGACAGTTTTATCTTTCGCTTTAAAAGCAAGGATATTTATGAAGAATTCTCGAAAGACCTCGATACAAATTTGATACGAGTAACTATCCGGAAAATCACCGGTTACAGAGTAAGAAAAACGCGAATCGATTAGGATTCTTTAAAGACGAATGCAAAGGAAAACCGATCAAGGAATTCGCGAGTACCTGCAGGAAAATATATTGTATTAGGATGGGAGACGAAAAAGAAAATATCGTCAGATGCAAAGGAATCGGAAATACCGTGAAAAACGAACTTACGATGGAAGACTTTCTTTCTTGCGTATACGGCGGGAAAGAAAAAAGGATAGACTTTAACGTTATAAGCAGTGAAAATCACGAAATTTTTACAGAGACCGTTAAAAAGATAGCGTTAGTACCGACGCAAGACGTTTGATACGTTTTAGACGATCGAGTAAATACGCTATCGGCGGGTCATTATAAATTAAAAGGGATAGATTTTTTAAAAAAATGTCGAAAATCGATCCTTTTTTTCTTGAATGCGCCGTCAACGAAATGAACCCAGAAAAAAGGGAGAAAATACTCAGCTTAGAACGAACGGCTATCGTTTTAAGGAAACTATTGTTTACGAAATACAGGACTATGGAGATTCCTTCGTCCTATTCGAACGAAAGAAAAGAAAAGCTTCTCGAATTGTTAGATCGTAAAAATTCGGATGTCGAAAATATTAAAAACGAGATTCGAGAATACGAAAAACGTTGGGGACGAAGGAAAGCGGAAAAAACGCGTTTTCTAGATCGTTGTATCGTTAATTTAGAACTTTCTTGGCCTGAAAAAGTTTACATAAAACGTATCGTTTCGATCGCTTTAATATTTAATCTTTTCAAGGAGAAAACCGACGAGATATTCGATTTCGAGTATGTCTTAAAAGCCATGGAAGACGAATAGATATATATCTTGACGAAGCTATATATCCCCGCATACCCCCCTGTGAATATCTTAAACCCTAATTCTAAACGGGGAAAAATTGTACCGTCGATATCTACCTTCGAGTAAATCTTCGATCGTTTTCGTTAATTTTCCAAATTGACGCTCATTTAGATCATTTAGTCCGTATCTATCTACGAAATATTTTAGTGCTTTCTGCTTCCCCTTTAATAAACTAACGTCAAGACGGTACCTGCTTACCGGTTTCGGGGGTTCTTCGGGTGATAGGCTATTACAATAATCTTTATACCTCTTTTCATGTAGCCATCGCATCGCAAGTATAAGCCCCCATAATTCATCATACGATTGATTCCATAAGTTATAATTCAGACAAGTATCTAAAAATTCGTAACCGTTTTTTTTATACATAGTGATTCGAAACTTCTCGGCCTCGGCAATATTCTGATTTTCCAACTCCATTTTCTATTGCGATATTTTTTCTTTAAGCCGGATTCAATATTTTCTCGAAAATACTATAATTCGCCAGAATCGTGCAGAATTTTTCCTTGGATTAAATATTTTAACGCCTTCGATAATTTTCTTAAATCTTTCTTACCCGAGTCGTATAGACCGTATTCATTTAGGTAATATTCTTTCGTTTTTTCCTTAAAATATTCGTCGGTAATCGGATTTTTGTTCGGAGTGCTGGTAATCCGCGACGTTTCCCATCTTCGTATAGCCACCGTATCGCATATTTAAGCTCCATTAATTCCCTGTATGTCAATCCCAATAGACGATATTTATTGCAACACATTATAAATCGGCGGCCGTATTGTCTTTCCATCGCTTCTTCGAATAAATCTTCTTCGAAACCCGAATCTTCTTCGGTACTCGAATCTTCTTCGATATATTCCCGTTCCATTTTCTATAGCGATTTTTTTATTTTATGCGGAGCTCCGTATTCTTCCGGAAAGGGTCCTTCAGTTATACGACATTCTCCTCTATCGAATATTATATTACCGATCTCACCGATTAAAAAAACGACAGTATCCCAATCCTCTAGTTTGTCTAAACGAAATTTTTTGATTAATTTGTCTGCTCGATCGCTATAAATACCTATGAATTTATTCTCCCATTCTTTGACTTCCATAAACGAGCACTTGATATCTAGCATGCGGTGTAATTTTCTAAGACAATACAAATTTATCGCGGAACTAAAGCTTTTTAATTCTGAAAGCGACTTTTTTAATAGTTTTTCAGTAATACTATTTTTAGCTTCTTTGCTAAGCATTTTAAATATATAAGAAAAATATTCCCGAGAGAGATGTATAAATGGGGTTTCTAGAACAATTTCCGGATTTTTCTCGATTTGTCGATTAGTATTTTAATTAATAACGGCATTTTGTTTTTCCTTTCTTCTCTCTTCCTTCTTCCTCGTCCTTTCTTTTTCTTCTTTTCCTTTCCCTTTCCCTCATCCCTCGTCCTTTCCTCGTCCTTGTCCTTTCCTTTCCCTCTTCCTTTCCTTTTCCTTTTTTTAATTCCCAACGTAGCCTTTGTCATCCAACCAGCCTCCTGGGCGCCGACCGAAGGGAAGGCGCCTAACGGAGCCAAAGGCTCCGAGACCCCTAACACCTAACCCCCTCAAAACCCTCAGGGTACGAATCTACGATTCACGGGGGTTCTTCGAACCCCTACCCCCTAGGCTCTACGGTCTTTACAATCTCTACTCCCTCGCAATCCATATCTCCCGCGGGACTGTAAGGGTCCCCCTAAAAACGGAGAGATTACAAGATTACGGCGATAGTGAGACGGGAGACGTCGAGAAACTATATAGGCGAAGACTACGAGACTGCGAGACTGCGGGACGGAGAGATAGCGGGACTATAGGGGGGACTATAAGGTCTAGAGAGTATAGGCAAAAAGCCCGGGCAGAGGACGAGGACAGGACAGGGACGGGGTAAGGGGAGACTATAGGCAGGGGGGAGGAGACGAGAAAAAAAGAAAATATAGGGAGACTGTTCTACAAAGTAGACGAAAAATAAAGAGGAGAATTTTAGAGGGGAACAAGGGGAAAAACTTACGCTGAAAGCTTACGCCGAAAATTTATATCCTCGTCGGATTATTAATTAAAATACTAATCGACGAATCGAGAAAAATCCGGAAATTGTTCTAGAAACCCCATTTATACATCTGTCGTATAATGTGGATATTTTTCATTGTCGAAGGTGGCCCTTTAGTATTTCTCCATCACATTGGATCATAAGAAGATAGATGTCATAAATGAAGAGTTCCTTTAAAGTTTTTTTTTTTTTTTTTTTTTTTTTCTTTTCAAGACAATTTTCTTTCATCCCATGATAAGACTAAAAGTGGTAAACTGGTAGACATTTAGAGAAATAATTTTGCTCTTTCTTCTGTTTTAGTTGCATCTTCAAATCATGATTGGGTAGTATACCGAAAAACTTCTCCGTTTAGTTTAAACATATTTTATTGTCATTATTTACAAATTCTTACACAAAATACATTTTTTACATACAATACAAATTAGAAAAAAGGGTTTGACCACAAGTTCTCACAACTTGGATTCAGCCATTCCCTTATTGAACATACATAGAATTCAGTCTTCAAAGGAAAGAAAAAAGAGGAGAGTAACATAAATAGAAGTATTTTAACAGAATATGATTGAAGACAGTTTTGTTGCAGCTATAGAGAAGATTTTTTAACGACAATAAATAAACCGAACACATTAAGAGAATGTTATGAATATCAATAATAACATTCACTTAAATAGAAGGGAAAACAACATCAAAAGGGTGGTAGTAAAAGGAAATTTTGGTGTAAGTCAGTAGTCTAATGTGCTTATCCAGTCGAAATGCACCCGATGACATTCTCTTTATTCCTTCTTTTTCTATATAAAGCCGCCATTTTGGATAGAGTAGGAAATGAGTCGTTTTTTGGGACCACTCGACCGTTACCCCGTATGTAGAAGACTATTTTTTTTTAGGGAATTCAGCCGCCATTTTGACAGATCGGAACACGGTAGCAGACAGTATACATTTGACTTTACCCGTATTCTGCCTCATTGGTGACTGATGTAGCGCAACATTTTGAATTTTCCATTATCTTAGGTTCGTGTCCACCTACATCTTAGCCACCGATGACCATTGTTACGACAATGATTATGTGGGAAAGCAGCCAGTGGCTTGGAAAGAAAATTGTGCGGGGTACTGGTAAAAGAGACTCCAGGAAAGTATGGATAGGTGCACTGGCCGCCGCGATATACCTGAATTAATGTTGAAAACGGCGTTAAACACCAAATAATCAATCAATCAACATACATCTTAGCCAATTTAAATCTTTGAAGCAGACGACTTTAGTTTAGCCAAGTTTTTAAAGGGGCCATTTGAGGTCAATGTAAAAAGCGTTGTACGTTTAACATAATGACGAGAGCTAGTTAGATTTATACACATTTTTTTACATAATATATAAAATATACAAACATATCCTTACTTCAAACACAATGAAATATATGCAAACTTTCTAGTATATGATAAGGATTTGTAATTATCGAATACATGTACAAGGTTGACAAATTTCAAAAGCCATAAGGATAAGTGTTATATTCTCTACCAATGACTCGTTTATCGAACACTATTTTGTAGTCCTTTCTTTCTGGCTTGGTAATTACATGTCCAGTTGAGGGATTTCTGGCAATTTTATGGTCATCTACAAGAGTTACACGATCGCTACCCTTTCCAGTCACCATGTCTTTGACAGTTTTAAAATTGATGTCAATAGAGTTTTTGAAGTTGAGGGTTATTCCGCGGACTTTAGAAAACGATTGCAGTCCCTTCTTATCAGGATAAGCTAGCTTGAATGCATAGTTTTTTGGTCCTCCAGTAACAAAAGCTGTGACAGTGTTGCCAGGAACCTCGTTTGTTAAATCCCCAAGGTAATCCCCGAGCTCCGGTTCCCAATCACTGGGTCTTGTAATAAAGACAATAGAATCGGTGTCACAGTACAATACTCGCTTTCCTAATGGTTTCAGATAGCTATAGAGCTTTAGGCGGGCCTGTGCTGTTGTGTATGCTGCTATAATAACGTTGGTTCTAGCAGAGGCCTCAATGAAATCGTTATTGTACACCCAATCTAATTGCACAGACTCGTTGTTTACAAACCGTACATTTTTCACTTGTTGTTGGTCAGACGTCATCATGTCAAAAAAATCTGCAGGGTCCGATATGTAGGAGGTCTGAGTCAAATTCGTGCGTTGACCAAATTTACCCCAAAATGAGTTAAGCATTAACTTGGCAAGGGATCGCAGCCCTAGATTTTTTTTCTATCTTGTCGTAGTCTAAATGAATGCCCTCCCTGTCGTGGTATTGTTGTATGTACTTCTGTTTCGTTTCTTCATTGACACACCAGTCAGGCTAACTACTGGCTTGTTGTTTCACTTTGAGAAAGGTGTTAACATACTCGGTAAATAGTCCACCATTTTTCATGTTGGGGTCATATCTGGAAACTGAGTCAAAATGTCAGATTTCGTATATGCTTTTAATAATATAACCTTGGGATAAAGCTTCTTGGACCTCGTCCGTAACCCAAGTACCCACAAATACTCGCTCGGAGTCGCTATGATAACACTGACTTTGTTGGTAGCGCTCAGTGCACAGCCGACACAAACTAAACATAAGTTTTCCATTACATTTCATTGGTAGCACAGGTATATGTAGCCCTCTGGGTGGAAGCACTTTACATTAATCAAGCCTTCGTATTGACTGATGTCTTTAAAATTATCCGTAATGATTTCTGGATGCCCAAGTGGAATTTTTCCGGTCTTGTTTACAAATGGGTAGAGTGAGGTGACGTCATAGTACTTGATGTGTTTTTCTACAGTCGCGTCTTCGTAGAGTTTAAATGCTTCTGTTCGACCACCAAAGAAGGCATCTCTGGGCTCCAGTGGGCTACCAATTTCAAGGCTGTAAATATACTGTTTCATAATGACATCGCTCTCCACATCTCGTTTGAAATCGCATTCCCATACAGAGATATAGGTATAACCACCATCTTTTATATATTGTTTTTTCTCCATTGTTCTGGCATATAAATCGCCCATACTCATTTCAAGTACAGGGTTGACTGTTGTCTTAGAAAAACATTTTGGGCATCCGTGCCAAAAGCAGCCATGGAAATCGAGAACAATTTTTTCACCACTTTGTTCATAATAACCATCCACTTTATACGGACCGACGTGTTTTTCACCGATGTTACGTCCATGTTGGATGTTGATTTGCTCCTTATATGCTAGATAAGACATCCATTGGTAAGCCATCACAGATTGTTTTTCTCGTGGTCGGTAACCATGTGGCGGTACAACAGCAATGCTTTCATGCTCTAGAAAATTTGCCCTGTACACAAGATTGCATGCGGATGCAATTGTTATACATTTTTCGAACGGATCTATTCCTTCACGGTTACTGTTTTTAGTTAAGTCCATAAACAAAGTTCTGAACTTCAGGCAACATTTTCTAAGAATGTCCACGTCGGATCGGCAATATCGAATAATCTCCTCTTGGAAGTTGAATGGTTTCTGCTTGTTTTGCTCATACCACTTCAAAAACTTTGCCCTAGCGTCTGGCTTCATACCGTCGGGTGTGTAATACTGGATGTCCGGGAGATGTTGTAATATAGCATACTGGTTTTCCTTGCGATTGAAGAGATGGGGGAAGTAACCCTTTACTAATTCTGTTTCACCAAGCGAGCCAGGCATATCTGCCAATGGCATTGGGATGAAGTTCAGCGAATCTATCATGCGAATGTTGCACACAGGAATATTGATTGACATATACTTTGACCCCGTGGTAATTACTTCTGGCAGGAGGGCATTGTCGTGAAGATACTGTAGGATAGGGTAACTGTCATAAGCTTTAAAATTGTGACATATCACCGTTGCACCAACATTTTCTTCTGAGAAGAGCCATTTGCAAAAATCTTCCGTTGTACGTAATCCCTGAAATATTCTTTCATTTTTTCCACAGGCTTTGCAAGTTGAATCGTGTATAACCGGACAGTCAAGGCATAAATTACACACTTTTTGCACGACACAAAGGTTCTACAGTGTCCACAGGATCCGCTATCTGAAGGGCAATACCTAGCATCACACTGGAGTCGGTTGTCTTGTGTGCATTCAAAATCGAAAAATATGTATTGAGAGACCTCTTTCTTGTCACAGCGTGAGTTAGGTTCATTGTCACTACCAACTGGTTGCATATAACAAAGGTGATCTTCACTGTAAAAATCTTTACAGGTTTTACACTATTGCTCGTGGCAAACATGTGCTTTTTTATGTAATTTCGTATTGATTGTTTGATCGCACTTCTTACATTTGAATATTTCACAGGTACATTTGCCACCCTCACTCTTTCTCTGCAAGTGCATCTGGTAACATGTTTCATTCTTAAAATATCGGTTGCATTTCTCACAAAGCCGCCAGTTCTCTTCTGCGTCCGCATGTAGTTGGTGACAGTGTACACATGGGTTATTGCATTTATGAGTCTCGTTGTTGTTGTACCCTTTTTTACACTGCTGGCAAAAGTAACTCCTGTTAAGAAAACCTGTCATTCTTGTGATCACATCAAAGTGCTCATCGTGGTAATAGAGGTAAATAGGAACACCACCTTCAATGCCATCGTATATAATTCCATTAAAATGGTCTTAGTGACAGCACATGGATCTGGTAGTTGGGTAATACAGCTTGGAATTTTTTCACCTCATTTATTCCGCATTTTTCCAGAGGAACCCCAGCTTTCTTGTCCAGATCTTCAGCCAGCACCTTTTGAAGCCCATATCCTCTTCGAATGCTGTCCCATCGAGGATGGTTTTCTATCCTCGCTACTGCTGTTATTATGGCACGAGCACAACACAGTTCATCATGGTTTTTAATGCGGATGATACTTCCTTTGGATTGTAACAGCTTTTCTATGTCTACAAATGGTTTTCGTTTGTTGTCATTTCCATATGGGTTTTTAACGTGTACAATATCGATGCGAAAAGTTTCATCAATTACAAACTGCTCGTACGACTGAAGAACACGCTCAATTTCAGACAGTATTCTTTCAACCGTCAGTTCTCGGCGTGGCATGAATTCTAGTGTGATTGGAAAGTCGAGCTCAGTGTTCTCGATAAAAAGCCGTACCAAATCCCTATCGGCGATCATCTGAGTAATGTTTTCAAGGATGGAATGAAATATCAGTTTCAATGTTTTTAACATAGACGGAAGTCCCTGCACATCAATGTCCTTGACATTAACTTTATAGAATGTCGCAGTTGTTCTAAACTTCTCTATCTTCTTTTCACTAACTTTCTCAATGTCATAAAAACTTGATGAATCTTCAGCTAATTTCAGTCATTTGGCAGCTCCACCGCCCTCCTGATTATCTGAAACACGTTTAGCCCTTTGCCAGCCATGTTCTTGGTGCAAGTGTTCGTCTAAGACATCGTTTCTGGTAAATACTCTGAGACATTCTGGACAATGTTGATTGTTATCGTTATTATGTTTATTGCACGTGTCTTTCCAAATTCTGTTTTCTGGAGAACGACTTTTTGCAAGCTTCACATCTGTGTTTCCAATGATTCATAACGCGTCTATTTTGTAAAAGTTGACTTAGTTTGAGAAAACTGGCTCCACATGTCTCGCACGGTAAGTAGTCATCTTAAGTGTTCTATTCCTGAAAGAAGAAAACTTCAGTTTGAAATTAGACGCATATTATGCCTATCCTAAATATACAGATGAACTTCAAGTTAGCTGTCAGGCGAGACAACAAAAAAAAAAGTCAGGCGAGACTACAAAATCAAGCAAGGTACTCACTGTATTGAGTTGTAAGCGGGTTCTCTAAACTTTGTTCTTCTCTCTCTGTCAAACTGGACTCAAATGAATCTGTCGTGGTAGTTTGATCCCTTTTTATAAACATCTTTCAGCAAGCTGAGCTGAAATGATAGTTTATTTTAACCCAATAAAGTTTCTTATATATGCAAGAACTAATTTTAGTTCTTTTTAAGGTATATCAACAAAACGATTGAAGAGAACAGAGAAAAAACAAGCCAGGCGAGACTAAGAAAAAGGCGAGACTACAAAATTATAATGATACACACTGTGAAAGAAACGACAATTTGAACTTCTCTCCTTGATGTTTTGAGCTCGAATTAAGTTGTCAATCTATAAAAGTGTCTTTTATAGCAACGTCTTAGTAAATGATGGTTTGGGCTGAAATGACACATTTTGATTGGTTGAAAGAAACTTTCTTGTATGTCTTTAAAAGTCAAAACACTATAAAAAGTAACAATTTTAATTAGATTCAATCATTCAGACGCCGATCGTCAAAGGGGAAACATGTATTCTATACAGTGCCAAGAATGCAACCAAGACTTCTCAAGAAAAGACGTCATGTTGAGACACAAGAGAAATAAGCACAAGGAAACCAGTCATGCGTATCCGCCGCCGCCGCCGCAGGGAGGTCCTCCGCCACCGCCGCCGCGGCAGGGAGTGCCGCCGCCGCAGGGAGCGCCGCCGCCGCCGCAGCAAGACATTAAAGAGTCTCCGCCAAACACTTGGATATATGATGCTGAGTTTCTTTACCACCCGTTTACTATGATGATGTCAGGACCCACAAGTAATTTTAAAGCTATTTTCTCTTTTATTTGATAGTATAGCTGATCTAGTAGGGCGGAATTTAAATAATACTTGACAGTCAGCATTTGAATATAGTAGTTGACCTGATACCCAATTTTGAGTACTTAAAATACTGTTATAACGTTAAAAAGTACTCGGTGGTATGCTCTAAATAAAAACCCAAATTCAACAGCTGATTTGGACTTCATTATTTTGGGACTTGAAAAAGTACTCGTTTTTACACTAAAAGTATCTTTGAAATAAGTCCTTTGTTGATATGGTACTCTTCATTTTGGCACTTGAAAAATACCGATGTAACGTTGAAAAGGTACTCGAATTTTTAGCTCACCTGAGCACGAAGTGCTCATGGTGAGCTATTGTGATCGTGCTGTGTCCGTCGTCCGTCGTGCGTCGTCCGTCGTCCGTCTTCAACTTTTTACCCTGTGTACGCTCTAGAGGCCACATTTTCAGTACGATCTTCATGAAACTTGGTCAGAATGTTTGTCTTGATAAAATCTCGGACGAGTTTGAAATTGGGTCATGTGGGGTCAAAAACTAGGTCACTAGGTCAAATCTTAGAAAAACCTTGTGTATGCTCTAGAGGCCACATTTTCAGTCCGATCTTCATGAAACTTGATCAGAATGTTTGTCTTGATAAAATCTCCGACGATTTCGAAACTGGGTCACGTGGGGTCAAAAACTAAGTCACTAGGTCAAATCTTAGAAAAACCTTGTGTACGCTCTAGAGGCCACATTTTCAGCCAGATACTTGTGAAATTTGGTCAGAATGTTTGTCTTGATAAAATCTCAGACGAGTTCGAAATTGGGTCATGTGGGGTCAAAAACTAGGTCACTAGGTCAAATCTTAGAAAAACTTTGTGTACGCTCTAGAGGCCACATTTTCAGTCCGATCTTCATGAAACTTGATCAGAATGTTTGTCTTGATGAAATCTCCGAGGAGTTCGAAATTGGGTCACGTGGGGTCAAAAACTAGGTCACTAGGTCAAATCTTAGAAAAACCTTGTGTACGCTCTACAGGCTTCATTTTCAGCCAGATACTTGTGAAATTTGGTCAGAATGTTTGTCTTGATAAAATCTGGGACGAGTTCGAAATTGGGTCATGTGGGGTCAAAAACTAGGTCTCTAGGTTAAATCTTAGAAAAACTTTGTGTACACTCTAGAGGCCACATTTTCAGTCCGATCTTCATGAAACTTGATCAGAATGTTTGTCTTGATGAAAACTCGGACGAGTTCGAAATTGGATCACGTGGGGTCAAAAACTAGGTCACTATTTCAAATCTTAGAAAAACCTTGTGTACGCTCTAGAGGCCACATTTACAGTCCGATCTTCATGAAACTTGTTCAGAATGTTTGTCTTGATAAAATCTCGGACGAGTTCGAAATTGGGTCATGTGGGGTCAAAAACTAGGTCACTAGGTCAAATCTTAGAAAAACCTTGTGTACGCTCTACAGGCCACATTTTCAGTCAGATACTTGTGAAATTTGGTCAGAATGTTTGTCTTGATAAAATCTCGGACGAGTTCGAAATTGGGTCATGTGGGGTCAAAAACTAGGTCACTATTTCAAATCTTAGAAAAACCTTGTGTACGCTCTAGAGGCCACATTTTCAGTCCGATCTTCATGAAACTTGATCAGAATGTTTGTCTTGATGAAATCTCCGACGAGTTCGAAATTGGGTCACGTGGGGTCAAAAACTAGGTCACTAGGTCAAATCTTAGAAAAACCTTGTGTACGCTCTAGAGGCCACATTTACAGTCCGATCTTCATGAACCTTCTTCAGAATGTTTGTCTTGATAAAATCTCGAAAGAGTTCGAAATTGGGTCGTGTGGGGTCAAAAACTAGGTCACTAGGTCAAATCTTCGAAAAACCTTGTGTACGCTCTAGAGGCCACATTTTCAGTCAGATACTTGTGAAATTTGGTCAAAATGTTTGTCTTGATTAAATCTCAGACGAGTTCGAAATTGGGTCATGTGGGGTCAAAAATAAGGTCACTAGATCAAATCTTAGGAAAAGCTTGGGTGCGCTCTAGACGCCACATTTTCTGTCAGATACTTGTGAAAGTTGGTCAGAATGTTTGTCTTGATAAAATCTAGGATTGGTTTGAAATTGGGTTATCTTGGGTCAAAAACTAGGTCACTAGGTCAAATCTTAGAAAAACCTTTTGTGTGCTCTAGAGGCCACATTTTCCGTCAGATACTTGTGAAACTTGGTCAGAATGTTTGTCTTGATAAAATCTGGCACAAGCTAAAAAATGGGTCATGTGGGGTCAAAAACTAGGTCAGTAGGTCAAATCATAGAAAAACCTTGTGTGAGCTCCAGAGGCCTCATTTTCAGTCAGATACTTGTGAAACTTGGTCAGAATGTTTGTCTTGATAAAATTCGGACAAGTTTGAAATTGGGTCATGTGGGGTCAAAAACTAGGTCACTAGGTCAAATCTTAGAAAAACCTTGTGTATGCTCTAGAGGCCACATTTTCAGTCCGATCTTCATGAAACTTGATCAGAATGTTTGTCTTGATAAAATCTCCGACGATTTCGAAACTGGGTCACGTGGGGTCAAAAACTAAGTCACTAGGTCAAATCTTAGAAAAACCTTGTGTACGCTCTAGAGGCCACATTTTCAGCCAGATACTTGTGAAATTTGGTCAGAATGTTTGTCTTGATAAAATCTCAGACGAGTTCGAAATTGGGTCATGTGGGGTCAAAAACTAGGTCACTAGGTCAAATCTTAGAAAAACTTTGTGTACGCTCTAGAGGCCACATTTTCAGTCCGATCTTCATGAAACTTGATCAGAATGTTTGTCTTGATGAAATCTCCGAGGAGTTCGAAATTGGGTCACGTGGGGTCAAAAACTAGGTCACTAGGTCAAATCTTAGAAAAACCTTGTGTACGCTCTACAGGCTTCATTTTCAGCCAGATACTTGTGAAATTTGGTCAGAATGTTTGTCTTGATAAAATCTGGGACGAGTTCGAAATTGGGTCATGTGGGGTCAAAAACTAGGTCTCTAGGTTAAATCTTAGAAAAACTTTGTGTACACTCTAGAGGCCACATTTTCAGTCCGATCTTCATGAAACTTGATCAGAATGTTTGTCTTGATGAAAACTCGGACGAGTTCGAAATTGGATCACGTGGGGTCAAAAACTAGGTCACTATTTCAAATCTTAGAAAAACCTTGTGTACGCTCTAGAGGCCACATTTACAGTCCGATCTTCATGAAACTTGTTCAGAATGTTTGTCTTGATAAAATCTCGGACGAGTTCGAAATTGGGTCATGTGGGGTCAAAAACTAGGTCACTAGGTCAAATCTTAGAAAAACCTTGTGTACGCTCTAAAGGCCACATTTTCAGTCAGATACTTGTGAAATTTGGTCAGAATGTTTGTCTTGATAAAATCTCGGACGAGTTCGAAATTGGGTCATGTGGGGTCAAAAACTAGGTCACTATTTCAAATCTTAGAAAAACCTTGTGTACGCTCTAGAGGCCACATTTTCAGTCCGATCTTCATGAAACTTGATCAGAATGTTTGTCTTGATGAAATCTCCGACGAGTTCGAAATTGGGTCACGTGGGGTCAAAAACTAGGTCACTAGGTCAAATCTTAGAAAAACCTTGTGTACGCTCTAGAGGCCACATTTACAGTCCGATCTTCATGAACCTTCTTCAGAATGTTTGTCTTGATAAAATCTCGAAAGAGTTCGAAATTGGGTCGTGTGGGGTCAAAAACTAGGTCACTAGGTCAAATCTTCGAAAAACCTTGTGTACGCTCTAGAGGCCACATTTTCAGTCAGATACTTGTGAAATTTGGTCAAAATGTTTGTCTTGATTAAATCTCAGACGAGTTCGAAATTGGGTCATGTGGGGTCAAAAATAAGGTCACTAGATCAAATCTTAGGAAAAGCTTGGGTGCGCTCTAGACGCCACATTTTCTGTCAGATACTTGTGAAAGTTGGTCAGAATGTTTGTCTTGATAAAATCTAGGATTGGTTTGAAATTGGGTTATCTTGGGTCAAAAACTAGGTCACTAGGTCAAATCTTAGAAAAACCTTTTGTGTGCTCTAGAGGCCACATTTTCCGTCAGATACTTGTGAAACTTGGTCAGAATGTTTGTCTTGATAAAATCTGGCACAAGCTAAAAAATGGGTCATGTGGGGTCAAAAACTAGGTCAGTAGGTCAAATCATAGAAAAACCTTGTGTGAGCTCCAGAGGCCTCATTTTCAGTCAGATACTTGTGAAACTTGGTCAGAATGTTTGTCTTGATAAAATTCGGACAAGTTTGAAATTGGATCATGTGGGGTCAAAAACTAGGTCACTAGGTCAAATTAAAGAAATGCCTTGTGGGTACTCTAGAGGCCATTTTTCGCTGAATTGACTTGAAAATTGGTCAGGATGTTTTCCTTAATTAAATCTCAGAAAACTTGAAATTGGGTCACACAGGGTCAAAAAGTAGGTCACTAGGTCAAATTAAAGAAATACCTTGTGGACACTCTAGAGGCCACATTTTTCGCCCAATTGACTTGAAAATTTGTCAAAACATTTGTCTTAATTAAATCTTAGATGAGTTTGAAATTTGGTCACCTGGGGTCATTTTGCCTATTGGCTCAGGTGAGCGATCCAGGGCCATCATGGCCCTCTTGTTTCATTGAAAGTGCCTTTGAAATAAGGACTGAAATCGTGAACTAAAGTTATAGTAATATAATGGTTATTTTTTCAGGCTGTGGGAAGACAACTTTAATGAAAGAACTTTTATATCGCCATGAAAATCTAATTCAACCTAACATACAGAGGGTAGTATGGTTGTACAGACGATGGCAACCTTTGTATGAAGAAATCGTGAAAATAGTACCGCCAAAGGTGGAATTTATACAAGGTATCCCTACAGAGTTGGAGGACGACGAATTCTTTGATTCTAAAGTGAACAATTTAATTATTCTGGATGATTTGATATCGGTGGCCGGCAAAGGTTCGAGAATCAACGATTTATTTACCGAAGGATCACACCATCGAAATGTGTCTGTCATTGCTATAAACCAGAACTTGTATGCAAATAAGGATCCTACTCAGAGAAGAAACTGCCATTACCTGGTCTTGTTTAGTAACCCGGTGGACAAACAATCAGTGATGACATTGACAAATGTATCCAGGCAATACCGATACATTTATGAAAACATTCAACAAAGCTACGAATCAGCCATAAGGGCATCTACTCGTAGATCTGAAGCCATTTACCAAAGAATGTAACAAATTGATACTTAACTCAAAATGGTACCAAAGTAAGAAGGAATTGACCAATCAGGGAGAAGTACCCGTTAAGACTTTTATAAAAGAGGCTGAAACAAGAGCTTTGGATCATTTGCCAGTCGGAACTCAAACAGATAACATCACGGATAATAGTGCGGAAAATATATCAGAGGAAATGTCTGAGAAAATGAATGCTTGTGACGACTGTGGTATTCTTTTTGATACACCGCACGATGTACAACGGCACATTAAAAAGGGATCGTGTGCTGAAAATGAAGAAACGCCGAGCAAAAAGCGAAAATTGGGAGACTCAAATTCAGAAGATGAGTACGACCAAGTAGACCAAGAACCAGATAAAAACGATGGATTCCTAAATTTGTGGCAAAAAGCTCAGGAGAATGGAGAAAATAAATTTGGGCAGTTCAAAGACAGTTTCTTGGATGATGGGGAGAAGGAGGAAGACGCTGAAGATATGGCACAAAGACGGTTACAAACGTATAATGAGCGGGAATTTTTCAAGTTATATACACAGCTGCTTGAAAAATATCTTATAACCATGAACAACAGTGGATTACACCGCCATATTACTAAAACAATACCTAATCTCCTTTTAAACGGTTCAACTGTGACGAATGCCGTCAGTAAAGTTTTGAGGAAGAACATGGAAAAATTTGATAATTTATTTGAAGTCGTTGACGAGGAAAGTGATGATGGAGATACTGAGTCTGAAGCAGATAGTGAAGCAGAATAAATGTGACAATCTGTAAGTGTTTCGTCAGTTATCCACAAACTTGTGTAGAGTGCGGACATGGCTTCATGGGAAAATTATTTAAATAAAATATATTACGATCCGTCACACCTAGCGAGCTTTGCGGGACCAGAAAAACTGTATGCTTTTGTGAAAAACGAATGAAAATACGACATTGGTATGCACAGAATCCGCAAGTTTCTGCAGAAGCTGGAAGCATTCAGCTTGCACAAACCAGTGAGACGTCGTTTTAGGCGTAATCACGTCATTGGTGCAAGTATTGACGACTTGTGGATGTGTGACTGGATCGATATGGCAAAGTTTGAGGCCTGGAATGATGGGAATAAATACATACTCCTCGTCATAGATGTCTTTTCCAAGTACGTTTGGATGCGACCTCTGAAGAACAAGACTGGAAAACTGGTGGCCGAGGCATTTACGGACATATTTTCAAAATCGAAAAGAAAACCACAATGCCTCATGTCTGACAAGGGTCAGGAATTCAACGCACGAGTTGTACAGCAGCTGATGAGAGAGAAAAATGTTCTCTATTTCCCAACTCAAAATGAGACAAAAGCCTCCGTTTCTGGAAGGGCCATCAAAACCGTCAAGACAACACTGTAATGTTATTTTACTTTCACCCAGGACTATACCTATCTACCGATTCTACGGGACGTGGCTGATAGTTATAACAAAATGTATCACAGAACTATAGGAACTAGTCCTGCTAAGTGAAAAATAGCAATCAGGAGGAAGTGCGATTGTCAACCTATTTCGCAAGAAAAGGTGCAGGTGGCAGCAAGCCGGTCAAGAAACGTTTCAGGTTTAAAGTGGGTGACCATGTACGCATATTGCACCTGACAACCAAGTTCACCCATGCATATGACGAAATATACACTGGAGAACTGTTTAAGATATCAAACCGCTATTATAGAGGAAGCCTACCAGTGTACAGGCTAAAGGATTTACAGAATGAGGAAATCAAAGGAACTTTCTACGAAAGTGAACTACAGAAAGTAGACAAAAAACCCAACCAAATGTGGAAAATAGAAAAAGTACTCAAAACAAGAGGCAAAGGACAAAACAAACAACATTTCGTAAAGTGGAAATATTATCCAACCAAGTTAAATAGCTGGGTGAAAGCATCTGACTTTGAATAATGTATTGTCTATGATCTTTTGTATGCAAAATACTTGTAAATAAATTGCAAATAAAGTTGTAAAAAGAAATGTCATCTTTTGTCGTATATGAGAAAGCGAGATAGCATAAAAAATTAGTTGAAAACTAGGCACCCGTATGGTATACAGAGCTGACTTGTATACCCTATCTAGTAATGATCGCGGACATTTTAGGTCAGGTCCTCTTACTAGACGGAGAAATTCCTACTTAAACTAATCTTTCATGCTTCACCAAGTCAAAGAGCCGATTCCTAACCACAATTCAAGTCTTGGCCAAGTCTGTGTGGTTAAGTTGGTCTAACGACACATCCATGCCCTTTGAAGACTCACACATGAAACCAACATTAGAACTCAATTCGGTAACAATAGTGCGATACCAAAGCTTTAACCCGTTATAGTTGTACAATTAAAGGCATGGGTTTATACCCCAGAAAAACCCGATAATAAAATATACTCACGGTACTAATTTAAGCGCCGATAAAAAGTTCGATAATGGTACCGGGACTACACGGAAAATACTGCAGCAGCGATAATTTTATTGGAAATTCGCACCCTATATATACTCACTAGACGAGTCTATTGTAACCATCGGTTAAAATGTTGTGCAATATCTCATTTGTTTTCATTGCACCACAGAGATTAATACTACCTGTTCACCCGTCACGCATGGACTCGTCTGCAAGATAAACAATTTTACACCTAATCAGTTTGGTTTAAAACTGCAAAGAGAGCAGATGCATTTTACTACAGCTCTCCAGCTCGTATCAATATTGGGAAAATAGCAGACGAAATTTGGTACTAAAATACACTCCAGTTTCGGCGAGATAAAACGCTCTGGTAGTATTATTTTAATTTGGGCTAAAACAAGCAGACGAAAAAAGCTATGCATACATTGGTAGTGTGTATCATGATTACTGAGGCGTGTCACTCTGTGCTTTACAGTGTTGGTGTATACATCCACAGGTTTAGCTTAACCTTTCGCTACACGCTGCTTTTTCTTAGTAACATTATAATCATGCTTTTAACAATCATGACATGTTGAAAGACAAATGTATAAATTTCTTTGTTATAACGCCGAGGCCTACTCCAAACAGATCGCTTAAAACCATCGTCTGCCTTTGACCCGTCCCTTACTATTTACATAAAAACCCTTGTTTAATGCACACAGTCCCACGATTTAACAACCCTTGGAAATAAGACTTGAACACGCTGAAGGAAAAGGAGAGAGAGAGTGTGTGTTTCCACTTGATTTTTTTAAGGCGTCTGTACCATAACTGGCCCCTGTTGAAGAATACCTTTTCCCACAATGTTCTATCTCAGAGAATCCCTAGAATTCGTCTGCCAATTACCTATGCTACACATTGTTGAACTCCACGGTTAAAAATATATTTACATTTTCCCGCCTATAATCACGTAGGAAAGAGATTTAGTGGCTTGCAAGAGAGTATAAGACTTTTCTCACCCTGTTTTGGAAACAATATATTATCGACCCTGTTGGAGATTATCGTCCGCTTATCAATTTTCCACAATATTTTAACACGGCGGATCCCTAGAACTCGTCTGCTCGAGAGATGAAGGCTTTTTTTTTCAACCGTGGAAGGGTGCTCCCAATAGATCACTTAAAAACGTCGTCCCACTCCTAACTAAATACATGAATGTAAGACTACATTCTTAACTACATCATAAAAGATCGTCTGCTACAAGCTGTTTTAGAACGCTTATTCTCTACTTCATCAACACAGATGGGTTTTAAGACTTATTTTATGTAAAATCAAACTTTGAGTCACATTTATTCCAGTAGAAACAAAGGGGGGGGGGGTGTTGAAAAGAAGAATTATTGGTTGTCAGGTGGGATATGAATGGTGTATAACGCCGCTTTCAACATTATTATTTTAGTCATATCACGGCCACAACTCATATATTCATGTCTTTCTTGGGTTTCACCACTACTGGGCTAGGGCTCAGAGATGTCTTGGCCAAGGGCACTCCCACGAAAAACACACTGGATCCGGTGCGGCTTGAACCCGGGGTTTCCAGGTCATGAGTCCCACATTTTACCACTGAGACACGCAGGATCCTAGGGGAAAAAATGAGAAGAAGAAGGGGAAGAAGAACGAAAAAGAGAACACAGAGAGAGGAAGCGGAGGACAAAGGGACAGTGAGAGATAAAAGGAAAGGGGCAGAAAGAGAGAGAAAGGGGACAGAGAGAGGGACATAGAGTTTCTCGAACATTTGTCCATTAGCAGCTCACACCTGCAAAAAATAGATCTGAATGCTTGCCCTTCCAACAGACACTTGGACTTTTCCCACACACTGTTAGTGAAGTCGTCTTTAGACTATCGATCCCGTCGAAGGACACTTTACTGTCTGCCTCCCTTTTCCGCAATGTTTTCCAACGGCGAATGGAACTAATATCCCTCCATTTCTTTTTCCACAATGATTTTTAAGCAAATTCATTCTTATTGACAGAATATTTTTGAATGTCGTCTGCTACCAGACTTATTTTAGGCATCACAAATAAACATATTTCACACCGCCAGGTAATCATTCTCATGACGCCAGAGGGTTCCGAAAATTAACTAATTTTTTCCCTCATTCTAAGATGGTGGATTTATATAGAATAAAAAAGGAAATATTACGGTCAAGGTCATCGGAATGGGCTAACAAATATCTCTGTTTGTCGTTAATAAGAAAATTAACTGACTTAAACGATATCTCGCTCATTAGGCCAAGAAATGTAATTCGTGAAAAGAAATTCTATCTGCTATCCAAGTCGAAAAAAATGACAGAACCCAGTACTCTGTAACAAAACTGCAGATTATTGGGAAAAAAAACCGTCTGCTACCGAGTAAGTTACGGCCATAATAAGACAGTATGGCGGCTCTCCACCGTTACGCCCCAGTGGGCTCAAAAAACGACTCATTTTATCGATTTTTCAAGATGGCTGATTTATATAGACAAAGAGGGAAAATGTACGCGGTCATCGGGTGCATTTCGACTGGATAAGCACATTAGACTACTTAAGTCAGTAAGAGGGCAGATCGGATTTTGGTGCTGCAAAGCAAACTATTTATCAAACATTTTTGTATCCCATTTAAAATTTTGAACTGAGTTCAATATAAATGAATTTTCACCATAATCGAGGTTGTCAGAACCAAACAGTAGGAGCTGTAAAGAAAGTGGGTGGAAACGGTGTAATTCTCGAAACAATTTTATACGCGGTTCAGTGAAATTAGGACACTGAAAGAGCATCTTCAGCAATGTATCCACAACTACATGTAGGGAACGGGGATAAGTGGTTCGAATAGAGATCGAAGTTCAAATTACTACCATTACTACGGAGTCTTGTGTGTAAAACAGATAGTCTCCTCTGTCCTACAAGAAAATGTCGCCGTACAGGAGGTGCAGAGAAACGTTGTAAAATGCGAGATTTAAAAAATGATATGGAAGTTATGGATTTCATATCATCCGGAAGTTCATTCCTAAGGGAGACAGCAGAAGGAATAAAGGAACTTGCAAACAGCTCAGTACGGCAGCCAACTATATCGAATATTATCAGCGTTTCTTAATGTATAATCAGTTCTAGTGCTGACATTCGTTGGAAAAATATCTCGTAAGTAGTCCGGAGTAAGGCCGTTTATAATTTTAAATATGCAAAGAAGTTTTTGATACCTACGCCGATCTTCAAGAGTCAACCAACCAATTTCCTTATATATATTATCGAGAAATGCGGATCTGGTGATACCAATAACTAGTCTTGCGGCCTTTTTCAATAGTTTCCTCTTCACGGGAAGTGCAATTATCCCAAACTATTGAAGCGTACTTAAGAATAGGACGTAAAAGAGAGATGTAAATTCGTTAAAGTGAGTCTCGTTTAACTATGAATTTTAAGTTTCTCATGATGCCTAGTAATTTTGACGCTGATTTAGAAATGTTATTTATATGTTCAGCCCACTTTGCATTACTGCTCAAAGTAACTCCTAGATGTGTATGGCTATCTACAAATTGAATTTGGACATCAATGAACAGTAAGTTAGGGGGAGAGACAGTTTTGTTCGTGAATAGCATTGCCACTGTTTTAGAAGGATTGAATGTAACAAGCCAACGTTCAGCCCATTCGGATATCATTTGTAAATCATGGTTAATAATACCTTCAATATCAGGAACATGTGAGGCAGAGCACGCCAAGGATGTGTCATCTGCAAATAGTCTAGATATGCTTAACAAATTATCAGAAATATCATTTACATATACAAGAAAGTGTAATGGGCCGAGTAGAGAGCCATGAGGAACTCCGGCATTAATTGACCGTGATCTTGACCTTGCCGTTTTTACGATTACAGATTACTTGCAGGAAGATAGATAAAATTTAAACCAATCTAGAAGAGAGTCGTTGATCCCTAGTTGACGTAATTTAATCAAAGTACTGAAAGTACTAACAGACTAGCGAATTTGATTGATTGATTGCTTGTATGGTGTTTGACCCTGTTTTCAACTTGATTTCAGTTATGTAGCAGTAGACAGTGCACATATCCATGCTTTCCTGGAGTTTCTTTTACCAGTACTCCGCACAATATTCTTTTCAAGCCACTGGCTGCTTTCCCACATTTATGTTATAACCATCATCGAAACGTGAGAGAGAAATGAATCCTGTCACAATGACTATCATCAATCCTCGGAAAGAAATTTGCCGAGTCGGGGATCGAACCAGCGACCTCCTGTTCCCAAGTCCTGTACACTACCGACTGAGCTGCTGGGGCTATACGTGCTATTGGTTTACTGTAATCCAGTTTAACTCTTAACCTGCTAAAAATGGTAAAACTTTCAAGCCGATGGTAAATACCTGAATATTGTTATTTCAGAGTTACATTTTGGAGAAAATAATATATCCTCTTATAGGACAGTGTAGATCCAAGATCAGACTGCATGCTTTGCGCAGTCTGATCTTAATCCACATTGTCCGCAAAACATCATTGAGTCGCGGTAGTGCTGGTAAAAGAAACTCCAGGAAAGCATGCATAGGTGATCTGGCTGCCGCAATATCACTGAAATAATGTTGAAAACGGCGTTAAACACCTTGCAATCAATTAGTCAATATCCAATAGCACAAGATGTAGTTAACTATTTAACTCTCTTTACAAAAGGAAAAATTTTACACCAGTCCAAATTCAAAGCTGTTGCAGACCATAAATTAAAGGTGGCTAAACTGATGAAACCTGATTCCAAAAGGGTAGAAAACAATGTCGGAAAAGGAGAAAATTATGGTTACCAGCATTTTCTCCTTTTCCCGCAATGTTTTCAAATGGATTTTTCCCCAGTATCGTTAAAACTTGGGATTGTTTGGTAAAGAGTTAATATTCAAGACTAGAATAACAGTTTAACATAACAGTTTAACTGTACACAATGATCTAAATAATGACTGACTGAAGGAATGACAAGGGTTCCCTGTCCAGTGAGGGATTATGTAACTGGGATTTGCTACAAGTTACTTAGGTGTATCTATTAATAGATTCATTCATAATGTTACAGTGGTGTAGGAAAAAGTGATTCTCTGCTTTGCATAGGTCACTTAATTTACGTATAAGCAACGATCGTTTACCTTGTAAATGACATCTTGTTCAGTTTATTACTTTGCAAGACGACATGTTCAAATTGGAATGGTAGAGATTTAGTGGTTTTTTGTCAAAATTGTCAAATATAACAGAATTAAGATTTATAACAGAAAGAAGTATTTTTCTGTGAGGCAGTATTTGGCAACTGTGGGGTTTTTTGTTTACTTTGACTCTAGGTCAGTCTTGATGCCTATAGACTAGCTTCGCTAGTCTAAAAATAAGACCTTTGTGCCAAACTCTATCAAATGCTTTTGATATATCACAAAATACCATACAAGTGCTTTGCTTGGCATCAAGCGACGATACAACTTGGTGATATATCTCAAGCACTTGGTGGGCAGTGGAATGGCCTTTTAAAAAGCCTGACTGTTTTTCGTAAATCAATCGATTAGAGAAAAGATAATTATAAACGTGTTTATGAACACATCTTTCCATAAGTTTACCAAAACGACTAAGCAAAGAAGTAGGACGATAATTGCTAACAAATGACTTATCGCCCTTTTTGAACAGTGGGTTTACAATTCACTCTTTCCATTTACACGGGAATTTCGTGTCCGTGAGAGACTTATTAAATAGTTTTGTAAGCGGTTTACTCGTACTGTTTTTTGCTAGCTTTGATAATTTGTGACTAATAAGGTCTGGTCCAACAGCTTTGTTGGTACTTAAGTTGTTTATAATATTTGCGATTTCTTCCGTTGAGATACGGATTTGGTTAAGTCTACTATTGGTTAAGGAGACAAAAGGAGGTAAGTTTGCATTAGTATCACCAACTGTCGAAATAGACGAAAAAAAATCGATTCAGACGCTTAGCCTTTTCCTCATCTGTACAATGAAAGTATTCATGACCATTTTCAGTCGTTTTCAAAATTGGTAAGGTATCGCATTTTTTGTTTCTATTTACCAATGTACGAATATGTTTCCAAAAGGTTTTAGGGCATTCATTGCTAGAATTAGACAACATTTCGTCAATATTATTTAAATACCTTTGCTTGGCTTCGTTTTTGAAGTTCTTTACTTTATTACGAATAGCTTTGTATTTTATCCAGTCAGTTTGCCGCCCATGTTTTATCACAAGTCTTTTTAGTCTATCGCGATGTCTACTGAAACGTCTGATTTTTGAGTCATACCAAGGTCGGTCGTTTGGTCTTATGGTAACGTCTTTCGATGGTATACAACGGGACATAATTTCAGAAAGTCTAACGGTGAAACGTTCACGTGCATCGTCAATGTCTGTCGAATCAATGAAGTGCCAACTTTCGGCATCAATAAGTCGGTTTAGTTCGTCGGAGTTAGCTCGATCATAATACCAGACCTTCCTTTTTGAACAGGAAACGGGCAAGTGGGCAAATTCAAAGAAGATAAGTGTTGCTTTATGGTCACTAATGTTCGGTTCAACGTCGATGGTGTCAGCTTGTTTAACATTTATATGATCTGATACTAGTATAGGGTCGATAAGTGTTGCTGTGTTATTCGTCACTCGGTTAGGTTTGTTGATTACGTTTGTCAAAGTATTTATAGCCATAACATTTGTAAGATGGTTCCTTGAGTCATTAAGCAAGTCTTGATTGAGATCTCCAACAATAATTATGTTTTTGTTTGATTCATATGCTTTTTCTAAGGAAATATTAAGGTCATCCCAAAAGGCCACAGGCGTTGTCGGAGATCTGTAAACGGTGCATAGAAGAAATGATAAGCTACGGTATTTGACCTCGACCCAAATAGAATGAATGGATAAACGCTCTGAGTTATGCCTTCTCTCGGATAAAAAAGAGTTTGACACATAAACAAGAAGACCTCCAGAGTGAGCTGTAAGGTCGTGTCTGAAGATGGTACTATCATGCGTATCGACTATCAAGACAGAGTCTAAAATGGTATTTCCGAGATAAGTTTCTGTAAAACACATAATATCGAAATCAGACAAATGGTCTTGTATAAAAATCAATCTTGTTGCGTATGCTACCAATATTAAGATGTACAATCGAAATGCAACCGTTATTTGTTGTAAAGTCATGGGTTGTCGGACCAGGTTTAATTTCGATATCACCAGATAAGATCAACAGTAATATCATAATGATATAAAGCAGCAGGTTGATTTTTATAAATAGGAAAAAAGTTTTCAAGTTCGAATAAATATTTAACTTGAAAAGAGAAACAAATAACTTTAAAAACTTGCAGAAAATATCAAACAAGGTCAAGATAAAAAGAGAACGTATCCTGCAGCAATATGTATTTGCGTGATAAGAAAAAAGTAAAAAACAAAAGTGCTAACAATAAGCCTATGAAGGGGATGGAAATTGGTATGGTGGTTATGTCAACCATAGAGCGAAGAGTAGCGTATATATTCGTGTATGTTAAAAACACTGGATTTTCGATCAAAACATAAGCACAATTAAAAGAATAGTAAAGGGCCCAACATTTTTTCCAACCTTGTTTCTACACTACACCTTTTACCATTTCCAGCAAATCACCCTATGATATATAATTTATGTATACCGCTATTAATGGTTGGCTTCAAAACAACAAAACAACAAAAACCGTGGCCTGAATAAGCCATAATTACGATTTTTTGGAGGCAAATCGACGACAAATATAGCATTGAAATATAAAGTAAGTTATCTGATAATATACAACTATTAACACTGGTGCGTAAAGCTAATTTCATTTTATACACAACTTTTTACCCTATTTTATACAGATTTGCTGTTGTTGTTGTTGTATTTACCATTGAATATACAAATACATGTATTTATATTGCAACACAAATGTACTTTGTGATTCACAAAACTTTTTACGAACAGGCAATAAGAGACAGAAAAATTATCAGGTCATTACTGCGCAAATAGCACTAACCAACGATAAAAGGAAAGTGCAAACATGGATCAGCAGCAAATCTGTGGTGTGTGATCTCTGCACACGTTCCTTAACATGTAAAGTCTGAGCTTGGTCTACTGTGCAAAACTTTAAAATGGTAGTAGACTTGTCTGTAACAGGAGTTTAAGTGGAGTTTATAATAATTTTTACAGCAAAAACTTCTTAAACAAAGTTTACACATTACAAAGTACATATCGACAGATAAACAAGTACAAAATTGCAATGGCATTGAAAATTTTGCACAATAAGCTTTGACTGAGAATTAAAGCTATATATATAAATTTGGTAGATAAATTTAGAGTAGACAATAACCAAGTGACAAACAACTGAACGTAATCGGACAATTTTAGAGTTTAGAATCATAAATGTGCATTGAAATTAAAAAAAAAAACTGCTAAACTTGACTCACTGACCCACTGCTGACAATGTGGATCAGGATCAGACCATATGTAAACGTGCAGTCTGATCCTGGATCCACACTCTGCGATCAGGAGATATCTTCCGAAAAAAAGATACCATTGGAACGAAGAGAACTAGTATTGTACTGGCGGCTTGAGAGCATTCATTTGAAGTTAAACAAACCGCTGGCTGCCAAAATGCGGCCCACTGACCCTATGCGGGCAGGGTGGATCAAGATCAGGCTGCACATAAACTTGCAGTCTGACTTTGGATCCACACTGTGCGAAAAGGAGATACGTTCATAAAAGGTTACCTTTGGAGCAGAAAAAAAATAGAATTGTACTAGCGGCTTGAAAAACCTCATTTGAAGTTAGTTAACTGGATGAGGGTTCATGTAGATATAAAAAAAAACTTCTTCGTTGTATGTATACATGTGGTCCTGTATGGCAACCTTTTTTTTTTTTTCTAAGAATAGAAACACTTTTAAACGACTTCTCCTCCTAAACCAGTCGGAAGATTTCGAAATAATTTCACTGGAATGTTCCTTTACCAAAATCTACCAAAACTGAAGAGCAGGGGCGCCACAGCTGAAAATAGAAAAAAAAAGAGTTAGAGAACTTGTCCTCCCAAACCCTAAACCAGAAAATAGATTTCGAAAAAAAAAACACAGCATTATTCCATGAGTTTACCTTCTAAAATATTTTGCTCTAAATGAGAGGGTCTTCTGAATTTTATAAATACTAAAATGCCTCCAAACTGCTTAGTCGCATAGGTGGTTCTCTACAAAATTCTTCAAACTGTTCACCTTAACAGAAAAAAAGGCAACACACCTTATATTACCTAGCATTTCATTTGTAAAGCTTTTTTCACGTGAGCGATATTGGACCATCGTGACCCTCCTGATAATTTTTATTTTGCTTTATTTCCAATCCTATATCGTTTCGAAAAAATCCTCTTGAATGTCTTCAATGGTCATGAAACTGCCTCTACTGACACGATATCAAATTGTTATATTAACACTTAACGACATGCAAATCATATCAATATCCAACCCCTGTTGGCGGAGGATATCATTTCTGTGAAATTGCTTGATGTTATTGTAACCTAGAGTGTACCTGAATCAAAGATAAACGTTTCTGCAAACGTCCAGAATAGCAAAAGAAATTGTTCACATCACATATGCTCCTGCAAAGTTTTCATCTGACAGAAACGAATGTTCTAGATGCATTCTGACTTTGCTCTATCAACAGTTACAGCTTTCCTTGTACTTTGCGCCCTAAGAACTTATTTCATTTCATGCTTTCCGGTAGTTTATCGAGAAATAATGGTGGATTATGGTTTGATATTTTATGGTTACAATAAGTGAAAAATACCGATTTCATATTTTCTAACTTTTCAATTGAAGGCGGAAACAGTAGTTTCCGCGCTCTGGTTACCTAGATAAACAGCGCGTGTCATTCAATCGGGGGTAGATATGACGTAATTTACGCGCATTTATCCTATATTTATCGTGCTTTACGTAATATTGTAATGCGTTGTTATGTAAGGAGGGTACGCCTTGGGGAATTACCGAAAAAAACTGTAATGGATTTGGATTTTTGTCCCAACTAAAAAGGGGTTAGAAGCATGAAATAAATAGAATACTTTTTTTTTTAGCTATGAGCTATTGTGATCACTCATCGTCCGTCGGCGTCCGACGTCCGTCCGTCCGTCCTTCGTCCGTCCGTCCGTCCACATTTTTTTGTTTACACTCTAGCATCTACAAATATCAGCCAATCAGCAGCAAACTTGGTCAAAATGTATATGACCATAAGATCTCGGATGAGTTCGATTATGGGTGTAATCGGACCAGAATGACTGGAGTTATTTGCCCTTGAATTAGAAAAATCGCTATATTTGAATTTGTTTACACTCTAGCATCTACAAATATTAACCAATCAGCACTAAACTTGGTCTAAATATATATGACCATAAGATCTCGGATGAGTTCGATTATGGGTGTAATCAGACCAGAACGACTGGAGCTATTTGCCCTTGAATTTAAAAAAAATTGCTACATTTGACTTTGTTTACACTCTAGCGTCTACAGATTTAAACCAATCAGCACCAAACTTGGTCAAAATATATATGACCGTAAGATCTCGAATGAGTTTGATTGTAGGTCTAATAGGACCAGTTATTGCTGTGTTATGGAAAAGGGGGGCTTGACATATATTTTCATTGTAAACCAATATCTCTTTAACTACAGACCAAAATGTCATGAAACTTCATCTTTTTATTGTTTATTGCAAGCCACAGACAATAGTTATTTGTTTTTATTTCATGAAACACCATGTCATGAAAAAAGGGGGTAAATGTTTAATTTCGTCATGAACCAATGACCATCTCTTTGTCCATCTTTCAGCACAGATATCTTCTAAAATCCTTAACAAAAACTAATAGAAATTCATACAGGTGTTCCTAATGATGTCCGCTGATATTTTTTTTTTTTTTTTTTTTTGTTTTTGTTTTTTTCCTTTTGATATCAAATATTGTCTCATAGGAAAAAGGGGCTTCATGTATATTTCTGTTAAGGATCAATATACATGTATCTTCAACTCAAAATCCTGGACAAAAATTTGTGAAACTTCATACATGTGTTCCTTATGATAGTACGCCAATATCATTAGTTTAGCTTTTTTGATTAAATGTCGTGTCATGGAAAAAGTGGGCTTCAAATATATTTTCATTATGGATTAATATTTCTTTAACTACAGGACAAAATGTTATGAAACTTCATCTTTATGTCGTTTATCACAAGCCACAGACAATAGTTAGGCCTATATGTTAGCTCACCTGAGCACGAAGTGCTGGGTGAAGTATTGTGATTCGTCGTTGTGCAGCGTCCGTCTTTCCACAATTCCTTTAAACATCCTCTCCTCCTAAACCAATCATGTTGAAACTTGACAGGCATATTCCTTGGGTGAAGTTCTACGAAAGTTGTTAAAAGAATTGAATTTACCCTTTAACTCCAGGGGTCACAATTTTGGGCAAAATTGTATGTAGAGCAAACTTTAAAAATGTGTTTGTCTGAAACTAGAAGGCCTAGAGCTTTGATATTTGGTATGTGGCATTTCCTTGTGGACTTCTACCAATTTTGTTCAAATGATGCCCCTGGGTCAAAACAGGACATAAAGGTATACAGAATGAACTTTAAAAGTCTTGTTCTATTTAACCCTTTACCACACAATCCCAAGTTTTAACGCCTGTGAGAAATAAGGCTCTTGAAAATATTGTGGGAAAAAGAGGAAACACTTGTAACCAGCATGTTTGCTTTTTCCACAATGTTTTCCACCCAACCAAAATCAAATTTAAATTTTTGAGTCACATTTATTTTGTTGTCAGCAAATGGTTTGAATTTGGACAAGTCTTAACCCTTTAAGTGCCTTTCACTACTATAGTTGCCTTTGTGTCTAGTGTAGATCAAGATCAGACTGCACGAAATGTGCAGTCCGATCATTGATCTATACTGTCTGTTTTGTTGAAACACTGCAGACAAAAGGCACCCACGCAGTTGTTATCATCTTGGATTCATTCTGGAATGAAAATGGCCTTTGGGTTTAAGGATTAAATTTTGTTGTTTGTTAATGATTTGAGCCAAGCCTGTTAGCTCATTGCCTACAGGGCTAGCTATACAGGGATGTCAAGTTTAAATCTCAGTTGGGCCAAGCACTCAGGTAACCAGGATTTTTTAAACTTTTTCCACAATGTTCTCTACCCATCCCAAATCTAAGTTCATTTTTTGAGACAAATTTATTTTGTTGTCTGCAAATGCTTTGAATTATAGACCAGTCTAAGATTTTTGTTTGATAAAGAGATAAAGATAGACCAAGTAATATGTATTTCAAGACTGTGTTGTAGGCAATACTATCTTGCAGAATATAAGGCATATATATCCAAGATCCAACTGCAGTCTGATCTTTATCTACACTGTCTGATAAAACATCCTGTCTTGCATACCCCTAGCCTTGATTCCCACCTGATCATTTTTTCCTTTTATCTATTCAGGACGGACAGATACAGTTTAAATTTGACATGAAGCCTCCTTTTTCCATGACACAGCAATAAATTCCAAAACCCTGACAATATGCGCTAGGTCACTTGATGTGTGAAAATTTCATCCAGATCTGTAGAGATATGTCCAGTAATTAAAGAGATATTGGTGAAAAATGAAATATAACATGAAGACCCCTTTTTCCATGATGCAGCTATAAATTGCAGAACCTCAATTTGGACAGATCTAAAATTTTGCCATGTGGTAAAGGGTTAAAGGCTTTGACAGCATTTTTCTCTCTGGCTGTTAGGATGTATCTTTGAACATTGTGTTCATTGTATTTTGAGTTCATTTTTGTTCATTCATTTAACTCTGCAGTACAGATTTTATCTTGTAAATCTTAGAAGTCATTATAATTTTTGTTCTTCAGTTTGTGGTGTTTGTCTTAATTTATAAATAAGTTTATGACACCGCTTTCCCCCCCCCCCCCCGATAGATTTTGGGCATATATTCCACCATGAATTGAAGTACCATTTGAAAGATCTGTTCAGGTAGGGCCAAGGTCAATGTCACACTTGAAGGTCAAATTTTTGTAAGCTGGACGCATTGAAAGGTTGGTGCAAGACTATTGCAAGTGTAAATACATTGTTTATGTGTTTACAATAGCAATTACCCATGAACGTGTCCCTGGACAACCACTGTAGTTGTTGGTGTATTTAACAACATTATAATACTAACTTGTATAGAAAGTCTTGAATCGCCAAACATTCTCTACTAAGTTTGTTCAAATCAGGCAACTTTTCGCCACACACCAAAAGGCCTAGGGCTTTGTTATTATTCCTTCAAAACTCTGTTCTGGAGGTATATAGGAGTCAGCTTGTCGATCCATCCATCTATCCATCCATCCATCAGTCTTTCTGTAGCATTTTCTTGTCAGAGCTAGTTCTCAACAACTACAGGACAAATTTCATTCAAACTTTAGAGAGACTCAGTGCCTAGCAAGAATGTGCATATTATATTTTGGTGACGGTTCATTGAATTTTTACAAAGTTATTTTCCTCTGATGAAATTTCTTGTTATCCCTATTTTTCAACAACTATTGGACAAATATCGTTCAAACTTCTCCCAAATATTTATATAACCGGGTTTGGTTAAGAAAGATTATCTTCTTGTCTAAACCCAGAAGACCTAGAGCTTTGGCCTTGCACTTTGATATTTGGTATTTATCTTCATTGTAGACCTTTACTGCTTGGTACTCAGGTGAGCGATATAGGACCATCATGGTCCTCTTGTTTTTTTTTTTTTTTTTTCGTTGAAAGATCGAAATTTATTTCATCGAGTGTACATCATGGGGTAATATTTTCACGAGTTGCGCAGCCTCTAGTGAAAATATTACCGATAATGTTCACTCGATGAGATAAATTTCGATCTTTCACCGAAAAAAAAACAAATATCCTCTATATCATTTTTTCTGGATATTTTTCAGACATAGATGAATGTTTAATCGATAACGGAGGATGTTCGGAGTCATGCAACAATACGTTTGGAAGTTACCTTTGTTCTTGTAGTCCGGGGTTCACCTTAGCTGAAGATCTTATTCATTGTGTAGGTCTGTAAAACTTTACGTGGTTAACGTATTAGTATTGCACTTACTGCGAAATGAACACAAATATATCGCTTTAGAGAATATACTGTAAAGGAGCTCAAGGCTTTGAGATGAAAACATGAAAACGATGCGTTCACTTCTAGATGAGGGCAAAAATATTATCATCTTTGGACACCTTCTTTTTTTTCTGCTATAACCTGCTTTTGATTTGTGTATATTTCTCGAAATAGTTCCTTGACCATTTCAAAATTTGTTTTACAGATTCTGAAAATGGAGACCGTTTTGTAAAGATGTAAATAGAAAACGTTTAGGACTGCTTCGGTTTTCTGTCTTAACGAAGGATCCAAAACTCAGATGGACCTTTTTAGTCCTTAAGGTGCTAAGCGCGACTGACTGACCTTTTGCAGACAGTGTAGATCAAGATCAGACTGGATAGAACATGCAGTCAGATCTTTGATCTACATTGTCCGATGAGTAGATTTTTTTTTCTCCAAAAAATAGGTTTTAAATAACATTATGTTTTGCTTTTTACTATCGGTTTGAAAGTTTTATTTAACTTATTTAGCAGGATAAGGGTTAATAGGATAACCTGTTTAAAGTGCGACTGACTGACTTTTTGCTGATACTGTAGATCAATATCAGACTGCACAGAACGTGCAGTCTGATCTTTGATCTACGTTGTCCGATAAGTAGATGATTTTTCTCAAAAAATAAGTTTGAAATAACATTATTATTATCATTATTTTTCATACTATCGGCTTGAATATTTTATTCAACTATATAGCAGGATAAGGGTTAGTGTTCTTTGTTATCCGTTTTTCTCTGATCTACACAACTGCGACAAATATTCAGTTAACCCGTATCCTGCTAAATAATTAAAATGAAACGTTCAAGCCGATACTGAAAACCCAACTTTTGCTATTTCAAAGGTATTTTTTAGGAGGAAAGATATCTCCTGCACGTTCTGTGCAGTCTGATCTTGATCTACACTGTCCGCAAAAGGTCCTTTGGTCGCGCTTAGCAGCCTAAGGGTTAATACACTGTTCGTCCCGGTAAAAACAAATATTGTTGTGGTATAAATTCAATTTCTTCATATTACATGTATTTGGATTCCTCGAAAACAAGGATTATTGTACTTTTGTTCCTTTCAGTTCGTATAACTAGGACGTAACTTCTTTTCTCGTACTAATGAACCATGTTCTGGCAAAAAGGGACTTAAAATGCACCTCCGTGATGCATTATGGATCCATAAACTCTATTTAGTCTAACGATGGACCAAATCTGGAGGAAAAATGGTCCTTGGATATGCAGAAAATTTACAAATAGAAAAAAGTTTTAGCCTGTGTCAGCGCAGGCTTACATGAGTCGATACTTTTTTGCAAATGTTTTAAGCCCCCTTTGCACAGAGCATGGCGCACTTATTTGTATTGTAAGAATAACTAAAATCTATCAATATGTACTCCTCTATAAAGTGCTGTTTAGTAACACCATGGACTTATATATCGAGCAGACACCGACGAATGCTTCAATGCAAATGGTGGATGTACACATATTTGCATCAATGAAAATGGCAGCTACTCGTGCTCATGTTTTTCTGGATACTCCTTGAGCGGGAACAATCATACTTGTACAGGTTTGTAATATCAGTTGCTCTCTTTTTTCACTGTACGTTTTTCTGGAAGGTTGAGGAAAAAGAAAAGAAAATATTTCCTTTCGATGTTTGTTCTTTGCGCAGTTCGTAACAGTGTTTGCTAGATCTGAAAATGGCTATGCAGACATTGCTTAACACCTTAAATATACATTCTTAAAGCAAGGGAAAAACAAAATGCTGTAAAAATTTGATAGACCGCGAAGTGGGTCAAGATTTAGTCAGCTAGATAAATTACCGATGTATATCATATGTAAAGGATAGATACATGTATCTGAAATCTTTGATTTAAAACAGGAAACGTCACAAAAGTGATTTCTCTGATGGCCCCAAGAAAATGAAATGCACTTAAAATCGGTCGTAATCAATGCAACCTTGCAACCGTCAGGGTCAACATTTGGCATAGAGATACAAGAATGACTACAGTTTGATAAAATAAAGATGAAATGGCTACAAAACTGACGGTAAACGATTATATAGAGGATGTTGTTTTTTTTAGGTGAAAGATCGAAATTCATTTCATCGAGTGAACATCATCGGAAATATTTTCACGAGTGGCTGCTGCGCTCGATTTTCACCGATAAAAAACAAATATTTATTTCATGCTTCTAATCCCTTTTTTGTTGGGACTTGCATCAAAATCCAGCACAGTTATTTTCGGTAATTCCCCGTGGCGTACCCGCTCACATAACAACACATTACAATATAACGTAAAGCGCGTGAAATATAGGGTAAATGCGCGTAAATTACGTCATATTTCCCTCTAGTTGAATGACGCGCTGTTCACCTATGTAACTATTACGCGGGAACTACTGTTTTCGCCTGCAATTGAAGATTTAGAAAATATGAATTCGATATTTCCACTGGTCGTAACCATGAAATATCAAACCATAATCCTCCATGATTTCTCGATAAAATACCAAAAAAGCATGAAATAAAGATGTATCTTTAACTCCTTAAAGGAATTGTAGCAGATTACCTTTAACGGAAAATTATAAATAACACGTTTATACAATCAAAATAAATCCATTTTTCAGATATCAACGAATGTAAGACAGGGACAGCTAACTGCTCAGATATATGTTTGAATACAGACGGAGATTACTCATGCTCTTGTGAGCCCGGTTACCGTCTGGAAGAGAATGAACACTCATGCACAGGTCTGTTTTCTTATCAAGTAAATGAACTTTGTTAAAGGTCAATTTGATTATGTCGCAAAGTCAGTTGTGTATGAATCATGTTCTGTGAAAAGGGGGTTTGATGCAACTGCAAAAAGTAGCGATCCATGTCCGCGCAGACAGATTTGGGTCGAAACTTTTTGCTACTGGTGAATTTTCTACAGCTCAAAGGATCAGTGTACCCAGCTCTTGATTTCAGTCGGTTGTTATACAAAATGGATTTTATGGATCCATAATACGATGATTTGCTTGGTATCATGCATCATGGGGATGTAGTAAGCCCTACTTTTTGCCAGAGCATGACTCATGAATGAATTAAGGCCATTAATCACTACTTAGCTCGCGAAACAAGCTTACTAGATAGAATGGCATCGCCTGGGCAGAGCTCTGAAATCTGACAAGAGAATGGTGTTTCTTATAATTCCATACAAAATTGTCATCCTCATCTTTAATCTACATCCAAAAGGTTCTAACACTCTGCACTAGTTGAAGTTATTTGCATATGACAAGATAAATGAGCTATGCTCTGACAAAACGGGGCTTAATGCATCTCTGTAATGAATTACAGCAGCCAGCAGATAATTATGGATTCATGATAGCCACTTTTTTTTATTAACTACCTTAATGATGAGGTAATCTAGTCCTTGGACATACAGAAAAAGCGATCTGCGCAGACTGACCTGGGTCGATACATTTCGCAGATGAATTAAGCCCCCTTTCCACAGAGCATGGCCCAAATATAAAGCGGAGAGTAAGAGAATGTACATTTATATTCTCCCCTATTCAAAAAGTCATCATTTTAATGACAAAGTCTTATTCAGGCGAAGCAGTCTTTTTTGACATAACTTTTTGAGTTTTGCCCGTAACCATTCAAGATATCAGTCTTTCCACATAGTTTTGATTTAAAACAAGAAACATTTTTAAAATGATAGGCGGTGTAAATTTGCCAGCAAATAGGCGGGGATCCTTAGAATAAACATGTCTACATTTTTTACTAATCGCAAATTTCCATTTATTCATTTGTCATCAGTACCTAAAAGTAGGTCAAAAACCAGTACATTCAGCTACGACGAAAAAATGTTATTGAGCTTCTCCTGAATAATAGGTTTTTTTTTTTCTGGTTTAATATAAACGAAAGTTCAGTAGAAAATGGTGAACATTAAGATATGTGTAAAAATACTTCTTTAAGACGAGTATAATCGGTTGATAACGATTTAAAGAATCTTTGCTTGCTGAAGACAATGAATGTTCATGAGAGAATGATAGATGTTAAGACATATGTGACTCTGGAGGGACATCCCAATTTCAAGCAAAAAAAATAAAGATTCAAACATTGTTTCTTTGCAGACAACGACGAATGTTTAGAAGAGAATGGTGGATGTTCAGACATATGTCAAAACACAGAAGGGACCTACACGTGTTCTTGCTACCCGGGCTACAGTCTTCTTGAAGACAAACGTAATTGCTTCGGTATGTTTGACGGGCACTTGCAGATCGTGTACCTAAAACGATACAAATTTACTGTCAAAATAATAGACGCCACGAAGTCGTTTAGATGAAGACCGAAAAAGGTATCACCATGTTTCCCTCGCGTCAGAGCGACCGCAAATGCTCTCTTGTGCGGTCTAATGTAAACACTAAAACCTTTTTAGGTGTACCACCAAGCCGTTTAAGTAAAGACCGAAAAAGATAAGCTTATCACTATGTTTCCATCTCGTCAGAGCGACCGCAAATGCTCTCGTGCGGTCTAATGTAAACACTAAAACTTGTTTATGTGTCTGCTTTATCTGATGAATTATAAACTGGACGTGATAAATTTCTATCACCTTGATTAATTAATCACATTGGGATCGCATTATCGACAGTGCTGCAACCTGACCACTGTACCAAAGTAGTAGATACAGTCCTGGCAATGTAAATTAACACCTACATTCACAACTTCAGGCCTGTGTTATGAACCAGTATTGGTAAACAAATACCACAATTACTGCGTCTGCATTATGTCGGTAGAAATCGTTTTTTCAAGATTGAATTTACTTTTTTCCTTTATTTCGTGAGGTAATATATTCTTACACAAATCTGAAAACTCTTGCATTTCTTTAACAGATATAGATGAGTGTGACACTGATAATGGTGGTTGTAGCAACATCTGTGCAAATACTGTCGGAAATTACACGTGTGAATGTCACGTAGGATACCTGCTCAATGTGGATGGATTTACTTGTAGCGGTGTGTGTGCCGTATCTTCTTCCTCTTCTTCTCCTTCTTCCTCGTCGTCATCATCTTTTTTTTTTTTTTTTTTTTTTCTTCTTTTTCGTCTTCATCTTTCATCTTCTTCTCCTGATAGTGATGATGAAACTAATAGATGCTAATGACCATCGAGAGGCAAAAGATACCATTCGAACGTAAATTCGCATCAACTGGATGTTCAAATGTTGACACTACGAGCACAATGGGATATATCATCTATCCATCGGTGTACAATATATTGATATTGCACACTCTGATAGATCACATTCATATTTATGAGTTTGGCTTTAAATGGCGCAGCAAATTTTTTATAGAAATTCCAATAGAGCATGACAACAGTCTGTATTTCTGTGTGGTCTCATCCGATAACGTGCCTCTTTATACATGAAACTCGACCTGATCCGATCACACAGAAATGCAGATTGATGTAATGTAAATATATAGATGATGTTCTACACAGCGTACTTGCGTGATACAGAGAACGTATTCTGTTATGTTGTATATTTGTTTTAGATAAGGTCTATATTTAAGTCAGATCATTTCCAAGTATCTAATACATCATGTTACACTGCCATAGCGACCAGGATATATTTTTCGTGCAGATGCAGATTAACCACAGCTGTGTAAGCTACAAGGAGTGTAATATGGTCGAGTTACTGGCCTTTACCGTGTGCTACTTTTTTGTATGATATCTGGACAAAATACGAATAAATATGAAATTGACACAACTTCTGACTAGCTAAACCAAACAATTTATCGAATCAGAAGTTGTGTTACATGTACTTCCAAATTTAGAATATTCTGGAGACTAAGACTCTAAATGTCCTTAAGAATGGTTTGTAAATACGGACCCAGGACAGGCTAATTGAAGACGGATACATTTTTCAAGTTTGATTGTCCTGGGTCAATGCACTGCAGTGGCCATGCCTAGCACTGCTGGCAAACCAAAGAGAGGCTTTAAGAAGGGAGCTGTCGGCATATATAGCTATACTTTTAAAAGTGGCCTTAAGTTGCCTTTATACAAAGAACTGTTAGTACGGTTGTTATCATTGTTGTGTATAGAAACCCAAACTTCTGAAAGTGAAATTGACACATTATGTTGCAAAGATCTCTTTTTGGACCAGTACCGACAACTACGACATCTACGACATTGCGATCAACTATATTGCAAAATTTGGTGGGAAAATGAGCGAATCGCTTTTCATATGCAAGGAAAAAGTCCATACAAGCTAATAACAGACAAATAGTCACTGCCATTCTGTTAATTTTAAGAAAAGAAATAGCAAAGAGGGCCCCTCATGTTGCGTATTCCCATTTCGCCACATTATTATGTCGTAGCTTAAGTATGCAAGTCAGTTCCTCCCTTCAGAATTTTTGGATAAAGACCAAAAATTCAACCAGTTATGATGACTTCTTGTAACTAAATAAACATTCTTTGTGTTCAAGATGTTGGAAATTAGTAACATGATAGCCGCCGACTTCGGCCTATGACGTCATCTTTGTTTAGAAGTAAAGATGCCCTTATACTAAGTAACTGATTTTTTTAACCGCAACCACGCCATTTAGTCCAAGTTACCTAAGCAAGAATCAGAGAAAAGAGCGTCCATAGAAAATACATGTAAGTTTCAGTTGTCTAGTTCAGTCAGCACAGCCCTCCATACTCAACATACTCCATCAATTTTGTTCTGACAGTACCGGTAGAAATCGCCGAGATCGACATTCGGCATATTTCGTACACGATATTTATTAACGACGATCATGGACGATTTAAGGCGAGAGATAACTATACCTCGGATACATAAGTTACTTAACGCCAAAATTTATAAAAAGGTCACGTTCTGTACAGTCTGATTATTGTCTTTGTTGTCTATAAACGGTCAGTTTTTTAATCCCTCCTAGGATGCACAGAATTTAGAAAAAAGAAAAAAAAAGTTTTGTTGAGTATCTCATTTTGACCGAGTCCTAAGATCAAGCCATGTTTTTATTGTGGCGCCGCATGAGCGGCGGCACTATATTTTTATTCGGTTTTGAAAAGTGCCTATGGAGGCAGCAATATTGAACTGGTTCCATGCTTTGTTTTAACATCCACCTATATCTACTGTACTTTGATTACCAGATCGGGGTCCATAATAACTTTTTTATTTATT
Source organism: Tridacna gigas (assembly GCA_945859785.2). NCBI lineage: Eukaryota > Metazoa > Mollusca > Bivalvia > Cardiida > Cardiidae > Tridacna > Tridacna gigas. The sequence goes on from OX244039.2 coordinate 27,284,456, forward strand.
TGTGGGGATTTTTTTTTTTATTGCACTTTCATTGTTAGATGGATAAAAACACGGATCGTAGACATATCAACATTTTCCTTTCGAAAAATAAAAAATGCATTTCGAATAATAACTCACGTGATCAAAAATTATCTGTCACAAATTTTCGAAGCCACCATTTTAAATATCTTACGCTGGAAAAGGTTAAGAGGCATTTTCAAGCTCTTTGACCCTAGAGCACCCTATGTGGTACTTGTGACCCCACTTATATTTTTGTTCTAGTATTGTATGGATTGTAGAAATATTGTTTTCCTTTCGCGATCGTGTTTTTAATACCAGCTAAATGTAACTAGGTCAATGTTGGGGGTGACAGATGTTTCGGTAACAGACGAGTTCGGTAAATTGGACTTAGAGTAAATCGATTGGATGTTTCGGTAACAATGTAATTATATAGTGGTAATGCACCGTGACGTTTTTCACACCAAATAAAGTCTTGGTTCTGATTCGTTCAATGTTTCTCTTTTTTCTTCCACACACTTTAAGACATAATAGTTTTGTTATGTTTCTACTGTCATGCTGTACGTAAAATGATACCCGAATCAAAGTTGAGGTAACGAATAACAACACCCAATCCTAAACTTGAAACACGTTGTATCTCCTTTTAAATCAATGATTTATGATCCTTTCAATGTGAAAATATTTTCTTACTGAAAGACTTCCTAACCAGCCATTAACCCTTAGAGCGTCTGTCATTACTGCTGTTGCCATTGCGGCCGGTGCAGATCGAGATCAGAGTACACCAAACACGGAGTTTGATCTTTGATCTTCATTTGTCAATTTTGCAAGACATTCTGAACAAGAAAACCTTGACACTGCTAAAAATAGGTTTTATATCTAGAATGAAAATGACCCTTGGGTTTATTCGACGCTCTTAGATTTAAAATTATGGATAGTTAAATTTAGTTCAGAAACACAGGTAATACAGGTAAAAATATTGTGGCAAAAGAAGAGAGTGAGCGCGAGAGATAGATAGTAGCAAATACTTTTTTTGACAAGTACTTTTTTCAAACTGCACGAGCAGTGTGTGATCTAAACATGCCCAATCCCCGTAACTTTTACATGCAGTCTGATCTGCAAGTTTCTTCTTGTCCATTGGTGTTTCAGGTTTTCATAAACCGGGGTTAATCTTTAAGATCTACGGGAAACTTCTTTATCTTGTTGGCAATGGGAGGTGTGAAGACAGGCTGTAAACGCGTCTATATGCAATATACAGTACTCCCTTCGCTCTCAAATAGTACGCATACGATTTTTTTATGCAGTGTTGTATTGATGAACGCACTTTAAAACCAGCAGACGCCGATTTTTGTGCACCAGACCAGATTTGAAATCTGTGTGGAAAATGGAGAGGAACAATACAGAACAGATATCTTTTAGATGGGCACAAATGTTCATGGTCAAAATCACAAGAAGTACGCACGAAAGCATTATTGTCAAGGCCTCTCTCTCTATCTCTCACTCCCTCTCTTCATTTGCCACAATGTTTCAAATGTATTATCTTTATTTCTGAATTCACGTTAATTATCCATAATTTTAACCTTTAGAGCATCGAAAAAAGTAAAGGCTATTTTCATTTTAGAAACAGAACAATATATAGATTACAATATACGATCCCTGGTCTAATATTAGCTATTTCAAAGCAAAGTTGTCCTTCCTCATAATGTCTTAGAAAAGCTGGCAGCGTAAACCAACGATCAGACTTTCTTTTTTTTTTTTTTTTTTTGCTTTGCAGTTTAATCTTTGTCTGAATCGGTCGCAAGGGCAACAAGAGTGAAAGGTATTCTGAGGGTAAATGGCTGGTTTGGAAGTTGACCAATTTGTTTCCGGAAGAAATTATTTTTCACACAGAAAACGTTGACAAGAATAGCGTCATTTTTAATAAAACATTTTTAAAAAACTTGAGGATTGGCTTAAAGTTGGAGTCTGTTATCTGTAGGACGATTAAGTCATACGGGTACAAGCTTAGGGCTGGGTTTTATCAGGGATCGTATATTATTCATTACATGAATCAGCCATGGGTGAAAAACGAAAATAAGATATGCTGATCAAAATTTACTAATTTCAGGTATTTATTTATACAGCATGGAAAGAACAACAAATATATTTACGTCAGAAAACGAGTGAGAATTGCAAATTAAAAGAAAAAACGTTTGCACAAACAGAAGCCATGGGTGTGAAAAACGTCACGACACTATATTACTGCCTTGTTACCGAAACATACAATCTATTTATTCTATAAGTCCAATTTACCGAACTCGTCTGCTACCGAAACATCCGTAAATCAATGTTGGAGCGCCTAACATGACTGGTATCATACAACCCGTCTAGTCTATATAGATATAAGGACTTCATTCAAGTCTTTATTATATCTATAATAAAGAGGGGTTGTATGATACCAGACATATGTGTTGGAGTGTCAGATTTAGCACAATCCGATAACAGACTTTTCTTTCGTTAATGTAAAATCTTCCTGTTCAAAATCAGACGGTCGAGAGTTTTGATATTTCATGTGTAGTATCGCTACAATGACCTCTACCAAGTACTAGTATGTTCAAATGGTGGCCTTCGGGTCAAAAGTTGCCATATGCTCCCCTCCACCCAGATGTCACAAATTTCCGCATAGCCATATTTGTTGCACACTTTTCAAAATCTTCTATCAAATATCAGAAAGGCAACAGCTCTAACATTTCTATCTACCAATTGTGTCCAAATGATGTCCTGTGCATAAAGAAATGGCCCAGTCCATGGATAAGAAGTTTGCAAATAGCCTTCAATGATATGAAATTTAAAAATCTTGTCAAAAACCAGATGGCCCAGAGTTTAAATACAGTATCACCACTTGGACCTCTACGAAGATTGTGCAAGAGATGCGTATTAGGAAATAACCCAATGCATTGTGCCCTGTTACAGAAACAACTAGTTTGCGGCGCCATTGATGTTCAGCATCAATATTTTCTTGTTTCTAGATATTGATGAGTGTCTGAAAGACAATGGAGGATGCTTTCAGACATGCGCAAATACAGACGGAAGTTACGTTTGTTCATGTGACCTTGGTTTTGAGTTGACCTTTGATAATCACACATGTGCAGGTGAACATTTATTCCTTCAGTGCCAACTGCATGAATTTGATTTTCTCGAGACCTGACGGTGCAAGTGACGACAATATGGTCAAACATTGGCACCAGGTAGCGGACGGCGTAGATTCAAGATCAGACTGGATAGTACGTGCTATCTTGTCTTGGATCTACACTGCAAAATAGTGTGAATTTCACGGCTGAAAGAACTTTGAAATCACACTATTTGGGATTTTAATTGTGATTTGAATTTTCGTCTTTTTTTTTTTTTTTTTTCCCATCATTATTATTATTTCAAGTAAGGCGCGAGAAATATAGCGTAAATTACCTCAATTTAAATGGCACGCGCTGATTACCTACGTAAATAATGCTCAGGAAATACTGTTTCAGCCTTCAATTGAAGAGTTAAAAAATATGAAATCGTTATATTTCACTGGTCGTAACCATGATGTATCAAACCATAATCCACCAATATATCTCGATAAACTACCGAAAAACATTAAATAAATGGAGGATATTTGTTTGTTTGTTTTTTGGTTTTTTTTTTTTTTCGGTGAAAGATCGAAATTTATTACATCGAGTGAACATCATCGTAATATTTCCAAGAGTGGTGCAGCCACGAGGGAAAATATTACCAATGATGTTCACGAGATGAAATAAATTTCGATCTTTCACCGAAAAAAAAAAAAATATATATATATATATATATATTCTACATGTATTTATTTCATGCATCTAAGCCCTTTTTTGTTGGGACTTCCATCGAAATCCAGTACAGTTGTTATCAGTAATTCCCCCCTCGCATAGCAACGCATTGCAATATTATGTAAAGCGCGAGAAATATAGCATAAATTACGTCCTATTTCTCTCTATTTGAATGGCACGCGCTGTTTACCTAGTAACTATTGCGCGGGAACTACGGTTTCCGCCTTCACTTTAAGAGTTGGAAAGCATGAAATCGGAATTTTCACTGGTCGTAACCATGAAATAACAAACCATAATCCACCATTATTTCTTGATAAACTACCGAAAAGCATGAAATAAACCAACCTCTTTTCCCAGAGCGACTCAAGATTATTTGATTTTTTCCCTTAAAGATATCGACGAATGTCAGGAAGACAGTGGAGGATGTTCCGACAACTGTGTGAACATTAACGGTACTTACTATTGTACGTGCTCTGCAGGATTTCGTTTGGCCGCCGATAACCATACGTGTGTGGGTAGGTTGTAGCTTTTATTTGTCGTTGTCATCGTAATTGTTATTATTGTTCTTATTCTTGTCCATTGTGTCTAACAACCGACTTAATCATGAGGCTACTTGGTCTTTTCACATACAGAAAATTTACAAACAGCGAAAAGTTTCGGATCGATACTTTTCATACAAGCATGAAGCCCCGTTTTCACAGAGCATGGCTCAAACATAATCACACCGTTGCAGGTTAGTTTTGATAGTCGTTATTGTTGTTGTTGTTTGTGTTGACACTGAGAGGAAGATATTTTTGCATGTGTCTGATTTTGATTTCGTTTGACCGAACATAATCATACCCGTATAGGTAATAGAATTGTTGTTGTTGTTGTTCTTCTTCTTCTTCTTCTTCTTTCTTTCTTTCTTTCTCTCTTTCTTTCATTCTTTCTTTCTTTCATAATCTTCTTCTTCTTCTTTCTTTCTTTCTTTCTTTTTTTCTTTCTTTCTTTCTTTCTTTCGTCTTCTTTCTTTCTTTCTCTCTTTCTTTCTTTCTTTCTTTCTTTCTTCGTCTTTTTCTTCTTCTTCCTCGAGTGAAGTCATAGTATAGACATGAATTTCTACTTCCTTTGTCTAAAACACATGTTACGTTGGGTTTTGTTTTGTTTTCAGATGAGGATGAATGTTTAGTTGAGAACGCTGGGTGTTCTGATATATGTGATAACACTGAGGGCACATATGTTTGTTCTTGTTTCGATGGTTTCAGTCTTTTACCGGACAAGCATAACTGTACTGGTAGGTTGAAACCTTTTTGTGGGCTTTCACTATGAAATCTTATCCTGCTAAATTAGTGCAATGAAACTTTCAAGCCGATAGTGAAAAACCCAAATTTTGCTATTTTAAAGGTATTTTTTTAGGAAAGATATCTTCTTATCGGACAGTGTAGATCCAAGATCAGATTGCACTTTCTGTGCAGTCTGATCTTGACGTTCACTGTCCTTTGATCGCGCTTAGCAGCCTAAGAGTTAATCTTGAACCGTTAGTTTTACATTTGAATTACTCTGCTAGGACAGTGAGATTACATATTCTTATTTCATGTTTTTCGGTAGTTTATCAAGAAATAATGGTGGATTATTGTTATATATTTCATGGTTACGACCAGTGAAAATACCAATTCTATATTTTCTAACTCTTCAATTCAATACAAAAACAGTAGTTCCCTCGCAACTAGTTACGTAGGTAATCAGTGCGTGTCATTCAAATGGAGGGAAATATGACGTAATTTACGCTATATTTCTCGCGCTTTACGTAATATTGTAATGTGAGGGGGTTATGCCACGGGGAATGACCGAACACAACTGTACTGAATTTTAATGAAAGTCCCAACAAAACAGAAGCATGAAATGAATAGAATTTTTTTTTTTTTTTTTCGACGAAAGATCGAAATTCATTTCATCTCGCCACGCATGAAAATATAACCGATGATGTTCATTCGATGACATAAATTTCGATCTGTCATCGAAGAAAACAAATATTCTCTCTTTATATCATGCTTTTTAATCGAGAAATAGTGGTGGTAAACAGTGTGTGTCATTTAAAATAGAGGGAAATGTGAATTCATTTACGTGCATTTACCCTGTATTTCTCGCGCTTTACGTAATATTGTAATGCATTTTAATGTGAAGGTGGGTACTCCACAGGGGATTACCGAAAACAACTGTAATGGATGTTGATGAAAGTCCCGACAGAAAAGGGGTTGGAAACATGAAATAAATAGAATAATTGATTTTTTTTTAGGTGAAAGATCAAAATTTATTTCATCTCATGATCATTATCTCATGACCATCATCGGTAATATTGTCATTTGTGGCTGCCCCGATGGAATAAAGTGTATTTCATGTACCAGGATTTTCAAGAACTAAAGCAGGATTTTCTTTTTTCTTTTTTTTTTAAATTACAGACATTAATGAGTGTAAAACAGAAAACGGGAGATGCTCGCAAATCTGCAACAACACGCAAGGAAGTTACGTTTGTTCTTGCTATATTGGCTTTCAGATGACATCGGATAATTTCAGTTGTATTGGTACGATAAATATTTTAGTTTGAGCGACGCTCGGGCAAAGGAGAGGGCGGGGGGTATGCATCTCCGTGGTACACTATACCAAGCAAGTCATCATATAATAATGGATCCATAAATTCCATCTAAGTCTAACGACTGACTGAATTTATTAGGTAGACTGGTCCTTGGACAGGCAGAAAATCTACAAACAGCAAAAAGTTTCGACTCAGGTCAGCCTCTGCGGACCATGCAGGCTAACATGGGTACATACTTCTTTGCAGATGTGTTAAACCCCCTTTTTTCTCAGAGCATGACTCATTTATTTACTCTTTTGCTGCCATTGAATAGGCTCGACCTTTTTGAGGTCTTAAAAATAGACTTCAACTGCAACTGCACATCACTTTGGCCATACATTGAATTAAGTTAACACAGTTACTAAAATAGCACATTGCCGCATCGCCTTTATGTAACATATACTAGTCACCTTCGCAAGCCAAGGATACTAACTCCACTTTGTTCATTACGTACAATTGGCTGCTCGCCTCTTTAAAAATCGAAACTCCCGCTGCGCCACCTATCGAATATCACGAGTTGCGTAACCTTTGCTGATGTTATTTCTGACCAATCAGAATGCTCGTAATAAAATTTGTTAGGCTATGCATCAAATATGGCTGCGCTTTCGGATTCATCACAATTTTCTGAAATTAATCAGACATACGATGATTCGCAATCATTTGGCTGTGGAACCCGTCCTAATATTTCACCTAATTGATCATGAACTATAAAAAACTCATTAAATATCGATCGTCTACTCTTTTTTGGCAAATTTTCGTCACATACACGACAACTATCGTTTTTGACGGGCGCCGCCATTATTGTTTTCTGTTTCGCGGAAGATTTCTTGTTACGGATGGTTTGACTGGACGCGATGGGTGTTGATCGCATCCAATGAAATGGCGCAGCGGTAGTTTCGATTTTTAAAGAGGCAAGCGGCCAAGGGTACTACCTTAGTATCCTTGGCTTGCGAAAAGGATATAATAGTATACAAAATACACTGGGTACGCCATTCTGCTATTTTAGTAACAAGACTTGATGATCGGCCAATCAAAATTTCAGCGTTCCGTGAAAGACCAATAGATCTTCGAAGGCTTGTGGTGTCACGTTCCAAATCTACAAGGTTGCCTTTGGTGTTGGCATAAAACTTGTCAGCGACAACTGTTGGTTTTGGCCAACAGAAAACTGCGAAATTTTGTAATTTGTGATTAATCAAGCATTATGGTGACGAGGGCCACAGTTGTTTTCAAAATGGTAGTAGAAGTTTTATTTGTGTTGAATATAATGACAGATATTTCTAACCTAGTGAGACGGCACCTACAGTACTTGCACAGAACTTTATCTGTTACCGATTACCTGTGTAATTCTAGTTTTTGCGGCATAAACTGAAAATTCCTGTGCACATGCTCGTCAACAAAAAAACCCTCCCACCTCATTATAATGTTTCAGATCTCACTTCGAAGGATGTATTACAGGAGTTTTACATAATCATCTTGTTAGAGTGGAAGCGAAGACAATAGGACATGGTACGAGCGTATCTTGTTTGAAATGATTACTTATATACCAGTGAATCAGTTCGTGCTATTTTCTATGCCCTCTGAATTAGTTGGAAGGGGTAGGGGGCTTAATGAACAAATAAAGTCCGAATATCTTGACATATAAAAACATCTAATTCTCCTTGAATAGTTTGCAGCAACTTGACTTTATGTTTGACAGATCTTGATGAGTGTACCCTATATAATGGCGGGTGTTCCGATATTTGTATCAATACAGATGGTAGCCACAGCTGTAAGTGTTACAACGGCTATATGCTAGATGTGAGTGGCCGTAACTGTCTGGGTGAGTATGGGGTTTGTTTATCAAGGGCAAAGCGTCCATAACGCACAGTGAATTGACTGTATGGTGTTTAATGCCGTTCTCAACAATTTTTTCAGTTATATCGCGGCGGCCAATGCACCTATCCATGCTATCTTGGAGTTTCTATTACCAGTACTACGCACAATATTCTTTCCAAGCTACTGGCTGCTTTCCCATGTAACCATCGTCGAAGCAATGGTTAGAGGTGAAAGAGAAATTAATCCTGTCGCAATGACTATCATCAATCTTCGGAAAGAGATTAGCCTAGCCGGGAGTCGAACCAGCGACCCCCTCTTCTCAAATCCTGTACGCTACCTACTGAGCTACCAAGACTTGGCATGACGCACAATACGCAAGGGCGTGACGTAGAAAAAATGGCAACAGGTGAAGCATTCTTTTATCCTTTTATTGAACAACTCCGTCATCATAGATAAGCCTAAAAAATGAAAATTTCAAACCGATAGTAAAAAGCAAAACATCACAATTTCATCATGTATCTTATTGGTGAAAATCTCATAGTACTGTACAGTGTATTCCGATCTTGATCCGCACCACCTACAATTTTAGAGCACTACGTCGCCGTTGGCAGACTAAGGGTGAAATAAGTACTTTCGATAGGGAGTGCGTAATAATTTTGAACACGAGCGCCTATGGTTACGGTGCACGACATTTCGTCCAAAGTGTGTTTCGTCGAAGTCATGTATGTTTTAAAATATTGATTGCTGAATTCCTAGATTTATTTCATGAAAAGGTTTGTCTGGAAGAAGATTTGAGCCACAATTCGTCTGGGTTAGGGTAAGGGTCAGTGCTAGGGATCGTTTTCGATGAACGTGGTTTTCGAAGAAATGTCGGACACCCCATGGTTATAGTACATTCTGTTAGAGCACTGTCTTCCAAATGTACATGTATAATAGCTAGTTACAATTTATATGTTCTGGCTCATTTTAATAATTTTTGGTCAAAATAATTATATTTTTACCAAGGACCTTAAAAAGGACCTCAAAAAATGTCTAAGTAAAGTTTAAGGCGAATTTTAACGCGCCTCGGTTTTTTTAATGAAAACCGTCAGAATTTTTTTTTTTTTTTTTTTTTTTTTTTTTTTTAATTATGATGTTCCTCAACACTTTTTTTTAACCCTTGAAAGGTTTAAAAAAATTAGGAAAAAATTATATTTTTTCCAAGAACCTTTAAAAAAAAAAAGTTAGAAGTTTCCACCAAATAGCCCTTTTTTTTTTAAAAAAAAAAAAAACCGCTCTCGCAAGAGAAGAAAAATTTATATGAATTTTTAATTTTTACCTATGATAAAAACTTTGGAATTAAGATCTTTCCTTTTTCTGGATTAATTATATCCAGGTTTTTTAAGAATTTTTTTTTTCCTTAAAACCAGTTAAACAAAAAAAAAAATTATTTTTCTTAAAACCTCTTGACTTTCCCTCAAAAAAATCTATAACTCGTTTAAAAGTTATAAATTTTCTTTTATTCGTAAACTAAATTCATCTTTTCTCCATCGCTTTGGAAATTAAACATTTTGTCACTAATGACAACGGCGTAAGCGTCAGTATTTCCTGCCGGAACGGCTGGGGTGAAAAACATTTTTACTTGGATGTCAGTAACGGAATATTTTATTTTTTTGCCTTGTTTACTAACGTCAAAGACGAATAGGGGGAAAAGATTTTTATATTCGACGCAATTAATTCCGGAGTTCGATATTATCTCATCCATATAGTAATTTTTTTTTTTTTTTTCTGAAATTAGCGGCGTCCTTGTAAGCTCTGCTGTATTGTTAGAGGGTAAAGTTAAGATCATAGTTAATTTCAGGGTATCTCCTAGAATTAAGAGTAACGTATATATTTTTAACGTTAGAATGGTCAAACAAAGCTGGATTTGCAGTTTGCGTTCCTGATTTATCTCTTTGGAAACCTATAATAATCCAACGTGGTATATCCGGGTGAGGATTTAACGGAAAGTCTCCAGCTAAACTGGGTGTTACCTGCTGGGATGTTGGCAGTGTCGCATTGTATCGATCTAAACATAACCGGCAAAGTAATTTTGGATTGTATATCTTTATAGAGTACAAGGCTTACCTCATTTGAGGGTAAAACATGAGGCATGAACCAATATATTTTAGTAAGAGTAACTTTACCGGGGTTGGTTACTGCGGCTCCTCCTACTACGGCGTCGCTTCTAAAAATAGCATCATTATCAGGTATTCTTGTTAAAGTTAAGGTTTGCTTTATACCATAGAGAATTTTTGTGTAGTCTTCACAAAACCCAAAGATGTGTTTTAGAGGAATCGTAAAACTAAACGTTCCTCTGGGGTTTGGTGTAGCAATTATGTAATCTTGTCTAATTATAAATCCCAAATTTCCAGCGTCTCTGTCTAAACTAGCTACGTTGGCGGTGTCTTTAGCCCACACTTGGTTTAATCCTTGTGACTTGGAAAAATCATCAGGATATTTTAATAGACCTAACATCGTGGTTGCTTCTCCGGGGTGAAGTAGATTCTCTATTTCTCGTCCCGAAAGCTGATATCTAATGTCGGAAAAAAGGTACATAATCCCGTTGTTCGTTAAAGTAATGGGGGAATCATCAGCATATACATTGCCATTTAGTAATGTTAAATTTCCATTAATGAGCAGGTAGCTTTCACTCGGGTGTGTAAAAAGGTCTTGTGTTTCAATGTCAATCCTAATATCACCCGAATCGTTTAATTTTGCTCCAGCAATTGGTTGATACTGGTGAACCTCATACTCTTTAGTGTTTTCGTCTTCTGGAGAAATTTCGGTCCAGTTATACATATCCATTTTTATAAACGCGATAAAAAAAAGTTTATACTACTTTAAGTCCGGAACCCGAGTTTAGATTTTTAACCAAGTTTTGTATGGCTATTGCGTTTCCACTCCCGGCTATTAAAGCGTTAATATTTGCGGGTTTAGCCGTAGGCGCCGTGTATTTATTAACTATCTCTTTAGCCTTTTTACGCGAGGACATGAGCCTCGTTACGGCTTTCTTTCCAGCATCTCCGATCGCCGTAACAGCCGCGTTTTTTCCAGCTTCCAGAGCTTTTTTCGCCCCTTCTTTAGCCACGCTTTTTCCAACCTCCAAGGCTGAGGAGGCCAATGCCTTTGCCGCGTTGTTTGTGAAAAGTTTGGCGAAAAAGCTAGCGATGGGGTCGAAGATTCCCGATCCACCGTAAGCATATTTTTTCTTAAAACCTCTATTTTTTACAATTAACATTCTTTTTATAGAGTTAACATAAGCTTTTTATATCTCGTTTTGTCTAAAATACCTTGTCTTTTTATCTCGTCGTAAATGGAAACGATTTCGTTCCAGACCCCCGTGTTGCCAGCGTTTTTACTGGCAAATAGAAGATTTAGTTTTTCTAGTAACGCATCGGGATCACAAGGGATGACGATTCCCGTTCCACAAAAACTTTTGTCGGAGTCTGGTTGCCTTTTCTTTTTACCTCGTTTAGGTGTTCGGGCCTCGTACTTTTCTGGTAAAAACACGTATCTGTTTTCCCAAATATAGCTATGTACATTTCTCCATTTTAACCCCGGGCCGGATCTAGGTCGTTGGATGTCTGGATCGTATTTATGCTTAAGGGCCCCCGTTTTTAGCATTAATCTGGCGTAATTGTAGTAATCTTCATCACTGTAAATGCTATCGTCTGGATCTTGAGATACGAGGAGCTCCCATAGGCCGTCAGTCCCTGCGTAACGTTCTCCACCCACGATGAAATCATCCCCTCAGAGGTGGCGCGCTGGGCAAAGCGGGGATTGATGTGACAGGTAAAACTTGGGGTATTGCTTCAGGCAACGCTTGTATGCCTTCTTTTATGGGTATAAGTTCTTTTTCTGTCTTTTCCGCCGTCTGTTTTTGAGACTCGATAACGGGTTTAAAAAACGTGCCGAGGTCTTTTTGCAAAACCTTTTTTCCGGCTCGTTTTTCCAGTAAATTATCGCGAACTTTTTCTCTAACGGAAATGAGTTCCTCGTGGATCTCACGTTCTCTTTCGGGTGAAGTAATCTTTACAAAGGACATTTTTCTTTTTAAAGATGTTACCTTTTTAAAAAACTTATTTACAACCCCGTTCTAAACTCCATTTTAAAATTTATTTACAATCCCGTTTTAAACTCCATTTTAAAACTTATTTACAACCCTGTTTTAAACTCCATTTTAAAACTTATTTACAACCTCGTTTTAAACTCCATTTTAAAGCCTATTTTAAAACTTATTTTCGGCTTAATATTTATCCTAGTTCTGATGTTTTTCCACCAACTTCCGAAAGGAATTACGAACTTCCTGTCTCCCCATTTCGATTAGGTTTTCTCGCTGATCGATGCTTAAAACCTTTTTTTGATGTTTGATTTCTTCTTTCATGTTGTGGTATTTTTCCTGCTCTTCCAAAATGAGCTGAAAATCCTGGTCGTTGATCTCACCGTCGGAAAGAGCTTTAGAAATTTGCGATGCGATAGTGTTTAGCTATGCATGCGCTAAAGTTTTAATCTTTTCATGCTTTTTGGCTTTCGTTGTACACCTTTTAGTCACGAAATGACCAGCGACGCTTAGAGCTCCAGTAACAGCGGCAACCCCTTCCATGGTTGCCACGACGGGCATTGCAACGATGGTTGTCAATAGAGCGGCTCCCGTAACGGCAAGAACCGTCGTGGTGGTTGTAAAAGAAATGTCTGCCGCGTCTACGATTTTCACGGCTCTGTGATATTTTTTGCTCAAAGTCTCGCGTTTTTCCTTTTCATGTTCGAGAAAGTTCTGAATCACGCTAATTTTTTTGAGTCGATAATTGTGGCCCGACTCCTCAGATGGAGCCGTTGGTAGTACAGGATAGAGGTTTTTTTCACCGTCCATTTTTAAGGAGCATGGTTTTTTTTAATTTAGACAGCGAAGTAAGCAGAAAGGTTCTTTTTCTTCTAGAATTGCGACTTCCTTTCCCATGTTCGTCAAGGTAAGCAAAATGTCTTCGGTATCTTCCAGAACGCACGTGTTTTGTGAGACGAGCTTTTTTTCTTTCGCGCTCTGAACGAGAGAAATTAAAACGACGCCTTTAACGAGATTCACGCCAAATCCGAGAATGATGGAGCGATTTTCTCCGGGTTTTAAAACTAGTTTTTCTTGAACGAAAAATTTTCCATGTTCCGGAGTCGATCTTTTCCGGAGCGTGTTGAACTTTTTTTGGATTCCAAAAAACCGTTTTTGGTTGATTACACTGAAGCTTGCGAACGTTTCCAAACTTGTGTATTTTTTAGTAAAAGAAGAAATTTATAAGGAGTTTATCGTGTCTGATAGTTTCTTCCAATTCTCATTTTTCGGCAAGAGCTTTTTTTTTTTTTCTTTTCGGAGTTGAGCTCCAGATTTTCGTCCCATTTTTACCCAATTAAACGTAATTCCAAGAACCTATGCGTTCAATATGGAAAAAATTTATAACGAGTTAAATCGTTATAAATTTATAGTATCGCTCCCAAAATGGGAATATTAGCGAAAGGACTGTTTGGTCCTAAAAGAAGTCCTTTCCTGTCATAAAACTTACCTCCTTGTTTCAGGAAAAGACCTTTTCCTAAAGACTCGGCTTCATTTCCGACTACAGGTTCCAAGAGAATTCTTTTTTCGTCAGTCTCGACTTTGCAAACGCAGCCGCCTTTTTTAAGAAAAAGTCCATGACCTAGAGCTTTTTGGACTCCTGTGCTCGCCATGCCGGAAGAACCGTTCTAGCTATTGCTGGCAGTGCCGCAGAGGCTAGACCGGCCAGCATTCCCAAAAACCCTCCTCGGATTTCGATGTTGTGTTTTAACTGTTTAGCGCTCATTTTAAGCGTGGTTCCGACTCCATTTTGGTAAGCTTTGGCGATCCTGTTTACTTGCGTTTTCGTTAAAGCGAGAACGTGCTCGCCAGTTAAATCTTCGTGACCGAATAGAATGTTGACGCTTTTTTTTTTATCTCTGATGGCGGTTCGTAGTTTGTCTCTTTGCCCGTCAGAAATATTTACTTTAACGTTGACGTAGTTGGACATTTTATATTGGAAAAAATTTTAAGCTTCTCTGAAATGAAAACGTATCGTCACGGTTTCACCCCTTAAATTTAATAAAGTTCCATTTTGGTTCGTAATAGATACATTAAGATTGTTTAAAGTGGAAGTATTTAGAGGAAGATAAATGAGATTAACCGGAGCTTGCACTATTTTGTATCCGGGGCTTACATTAGGAAAAAAGTCGTACACGTGTTTTGTGTGGTGCCTCAAACGTAACTTCCGCCAATGTGGTAAATATTTACCAAAATACTGTTAATATTGATGATATTTACGATGTTCTCAGATTCGTAAAAACCCTCCTCGTACTTGGCATGATTAAATCCTAACACTTTGGAAAGAGGGTTTGGGTGATTAAAATCCACCCAGAAATTATTTTCTAAAATAAGAACAGCTTTTAAGGTATTTGTATTCGCAGATAGGGTGATCGGATAGACCTCATTAGCGGAATCCCAATGCCCTTTTTTCCTACGTTCTCGCTGAATAACGCCGTTTAAATCCGCTAGTTCATAGGTTCCCTCTGGGATGGCGATTTTCTCCCAAGAATTTCCGGCATCTGGAGAGTAAATAAACATGTCATTACTACTAGTAATGTTTGGAAAAGAGTAGTAAGTTTCCAGGTTAACCAAAGCAATTTCGTTTTTTTTTTTTTTTTTTTTTCAAGCTCTATTTTAGGGTTAAATCTAGTAATAAACTCCGCTTTATTGTCGCTTACTATGATTTGGTAAGATTCCTTTGGAGCCGTGTTTACGGCGATTCTTTCCAAAGTAGATTCCATTTTAATAAGGTATGTAAAAATTATCCAACCCTTTTCTGTACCTCCTTGTGTACTTATCCCTAGAAATGTCGATAATAAGAAAACCAAAAGAGTCTTTCCAAACTTTTTTACAAAGAGATCAAAACTCCTCTTTCGTCATGTCATGGCTTACGTGGTCGTTTGTAAATGTTGTTAATATTTTCTAAGTCTTGACGAAAAATAATAAGAAAGTTTGCGTTTACTCTAATCGTTTGCCGAGGGATCTTAAAATAATTTTGGGAAAGATAGAAACAGTCTACGTTGCTGTGCCTTCCGCGAACGTAGTAATCTTCACACTTGTTTTGCCTTTCCAACAAAAGGTCGTTAAAGACTATCAGGTTTTTTTCGGAAGGTCTTAGGTCCCTCAGATCGGGAACTTCTCCGGAAGTTTCGTAAAAATTACACTCTATATCCGTCGTTTCTGAAATGTTTTTTGCCCATTCCTCAACCAAGGCCGTTGGAGAAACCTCCTTAGAAATAATTTCATCACGCAACCCGAACAAGCGAAGAATGTACTCTTTAGGAATTTTTTCCTCGGAGGCTTTTTTAATAATGCGGTACTCAGGTTGAAAAAGACTTGTACCAAAAACGAAGAGCTTTTGATAGTCTAACCACTCCGGTCTTAACAAAAGGCTTAACAAAAGCGTAGTTTTTCCGCAGCCAGATTTTCCCACGATAATACCTCGGATACTTCTCGGTAAAAGTCTGTGGTTATGTCTTCTACTGTTGTTTTCGTTCCAAGACAAATCAGCAATGTCCATTTTTAATATTCTTGGAATATTAAAATGTTGTATTGCGTTAAATGTAGAAAAAGGACCGAGACCTTAAACCAAACGTCAGCCGTTTCCAAAAACGGACGCAACATGGTTCAAGGTCAATGTGCCGTTTGTGGAATTAAGAAAACCCAGTTTGTAAAAAGGTAAAGCCGGGGGTAGTGTGTTAAACAGAATGATTAACACGATGCCCTTCGAAATGCATTTGCCGGGGCATAATTTTACGGGTCCCGGCACAAAACTAAAAAATAAAGGTTAAATCCCGATTTAACTCCTAAAAAATGGAGTAAACCCATTAACAGAGTCGATAAAGCTTCTTATCATCACGACGTCTGTTACCTAAAGCATAACGATACAAAAACCAGAAACGACGTTTGCCATAAAAACATGTTGACGGAACTCCAAGGAATTTATAACCCTACTTTAAGGGAGAAAATGGAGAAAAACCTCGTTTCCAGTTAGATCGGAACTAAAAGAAAGATTCCGAATGGGTTTTAAAAAAAAGCACTTTAGCGGACGAGTTACACAAACCTATAAGAAGAAAATTCCGAAAAAGGAGAGTCCAGGTCGGTGGCATAGATAGAATATGGGCGGCAGACCTGGTAGACGTGCAAGCTTTTTCTAAGTTTAACCGAGGTGTAAAATATCTTCTTGCGGTTATTGACGTTTTTTCCAAGTACGGTCGGCTGATTCCCTTGAAAAAAAAGACGGGAAAGGCGGTTGCGGACGCTTTGGAAGAAATTTTTAAGGAAAGAAAACCGGAAAAGATGTGGGTGGATAAAGGTAAAGAATTTTACAACAAGGAAGTTCAACGCTTGGTTGAATTATACTCTACGGAAAACGAGGAAAAGTCTAGCATCGTTGAGAGATGGATTAGAACTATGAAAAAAAAAAATGTGGAAGTACTTTTCCGCTCAGTCTACCAAAGTCTATATCGATGTACTTTCTAACCTCGTTAAAGAATATAACAATACGCGACATTCTTCTATTAAAATGACACCCATCAATGCTAGTAAAAAAGCTAACGAAATCAAGGTTTTTAGAACTCTTTATCCTATAGAAGAAAGAAAAAAAGAAAACCCCCAAGTTTTCCGTCGGCGATAGGGTAAGAATTTCTAAGAAGAAAAAAACCTTTGAGAAAGGATATACCACGAGATTGACCGAAGAAATTTTTACCTTTTCTGAAGTAAAACTCACCTCTCCCATAACCTATAAAATTGTAGATCTTAATGAAGAAGAAATTCGAAGCACTTTTTACGAACCCGAGTTGCAAAAGACGGAATAAGAGCTTTTTTTAGAATAGAATGAGTTATTAAAAAGGGAAAGAAAAAAATCTTTCGTAAAGTGGAAGGGTTATCCGGACAAGTTTAATTCGTGGGTTGATAACAAAGACATCGTGAATATATAAAATGCCAGATATAAAGGTTGCTAACGTAATTTTACCAAACGAACCTTTGAGTAACTTAGAGCTTTTATCCGCGGTTCGTGAACTGAAAACACCCGGGTTTAAAAGAGTATTTTTAAGAGATACTTTACCTAAAAACCCTAATAAAAAAGAATGCGGAATATTAAACCTAGACGACTCTGACGGACCTGGAACTCGCTGGGTCGCTTGGTATAAAAACGGAACTAAAAAGTATTACTTTGACAGTTATGGTTTATCTCCCCCGAAAGAGTTATTAAAGTATTTAAAAAGCCCTATTTACTACAACTCGGAACAGGTGCAAAAAGCGGGAGAAACGTTTTGCGGTCACCTATGCTTGTACGTTTTAATGGAAATGGGAAAAGGCTTCGGCTTGCAAAAAATAATAAATAATCTTTACTAATAAAAAAAAAAATGGCAGTTAATAAATTTGGAGGAGGGTCAGAAAAAATACACGCGCCGTCCGATGGCGTTTCTCCAGCCTACGTAAATAAAAAAATTTTAAGAAATCGTGAAAAAAATACTATGAAGGGCTCCATTGGCATGAGCGGAAATACTCTAACGAACGTCGCAAATCCCGTAAATTCCCAAGATGTCGCGACGAAATCCTATATCGATAAAAAAAAAAAACAGGATTTTTAAAGGAAAAATGGGGCTTATATGGCACTCGATCACGTAAATATGGGGTTTAAAGAAATAAAAAACTTAGGCGACCCTACGGAACCGAGCGAAGCTGTTAATAAAAAATACGTGGATAACAACGCCAAAGCAATAGTAGAGTGAGAAGACGGTACTTTTTCCGCCATTGGAAATATAAATATGCAGGGTTACACTTTAACGAACGTTTTAGATCCCGTGGAACCGCAAGACGTTGCGACTAAAAAATATGTGGATGTAGCTGAAAGACCATTTAGACGCGACGGTGGCGTATATTTGGCCACATAAGTATGGGCAATCGTAAGTTAGAAAATGTTGGCATGCCTGTAAGAAACGAACAAGCCGCGAATAAGCTTTACGTAGATACCATGATTAAGAGTATTAACGGGGATATGCGAGCTTTTATAAGTAAAAAATACGGATCTTTTTTCGCGGCTACTGAAATAGATATGAATGATTACCCGATTACCGGATTACCGAATCCTGTAGACCATTACGACGCCGCCAATAAAAATTATGTCGATAGAGGCGGAGCTATCATAAAAAATCCGGATGGGAGTTTCTCAGCGGTAGCTAACGTAAATCTCGAAGATTTTTTCTCTAAAAAACGCCGCAACCCCGGTAGAAGAGAGAGATTTAGCAACAAAATCCTACGTAGATGAAAAAGTATCGCTCCCTTCTCTCATAGGCCCTAAACCCATTATAAGCGTTCATGCCGAGGAACAAGGACAATTAACAAACGGTAATTACGAGTTTTCTTTCGGTAATGGAAGCTCGGGAATACATCACGAATCAGGAGGCTATTGCATGGCAGCTCCGGGCAGAATTATAAGGGCGTCTTTAAAGGTCGTTAAAGTTGGTAGTATCCTAAAAGAAGAGGCAAAAGTTAACATAGTCGTAAACGGAGTCGAAAAGGAAGACTAATTCATAGTGAAAAAGGAAGGAGAAGGTTGTAGTTGTATAGTTTTTCCTCAGCCTCTAGAAGTAAAACGATGCGATACTATAAACTTTATAACTAGGTCTGACAACTCCAACGCGAGAAACGCGTATTTAACGATACTGATAGAACTGGACTTGTAAAAAATTTATAACCTTGGTTGGGTTATAAATTTAGTCTTCTTCCGGAATGTCAGATTCCGAGCTTTCTTTTTCGTCGTCAGAACCTAATTCCCTATTTAAAATGTGCTCCTTTTCTCTATTCATCATTCTTGCTGGCGGTCTCACATTTTTTTTTTTTTTTTTTTTTATTCATAATAACCGCAGAAAGTCTGGTTTGGATCTTTGGAAGTGTTCCTTTTTTAATAAAAATATTATCTATAGATAAATAAGTTATCACTTTGCACGTTTTTTTTTTTTTTTTTTTTTTTTTTTTTTTTATATATATATAGTTCTGGGTTTGTTTTTACTAAATTAAACTCGTCTGTGTCTTCCTTTTTATCCTTAGAAGTTGGCTTTCTGCAAAATGCAGTGTCTATCGTTTTTTCTACTTCATCGTCTTCTTTAGAATCTTTTAGCTTTGAAAAAAGTATGGATTTGTTATTATCCTCGTTGTACAATATGATTGATAAGGTACTAAAATCAGGATTTTTCTTTTCCTCAAACCTTTTAGGAGCTTCAACTCGTAAAAATTCCGTAATTTCTTCTAAAACCTTCTTAAACTTTTTTTTCTTTTTCGGTGGGCTTTTCTTCATCGCAAAAACAACGTAAACTCATTAAGTATTGATCATAATCGTTATGTTTAAATCCATAAGTAAATAAGAGGGGGTGCGAATACAAAGAGGTTTCATTTTACCATCGGAATATTCAGTCTCTTTACCCTCTTAGAGTTACGAAAGAACTTAAAAATAACCACGCTAACCTGCTTTTAATTAAAAAGGAAAGACTACAACACTATTTCCTAATAAAAAATCTAAGCAGAATGCTAAGCTCGCAAATCTCATCGTATACTGGAAAAAAGGAATTTTGTTCTCGCTGTCTAAACCCTTTTGGGTCTAAAAAGATCTTGAAAAAGCATGAATTTTACTGTAACGCTCATAAGCCTGTCAGAATAGAGATGCCGGAAAAAGGGGAAGTGGTAAAATTTAAAAACTATATTAAAAAGATTCGAGTCCCGTTTGTCGTGTATGCCGACTTTGAGAGCATTTTAAAAAAAAATAGCCTCTTCTCAACCAAACCCGAAAAGTAGTCACACTGAACCATATCAAAAACATGAGCCCTAGAGCTTTTACTATATTATCATCTGCTTTGATGATGAGGTTTGCGCGCCTAAAAAAACGAAATTACGTCGGAGAAAACTCAGCGGAAGTCTCTATAGAGTGGTTAACGAAAGACGTAAAAAAAATCTATTGGAAATATCATAGAAAAAATAAGGCTTTGATTTTTAATGAACAAGAAGAAATAAGGTATAATAAAGAAAACTAGCTGTTGGATCTGCGGTGGCGGTTTTACCTCTAGTAATTATAAGGTTAAAGATCATTGTCATTATACAGGAATGTATAGAGGAGTGGCTCATAACAGTTGTAATTTAAAGGCGAGAACCCCTAATTTCACTCCTGTGTTTTTACATAACCTTAGTGGATATGACGCGCATCTATTCGTTAAACTCTTAGGTTAAACTTATGGAAAGATCGACTGTATTCCTAACAATGAGGAAAAATACATTAGCTTTAGCAAACACATTCAGTTAGGGGAAAAATTATGGCATCAGATTAGGTTCTTGGATAGTTATAGATTCATGCGAGTTTTGGAAAAACTCGCAAACAACTTGGAAGAAAGTCAGCTTAAAATTATCGCTAAGTGTTTCCCTAAGCAGCAAATTCCATTAGTTAGGGAAAAGGGAGTCTTTTTTTACGATTACTTAGACTCGATGGAAAAAACTTAGCGAAAACATCGCTCAACTTCCTCAAGAAGCTTTTTACTCTCGACATGAAAAAAAAAGACATTAGTAACGAAGAATTTTCTCGCTTCCAAAAAGTTTGTAGCGCTTTTGACATGCAAAAAGTAAAAGATTACTTTGAGCTTTACAACAAAGTTGACGTGTTAATTTTAGCCGATATCTTTGAGAACTTTAGAGATGGCTGCTGCAAAAACTATGATTTAGATCCTGCTTGGTATTTTACCGCTCCGGGTTTAGCTTGGGATGCGGCGCTAAAAACAACGAAAGTAGAATTAGAGTTGTTAACGGATCCGGACATGCTGCTTATGGTCGAAAAAGGCATAAGAGGAGGTATTAGTGTGTTTACCAAAAGATACGCAAAAGCTAATAATCCTTATATGGGAGATCAGTATGATGAGAATAAGCCGCCGGTATATTTGCTATATTTTGATGCTAATAGTCTTTACGCTTGGGCAATGAGTCAACCTCTTCCCACTAGCGAATTTAAATGGATGAAGGAAAAAGAATTAAGCAATTGGAAAAACATGAAATCTTTTTTAGAAGTAGATTTAGATTATCCCAAAGAACCACATGATCTACACAATGATTACCCTCTAGCTCCTGAGCGTTTAAAGGTAAACAGTGTGGAAAAGCTTATTCCTAATTCTTACCCGAAAAAAATTATGTCATACACCATCACGCTCTTAAACAATGCTTAGATCTTGGAATAAAGCTAGTAAAAGTTCATAGGGGGATTAAATTTTTGGAAAGTGTCTGGCTTAAAAAAATACATAGACTTAAACATAAGGCTTAGAACAATAGCTGTCAACGAGTTTGAGAAAGATTTTTTTAAGCTCATGAACAACTCCGTTCTTGGAAAGACTATGGAAAACATCAGAAAAAGAGAAGCTATGAACCTAGTTGGTAAAAACAACAGAGTCAGAGCCGTAAAACTCGCGGCAAAGCCTAATTATTCTCATACTACTATCTTTAGCGAGGACTTGGTGGCGATTCATATGAAAAAAAACCAGCATAAAATATAACAAGCCCGTTTACTTAGGACTGTCCATTTTAGACATTAGCAAGACCTTAATGTATGGATTTTTTTACAACTATCTTAAGATTAAATATGGGGAGTAAGTTTGGTTGCTTTACACGGATACCGATAGTTTTATACTCGAGATAAAAACTAAAGACTTTTACAAAGACATTGCTCCGGATGTTGCCGCAAAGTTCGATACAAGCAATTATCTCAAAAATCATCCTTCTGGAATACCAGCGGGCGTTAACAAGAAGGTTATAGGCATGTTTAAAGATGAGTTGGGTGGTAAAATTATGACGGAGTTTGTGGGCTTGAGAGCTAAATTATACTCTTTTAAAACTTTAGAGGAAACAGAAGAAAAAAGGTGTAAAGGGCTTAAAAAGTCTGTGGTTGGAAACGAGTTAACTTTTGCCAACTATAAAGAGTGCTTAAACACGGAAAACCTCAGCTAAGACAGGTTCTTGACGGAAATTTCTAACTTTTTTTAAGGTTCTTGGTAAAAATATAATTTTTCCTAATTTTTTAAACCTTTCAAGGTTTTAAAAAAAGTGTTGAGGAACGTCATGAAAAAAAGAAATTCTGACGGTTTTCGTTCAAAAACCCGGGGCGCCTTAAAGTTTACTTGGACATTTTTTGAGGTCCTTTTTAAGGTCCTTGGTAAAAATATAATTATTTTAACCAAAAATTATTAAATTAAGCCAGAACATATAAATTGTAACTAGCTTATAATAGACATTGACAAGCGAGTAGTATAGTTATAACGGTGAGTGTTCTGCAACTGAAGTCATTACAAGGAGCAACCACATTGCTAGGATGGTAAAATGGCTACTTGCTTGATGCGGGCAGACGTAACGTTACAGAAAGGGATTTGTTACGGCTGTGATACTCTCACAAGTTTAGACCGATTAACAATCTTTTTAGGGCTTTTTCTGAAAAAAAAAATAGTCCACATCTCCACCTATAATGAGCCATGCTCTGTGAAAAGGGGATTTAATGCATCTGCCAAAAATATCGACTCAGGTCAGCCTGCGCAGTCCTCGC
Organism: Tridacna gigas; assembly: GCA_945859785.2. Lineage (NCBI taxonomy): Eukaryota > Metazoa > Mollusca > Bivalvia > Cardiida > Cardiidae > Tridacna > Tridacna gigas. The sequence continues at coordinate 27,307,369 of OX244039.2, forward strand.
AGGTTGACCTGAGCCGAAACTTTTCACTGTTTCAATTTTCTGTATGTCCAAGAACCAGTCTACACCATGATCCAGTCGGTTGTTAAAAAATCACTATTATGGATCCATAATTATGTGATGGCTTGATTGGTACAATGCACCACGGAGATGCATTAACCCCCCTTTTGTTATAATTTTGTTTTAATTTTGCCCTCTTGTAAAGTGCAATTATTTTACCAAATGAATATGTACATTTTAGATATTAATGAGTGCGACGAAAACAACGGCGGATGTACACAAATATGCGCAAACCAACCTGGAAGTTATTCCTGCGCGTGTGAGTCGGGATACAAATTGACGGGCGATAAATTGACATGCACAGGTTAGTTACGAGTAAATTGTGATGCTTGTCGTCTAGCAATTCTCTATTGCAAATGTCATTTTCAGATGGTGAAATAGACACAGGCGTTGCCTCTCAATATCTTACAAAAAAAAAGTGTGACCGTGTAGATCAAAGATCTGTATACACTAAGTTATTCAAATACCTATATTACACTGAAAACAATGTATGTTATGCGATAAATTCCTTTTTTACAAGGATTGTAAGCTGTGAATTTGTTTTCAGAAGAAAACGGGTGATTTTTCGTGATTGTTTTTTTTTTTTTTTTTTTTCTTTCTTTCTTTAACAGACATCAATGAATGTGAGGATGAAAACGGGGGATGCTCGCATATATGTGACAACAAAATTGGAAGTTATGTTTGTTCTTGTAATGGCGGATATAAGATGCAGTTAGACAATCGTACATGTATAGGTTAGGGACATTATTTGAAGTCTTCTTCTTCTTCTTTATCTTCTTCTTCTAGCGCAATCGACAACCCTATTTCTATTTGATCAGATAACATGCCAGAGTGATTGACCGGTTGATCATGTGACAAGCACACGGTTCTTGTCAAAATTCTTCCTCGAGGTCAGATAAATCCCCGTAGCCAAGTGTTGAAGCCTTCATCTACGAGGAGGTAGATCGACCATTCGAAAGCAAGTGAAAGAATGTGTCATTCTGATATGATCTGTGGGTTAGCAGCCATCTAGTTAAAAATGGTTTCCGAGAGCCTACCAAATGACAAAATAAAAATTCTTGACTGGTCGAATTTGAAAGCAAATTAGACAAATTAGATGTTGCACAAATGATGGGATATGGACCAGAACATCTTCGCAAGCCAAGGATACTAAGGTAGTACCCTTGGCCGCTCGCCTCTTTAAAAATCGAAACTCCCGCTGCGCCATTTCATTGGATGCGATCAAAACCCATCGCGTCCAATCAAACCATCCGTAACAAGAAATCTTCCGCGAAACAGAAAACAATAATGGCGGCGCCCGTCAAAAACGAAAGTTGTCGTGTTTGTGTCGAAAATTTGCCAAAAAAGAGTAGACGATCGATATTTAATGAGTTTTTTATAGTTCATGATCAATTATGTGGAATATCAGGACCGGTTCCACAGCCAAATGATTGCGAATCATCGTGTGTCTGATTAATTTCAGAAAACTGTGATGAATCAAAAAGCGCAGCCATATTTGATGCATAGCCTAACAAATTTTATTACGAGCATTTTGATTGGTCAGAAATAACATCAGCAAAGGTTACGCAACTCGTGATATTCGATAGGTGGCGCAGCGGGAGTTTCGATTTTTAAAGAGGCGAGCGGCCAAGGGTACGTAACGAACAAAGTGGAGTTAGTATCCTTGGCTTGCGAAGATGGGACCCGAAAGGATGGAAAAAATGTGGAAAAAAGAAAAATAATGCTGGTTACTGGTAGTTTCTCCTTACTCCCCATACAATATTCTCAAAAGCCTTCTGCCTAGCCTTAGTTCCAGTCCGATCATTTTTTCCTCTTTTATATTCAAAATTTACTTTGTCAAAAATAACGTCATTTTTGACAAGGTAAAGTCCAAATATAAAAGAGAAAAAAATGATCGGAATGGAACCCAGGCTACCTTCTTCCTCATGTTCGTTAAAAGTTGGGGTTGTTTTTTAAAGGGTTAAGATGAATGGTGCTGAAGTAAACCTTCTAGTTTTATTCCAGAGATCAACGAATGTTTATCGTCGCCCTGTCAAAACGGGGGTAGATGTACAGATTTACTGAAGTCCTTCAACTGTTCTTGTCCGGCTGGGTTTACCGGGGACATCTGTGAAACAGGTTTGTGAGTTGATTTTTCTCTACAGGTTTGATCATTTCGGAGCTTTGCGGACAGTGTAGACAAATATGAATGATCCATGCTTTGGCAAAAGAGGGCTTGATGCATCTCAATGATACATCATACCAAGCAAGTCGTCACATTATCATAAATCCATAAAGCACATTTTGTAAAACAACCAACTGAACCATGAGGTACACTGGTCCTTTGAGCTGCAGAAAATTGACCTATATTAAAAAAGTTTCTGCCAGGTCAGCCTGCGTGGACTACGCAGGTTTATCTGAGTCGATATTTTTTTTTTTTTTGAAAATGCATTAAGCCCTTTTCACAGAGCGTGGCTCAAATATAGTGTTTAGGGCTTTTATATCGACCTTGACTGCTCTTTGGGACGGCCATGCTCTGTTAAAAAGGGGCTTAAAGCATCTGCAAAAAAGTATCACGCAGGCTGACATGAATTAAAACTTTTTACTATTGGTCAATTTTCTGCCTGTCAAAGGACCAGTGTACCTCATGATTCAGTCGGTTGTTTATAGAATGGATTTTTATGGATCCATTATTATATGATGACTTGCTTAGTAAAATTTGACTTTGACATGGTAACCAGCATTTGACTTGCGTACTAAAAAACTATCACGGAGACGCATTAAACACGCTTTTCAGAGAGCATGGCTCAATTATTTGTGTATTTTCATTTACTCTAGAACAATCATTTTTTTCAGAATATTAACGAATAACCTTTGTATTTCCAGTAATTCTGATATACAAAAGGCAACACCAAACCCATCGATAAAGGCTATTGGGGGTAAAAATGTACCAATCAGATATACGCTATAATAGAGTCCCATTAATTTTGTTTTAACCCTTAGGCTGATAAGCGCAACTAACTGACCTTTTGCGGACAGTAGATCAAGATCAAACTGCACAAAACGTGCAGTCTGATCTTTGATCTACACTGTCCGTTACGGTGTTTTTTCCCGGTAAAATAATACTTTAAAAGCGCAATATTTGGGTTTTAACTATTGAGTGGAAATTTTCGTTTCATCTATTTAGCAGTTTCAGGGTTAAAATGGCGGAGAAATTCTATACCTGGCCAATAATGTTCAAAGGAATGGCAATAGCAACATAATTAGTTTCAGAGCCGACTTGTGGAATACAGAGGTGTACAGGTAGTGTGTCGGCCTCTCATACCAGAGAGGTTCTGAGTTGGAATCCCGTGATGAGCCGGGCTTTTGAAAACGTTATGGGAAAAGGAGAAATGCTGGTAGCCTTTTTTCCCACAACGTTTCCTACCCTTTCGTAGACAAATCCTATCATTTGGAGCAGATTTAATTTCCTATCTGCTTATGATTTAAATACAGACCATTTTAAACTTTTGTCGTTTGGTAAAGAGTTAAACAGAGGTATGAAATAAAATGTATTATTTCATGCTTTTCGGAAGTCTATCGAGAAATAATGGTGGGTTATGGTTTGATATTTCATGGTTACGACCAGTAAAAAATACCGATTTTATATTTTCTAACTCTTTAGTTGAAGGCAGAAACAGTAGTTCCCGTGCACTTGTTACCCAGGTAAACAGCGCGTACCATTCAAATGGAGGGAAATATGACGTTATTTACGCTATACTTCTCGTGCTTTACGTAATATTGTAATGCATTGTTATGTGAGGGGTTTACGCCACGGGGAATTACCGAAAACAACTGTACTGGATTTTGATGAAAGTTCAAACAAATTAGGGGTTAGATGCATGAAATAAATAGATTTTTTTTTACTGGTGAAAGATCGAAATTCGTTTCATTTTGTCAACATCATTGGTAATATTTTCACTCGTGGCTGCGCTACTCGTGGAAATGTTACCGATGATGTTCTTTCGATGAAATAAATTTGGGTCTTTCACCGAAAAAAATAAGTATCCTCTATATATTTGGCCATGAAAATTTTGTTGTTACAGATATCGACGAGTGTATATCGGATCCCTGTCAGAACGACGGTGTTTGTGAAGATATAGTAGACGGGTTTCAGTGTAATTGTACGTCAACGAGGTTCGCAGGACCTCTTTGTGATATCCGTAAGCTTTGGCTTCTTATTTATCTAAAAAACAAAGAGAAAATAAAGCAGATCAAATACTAAAACATTAATATCTTTAAAAAATATAGACAGCGTAAGAGATACGGGAATAGAAATATTGAAACTCTCTCGTGGCTCAATATGAAGTAAAATAATGAAAAGTAATCTCACAAGGAATTGCCTCTTTTTCCTCACTGTTTTCATTTTTGAAAAGTAGTATTGGGTTATTGGATAAAGCTTATGAAAATATTCAATCTCCAAATAGCACAAGAAAAAAAAATCATTCCCTACTACATTATTTTGCTATGGTATGAATCAAGGCCCGGGTTATCGATTAGCACTAGCAACGCCTGTTAATATTTCCTTGTGTGAGCAAATATGCCAGCAGGGGCCCGTGGAATAAATATATGCACATTTTTGACCAATCGCAAATAACCATCTATTCATTCTTTATCAGTACCAAGAAGAAGGTCAAAAGCCAGCGCATTTAACTATGCCGAAAAAAAAATAAGTCATAATTTGTGAAAATATGTGCTTATTATTGACTTTTATTGAGTGAAAGCATAAGACATGTTACCAAAAGAAAAATTGCTTGCCACAAACAAATTATCTTTTTTTGCCACATTTCTTTGTTTGTTTGCAAGACGGAAGCAGTCATAAAATAAAAAATAAAGAAAAACAAAAAGAAATGAGTCATGCTCTGGGCAAAGGTGGGCTTAATGCATCAGCATGATGCCAAGCAAGTCATCATACGGTTACGAAACCATAAAAACCATTTTGTCCAACAGCCTTTTGTATCATAAGGTAGACCGTCCTTTGACATACTGAAAATTGACCGATAGCGAAAAGTTTCGGCCCAGGTCAGCCTGCGCGGACTGCGCATGCTGACCTGGGTCGATACTTTTCGCAGATGCATTAAGCCCCCATTTCACAGACCATGGCTTTTTTTTTTTTTTTTTTTTTTTTTTTGCGGGGGGGGGGGGGGGGGGCGCGGGGGCTGAAAGCTGTTTTTTTAAGATCTGTAGACTTGATCACATTCCTGGAAGCAGTATTGAATTCAGTGTGGTTCAAATGGTAACATAACATCTTGTAAGCGTAGAAAACATTGTGTGAAATTCAAGAATGCTCGTTAACCGCATGAGTAGATTGAAAAAGGCGGATTCATTTGCCACCCCCCTATTTTGTCCATCATTTCTCATACGGCTCAAAAATATTTTAACCATAACAAACCAGCAAACCAATCAACCCATGCAAAATCAACCCACTTATGCAATCCCACCACCCTTAACCAACAAACCAACGCTTAAACATATGGTTAGCCCTTATATAATAAAACAATATAACAACAATATAACAATTTTATGTAACATTAAGCATGCTCATAAAATTAAAACAAAAATGGGTTAACAAGTCAATCTGATTAAGGTCAGCAAACAAAATGGCATAACCTTTTTTAACAACATTTTTTACTTAAATCAATTTTTAAAAAATTTTTAAAAAAATAAAAATAAAAAAATTAAAAAAAAAAAAAAAATTAAAAAATTTTAATTAAGAAAAACCAGCTCATCAACCAACCAACGCATAACCCCCCAACAAACCCTTACATCAAACAACTGCTTCACCTTTTTCTCACCCCATCAACCAACGCATAGTGCATCAAGCTAACCGGCTTATGAGTTTGTGGATGGCTTAAGATGATGATAAAAAAAAATTTAAAAAAATTTAAAAAAATTTTAAATTTTAAAAAATTTATAAAAAATAAAATTTGAAAATAATTTAAAAATATCTAGCAATATAATATATAAGGATGAGTGAAAATATAACAAACTTGCTTGAAAAAGAAGATATAGATATCTTAGTTAGAAATGGTAATACGTTTGATGGGGTAAGGTTTACCTTACATAATAGTGATAAAACTCTTGAAGCGGATGACCCAAAGTTAAAAAAGATGATAGAAGATTATAAGGAACAAGAAGAGATAGCGAAAGAGTATAAATATAATATAAGCCATAGTGAACTTGATGCTCTAATACATGAAAAAAGATATAAAGAAGCTTATTTTGAAAAATTAGATGATATTGATGTTAAGTTTGATAAAGAAATAGAAAAAATAGAATGGGATCTTAAAAGAAGAATTGATAATCTTTTAAATTTAAAAATGACCTGCTTCCATAGAACATTAAAAGATTTAGAAAAAAAAGAAAGTTGGCGAGAACTACACCTAGAAGATTTACATGAGCATATGGAAGAAGCTTTAAAATCTTTTTTTGTTAAAATAAATAAAGAAATAGAAGAAAATTTAAAAATTTTATTTATAAAAAATTTATTGATATATAACATTACAAAATGTTATATATCCATGAACATGGTCAAAGTAGTTTTTAAAGAAAGAAGAAGATATAAAGATATTAAAAAAATGCAAGAAAAGGATGAAAAATTTAATAACATTTTTGATGAAATGAATAACGAAATATGTGATGTATTTTATAGTTATAAATTTTTAGATGAAAATTTAAGTGAACTTTTTAAAGAATATTTTTTGAAAAGTGGGATGAACTAAAAATTTTTATATTTTTTATGAAGAGCTAGATGATGAAAATTTAGATGATAAAAATGAATTAAAAATACGGATAAAAGAACTTACAAACTTTTTTATTGTTTGTTTGGAAAAAGAGTTTAATGAAAAAATGAATTATAATAAAAATATGTATTATGATAGATACGATAGCTATAAAAAATTATTAGAACCTTATGAAGAAAAGGAAAGTTATAGAGACCTTACCGCTGAAGAAAGACAAGCCTGCACAATCTTAAAACTTAAGCAAAAGTATGGTGATTTAACAGGAATGAAGGAAATATATTTTAATAAATTTTGTGAAATTTTAAAAAACGAATATGAAGATATATTTTATGACTACAAAATTTTAACATGGGCTTATACAAGGTTTTTACTAAATGATGAAAGTAAAGGCCTAGAAATTATTAAAAAGGGAGGTGAATTAGCGGATAAAAATTTTTGTGTTTTAAATTGGAGCAAGCTTGATACAGATAAATTATTATTTTAAAAAATAAAAAAAAAATTTTGTTGATATATAACATATAAAAAAATGTTATATATCCCATGAACAACATCTAATGGGTTAAATAGGTAAATTATTATTCTCCGAACATTTTTTTTACATATATTTTATTTTTAAAAAATAAAAATAAAATAAATTTTTTTTTTTTTTTTTAATTTTAATTTAAATAAAAATTGAAATTTTCTTTGTTAAACTACACAAAAATATATAAGCATGAGTGTTTTAGATAAAATAACTAAAGAGTTTAAAGAAAAGTTAGAAAAGACCTTATGGAGAAAAATAGAATGCGAGCCTGATTATGATGGTTGAATGGTGTTTTTTACAGGAATTGCAAGAAGATATTATATAGAAACATTTCATATAGCAAAGTCTGCTATTTATTACCAATTTAGTAAAAAGATGAGAGAGATGTTTGAACGTGGACAAGAAAATAATCTAACTATGTGGATTGGGCTTGGTAAAATTAATTTAAATAGAACACGGATGTATTGGCTTGATGTTAGACCAGAAAATGAAAAATATTTAGTTACATATTACCAAAAAATAGAAAATTTATATAAATATGATGGAGCATTTATGCCTGGAGCATATCGTGATAATTACCTTTGCCCCTGCATAGAATTTAGTGGAAGATATGAGGATTTAACTGGTTATCCAGAATATGAAGATTATGAACATGAAGAACAAACTGAACAAGATGAAGAAGAACAACCAAGAGAGCTAACTGAAAATGAACAAGAATTACTTGATGAATATAATCAATTTCTCAATCCACAACAAAGTGAAAGAGAAACCACCCAACAAACAAAAACATTAATTTTACAAAATGTACTAGAAAACTTTTCAAGTGATGATTATAACATATTTTTGGAAAATAGTGCTAGATTTTTTGAAAATGGAAGATACATATAGCCGTTTTGGACTTGAAAAAATTGTAAGGATAGGAGATGTAGAGAAAGATGAGGAACAACCCCAACACATTAACACAAATGAAACATTTAAGTCTAAATGTTGTGTTTTATGCTTAGATGAAAACACGACACCTACAATTTTGTTTTGCAGTTGCGGTCATCTATGCTTATGTGAAAAATGTGATAAAGTATATCCTAAGAAAGAATGTCTAGTTTGTAGGGTAAAGAGTGAGATTAAAAGAAAAATTTAAAGTAAATTTATAACTTTTAAAAAGTTACAAATTTAACAGGAATATCGGGGGACGTATTTATCCAAGGATAAATTCTGTGAACTCCAAACACAGAGAGACTTAAACTTTGATATTCCTGCCTTAGTTAATGTTGAAAAGCGTTAAACTATCTTAAGAATCACCTTTAACTCTGTTTTCTATACCTTAACATAAGAAAAAGTATAGATAAAGTAAGGCGAGTCATGACACTACCATGATATAACTATTTTTACATGCCTCCTCACCGAAAACGAAAGAGGAAGTTATTTAATGCAAACTCTTTAACTTTTGCTTTACACACCAAAATGGTAGTACATTATAATATTAACAAACATTTTTACCCTGTTTTCTAAAAAATGATTAACTTGTATAATAATTGTATAAAATACTTAATATTGTTTTTTTAAACAGCAGCCTTACAACATTGTGATATGGTATTAACTTACGGGTTGTTAGACCGCGCCAGAGGTTACCGTGTTATTATTAATAATTTTTTACAATAAGGAAGTAAGACTGCTTTATTATCATTAAATAAAAAATTATATTTTATACAATTACCATATTCAGTTCATTTTTAGAAAAAACAAAGCAAAAAAATGGTTAATATCATAACATACAACCATTCATCTCAAAAGTCCAGTCTAAAGTGATATTATATGCGTAATACACATTTCAAAATATTGGAAAAAGTTGTGAAATACTATACCACGTGATATTGGAGTGTGTATCGAATAAACCCTTTTTTTAAATATTTAACCCTTTACTGGGTTAAATATTTTTTTTACAAGTCCAACTCTATCAGTATCGACACATGTGCGTGTTTTGCGTTGGAGTTGTCGGACCTTGATATAAAGTTTATAGTGTCGCATTGTTTTACTTCTAAAGGCCGAGGAAAAACTATACAACTACATCCTTTTCCCTTCTTTTTTACTATGGAGTAGTCAGCCTTTTCAACTCCGTTTAAGGCTATGTTAATTTTTGCCTCTTCTTTTAGGTTACCACCAACTGTAACAACCTGTAAAGACCCCCTTATAATTCTGCCCGAGGCTGCCATGCAATAACCTCCTAATTCATGATGTACTCCCGTGCTTCCATTACCGAAAGAAAACTCGTAATTACCATTTTTTAATCCTCCTTGTTGCTCAGCATGAACGCTTATAATGGGTTTAAAGCCTATTTTTCCATCCACGTAGGATATTGTCACTAAATCTCTCTCTTCTACCGGAGTTGCCGCATTTTTTAGGGAAAAACCTTGAAGATTTACGTTAGCTACTGCTGAGAAACTCCCATTTGGATTTTTTATGATAGCTCCACCATTATCAACGTAATTTTTATTGGCAGCGGCGCCACGGGCAATGGGATTTGGTAATCCGATAATCGAGTGACCCTTCATGTTTATTTCACCAGCCATTGAAAAAGAACCGTCTTGGTTTTTTGTTAAAGCTTTTTCACCCGCAGTAGCAGCCTTAATAGCGTTATCTACGTAAAACTTATTAGCGGTTTCGTACTCTTCTAAAGGTGCTTCGACGTTGTAAATTCTCCGCCCACCCATAGAAACGTCACCACCTGCTATATACCGCCTTCCAGGACCATAAACAAAGGCTCGATTGGCAACATCTACGTAATTTTTTGTTGCTGCATCCTGTGGTTCTGCAGGTTCTATAAGATTTGATATAGTATATCCTTTCATATTTATATCTGCAACAGCAGAAAAAAGTACCATCTTGTTGTTGAACTATTGCTCTACCACTGTTATCTACATATTTTTTAGTAGCAGCTTCACTCGGTTCCTCAGGGTCAGCTATATTTTTTATTTTATTAAAACCCATGTTTAAATACCCTGTAATATGGTATCCTCCATTTTCATCTAACAGCCCTGAGTTTGCATCAACATAACTCTTAGTGGCAACATCCTGAGGATTTACTGGATTACTAACCCGTATTAATGTATTACCAGCCATATTTATAGAACCGGTAACGGGGGTTGTTCCATCTTTACGTAAAAAATTATTACCTATGTAAGCGAGTGACACACCATCACCATCACCACTTGTTTTAACATCATCTATTCTTCCAAATTTATCAACAGGCATAGTTTTTAATATTACTAAAAAAGTTTATTTAAAACATTTTGAAATTTATTGCCTAAACCCAACTCTTTAAGAATGAACAAACATAAATGGCCACAAAATACTTCCCCTGCATGCTGTAATTGGTCAGTATTATAATGTAATGGGCTTTTTAAATAATCTCTAACTTCAAGAGGTGGTTGTATGCCATAACTATCAAAATAAATTTTAGTTTTACCATCTTTATACCAGGCAACCCAATGAGTTCCTGGACCGCTGGTATCATCAAGATTTAATATACCACATTCTTTATTTTTTACTTTTTTAGGTAGAGTGTTACGTAAAAATATTCCTCAAAAATTTTTTATTTTTAATTTTTTTGCGGCATCCTCAAGCTCAAAATTGCTTAAAGGTTTATTTGGTAAAGTTATATTATCAATTAAAATATCATGCATTTTTTATATATTTAAATATTTACAATAGCACTATTATCAACCCATGAATTAAACTCATCAGAATAACCTTTCCACTTTACAAGAGATTTCTTTTTTTCCTTTTTTAATAACCTTTTCTATCCTATACAACTCTTGACTCGTTTTTTGTAGTTCAGGTTCATAAAAGGAACTTTTTATTTCTTCACCATTTAAATCTTCAATTTTGTATGTTATAGGTGATGTATGTTTTACTTCTGAAACTGTAAAAACCTCTTCAGTCCATCTTGTGGTATAACCTTTTTCAAAAGTCTTTTTCTTTTTACTTATCCTTACTTTGTCTCCAACAGAAAACTTTGGTTCGATATCCTCCCTTACTTGATTATAATCAGGATACAATGTTTTCCAAACTTTATTTTCATTCTTCTTTTTACTTGCTTCAGTTGGCGTCATCTTAATAGAAAAATGCCTTGTGTTGTTATATTCTTTAACAAGATTTGGTAACGGGTTAATAAAAACATTTGTGGAGTGAGCAGAGAAATACTTCCACATTTTTTCTTTCATTGTTCTAATCCATCTCTCAACAACGCTTGATTTTTCCTCGTTTTCAGTGGAATATAATTCAATCAAATCTTTAACCTCTTTGTTATAAAACTCTTTACCTTTATCCACCCACATTTTTTCAGGTTTTCTTTCCTTAAAAATACTCTTTAGTACAATAGAAACAGATTTTCCTGTTTTATCTTTTAATGGTATTAGCCATCCATATTTTGAAAAGATATCAATGACAGCAAGAAGATATTTTACACCACGATTAAGTTTAGAAAATGCTTGCATATCTACTAAATCTGCAGCCCATATTCTATCGATACCATTTACTCTAACTCTCCTTTTCTTAAATTTTCTTTTTATTGGTTTATGTAATTCTTCTGATAGCGTTATATTTTCTAAATTTTTTTTTTAATTCCCATACCAAATCTTTTCTTGGTTCCTATCAATGAGGAAACCAATCCTCTTTCCATTCTTTCCTTAATAGTAGGATTATAAATACCTTTTAACTCTTTAAGCATATTAGCATCACAAACAGAATTTCTTGTTGCTGTGTCATCATGCTTAAGATAACATATATCATGATGATATGCTGCTTTATCAACACGATTTACAGGTTTTGACCATTTTTTAGGCGTTAAATCAGGATTTAATCTTTTCTTTAACTTGGTTCCTGGACCAGTAAAATTATGCCCAGGTAAATGCATTTCAACAGGTAAGTTATTGATAACCTTGTTTAACAATGAACCGCCCTCTATTTTTTTAGTAAATTGTGTTTTAGTTGTTCCACATTTTTTACACTTACCTCGTTTCATATTTCTACCATTTTTACTTACCGTACATTCAAAATCGGTTGTTTCAGTTTGTTTTTTACACTTAACACAATACATTTTTTATATTAAAATAAATTTTTTAATATAAAATATGGATATTGTTAATTTATCATGGAATGAAGCGTTAGCAAAAAGATTTAACCACCCCCTTTTACCAAGAAGTATTAGAGGTTTAATAGTAGGTAAATCAGGATGTGGTAAAACTACACTATTACTTAATCTTTTGTTAAGACCTGATTGGTTAGATTATAACAACTTATGCGTTTTTGGTAAAAGTTTGTTTCAACCAGAATATCGCATACTTAAAAAAGCTTTTGAAGAAAAAATACCAAAAGAATATATATTAAGGTTGTTTTCACTTAAAAATGAAGTTCAAAACCGTGATATTTCACCTACAGCATTAGTTGAAGAATGGGCAAAAACAATTAAGGAAAAATCTGATATCAATTGTGAATTTTTTGAATATGCTAGTGATGTTCCTGACCCAAGAGATTTAAATGCATCAAATAAAAACTTAATGATATTTAATGACTTACTTTTAGAAAGGCAAAACAAGTGTGAAAACTATTATGTAAGAGGAAGACATAGTAATGCTGATTGTTTTTATCTAGCACAAAATTATTTTAGATTGCCTCGTCAAACTATTAGAGAAAATGCTAACTTAATATGCTTGTTTAGACAAGACTTAAAAAATCTTAATCATATTTATAGTGACCATGTAGGGGATGATATGACTAAAACAGAGTTTATCAATTTTTGTAAAAACTGTTGGGAAAAACCACATAGTTTTGTTGTGATTGATTTAACTAAGAACCGTAATGATGGAAAATATAGATGTGGTTTTGACAACTTTTATATACCACGAGATTACAGAGATTACTATTAAAAAATATATTTTTGTTTTAAAATATATTTTTACTAAATATAAAAAATGGAAGCAGAATTACTTGAAAAAATAGTAAAAAACACCGACCATAAAACATCATTTCAAATTATTGTAAGTGATAACAAATCAAATTTTAAAACAAGATTTACTCCACCACTTCAACTTGAAGCTGATAAAAAATATGAAGTAGCTTTAGTCAATCTTGAAACTTACTATTCATTTCCTAATATTACTGATAGCAACATCATTTTTATTTATTCACAAGATAGTGGTAAAACATGGGAAAAGATGAAGATACCAACAGGTAGTTATGATTTAGTTGATATTAATGATTATATACAACAAGAAATGAAGAAAAAAGGACAGTATGATCAATTTAATGAAGAATATTATATTTGTTTATCAGCAAACACAAATACATTAAAATCAGTTTTAATTCTTGAAAATGGATATCAGGTAGATTTTAATCATGAAAACAGTATTGGAAAGGTATTAGGATTTAGCAGAGCAAAATATGTTCGAGGGTTTCATGAAAGCGAAAATTTAGTTAATATCTTAAGTATTAATAGCATACTTGTTAATATTGATTTAATCTCAGGTAGTTATGTTAATGGTTCTCAAAGAAACACAATTTACAGCTTTTTTCCAAATGTTGCTCCGGGTTATAAAATAATAGAAAATCCAGTTAATCTGGTATACCTACCTTTAACGTTGAATGAAATACATGATTTAAACGTTACGATAACTGACCAAGATGGAAACATATTAAATTTAAGAGGAGAAACATTAACGATTAGATTTCATATAAGAGAATCACGTTAAATATAAAATGTCAAATTACATTAACGCAAAAATAGATATATCAGAAGGGCAAAAGGAAAAAATTTTACATTCTTTTAAAAACAAAATCCCAGCAAGTCTTCGTTTAAAACATGAAGATTTACATGGTAAAGATGTAATAGCATTAACTAAGTCTCAAGTAAATAAACTTACTAAAGCTTATAAAGCCGGTAAGGGAACCACGTTTAGAATGTCAACTAAACAACTTAAACATAACATGAAAGTAGAAGGAGGATTTTTACCTTTGATAGCTGGATTGGCATCAGCTGCTTTACCTGTATTAGCAAAAACAGTATTACCTGCTTTAGGTGTGGGTGCCCTAACTGGTTTAGCATCAACAGGAGTTCAAAAAGCAATGGGTAACGGATTATATCTTAAGAAAGGTGGCAGTATTTGTCAAGTTGAAACTGATGGTGAAGGTTTATATCTTAAACCATACAAAGGTAAAGGGTTAAAAAATAAAGGTGGTGGATTGTATTTAAAACAAGGTGGAAAAATTTGTGATGGTAAAGGTCTTCTTTTAGGTCCAAATAGTCCATTTGCTAATATTCCTATATTAGGCGCAATTTTGTAAATTAAAAAAATGAATGTGTATAAATTTGGAAATAAACCTAAAATGGTTCAACCAAAAACTATTTTTTGGAACCCTGTAGAACTTAAATATCCAGCTAAAAAAGTTAATCCTGTTACTTGGGATGTTTTTACACAACAACCTATTGTATTAAACCCAAAAGAAACTAAAACTATTGCTTTAGGTTTTGGTTTTATGATGAGTAAGGGCGTTGTTTTAATTTCTCTATCTTATGCTCTAAAAACTAATCAAATAAGTATAACAAATGAGGTAGTGTTGGAGGAAACCCCAGATGTGGTTACCACAATTACAAACAACTCAAGTAAGCTAGTAAAAATTAATGAAAATGAATTTTTATGTCGTGTATACTATTCTATTTAAAAAAATAGTTGTAATTAATAAAATGGAACTAAAAGAAAAGATTTATCCAGTATTACCAGAAGCACGAAATATACCAAATGCACCATCATTACAACCAATACTATCAACAGAAGATAATGGTCAATCCTTCAGGCTACAAAAAATATCAGAAATTCAAACATTTCTTGAAAATGAAGTTAAGGTTAGAGAGCAGTTAAGTAAAAAATATTTAAAGATTAGCAAGAGTGTGGATAACGTTGAAGCTGGTCTAACTGTGGTTGCTTTAGGAGCAGGAGGAGGAGGAATTGCTTTACTCTCAACTGTGGTAGCAATTCCAGCAACGATAGCTTTAGAAGGCTGTGCCTTAGCTGTTGGACTTGCTGCAATTGTTAGTAAATTTGTGGTTAGAAGAAGTAGAACAAAATCAGAAAAACACCTTCAAATTAAAATGTTAGCTGATGCAAAGTTAAATACACTATTTACACATATATCTAAAGCTATCAGTGACAACAAAGTAGAACATTCAGAATTTACTTTAATTATGGATGAATTGGAAAAATATAAGGTGATGAAGGAAGAGATACGAGTTAAGTCAAGGAAAAAAAGCAAGTTAGAGGAACAGGAGAGCTTAATCGAGAAGGGGAAACGGGAAGCACGGGAGGAATTCCGCAGACTAGTAGAAAGAAACAATGGAACCCATTAAAGCTAAAACTAAAACCACCTAAGTTTAAATGTTCTTGTGCTTGTGAGATAGGTAATGCTGAATAAAAAAATAAGATAAAAAAATTTTTTACTTAAAAAAATATGTCGTTTTTAAAGATAAAAGACCCTGTGAAAAGAGACCAAATTTTAAAAGAATATCTTGCAACAAAGAAAAGAATTCGTGATAGTCAGCTTGCAGAGAGAACAGGTGAAATTGAATTACAAACAGGCCTTTCAAAGTTTTTTAAACCTATTACAGAAACACAAAAGGAAGCAGCAACGAAAATTACGGAAGAACTTAAACCTATTAAAGAGGGGATTGAACAGTTGCCTGAACGGTTACCTCAACAACAATTAATTCCTAAAGAGGAAGAGGAAGAGGAACGAACAGGATATTCATTATTAGATGAAAAATATAGTGAATTAAAAGATGAATATGAAGAAAATATTGATAAAACATTTGGTATTAGAAAGAAAGGTATTAATTATTATATAGGTGATAAATTATTTGATTACGATGGTGAATATATTTGGGTTGGTGCAGAAAAATATGAACCGACAAATAGATTATGGGAACTTATTATAACAAAAAATCCAAGTAGAAGACATACTTTTTTACCTAAAGACCTTGAAAATTATGAAAAAATAATAATAAATTCCAATGTTATTTTTCATGATAATAACCCCAACCGCCGCCCTAGAAGCAGTGGTGGAATCAAATACAATACTTTTATTAAACCTATTTATGATGAAATCAAAGCAAAAACTGGAAAAGGAATTACCATTATCCCATCTGACCCTAACTCACTATTAGAAAGATTAGACCTTTTGGTGGCAAGTAAAGAAGCTGGTAATACAGGTGTAAGAAATGAGCTTGTAAGTATTTGTGATGAATTAAAAAGACAACGTGTATTAAATTCAAAGCATTATAAAAAATTAATGACTATACTATAAAATGATTACATCACAAAAGAGAGGATTTAAAAGAAATTATGCTTATGGTGGTACGGGAATATTTGATACTTTAGCTAATTTTCTTACAAGGTTTTTTACAAGCAGCGCAGCTAAACAAATTGCATCTTCAGCAGTTGATGTTGGTAAGAGTGTAGCTAAGGAAGGAGCAAAGAAAGCGTTAGAGGTTGGAAAGAGTGCCGCGGTTGATGCAGGTAAAAAGTTAGTTCAAAAGGCTTTAACACCAAAATCTAAAAAGATTTTAGAAAAATATACTCAAAAGCCTACTACAACAACTCAACCTGCAACGCAAAATATTAATACCTTAATAGATGGTAGTGCCATTGCTATACAAGATTTAGTTAAGAAATTAAATAGTAGGGGTTCCGGAGTTAAAGTGTTATGAAAAAAATAAATTTAAGTTAGGCAAATTATTACATTAAATAAAAAAAAAGAATGTCAAATCTTAAATTTAAAATAACAAAATATGAAAAATACAATACAAAAAGGGTTGGTATCCTTTTTGCTAACTTTAAGATAAATGAAGATTGTGAAATTCTTGAAGTTACCAATACAAGTTATGATTATAAAAAGGTTGTTTTAAAATTGTCACCTGAAAAAGCTGATATCATTAAGGAATTTGAAGAAAATGTAAATCAATATTTAGAAGAAAATGATATACCTAAGGTAACCATTCTTTACGGAAATAGAATTTATCCTAAAATGAGAAAAAAATTTTCTGCTGAAAAACTTAAAAATATTAAACTTAAGGGTGTTTTTGTAAATGATGAAAACAAATCATTTCCTCAACTATGGCTAGAATATTAAAAAACAAAACTCAATTATAATTTTGACTTAAAAATTATAATTGCATATAATAAAATGGATATTTTAAACATTAAAGCACCGATTTCAAAATATGATAGTATTAATGAGTATGAATATTTTGAATATCTACCTATTACAGGAACCAATCTAAACAACTCTGGAGGAAATATTAGGATTGAAATCGAAACTCAAGATATTTTTTATCATCCTTCTGAGTCATATTTAGAAATTATAGGTAGATTAGAAAAAGCAGATGGAACAGCTTATACACCAGGTGGGGCAAATTCTGATGATGTTACCTTGACAAATAATGGGTTGATGTATTTGTTTAAAAATATTAGATATCAACTTAGTGGTCAAGAGAT
Source organism: Tridacna gigas (assembly GCA_945859785.2). Lineage (NCBI taxonomy): Eukaryota > Metazoa > Mollusca > Bivalvia > Cardiida > Cardiidae > Tridacna > Tridacna gigas. The sequence continues at coordinate 27,325,251 of OX244039.2, forward strand.
AGAAAGTATTAATTACCCTGGTCAAGCTACCACAATGCTAGGACTGTTAAAATACCCTGATGACTTTGCTAAATCACAAGGTCTAAACCAACTATGGTATAAGGATACCGATGACACTGCAAACAATGATAATAATGCTGGTTTTTCGGTAAGAAGAGGTTTTATTTTTAATTCAAATCCTGTTGGAACATTTAGTTTTAGGATACCATTAAAACATATATTTGGTTTTTGTGAAGATTACAACAAAGTTTTATATGGTATGAAACAAACACTAACCCTAACAACAAATGATAACAATGACGCAATTTTTAGGGCTCAAACTGTTGCGGCTGCAGGTGGTAATCCTGCTAGACATGAACCCGGTAGAGTTAGATTAACTAAAGTATCTTGGTTTATGCCTCATGTGGAGCCGGAAGATGGTAATAGGATGGAACTTTATAAATTTATCGAGAAGAAAGAAAAATTTCCAGTTGGGTATAGAATGATACAAAGCGACTCTATTGCGGTTCCACAGGCAGCAACAGGTTTTACTTGGAGGCTATCAGCTAAATCATCTCCTGAAGTGCCACGTTTCTTAATTGTTGGTTTTCAAACTGGTAAAAGTGGTAATCAGGAAGAAAACCCAGCTATATTTGACAACTTAGGTGTTAAGGGTATCCATGTAATGTTAGGTTCAAAAAAATATCCTGCTTATGATTATGATATAAATTTTACTCAAAATCAATTTAGTAGAATATATAGTGAAGCTGCTTTGTTTAGAAAAAAGTTTTTTAACATGGATGAATTGGTTTCAAATCCAAATATTACACCATTAGATTTTAAGCTTCTTTTTCCTTTGTTTGTGTTTGATGTATCAAAGCAAAGTGAAAGGTTAAAGTATTCTGTAACTGATATTCATATTAAAACAACATTTACTAATAACCCCCCTGCAAATATTGAAGCATTTGCGATTTTACTTAGTGATAGGATGATTAACTTTCAGAGTGATGGGAATAAGATGAGTGTAGTGTATTAAGTAAATTTTTATTTTAAATAAAAAATATGCAAAAATTGCTGATTTTAAAAAGATATTAACAGATAATAATATTAAGTGGTATTCCTATTGGAACAAGAAAAAGTATATTGATGTTTTAAAGGAGCATGGATTGTATCCTGAAGAAGCTATACCACTTAAAAAAGTACCTAATTATGATAGACTAAAGGATATTAGTAAAAATCCTAAAACGGTAATATTAAAGAATGTTGAAACTGAAGAAGAAACAACATTTCCATCAATTTACAAGGCTAGTAAGTTTATTGATAGATGTCCTCAAACGATTGAAAACTGGAATGGTAGAGTATGGAATGGTAAATATAGAATTGATATTCAATAATTTATTATTTTTTAAAAAATAATAAATTAAAAAATTGAGTTAAACAAAAATTATTTGTTTTAAAAAAATTATGGCGATGAATTCTTTTTCACGAAGATTTATCAACAGATTAACAGATGGTAGTCAATGGCTAGCATCTAATTTATATAGTGGTGCTCAAAGGGTTGCCTCAGCGGTAATTCCTCAGAGTGTTAGAAGAAGAGTAAGAAATTTTACTAATTGGTTAACTGGTAATGTTGAACCAGAACAAATTCCGCAGGTAATAGATGAAGTTGAAAGAAATATAGAGGAAGCATTACCAAGGATAAGACCAGAAGATATTAATGTAATACAAAGCAATTCTTCATTAAGGGGTTGGACAAATCAATACAAAATAGAGGGGTTTCCCGTTGATTCTCCTGAGCAGTTTTTAGAGTTAACAATGCAATCTATAACAAATATTTTAAGAAATAAACGTAAAGTTAAAGTAAAAATGGTTCTTAAGTGTTTAATGTATAGATTTGATGATGTGGAAAACCCGGTTCCAGCTCAGTTTTCTTCTGATGAAAATTTAATTAATTTAAGAGGAACCGATGTAAATGAATTATATGATACAATGGCTGAAAAAATTTTAGAAAATTATCGTACCTTTTTAAGAAGTGGTAGCGGGTGGATTTTTCATAGTGTGGTACATTTAAAATTACATACAGCAATTTATGACCCTTTAAGAGCTTCATCATTTATTCCTCTTCCAAAGTGGATTGCTGATAAAAGAGCATGTGTTAATATAAAAAATAAAGATAATCAATGTTTTAAGTGGTCTATCTTAAGAGCATTCAATCCAACAGATAACCATCTGGAGAGAGATAGTAGTTTAAAATCAAAAGAAAATAGCATAAATATGGATGGTATTGAATATCCTGTTTCATTGCATAATATTAGTAAATTTGAAAAACAAAATCCAGAAATTAGCGTTAATGTTTATAGTTATTGTCAAATTTTTGAAGAAGAAAAATTTAAAAATAAATTTTATCCATTAAGAATTACTAATGAAGAAAAAAGTAATCATGTTGATTTACTTTACTTAACAAATAAAGAAAATTGTCATTATGCGTTAATAAAAACTTTTAGCCGCTTAATGTCAAGTCAAATATCAAATAACCACCATAAAAAGTATTTTTGTAAAAGATGTTTAAATGCATTTGGAAGAGAAGACCTTTTGATAAAACATAAAAAATATTGTGATAAGCATGCTCCGGTTACCTTAGATATGCCAAAACCTGGAGAGATATTAGAATTTATATATCATGAAAGAAAAATTAAGGTTCCTTTTGTTATATATGCTGATTTTGAATGTGTATTGGAACCTATTTATAAAAAAATTAGCAGTGAAAGGGATAAAAAAGAAAGTTATACTATTCAAACTCAAAAGCATATTCCCTGTAGCTTTAAATATGTTATTAAATGTTTTGATGATAAAGTTTGTCAACCTATAAAAGGAGAATATACTGGTAAAAATGCTGAAGAGGTTTTTGTGAAAAAAATAACTGAGAAAATTAAAGAAATATATGAAAAATATTATAAAAAAAACCGGTACCAATTAAGATAACTAAAGATGAAGAAAAAAAATATGAGGATGAAAAAAAATGTTGGATATGTAATGGTAAATTTACAAAAAAAAATTATAAAGTAAAAGACCATTGTCATTTTACAGGTAAGTATCGTGGTGCAGCACATACTGAGTGTAATCTTAAAGCAAAAATTCCTGACTTTACACCTGTTTTCTTTCATAATTTAAGTGGTTATGATAGTCATCTTTTTATAAAACATCTTGGTAAAACTGAAGGAGAAATTGATTGCATACCAAACAATGAAGAAAAATATATTAGCTTTAGTAAATTTATTAAGGTTGGAAATAACAAAACTCATAAAATAAGGTTTTTAGATAGTTTTAAGTTTATGAATAGCAGTTTAGATGAGCTTTCAAAAAATTTAAGTGATAAACAGTTAAATACTTTAAAAAAATATTTTTCAGAAGAACAACTACCATTGGTTAGAAAAAAAGGATTTTTTCCATATGAATGGTTAGATACTTTTGAAAAATTAGAAGAAACTCAGTTACCACCTAAAGAAAAATTTTATTCAAGCTTAAATGATAAACATATTGAAGATAAAGATTATGATCATGCAAAAAATGTTTGGAAAGCTTTTAATATGAAAACGTTTAAAGAATATTTAGAGCTTTACAATGAAATAGATGTTTTACTTTTAGCTGATATAATTAGAGAACTTTGTCTTAAGCATTATGAATTGGACCCTTGTTGGTATTATACCATTCCAGGATTAGCATTAGATGCTATGCTTAAAACAACAAAATCAAAATTTGAGTATTTAACAGACCCTGATATGCTTTTAATGATTGAAGAAGGAATACGTGGTGGGATATCTATGTGTAGTAAAAGATATGCAAAAGCTAACAATAAATATATGAAAAAAAAGTATGATAAAACTAAACCATCAAAATATTTAATATATATAGATGCAAACAGTCTTTATCCTTGGGCAATGAGCAAACTGTTACCAACTAGTGGTTTTAGATGGATGGATGAAGATGATTTAAAAGAATGGAAAAAAATACCATGCTTTTTAGAGGTTGATTTGGAGTATCCTGAAAAGTTGTATGATTCACATAATGATTTTCCTCTTGCTCCTGAGAAACAAAAAAAAGAAAAAGTGGAAAAATTAACTCCTAACTTAAGCGATAAAGAAAATTATGTTATACATCATGAAACATTAAATAAAATATTTAGAATTAGGATTAGAAATTAAAAAGATACATCGTGGCATTATGTTTGAAGAAACATATTGTATTAAAAAATATATTGATAAAAATGTTGATTTAAGAAAAGATGCAAAAAATGATTTTGAAAAAGATTTTTTTAAATTAATGATGAATAGTCTTTTTGGTAAGACCATGGAAAACTTAAGAAATAGGGTTGATATTCAATTAGTTAATGATACGGTTAGCTATCGTTATAAAAAGCTTGTTGCTAAACCAAACTATCACCATACAACAATACTTGATGAAAATTTAGTTGCTGTTCATATGAAGAAAACAAATATAAAATATAACAAACCCGTTTATTTAGGTATGAGTATATTAGATATTAGTAAAATACATATGTATGAAACTTTTTATAATTACTTTAAAGCAAAGTATGGTGAAAAAGTAAGGATGTGCTATACTGATACTGATAGTTTTATTCTTGAAATAGGAACTGAAGATTTTTATGAGGATATGAAAAAAGATAGTGATATAATGTATGATATGAGTGGTTACCCTAAAGAGCATGATTTACACAGTGAAAAAAATAAAAAGGTATTAGGTATGTTTAAAGATGAATTAAATGGAGATATTATGATTGAGATGGTTGGTTTGGGTGCAAAAACATATGCTTATGAAACATTTCCTATATTAAGAGAAGAAAAAACTGATGAAAAACCAAAACCAATTTTAGATAAAAATGGAAAATTACAATGGGAAGGTGTTGATGAAGGTAAAAGATGTAAGGGGGTTAAAAAGTCTGTTGTTGAAAACAAAATAAAATTAGAAAATTATAAAAATTGTTTGGATACAGAAGAAGATTGTTATAGAACCATGCCAGTGTTAAGAAGTAGAAAACATGAAATGCACACTGAAGTAATAAACAAAAAAGCATTAAGTTATGCTGATGATAAAAGATATATATTAAAGGATGGAAGTAATGATACCTTAGCTTGGGGCCATCCTAAGATTAAAATTATAGAAGAAAAAAATTAACTGAAAAAGAAAAAATAAAATATGAGCAACAAGGTGCAAGACCAAAAACATATTAAATATTTAATATATTAAAAATATTAAATATTTATATTTCATCTATTATATTATTTTTTTTATTTTTTGATTAAGAAAAAAAAATTTATTTTAAAATTTTTTTAATTTTTTTAATTTTTTTTTTTTTTTTTTTTTTTTTTTTTTTTTTTTTTTTTTAAATTAAATTTTTTTAAAAAATCGATTCTATTCTTTCTTTTATTAGTTCTGGTATCCATTCTTCTAGTAAATCTATAAAACTTTCTACTACATTCGTTTTTTCTAATTCTGCTTTCCATAACGGCATGTTCTTTAGATCTTCTTCTTCCATAACTTCTTTTAAGCGCTCGTCTAAGTCATTATAAGCACCATCAAAAAATCCATCTATTATAAGTTTAATCTTATATTGTAACCCTTGTGTTTTTTCACTAAATATAGAATGCATGCGTTCGTTTATTTTTTCTAATTGTATTTCTCTTTTTTCCTTTTCATCCAACTTTTTATATTCCTCATCATTACAGTCTTCTTCACTTATTTGCCTTTCTAATGTAAAGGTTCTACAAAAGTCCTTTTCTTCTTCTGTTTGTGGTTGATAGTCTTTGATCATGTCCATCATTCGCATATTATATTGGTAGATATTTTAAAGATAAATTCAAATTTTATTTTTTATAAATTTTTTAAAATTTAAAAAAATTTTAAATTTTTTTTTTTTTTTTTTAATTTTTATTTTTTTTTTTTTTTTTAATTTTAAATTTTTTATTTTAATTTTAAAAAAAATTTGATTTAAGTAAAAAATGTTGTTAAAAAAGGTTATGCTATTTGTTTGCTGACCTTCATCAGATTGACTTGTTAACCCATTTTTGTTTTAATTTTATGAGCATGCTTAATGTTACATAAAATTGTTATATTGTTGTTATATTGTTTTATTATATAAGGGCTAACCATATGTTTAAGCGTTGGTTTGTTGGTTAAGGGTGGTGGGATTGCATAAGTGGGTTGATTTTGCATGGGTTGATTGGTTTGCTGGTTTGTTATGGTTAAAATATTTTTGAGCCGTATGAGAAATGATGGACAAAATAGGGGGGTGGCAAATGAATCCGCCTTTTTCAATCTACTCGCATGTTCTGCTTTTTTTTCTTCCTCCAACCACTTTGGACCGTTTGGTATATGGTTAACCCTTAACCTGCTAAATAAAAGAGACGAAACTTTCAAACCGATGGTGAAAACTCAAATTTTCCTATTTCAAAGGTGTTTCTGGTGGAAAAATAACTTCTTATCGGAGAGTGTAGATCAAAGATCAGACTGAACGTTCTGTGCAGTCTGATCTTGATCTACGCTGTGCGCAAAATGTCATTGAGTCGCGCTCTGCAGTCTAAAGATTAAAACACTGATACTATAGTCTGGAAAAAAAAAACCTATTTATTGATAAATTCTTTGGTACATATCTTTTCCATACAGCCGTGATACCACTGAAGCTAGCTAAAGTGATTTCCCTCTCATTTGGTGGGTTGGTTTTATCACTGGCGGCTGTCTTTATCCTCACAAGTTGTATCTGCTATAAAAGGTATGATATTAATTGACCCATGCTCTGGCAAAAGGGCGCTTAATGTATCGCTGCGATCCATGATACCAATCAAGTCATCACATATTTATGGATCAATACAATCCATTTTGTATAACAACCGACTGATTCATGAGGTTCACTGTCCTTTGACATGCAGGATATTGACCGATAGCGAAAAGGTTCGACCCAGGTCAGCCTGCGCGGACTGTGTGGTCTGCCCTGGGTCGATACTTTTCGCAGATGCATTAAGCCCCCTTTTCATAGCATCCAGTTCAATTACATTTGAGTCATGCCATGTGAAAAGCAAAATGCTTCTACAAAAAGTATCGACCCATGTCAGCCCGCGCAGTCTGTGCAGACTGATATGGGTCGAAAACGTTTTGTTATTTTATAAATTCTATGCGCGTCCAAAAACCATTCTACTTGCAGATTCAGTTAATTGTTAGTCAGAATGGATTTTATGGATCTGTAATTATGTGATAACTTACTTGGTATAATGCATCACGGTGATGCATTATACCCCCTTTTGCCACTCGTTTAGATCTCAATTTTCTTGGCCGCAATGCGCCATGCACTTCCAAGTTGCTAAATTTCTGATAGGATAAACCAGAGATTGTATAACTTTCTAAGTCTATAATTATACCCCCACCTACGAAATAGAGGGGGGTACACTGGTTTCACAATGCCTGCCTGTCCGTCCGTCCGTCCGTCCGTCCGTCAACCGTCCGTCTCTCCGTCCGTCTCTCCGTCCGTCTGTCAACCCACCAATGTTTTCGCTTCCGTGCTTTAACTCAAAAACCGCTTGATCTGGGAATCTGCAGACCTTATGCAAGTGTTGCTCATGACCCAAGGAGGTACCCTATTGTTTTGAGGCTTACATGGGTCAAACGTCAAGGTCAACTTGGGTGAACTTTGATTCGTTTCCTTGCTCAAAAGCCATTTGACCTAGGACCCTAATGTGGCTAATGACCCAGGTATGTGCCTTACTGTCTTTGAGTCACATGGGTCAAAGGTCAAGGTCAAGGGTGAACTTTGTTTTGAAAATCATTTCCGTTCTCTGATTGTGTTGATTCAGTGACAAGGTACTGGTATTTGTCCGCTTTGGGACAGTTCTCGTTGGACTTGTAATAAAATAGAGACTGGTGGATGACTGCGGACGCTTTTTTCTTGATTTGGATGGGGTCGATCTGCAGGACTCAATGTAATTTTATGCGCATTAGCCTCAATTATTAGAATAATTGTTCATAAATTGTTGCTCATTTCTAGGTACGGCAAAGAATTTGCGGCGAAATCAACGTCCATAGAACCAAATAAAATAATACAACAAAGGCTGTGACCTATTTACCAGCAAGAGTGCTTCCAAATCAATCCTACAGACTCTAACGTGATAAACAAGTTTTAGGATTATGTAGGCCCAAAGATAGATTCCCGGGTCCGTATTCACCAACCATTCTTAAGAACATTCTTTGTCTTATTCTCCAAGATTTTCAAAATTTGAAAGTAACACATCTGCTGATTGGCTAAATCAAATGGTTTAGCCAATCAGAAGTTGTGTTGCTTTCAAATTTGGCAAATTCTGGAGAATGAGACTGAGAACGTTCTTTAATGAATGGTTGGTGAATACGGGCCCCGATCTCTCCATTTAAAATTCATTCCTTCCAGTGGAGAAGCCGTTCCATAAGTCGATAGGGTCATCCTTCAAAATGGCGGATTTACATCATACACTGATTTTTGTCTATGAGCCATGCTCTGTGAAAAGGAGGCTTCAAGCATTTGCAAATAGTCTCGACCCATGTCAGCCTGCGCAGACCACGGAAATACATTAAAGCCCCTTTTGCCAGAGCATGGCTCATATAAATCAGCCATGCTCTGTGAAAAGGAAATTTAATGCATCGCAGTCCGCGCAGGCTGACCTGGGCCGAAATTTTTTACTGTTGATCAATTTTCTGTATGTCAAAGGACCAGTATACCTCATGATAGAGTCGGTTGTTAGACATAATGAATTTTATGGATTCCTAACTATTTTATGTCTTGCTTGGAATCATGGATCACGGAGATGCATTAAGCCCCCTTCTGTCAGAGCATGGGTCACATTTTTTTTTTTTTTTTTTTTTTTTTTTTTATGTTTTATATCCCAATAATTGAAAGCATAACTTTGACTGGCTGAGAGAAAAGATGGCCGTCCTTGAATGCACGCGTCTAGTAGTGGGAAGCTGACTTTCAAGGATATTGGTCAAGTATACAGTAATAACCCGATCACAATTCACGCTGTCTGATCTTGATAGACAGTCTCCACTTAACTATCCTGTTGATTGCAAGTAATAAGATTACCACGAAACAGCCATTAACTTCACATAAGCTTTTTGATGGCCAACAATATGAAATCGACAGGATATATCAGTGAGATACCATCTTACCTTTCGCTTCTAATTGCAGCTTAAAATTACCATCCATGGGAATTAGGAGAATTTCCATAATTACTCTGACTTCAAAGGAAAAAAATTACTATAAAGTTTCACCCCGAAAGACCGTTAAATAATGAATAACTTTATTAACATATGAGCCATGCTCCGGCAAAAGGGGTTTTAATGATGCAAGTCATCACATGGTTATGGATCCATTAAAATCCATTTTGTCTTTCAGTAGGCTGAATCATGAGATAAAATGGTCCTTGGACATATCGAAATTTGACTAACACCAAAAGGTTTCGGCCCAGGTCAGCCTCCGCGGACTGCGCAGGCTGGCCTGGACCAATACTTTTCGCAGATGCATTAAGCCCCCTTTTCACAGGACATGGCCCATATGAATGCGTCAACAAAACATTGGATACCCGAGGGGTTTGGCACTTGATTACATCACAGGTGATCACGTGTCGTCTTTCCTCGCCATTGGTTGGTTGAGTGACTTAAAACCAACCAACATAGTGTGGAAAAAAGCAGCCTTGGCCGTAATAGGAAACCGTTTCGATTCAACCAATCAAATTGTGTGTCTTGAAATTTAGTTTTATACTTCATCTATGGTATTAATAAGCATTTTGCAAGATATTTGTAAATAATTCTATCTAGATTTACCGGTATTTATTAAAATAAATGTATATTGATATAAAAAAAAAAATGTGTGGTCTTATATTTCTCCCATTTCTTGGATGCATTTCAAGCATGAACTTTTTAGTTGATTTTGTAGTTATCGAGTATTCCAGTGGCCGTATTCAACTTTAATTCTAGATAATGTTCATATGCTTAGTTCCAAGTTTGGCTGTCTGATTGGCTGAGACGTTCCGTGCTAGCAAATCAGAATGCTAGTCCTGAAATTAAGCACAAAAGGTTGCTAAACACTGCCCTAGGTGTTTGACTTGCATCTGGAAGACTTGTGTATATAATTGAGCTATGCTCTGTGAAAAGGGGGCTTAATGCATCTGCGAAAAGTATCGACCCGTGTCAGACTGAGCAGGCTGACCAGGGCCGAAACTTTTCGCTACTGGTTAACTTTCGGCTTGTCCAAGGACCAGCTTTACGTGGTGGTTCAGTCAGTGTCAAAAAACTGTGGTTATTATGGATTCATAGTTATGTGATGGCTTGACTGGTACTATGCATCACGGAGATGCATTAAGCCCCCTTTTGCCAGAGCTTGGCTCATTTATTTCTAACAACGCTACCGACCGTCCTATTGTTATTTTTTATAAGTGAGTCGGGATGGCGCCTGCATCCAAATATCGGTGAACACTGTCGTAGATGTTGGATTTGCATCTCGAAGACTTGGGTATTTAATATTCCTACTAACCGGACTAATCCTACAAGCCGCACTGAACGTTCTAAGTCCTCTTTTTATTCAGTGAGTCGGTATGGCGCCAGCAGCTAAATAGCAAAGTCTGCCCGAAACATTTACATCGGCCGCAACGAGCATACTGAAGACAAATTGTCGCTGTTTCATTTATGGGTTTTTTTTTTTTAATCTTATTTTTTTTTGGGGGGGGGGGGAAGACAAAATTTGTAACAAAGTGGCGGACAGCGTACAAAAGAAAACTTAAGTCGGATCCAGTGCTTAACCCTTTACCACACAAGGTCCCGACTTTTAACGACCCTGAAAAAGAAGCCTTTTGAAAACATTGTGGGAAAAGGAGAAAATGCTGGTAACCAGCATTTTTCTCCTTTTCCCACAACGTTTTCTACTCTTCCAAAAACAAATTTCAATTTGTGATTCATATTTATTTTGTCGTCTGCAAAGGCTTTCAATTTGGGCAAGTCTAAAATTTTTTCGCTTTGTAAAGAGTTAAGGGTTTAGTTATCGGTGCCAGATCATGGCACACTGAAAATACGACCCATTTTCATGTGCCATTCGACATGAAGACCACGTGGCAAGATTGTTCAGTGGAGCATTTTGAAAATCATGTACCGTAGTTTGTGCAAAGCCGAAGGAAGTAAACTCAATTACATGTAAACTCAATTTTTCTCAGACAAATAAGTGTTTCGATAGCAATAAGATATATAATTGAAAATGGCTTATTAAAATAAACTGGATTAGGGCACCCATCATGGAGATATTTCTTTTTTTTTTAAATAGCTTTATCCGTTCATAGCCTCTATTTGCGTAATGATACACACAATCTTTCTCTCCTGACCGAAAGGTTCCGGGCTTGTTCGTCCCAAAACCAGTTCATCCCTTGGCTTGTTCGTCCGAGCTTGTTCGTCCCACTTGATTGTTCGTCCCACATGATTGCACGCTACTCTGTTGAATTCTGCATGAATATTTACTGATGGATAATAACCGATTGTAACATACAGTAACCCGGATTATATCCACGGATGTGCAGTCTTATTTTTGGTCTTCACTTGCAGGACATCCTATAGTCTGGATTACCTGCCCCTACCACTACGTTATAGGGTCAGGCAAAGCGCAATAACGGAGGCCTCCATCATGGGCGACCCCAATCTTAGCACTAAATGCTTTCCTGTTTTTCTTAATTTCGGGTGATCCAGTTTGATCAGTGAATAAAATGAGATCAGTTTTGTACAAAATATAAATTACCAATAATATATATTTTGTACAAAACTGATCTCATTTTATTCACCCAAATTTTCCTATGTTAAAGGTATTTTTGCAGGAAAGATGTCTCCTTATCGGACAGTTTAGATCCAAGATCAAACTAAACGTTCTGTGCAGTCTAATCTTGATCTACGCTGTCCGCAAAAGGTCAGTGAATCGCGCTTAGCAGCCTGAGGGTTAATTCAATACAATAGCTCCCTTGACAAATGTCACACTAGCCCTGTCAAGGCTTTAATTAACTCTTTACCACACAATCTCGACTTTTAACGACCCTGAGAAAGAAGCCTTTTGAAAATATTGTGGGAAAAGGAGAAAATGCTGGTAACCAGCATTTTCTCCTTTTTCCGCAAAGTTTTCTTTCTTTCTCAAAGCAAATCTTAATGTTTTAGTCACACCGATATTGTCGTCTGGAAATGCTTTGAATTTGGACAAGCCTAACATTTTGACATTTGGTAAAGGTTTAAAGGGATGAATTACAAGTCTATGTCAGTAATGCGCGGTATGATTTACTGCGATGTTTTGTAAATGTCAGCTGTATAATAACAATAAAAATATTACCGTGATAGGAAGAACTGTACGCATGACGTATCATAAACACGAAATTTAGCATGAAAACGAAGTCTTGAAAATGTCACCTATATTTTATTGAACTTATCAAGACTTTAGATCTAGATCTATACATAGCAAAACAGTTAACCGAACACTTTTTGAACTTAGATATTACCCACAAAACAGGATTTTTGTATCTTTTGTTTTGCATGCCACAATCTTGAGGAGAGCCCGTATGCAGTACATACAATCTCCAACATAATCCACTTGTAGTCATTCATTCATGGAGTTGGAGGTTCAAATCAAAGATTTGCTTGGTTCAAAAAGTGTTCACTTAGCTGTTTTGTTCAGTATAATATGTTTGCATGTATTGGACTGACCCTATACGAGGACCAGCACAGTTTATTGTTTACCAAACGGCATAATTGTAGACTCGTTCCTTTTTGAAAGCGTTAGCAGACGACAAATAAAATGAGGCTTATATGATAAAATTTGCCTGTAAAAAAGGTATAAAAAGAGATTGCAGGAAACAAAGAAAATTCTGGTTACAAGCATTTTCTTTTTCCCACGAGGTTTTCAAAAGCTTTTTTTCTAAGGGCCGTATCTAACCATGAGAATGTTTGATGAAGGGTTCGGACAGTGGATTTTTAATCCTGAGGTATTGGGTTAAAAAATCGACAGACTCACCGGTTGCGTGGAAGAGTCAAGTGGGGCAATGCTCGAAGAGCCCTGGAGCCGTATTCGCCTAACATTCTAAATTTTATTCTCAGTCTAATTCCAGTCTTACACAGTTACACAATTTCTGTTAACCCTAAGACTGCGACTCGAGGACCTTTTGCGGACAGTGTAGATCAAGATCAGACTGCACAGAACGTGCAGTCTGATCTTGATCTACACTGTCCGATAAGGAGCTATTCCCCCCCCCCCCCGCAAAAAAAAATTTTTTTTTTTTGAAATAGCAATATTTCGGTTTTCGCTAATCGACTGGAAAGTTTCGTTTCATTTATATAGTAGGTTAAGTACTAGTATGCTAAGCGCAACTCACTGACCTTTTGCGGACAGCGTCGATTAAGATCAGACTGCATATAACGTGCAGTCTGATCTTGGATCTACGCTGTCCGATAAGGAGATGTCTTTCCTCCAAAAATACCTTTGAAATATGAAAATTTGGCTTTAAAGCATCGGTTTGAAAGTTTCATTTCTTTTATGTAGCAGTATAAGGGTTAGGAATGGTTTGTGAATACGGAACCTGGCCTATTACCAGTCAAACCTGAACGTAGGAAAACAAAAGGCCGCGTAAGTCGTTGCCTCCATACAAATGGAAAAGTTTTGGAGGGACATGACACGCAACTCTTTTGAGGACATTAGCTGTTTTCTCACCAAAAGCATCATCGAAAAATTTCTCAGCGGTGTGAGTGAAAAGAAGTCTGTCCCAATGTCAGGATCACCAATACCCGAACAGAGTTTGGCAAACCTGTGTCGCGAACTCTTGAACCCTGGTTTGCTAGCAGTTGTACAATACCGACTACATGCAAAATTCATACATCTAAAACTCGCATTTGGCACCGACATAATCAGAATGCTTACAGTACTTGGATTATCTTAAGCGATTGTCCTGTGTACGTATTCACCAACCATTCTTAAAAACATATCTTAGTCTTATTCTCCAGAATTTTATGAATTTGAAAGTAGCACAGCTACTGATTCGCTAAACCATTTGGTTTAGCCAATCACAAGTTGCATTACGTTCAAATTTAGAAAATCTCAGATATAAAAACAAACAATGTTCCTAAGAATGGTTGGTGAATACCTACCCTGATTTTGCAACGTGTTTTTTAACGACAGAATGGGTCAATCTTGGATTAATTTGAACATTTCATGATATTTACCACTTACCTTTTTTCGGGTGGAGGGGGGGGCTAAAGTAAATGAGCCATGCTCTGTGAAAAGGGGGCTTAATTAATGAATCTGCAAAAAGTATCGACCAGGTAAGCATGCACAGTCCGCACAGGCTGCTCTGGGTCGAAACCTTTTGCTTTTGGTCAATTTTCTGCGTGTCAAAGCACCAGATTACCGCATGACTCAATCGGTTGTTAGACAAAATAAATTTTATGAATCAGTATTTATGTGGAGACTTGCTTAGTTATCATGCATCACGGAGATGTATTAAACCTCCTTTTTCCAGAGTATGGCTCTTTTTTTTTTTTTTTTTTTTTTTTAATAGTTTTGTCACATTAACCAAGAATGGTTGACCAGACAACGAGAAATTGTTCGCTATTTATGTCAAAATTCCATTGTTGGTAATCATTGAAAATTAAGGATATTTATTGATAACACATGTTTTGTGATTGGATAATTTGTACCTGTTATTCTATATATCTTATAAACATTTGGCAACAAAATCATCTGGTTGGCGTCCGCACCGTCCGTAGATGGCAGTCTTATCCTAAACTACATCAGGCAAACACACACAAAACCGTTAAAATATAATGATTCGAGCTTCTGGAAATACGTGACATTTCAGAGCTATAATAACATGTTAATCTATCACTGGAATATGAAATATTGCAAATTAAAGAGTTGTCAGAAATCAAGTAAAAAAGAAACTGAAAGAAATAATTATACCCCATCATAAAATTACTATCTAAGGTTCCTCAAAATATAATCAAAATCGATGAGAGCCAGAAGATCAGGCTGTACATTGCATACAGCGTGATCCGAGTTTACACCACCTGCAGTTCAAGAGAAATTGCATATGTATACATGCCATGATAGTTGTCTGAAATTGTCGGGAAACAGTGTACAGATGTGACAGGGAATTATCGTGTCGGGGAACTGTGTTGTTCCCGTGAAGGAGAAGGTTGTTGCTATAAATAGACACCGGTAATATGAAATTCAGCACATCTTGAACGGCATATAAAGATATTTTGGCTTGAAAATACTTTGAGAAAAAAAAAACAACCTTATCTCTTGTATACTTAATATATTTTGGGTCAAGTTTTGTTGGTTAAATCTTCCTAGGAGAGTAAACTCTCACAGTTGAACAAGTTAGCCTACGACGCAATTTCCCTCTATGACCGAGCACCAATGCCGTTCAACATTGACTTTTCCTTCTGTCAATGACTGATTTTAAATCAGAAAAGGGTATGAGGGCTGGAACCAAATTAATGCACTTTAAGTGGGTAATTTGGCCAATGAAAAAAGAATTGTTTTATTAATAACTGTTGCCGTATATATAGCGGGGCTTCCAAAGCACACGCCAGACGACAGCCAGATATGCAAATTATTCTCGGGTGCATGAAAAAACCGAAATTCACTTCGAACCGCATTTCACCAAAATTCATTTCTTGATAACCGTATTTCACCTCGTATGACCATATTTCACATCAAATAATGAATTCTTCGCCATGGTGATTTCTCATTTAGCTAATTTATTATGTAATATAGCTTATCCACATGTCAAAAAAATCTTTTCAAAAGGAGTTACATGTTGTTCTAAAAAACCCTAACAAATTATGGTTAGAGTAAGACATTTTCCAGAAATTTAGCATACAATTATGTTGTTCATAAATATATTTCATTTCAGATCAAAAGTTATCACTATGGCAATAAAATTAGTCATACTTGGGTGAAATGCGGTCATCAAGAGGTGAAATTTGGTGAAATCCGGTTCGAAGGGAAATCCGGTTTTTCACGGACCGATTATTCTCGATGCCAATGTGAAAGTTCAGTGTTCGTGTATCCTAGAGCAGGAGACAATTATTTCAAATATTTACACATTTGAATACTTGAGCTGGAAGGGACGTCTTCGATATATCTGAAAATTTAGCAACTGAAAATTATGTACGATAGAAGCATTGAGGATAATGCAACATTACAAATGAACTACGCAACGGACCGGAAGTCAGTACAAGGCCGGAGGCATGCTTACGTCACCCCATGAATCAAGATGATAAAAATGAGAGCCTGGTTGCTACGCAACCAGGCCACTAAAAAAATCTAAATAGATCTATAGCATTTCTCATTTCTTTTTATATCAGACGATGACGATCAAGATCAGACCACATTTTACCAGCTAGATCTTGATCTATAGAAAAAAGAATTAAAATTTCATAAAACCACCCCATTTTGACCACGCCAAAAGAACTTTGTGGACCACCCCCCCACAGGGAATAAATTTATGTGTTTTGCTTGATACTAGATTAATGAAGTAAAACAAATTAAGTTATTCCCTGCGTACCCTCATTGTTGGACCGTGAGGAACAGGGTCAATTTATCAAAACGCCAACTGTAGAGAAAAATTTTGTCTAATATACGGATCAACTAATGAAGAAAATAAAAAGCATGTACAAACCAAACCTAAGTGTCGCAGAGAGACCCAGCAAAAATGACGAAAATGAAGGCAATGCAACTAAACACGAGATTTCTGTTCCCGCCAAAGTTAAGATCGTCGTTACAAACTGCTTCTTTTAAATTTCGTCTTTCGCGTCTGTTAAGAAGTTCTTTTCGGTTTGCAGTCTGCAATTCGTTCACTGATGATGTAACAAAAGTCTTTACCAGAAGCAGCAATGTGTAACTTTGTAAAGTGATTTGGGGTACGTGTAATTTACGCTTTTCAACATGGCGTTCGATAATGTCGTCTGCATTTAATGACGGAAATGAACTTTAAATGGCGAAAAGGATATCTATTCAAAGAAGCAAATTACACTTATTGGTAGCAATTACAGTTGTCCACAACACTTAACAATAAGAAGGGAAACAATCAGAAATTTCTTAAACGGAACCCAGAAATAATAAAAAAAAAAGATCTACTTGGTAAAATGTTAAAAAAAAAAATCTGCGTAAGTGTGTGGAGGGGAGGGAGAGTGTCCATATTCATAAAAATATACTCCAAGTCCTTAACAAATCACTTCGTTGGCAGTTGTATGGTACCATTTTTTTTCTCCCTACAGAGGTATCTTCTTTTCATGTACGAGTACTGTCCGTTGGAGGTTGAAATTGTATTTTTGCAGTGCACAAAAAGTCTCCTTGCTGACAGACGGAATGTATTTTGAGTCCCTAAGAGCGTTGTCTGCGCATGTCATATTCTTCGAAGATGATGTATTTGAAAAATGCCACTCAGCGGGAGATAACGCCCTAAAAGTCCCTTCGTTTGCCGTAGAGATGTATTTTCAGATTTTACAATGTCCCTTCTTTTACTATGGAAGTGTATTTTTATTCCTGAGGAAGTCGCATTGTTGGGAGTGGAAATGTATCTTGAGTCTCAGGAGATCATTTAGTCTGCAGTCCACATAAGGTCTCTAACTCAGCGCTAGAAATGTATTTCGGTCCTCAAGTAGTCTCTTCTTTAGATGTAACCCTTTACGAATGCTGATCAGCATTTTCTACTTTACTTACATTGTCTTTTAAGTTTTCAAAGACGAAATCCTCATTTTTAGGCTCATTTAATTTGTCCTCTGCAGCTGCTTGCATATTGGATGACCCTAAAATTTTCAAGCGCGGTAAAGAGTCAATTAAATCGCATTGTGTGTCTCTAAAATACCTCTCTATATGGGAAGCAGGTCTATTTCGAATCCAAAAAATTGCCTCGCCGTTCGAATGGAAAATGTATTTTCTTCAGTCTTAAAAAAAGTCTTTTCCTTTGCATTGGAAATGTGTAGGCCCTGTTTTCAGGCACCAAAAAGTTTGGGTTTTTTTTACTAGAATTGTATTTTGAACATTAATCAAAAAGTAGTTTCATTAGCTATGGAAACGTATTTTTTCAGCCCTTCTGTAGCCTAGTCTCTGTATTGGCACTCGCGGTATATTTCCCCTGTCAGCCGTCCCCCTCCCATAAAAAATCACGAATTGCTTCATTTGGCCATGAGTGTGCTAACTTAATCCAGCGTTTTTACCATTCTTAATTTTATGAATTTCGATGTTATTTACATATTTTACCTTCCTTTTCCCTTTATCAGACAATGCGTTTGAAAACAAAAGCGCCAAATTAAGAGACTTCTTGTAGATCTAATCAGCATTTGGTCCTTTTCCACCATGTTTTTTTTTTTTTATTTTCCGGTGAAACCAAATCCAAAGATTTGATCCACGAATGAGTTGTTGTCTGCAAATGCTTTGAATATAGACAAGTCTATTCATTTTTATCGTGTCTGAAAATGAGTTGATTAATATGGCGGCAAAATGATCTGAGGGCAGGGACGGAGCAGAATCCAAGCCTACAACTGATAGAACTATCAGAAAAGTAAAATGTTGCCCTGATAACAACTAAAATACTATTGAAAACGGGAAAAAATCTCAAAGGTACAAGGACCCCCCACCCCACCCCCTCCCCCCTCAAAAAAAAAAAGAAAACGTCTGCAATTCTTTCAGCACCATAGAGAAACTTTCGCCTACGAAATAGATTAAGATAAGACTGCACCGAACGTACGTTCTGATCGTAGATATATACCTTCCGCTTGTTTATTCAAGACTATGTGCTAAAATTCGTTCAGATATTCAGTAGATTGCTCTCTGAGGTCCAGATTATTATATAATAAGCACGGCGCTGAAAGAGTTATAGTTCGTTCAGACTTTGTTACGAAACATCCGGAAGCAATTGTCATACCAGTGTCAAACCTTATGTCTATTGAGTCTTATTGACCTTTCTTGGACAGGAAGTTCGGAATTTTTATCTTTTTCCAATACTGGCCAGGGAGAAATTTGGCAGAAACAGATTTAAGATATAAATCATTTTCTCGGATTTTCAACTCTTCCAAAATCCCGCAGAAACCTATAGAATTGAACGCGACGTCATTTTGTCCCTGACCCCTGCGTTAAAATCTTTACCCGACGACAAAAGTTTGGAAGCGTCCAAATTCAAAGCATTTGCAGAAGGCGAATAAAATGTACCTAAAATTATAAGATTTGGCTTTGAAAGGTTTAAAATATTGTGGGAAAAGGAGAAAACGCAGGGTACAAGGCGCACTGTGCACAGTGCCCTGGCAGGGTAGAACTAGTACTGGTGAAACCCAGCAAAGACATAAATACGAATGACCGTGATATAAGTGTATACTGTTGATAGGGACGTAACACACCACCTAAATTATTCACCTGAACTATTAATCCAAAAGCGCTGGAACCGACTGAAGTTGTTGTTTGCGGACAGTATAGATCAAGATTAGACTGCACAGAACGTGCAGTCTGACCTTGGATCTATACTGTTCGCTTCTTTGTCACATATTGTTGCTAAAACAACTCTGAAGTGACAATATTTTGGACGTTTTTCCTAACTGAAAGGGTCCATTTAATTAATTCATTCTAGAAATAAGACCTAAATGGTTGCAATTTTGAGCCTTACTACCCAGAATATCTGCGCAAGCGGACAGTGTAGATCCGAGATCAGACTGCAATTTTATACAGTCTGATCTCGACCTATTCCGGCCGCATTGGCAACTATAATTGTCACGGTGCCTAAGGGCCAATCGTTGCTCCTGTTTCCGACTGGTCACTTGGATTTTAGGCTGACCCCTATCACGTGACTCCTAATCCACCCAGGTGATTGTTACTCAGTGTGAACTCAGTCAACGTTTAGTCGGGCAAAATAGAGGTTCAAACAAAGAGCCAAGCAGGTTGATCCGAGAAAAAAAAATGAAGTAAGTCTCTTTTTCTTTCGTAATCTTTGTATTTTTTCCATGAATAAGTAAAGTACATGTATGTATATCTAGATCTGGCATTGTAGTTGAAATTTGTGATTGTTTTCGTATAATTTTCCCTCGCATTTGTAAAACGCCAGCGTCTTTGTGCCTATGTTTGCGCCCGCCTCCCGATTTCCTTCTTAAAATGTCGCACTAATATGCATATCTTTTTAAAATTTGTTTTGAAACAAAGTTTTCCTTGAATAACTAGGAGATCGCAGACATCTTAGAAATTAACAAAAGAAAAAATGGGAACACTGGTGTGAGGGGGAATCGTAGCCTTTCGCACAAGGCGCATAAAAATGTGCATCTTGTTGTAATGGGTTCATTCTTTAGTGCATGGAGATATAGTTTTATACATCCGGCATTTACTACTTAGGGGAACATTGTGGAAAGTAGAAAAATTGCTTAGTGTAGGGATCATAGACATGTCTACATACTGTATGATCCTTGCTTAGAGAAAGCAATACCGTGAATCCATTAAGATCAGAATTTCTTATCGAATGTTTATCCTTAAGCTGCTAAATAAATAAAGGAGAAATTTCCTGTTGATAGCAAAAGAAAAATCCAACAGATTTATTGTGATTTCAAGGTTCTCTTTGCCAGGAAAATCTCCCTATGTTGGACTGTTTTGATCCAAAATCAGACTGTGTGTTTGTTGTATGCAGTCTGATCTTGATCTGTACACTCCAAGTCAGGATTGTGTGATAAAAGGTAAAGAGGCCTTCTTAAGTTGTTTTTGCTGCAAATTATTTATTTCTTGTTTTGTTTAACACTGATAAGTACCACAAAATACTCTTTTCTACATAGCCTATCAAGGAATAGATAGAAAAATGTTTTTTCTTACATACATCCTTTTTTTAACTGATGGTTTGCCAGCTATTGCATTGGTTAATTTAGAGTTTGTTGAGATTATTAAAAATCTGAATAGTCCCCCTTAAGAACTAAGGACAGCTTTACATGTCTTGGCAAAAAAGTTTCATTCAATATCAGACTACAGAACATGCAGTGTGATCTTAACGCTTTATCACACAATCCCAACTTTTAACAACCTTGAGAAAGAAGCCTTTTGAAAACATTGTGGGAAAAGGAGAAAATGCTGGTAACCAGCATTTTCTCCTTTTCCAGCAATGTTTTCTACCCTCCCAAAACAAACTTCAATTTTTTGGTAACATTTATTTCATCATCTGCAAATGTTTTCAATTTGGACCAGTCTAAAATGTTGTCGTTTGGTAAAGGATTAAATGTTTTATCAAGGTAGGTATTCTGCGATAATGTCCCGTCATAAGGCACACAGATTGGCATTTCGCCCTCTCTTCATTTCAGAATAAGTATTGATTGCATTTGTCTAGCTTATTTAAAAACAAAAACATGTATTTGCTCTACTTCATAGGACATTATTTCCCTTTCTAAACCCTGTACCACACTTGAGTTTTAATGACCCTTTGGAAGAAGCCTTTTGAAAACATTGTGCAAAAAGGAGAAAATGCTGATAGCCAGCATTTTCTGCTTTTCCCACAATGTTTTCTATCATTCCAAAAACAGTTTTCAATTTTTGTGTCCCCTTTATTATGTCATGTGCAAAAGGCTTTCAATATAGTTGAAGTCCAAAAGATTGTCGTTTGGTAAGGAGTTAAACATCTTTGGCAATACATGATCTTGGATTTAACCCTTTACCATACAATCCCAAGTTTTAATGACCCTAATAAAGAAGCCTGAAGTGTGGTGAAAAGGAGAAAATGTTGATTACCAGCATTTTATTCCTTGTTCCACAAGGTTTTCTACCACTTTTATTATTAACCACTCAATCCAGACTATTATCGACCCTGAAGAAAAACCCTTTTGAAAGCATTGTGGGAAAAGGAGAAAATGCTGGTATCTAACATTTTCTCCTTTTCCCACAATGTTTTCTACCCTTTTTTTATTTAATTTTTGAGCTGCATTTGTCATCTGCAATGCTTTTAATTTGGACCAGTCGTTTGGTAAAGAGTTTAAGATGAATTACATTATTTAAGCCACATTTAATTTGTAGTTTTCCAAACCCTTTCAATTTAGGCAATTCTAAAATTTTTTTGTCCAATAATGATTTGAACCACTTGCTGTTCTGTGAAATATTTTTTAAAAGAAGCCTTGAATACAGCATTTAGGTCTCTTTTTTTTCTAATTGAAAATATTAGTCATTATAAGATAAAAATCTAAAGACAGTCTTGGTCAGGATGTATTGCAAAATATAGTGCACACATTGTAAATCCCAGATCAGACTACATATTGGGTATAGTCTAAACCCAATACATCTTTACTTGTTTTCAGCCAGATTTTTACCCATTTCAGTTTTTCACTCTACTGGCTGAAAGCCAGCAGAGCCTATGTTATAGCGAGGTTTCTGTCGTCCATCAGTCCATCACTCTGTTCATCTTTTTCTTGTTTACATGATAAATTCTGCATTTTTGTCGGATTTTCGTGAAACTTGCACAGTTTGTTTATCTAATCAATAGCTTGAACCCTATTGATTTTGAAAAAATCTGACAATCAGTAAGGGAAAAGTAGCCATTTAAAGTTGAAAATTTACATATCGTGTTTACTGGATAAAATCAACATTTTTTTTATCCAACTCTTTTGTATTATCAAGGGATTGAACCATATAAAAAAAATGAAGAAAATCCAGACACCGAGAACCTACATGATGACTGAAAACCTAACATACCTTAACCTCTTTCGGTGAAATTTGTGGCAGAGGATTTTAAAAATGTCCTCTTGAAATATGGATGATAATATTTGAGACACAAGAGGAAATATTGTGGCAAAATGCAATATAATTTGGTCATTCCCAACAATTTCTCCTTTGCTACATTATTTTTTTATTGTTGTATACAGCAAGGCCAAAGTCAACTGTGGGTGGTTATGCTTTAATTCTTTACCAGACAATAAAACTCTGAACCTGTCTAAATTGAAAATATTTGCACACAACAAATTGTGATTGGAATAGTGGTATTCATCTTTTGTAAGGTAGAAAATGTTGGGGAAAAGGAGTTTTTTCTTTTTTTTTATCCAACAATGTTTTCAATATCCATCCTACTCAAGGTCATATAAGCATTGGAATGTTTCTGGGAATTTCTTGGGCCTATGTTCAGCGCAGAATTAAATATTTTAGGGTAGGAAAACACCTATAGGCCATTACAGCATACTGAGGCAAGCCAAAGAGTATAATTATAATAAGCGTTTTAATCACCCTATACCAGACCACAAAACTTTTTACTGGTCCAAATTGCAAGCCTTTAAGGACAACAAATTGAATGTGACTTGTATGATGTAATTTGTTAAGGAATAGAAAAAGTTGTGGGAAAAGGAGAAAATACTGGTTACCAGCATTTTCTCCTTTTCCAACAATGTTTTCAAATGACTTTTTCCTTAGGGTCATTAAAAGTTGGGATGGTGTGGTAACACCATTAAATATACACATTTATTTAGAAATAATTTTTTTCACCTGGAACAACCTGGTGCTTATGTTACTTGTTAATAATTCTACATAAACTTATCTTTATCTTTGTAGATTTGCAGTGTGACCAGATTTGGACTTTGTTAAGGTAAGAGTTACTTAACATTGGGTAATCAAGGGTTAAAATAAGTGCATGATAAATTATACAAAGTCTGTCAGATTAATGATGGGCAAGTTTATAAAAATTTGTAAAAAATTGTGATATGTATATTACGAAACATGGAGGTTTGAATTTGATGTTTTACCTGCCTAAAAGTCATATTTCAAATATAACATGGTAGAAACTGATCGTCTGCCATGAAGTCAAAGGTGTAAGACAATAATATTATGGTTGCCATAAAGTGTTGAAAGGTAGCAAACTGAGAAAGTTTGTATGTAATTTCAAAATATGAACCACACACAAATGAAGCCATTTTACTAAGATGGCACACACTGCCCTCAAAGTACAGCATTCTGCCTCATTTTATGAGGCTAAGCCCTGGAATCAGCTATATAGGTCCAAACTTTGACAGAAACATAAGCTAGTATGGATATTAGTATGAAGTTTGCATTGATAAAAAAAAAAGGGCATAGTGTCGTGAATGTTAAACTTACATTGTTGCCAGACCCATATGTTTTATTTCTTAAAGTAATTTCAAATATACCAAATAAATCAATACAGACCAATCCCATGTACTAAAGAACCAAATTTACCAACAAATAATGCCTTACTAAACCTTCAGACTGCTGAGTTGAAACATGTGATACATTATCAGTCTCCAAGACAAACCATCTTCAAGCAGTTCCAAATATATTCTGACCCCAATGACATCAGTTTATGCAAATCTTTACATAATGCCTCTGATATCCGGTAACATCTCTTGTGGTTTTAAGACTATAAAGTGAAAACTTGGTAATACTCCTTGACCAACCCCTTCTTGGTACACCCCAGTCATCAATAAAAAACACTGCATACTTTATTTATCATTATTATGTCAATATGACCGGTACTAATTGGCAATGATGCTTTGATAAAATACCGTATTTCACCTAATTAACATTCCCTCCCTAATAGTAGCACCCCCCCTGCCACACACACTATTATTTCTTACCCCAAACGTTTCCAGACAACCCCCACCCATACCCAACCTTAACCTTAAAATCGACAACTGGGTTGACAAACTTCCAAATGCAAGATAACTTCACTAAAACTTTTCAAACACAGACTGATGAAAATGACTAATGACCAATTATTTATAAACAAACTTACAGGTACGGCGTCGACATAATCCTAATTACTTCAGCAATCAATGTCATTAACAGCTGAGTGTCTGAATACACATACACTTCCAATAACATTATAAACCTCCTGTAAAACAATATTTGTCAACTAACTTGGAAGAACATTAAAAAGGTGAAGTATTGAATTTCAGTTTCCCATACTAATCGTGAATGCTATTAAATGTCTAAATGAATCATGATCGACGGTAAAATCAATATTCTGCATTACTGCATTACAGGAAGTCTTTCAAAATGGCAATCACTTTGCACTGGGCTCTGACTAAAACTCGGATCAAAGTACCATACTTACTCTAAGTGATGGCAGTGAAAATTTCGGGAAATTGGCTATGGACTATGAGTGCCCTGTTGGTGTTTCGAATGGTGCCCCAGCGCATTAATTAGGTGAAGTACGGTAGGAATAATAACTTTCAATAAGTCAATCAATAATGTCTTTTATGCAAATACGGAATACACATAATCTTTCTGAATTTAACACTTTCTCCTACTATTTTTATCTTTTTAAGCACAAAAATTGCATTTTATTATCTTTTAATACATACATGTGCACTAAATTACCTGAGCTGTCATCATGCCATAAAATGACAATTATTAATTCATTCAGCTTTCAATAATCTAACATTATCAGGGATCAGTCACTTTACATTGATCTTGTAGGTCGGTGTTGGTCATCATTCATTTATAGGTCACACTATTTTTCACAAAACAACTCAAAAGTGGCTTGCTATAGGTTTAATGTATTTGTTCTTACACATTGTATATGTCTAAGAATTCATCTTAAAGTGGGGCTATATGGATGGGACAGTCGAAATAATTGAGCATACTCTTTATATCACACATGATATAATAACTACATCACTTATGATTTTAAATGGTTATTTAGGCTGAAATTTGTTGATTTTTTTTTTAATCACATAATAATTTATTATCACTTTACAAAATATTTTAATTAGACCAATCATAGACCAATCAGATAAACACTTAAATATAACTTTGATTTCCTGCTAGTAACAGATCAGTAAAGAACATGTTTGTTGCCCCAATGCTAGTCTGCATTATATAAAGTATGAGTTACATAGTTGTTGTCCTTAAATAAATAAAAAGACATCAGAAACAACAACAAATTTCATTCAGTGTTTGACACCTACATACAAGGGGTCCAGTATGTCAAAAATTTGCATAGGGTATTACTCTTGAAATTGTAATTCTGACTAGCTCTTAATTGGATTTGACTTCCGAAAATTTTTGCTCAAAGGCTTCAGTTTCAGAGTACAGCAGAAAAAAAAGTCTTATAGGAGTTTCTTAAGTTTTAGTTTTGTGGCCTGTGTATTCAAAGTATTTCATTACTTGAGAAGTACAGAATGGCATAACGTTAACAATGGATGAATCCTTTAATTCAGCACCATGTCTATCAAATTGGTAGGTGTGATACATATTGAAGTATCCTTACATGATGTGTGTCTATCAGACACACATTAACTTAAACATGTTTGAGGGTTGGTAAACCAAAGGGAGTTGTAATAGCCACTAAAGTATTGTCAGCATACCTTATGTGATGTTGAGAATCTTAAATCCTATATGTATATCAGATAAAAAATGAAAGTGGATGTAATTTCTTATTACTTAAGTATATTTTTCTGTTCTGTTATTAAAAATTCTATTTGCCTTATTAAGCCCTTTACCAAATGATTCTGCATTGTAGCAACACTGAGGAAAAGGCCTTTAAAACATTGTGGGAAAAAGAGAATCAGCATTTTCTTATATTCCCACAATGTTTTCCTTCTACAAAGACAATTTGCACCATTAATTGAGCCACATGTAATGCGTCATCTGCAAATATTTCCAAATTGGACAAATCCAAATTTGTTGCTTGGTAAAGAGTTAATTTTCAGGGTTCATTTCAGTTTTTTAACCCTTTCACTAAAATAGTTGCCTTTGTGGCCAGTGTAGATCAAGATCAGGCTGCACAAAACATGCAGCCTGATCTTTGATCTACATTGTCTGCTATGTTACAACAGGCAAAAGGTAGCCATGAATTTGCAATTATATTGGTTTATTCTAGAATGAAAATGACAATTGGGTTTATTTGGCGCTTTAAGGGTTACTTTCTTGTTGCACTGTTATGAAAGCATCTTTTTTGGTACACAAATTCAATTTGAAATGAACCCTGCAGTTCTTTTTAAACCAAAACCTATGAAATTATTATGGTGTTAAGGATCTTTGATCCAAAAGTAAGAAAGAAAATAATTTATTAACTCATGCAATGTTTGATGTTAAGGATCTTAAATCCAAAAGTAAAGAAGAAATAGTTTATTATCTCATTGTAATGTTTGATGTTAAGGATCTTACATTAAAAAAAAAAAAAAAAAAAAGAATTATCTCGTGCACTATTTGATGTTAAGGATCTTAAATCCAAAAGAAAAGAAATACTCATGCAATGTTTGATGTTAAGGATCTTAAATCCAAAAGTAACTAAAAAAAAAATGAAAAAACTAATTTTCTCATGCAAATAATAAGAGTGACCTTAAATAAAGCAGAATTTGAATTATAGTTAGATTAGTAAGTTAAATC
Organism: Tridacna gigas; assembly: GCA_945859785.2. Taxonomy (NCBI): domain Eukaryota; kingdom Metazoa; phylum Mollusca; class Bivalvia; order Cardiida; family Cardiidae; genus Tridacna; species Tridacna gigas. Next base: position 27,352,624 of record OX244039.2, read on the forward strand.
TGTTCATATAAATTTTGAAAATGGCTTGAATAAAGTAAACTAATTACTTTGGCAAAGATATAGGTGAAAAATATTGCATTTATGAAACAAAATTATTTTTATAATTCATTGCTCAGAGAGGTTATCCATGCATTGGACTGGTTAGTATCCAGGAAACACAGAAAGATACATGTAGACAGAGTTGATTACTGGGTGGGATCCAGGAAAGATTTGTCTTTTGTTCAAAAGTTTTAAATCATGAACAAACAAAAAATATAGAGAATAAACTGTTACCAATGACGGATCAAGGCAATCCAGAAAGGTTTGTCGGTCTATTCAGGGGCAGCAACTGTGTTTCATCTGCAAAGTTAACCTCATCTGAGCATTTTTGTCAAAACCCAAGTACATGTAACTGAAAAATAATTAATCGGTTCCTAAGACCATTTTCAAAAGTTATGTGAATGCATTTATCCTACCTTTTTATTTGTGAAAGGTACTGTTTTTTTGTCCACTCAAAAAAGACTTGGCTTCGTACCAAACAACAAAGTTTTATAGTCAAAGATGAAAGCATTTTCAGGCAACATACCAAATATGGCACAAAGATAGGATTTGCCCTTGAAAGGTAGGAAAACATTGAGGAAAAAGGAAAAAATGCTGGTAACCAGCATTTTCTCCTTTTTCCACAATGTTTGCAAAAGCCTCCCTTCCAGAGGTTGTTAAAATAAAATTCAGGATTGTTTGGTAATGGGTTAAGACCACACAACCTTTTTTTTTGTGTGTCAATCTCTCCAAGGTTCATGAGAAAGATCTTAGCCAGCAAAGCGCCTTAACAACAATAGGTTTTTTTTTTTTTTCTGGCGAGTGCAGATCAAGATCAGACTGCACAATGCAGCCTGCTCTTAGATCTACACAGCATACTATGGATAGACATGGCTTGCAAAATTCAGTCTCATAATGACATTTTATCTGGTCCCTGTTCACTTTGTTTGGCACTTCAAGGGTTTTATCCAATAGATATGTAGGGCTTAATGGTACATTTATTTATGTAGTTATTGCAACATGTGTATGGATATTTTTTTGCTTTTATTTTTAGATTTTCTTTGTTCAAATGTTTTTAATTTTAATTTTGACTTTTTCATTGAAAACTTTTTGAGTAGGCAGGGACTGCTCAGCCACTCAGTAATGTCTTTTATGCATTATACAGTTTTACTTCATTTAATATTTTTTTGCCTTGAATTCATCATTTTGTTCAAATCTTCTTAAGTGCAACCATTCTACTTTATCATCTCTTAATACAGACATGCACACTTAATTACCAAAGCCGTCAATTGATGCATCATAAAACAACATTCATTCATTCATTCATTTATTCATTCATTCATTTTGATTTATAATAACAAGTTTGCTATTTCTCAGTATGGAGGCTTTTGCTTTTGTGTGATCTGACTGTCTATTAATGCATCCTGTGAAGGCAAGTGCTCCAGTTGAATAGGATCATTGACTGTAAAACAGCTTTGGGGCAATTTTAAGTTTAAAATTAAATCCAATGCTGATAGAAGAGTGGACCCTGTTCTTTTTTCCCACTCGCGTAAGACTTCAGATCACACTCTACAATTAGGTATGCCTCATATTCCATTTAAGTTGCTGAGAGCCTTGCACAATGTTGTAGGCTAAGGATCTTATTTCCACAAGCAAAAATAGATATTCATGTATTATTAACTCGGCTGTTTCAAAAAAAAGTTGAGTTATTGTCATAGCCCTGTCGCCATTTGCAATGTCGTGCAAAAACTTTGACATTTTATAATATCTCTAATATTACTGAAGATATTTACTTCAAACTTGAACAAATTGTTGACTATGAAAAGGGAAAGCCACAGAACTAGGGCAGGTAATCACTAGAATATTTTGACACGGGTATGCCCTTTTTGCGACTTCGAATTTTCACTGAAAATCAAGCAACTTCAGCCAAGCGTTGCCACCTGCATGCCATGTACTTGTTGTTTTTATATAAGGAGGTACACAATTTTAGAAATGATGTACCTTTTAATATAGAATGTTTATCATAGTTAGGTTGTATTCTGTATTTCATGATGAGAAGTAGTCATTTTTTTTCCACATGAATGTAATCCCTGTTGGTTTAAAAAAAATCTCAAAGATGTGGTCTGTGAAAAGACTTTAGATTTAATTGGGGAAACAATATCAAACAGATATTGAGGAAAATCCAAGACTTTGTGCTTTTAAAAGATTCATCTGTTGGCTCTCTATTTATATATTGACACTGTTTGATTTCAACTCAGGAACGCATGCAAATCCGCATATGGAATACTTTTGAATACCGGAACCAGGCACAAAGCCAAAACAACAAATGATTTGAATGTTGTTTTAATAATATTATTTCCTGTTAAATCAGAACAGAAAGATATCTTGTTTAAAAATACAGGAATTCAGATAAAAAATGTATGCCTGATTTCAAATACTTCAGCAGAGCCCTGATATTTATATTTGTGGTTAAATTATTTGTGGTTAAATCTGACAATTACTATCATATTCATAAGCTTGGTCTTTACACTTTCATCTACAGAAGTTGTTTTATGAAGTTGTTTGGTATTTGCAAGGAATTTAAGTATTTTTGCTGTTGTTTGTTTGATATAGGGGAAGAGGGTTGAACTTCATTGAACACAATGTCACCTTCACTATTTAAGTATCTATGAGCATTGAAGGAATGTCTGAGAAAGAAGAATTTCCCCATTAAATGCTTAGGTTTTCAGTAGAAATACTGATCAAAATCAAGATGCTAATTATTTACACTAAAGTATACATAGTGCAACCTTTCAAGATCATCCCCATGATCTTTAATCAATAATACTTTCATCACTTTACCAGCATGGTCCAAGTTTGTATATTACAGGCTTAATTGTTTGAGGAAACTTGTCACATACATGTATTGTTTTTTCCTGTGATGTATCAAATTGTCATTTAGAAAACAAAGACATCACAATTTTTAAGTGTTTCTTGATTATTTCAAAGTTCAAGTGCTATTTCAAAGTTCAAATGCAAAAATGAGGATAAATGACAACTGTCTTGGTTTCTACAATTTTGGCAAGCCTAGAAACATTTGTTAACCCTAGGAACATTAGCTTATTTCACATGAACTCATAGCCTGGATGACTCCAGTACACTACTCATTAAATTGTGTCAGTAACATTAAAAAACAGCATAATTCAAGCACTTTTCAATAAATATCTCCTAAATTCCATCTTCATTTTTGCAAAACTTTTTTAAAATCAACTTTTTAATGGGTAATCAGGGGTAGTTATTTCTAATCATCCTTTGGAGTTTTTGTGAGAAGCATTTGGTGGAGTATAGGTCATAGTAGATCAAGGACACTGATAATATATCTCTTTACAAACATACTTTGGAAATAGCAAAAGCACACAACATGAAACAGAGCTGTCTCCGCTTTGAGTAACCTGGTTCCCATCCAATTTGTCTAGGCTTATGGTATTCCATAATATACTAGGGACATTTACACAAGTATACTGAGATTCTGACATAAAATCTTGACAGTGGGGACAGATTGGAAAGCAAATTCTGACATGAAATCTTGACAGTGGGGACAGATTGGAAAGCAAATTCTCCTTTTAAAGCAGATACCATATCATACCAAACAATTTACTAAACCAATCCCCAAGACATGAATTTGTTACTTACTTCTGTAAAGGGTGATTTTTATTTTTAGCTGGGTTGTTCATGAATGTGTTTTATTCCCAAAAATGTTACACACATGGTTATATTTCACCAGGGTAGTACATGAAAAGGATCAAAACACACAAAAAAAATGGTTCTACTCTGTTTAATGCAATTGGACAAATCTTGAAACAAAAGACAGGAAACAAATTGATCAGAGCAAAAACCAAAAAGAATCTTATTAATAGAAAGTTTGAAAAAAAAAAAAAAAAAAAGAAATGGAAAATTCAGGGAAAAAAATTAAAACAAAATTAAAAAAAAAAAATCTTAGAGATAAAAACTCGTAAAAAATGAAAAAAATTTTTTGGGGGAAAAAAACACACAAATTGAAAGAAAAAAAATAGATAAAACAACAACAACAGAAAAAAGGAAAAACAATTAGAATATGATAATAATAAACAAAGATGATTTAAAAACATGTAAAAAAAGAAAGAAACAGTCTGTTTTACAAACATGTAAAAAAACAACTGAAAATGGCAAAATTTAGAATAAGAAATTATGAAAAGAATTTTTAAAAAATGAAGAAAAGCAAAATCAACAGAAAAAGGGGAGAAAACTTTAATAACCAAAACCTAAAATGATCAAAAAACAAATGTCAAAAAAAGTAAACAGTTTTTTAAAAAAAAAAGTGTAAAATGTGAAAAAGGCAAAAGATTAGAACAAATGAATAAAGACCAAAAGAAAGAAGAAATAACAAAATACAAGAAAAGAAAGAAAATTATTACTAAATGATAAAAGAACTGAAAAAAATCTTATCAAAAGAATGAAAAACTTTAAAAAGAATAAAAAGAAATAACATGAAAAGAAAAATAAAGAAAACTTTAAAGAATATGAGACAAAATTACAAAGAGAAGTAAAATTATAACAAAAATGATGAAAAAAAAGAAAAAAAAAATGTTACTAAAAGAACGAAAAACTTGAAAAAGGAATAAAATAAGATAACATGAAAAGAAAAGTAAAACCCATTAAAAGAGAAATATAAATGAAAAACGGAAAAAGAAGCATGAAAAGAATGAAGGAAAAAAATAACTAAACAAAGAAATTAAAGAATTTAAAATGAAACCAATAAAACTGGAGAAATAGAAAATAAAAAGAATGAAAAACAACATCAACAGAAAAAAACCATAGGAAAATATATAACAGTAAACAAAAATATAATATAGTAAACAAAAATGATTAAGAATAAAAAAAAAAAAACTAAGAAACTATTAAAAAAAAAAAAGAAAAGAAAGAAAATTCTAACAATATAATAAAAAGAATAAAAATTGTATAAAAAAAATAACAAAACAAAAACAAAAAATAAACAAATGTTAAAAAAAAGTAAACAGTTTTTTAAAGAAAATGTTTAAAGAATGAAAAAGACAAAAGATTAGAACAAATGAATAAAGACCCAAAGAAAGAAGAAATCAGAAAATACTAGAAAAGAAAAAAATTATAACAAAATGGTAAAAGAACTGAAAAAAATCTTATGAAAAGAATGAAAAACTTTAAAAAGAATAAAAAGAAATAACATGATAAGAAAATTAATGAAAACTTTAAAGAATATGAGAAAAAGTTACAAAGAGAAATAAAATTATAACAAAAATGATGAAAAAAAGAAATAAAAATGTTACTAAAAGAACGAAAAACTTGAAAAAGGAATAAAATAAGATAACATGAAAAGAAAAATAAAACCCATAAAAAGAGAAATATAAATGAAAAACGGAAAAAGAAGCATGAAAAGAATGGAGGAAAAAAATAACTAAACAAAGAAATTAAAGAATTTAAAATGAAAGCAATAAAACTGGAGAAATAGAAAATAAAAAGAATGAAAAACAACATCAACAGAAAAAAAAACATAGGAAAATATATAACAGTAAACAAAAATATAATATAGTAAACAAAAATGATTAAGAATAAAAAAAAAACTAAGAAACTATTAAAAAAAAAAAAGAAAAGAAAGAAAATTCTAACAATATAATAAAAAGAAAAAAAATTGTATAAAATAAAATAACAAAACAAAAACAAAAAATAAACAAATGTAAAAAAAAAGTAAACAGTTTTTTAAAGAAAATGTTTAAAGAATGAAAAAGACAAAAGATTAGAACAAATGAATAAAGACCCAAAGAAAGAAGAAATCAGAAAATACTAGAAAAGAAAAAAATTATAACAAAATGGTAAAAGAACTGAAAAAAATTTATGAAAAGAATGAAAAACTTTAAAAAGAATAAAAAGAAATAACATGATAAGAAAATTAATGAAAACTTTAAAGAATATGAGAAAAAGTTACAAAGAGAAATAAAATTATAACAAAAATGATGAAAAAAAGAAATAAAAATGTTACTAAAAGAACGAAAAACTTGAAAAAGGAATAAAATAAGATAACATGAAAAGAAAAATAAAACCCATTAAAAGAGAAATAAAAATGAAAAACAGAAAAAGAAGCATGAAAATAATGAAGGAAAAAAATAACTAAACAAAGAAATTAAAGAATTTAAAATGAAAGCAATAAAACTGGAGAAATAGAAAATAAAAAGAATGAAAAACAACATCAACAGAAAAAAACCATAGGAAAATATATAACAGTAAACAAAAGTATAATATAGTAAACAAAAATAATAAAAAAGAAAAAGAAAAACTAAGAAACTATAAAAAAAGAAAAGAAAGAAAATTCTAACAATATAATAAAAAGAATAAAAATTGTATAAAAAAAATTAACAAAACAAAAACAAAAAATAAATAAAAAGAAGAATAATGAATAAATAAACAGAAACAACCTGAAAGAAATCTTAATAAAAGAATTGATAAATTGAAAAAGAATAAAAAGAAATAACATGAAAAGAAAAATATTATCATAAAAAGAGAAATTGAAATCAAAAACAGAAAATGAAGTATTAAAGGATTAAGAAAAATTGTAGGGAATTTCAGTTGGGATATGTTTGTTTCTGATACCCCCTGTCCTTGGCAAAAATATTGCAATAAGTATCAGAAGCAAACATTTTCCATTAAATCTTAATTTTAAGAGTAATGGAAGGAATTTGCACAACAATTTTCACAAGGAACTAAAACAACAAATTCGCAAAGTGCAAAGGAATCTTCAAAAAATTACCTTAGATACAAACTTAGATTCTAAAAAATATTTAAACTGTAAATCAACAGTATGAAACTGCATATGGAGTATAAACTAAAACTTTCCATTACTTTAAGAATGAAAAAAAAATCTGTGATTGAAAATGAAAATATTAACATAAAAGAACTAAACTCTACTTTATATTTACTTGAAAGGTAAAGTTATGTAGCAAAGGTGTAATTGACAAGTTAGATATGCACACAGCTTTCTATAGCAGCAGGTCATTCTAACTCCCAAACACGTGTATTAGCAAGAAACACTTGTGGAATGTATAAAATGAAACTGACACATTGAAAATGCATACAGTCAGCTTTCCACAGCAACATATTGAGATGAAAAAAAAAACACACAAAAAAAAAAAAAAAAAAAAATTTGAAAAACAGACATGTAAAAAAAGGTGAACAATGTAACATGTGAATTTTTCTTGAAAAAGTGTTCCTTCCCTACAATTAGCTGTTTTCCCCCCCCTCCCCCAATCCCACCCCACAAAAAAAAGGTTTTCCTTTTTTGTTGTTTTTTTTTTTTCAATTTAAGATACCATGGCTTTGAAGTGATAGTACTTGAAAAAAGACGATGACAGACACATTGCCCAAAGCAGTTAGGTGAACAATCAACAAGTCAGCAGAGCATCTACATGGTAAGTTTAATATGGATTAGGTATACTAATATCCCTTTCACTTATTCACTTATTTAGTATCTGATTATATACCATTTGGAAATGTAAGTAGTAAAATGAAGAAATCGTGTGACTAAATGCATGAATTTAAACTATGTTCTGTTCTGATTAAGATCAGGCTGTACAGAATATGCAGTCTGATCTTAAATCTACACTGTGATTTTTTAGCTCCACTGACCGAAGGCCAGCGGGCTTATGTCATGGCCCGGAGTCCGTCGTGCGTCCGTCTGTCCATGCATCCGTCTGTCCGTGTGTTAACTTTTGTTTCAAACATCTTCTTCTCTGAAACTACCCATCCAGTTTTCATGAAACTTCACAGAAATGATCCTGCCATGGTCCTCTTCAGAATTTCTTGAAAGAATTTGATTCCTTCAAAAACTCTGGTTGCCATGGCAACAAAACTGAAAAATATTGGAAATCTTTAAAAATCTTCTTGTCTGAAACCATATGGCATAGGGCTACCAAATTTGGCATGTAGCTTTATGTAATAGACCTCTATCAAGTTCCTCAAATTATAGCCCTGAGGTCAAAATTGGCTCTGCCCCAGGGGTCACAAGTTTTACATAGGCTAATATAGAGAAAACTTTAAAAACCTTCCTGTACCTAGCCATAAGGCCTAGAGCTACCAAATTTTGCATGTAGCTATATCTAGTGGGCCTCTACCAAGTGGGCCAAAACTTTAGCCCTGGGGTCAAAATTGGCCCCGCCGCAGGGGTCACAAGTTTTACATGGGCTTACATATTGACAACTTAAGAAATCTTCCTGTTTTAATTTTTATTTTTTTTTTTAAATTAGCCTTGCATCAGGGGTCTTATGTTTTACAGAGGCTTCATATGGACAAAACTTGAAAATCACCTTATTTATAACCATACAGCATAGACTTGTATTATTTTGGCATATGGCTTTACAATGTGGACCTCTACCAGGGTTCAAGTAATTATAGCTCTGGGATCAAAAATGGCTTTGCCCTGCAGGTGTCAACTTTTACATGGGCTTTTACAGAGAAAACTTAAGTCTTTATTTTGAAATCATTTGGCTCAGAATTGAAATGTTTACTATTTATGGTTTGTATTAATAAGCCAGTGGAGCGATACAGGGCCATCATGGCCCTCTTGTTTCTCCGATGTAATACCAGTATATAAAAATGCAATATCTGGAAAGTCTTTTGACTACCAAACATCATTCTATTCTTAAGCTTGTCCAAATTATTAGCATATGCAGACAATTTATTTAAATATGGCTCAAAAAATGGATTTGTCTTTGAAAGGGTAGAAAACATTTGGGGAAAAGAAGAAAATGCTGGTTACAAGCATTGTATTCCATTCACACAATATTAGCAAAAGCATTTTTTTCATTAAAACTTGGGATTGTGTGGTAAAGGGTTAACTCTTTACAAAATGACAAAATTTTGGAGTGGTCCAAGTTAAAAGCATTTCCAGATGACAAATGTTGCTATATTGATGATTTTGTCTTTGATACAGTAGAAAACATTGTGGGGAAAGTAGAAAATGCTGCTTACCAGCATTTTCTCCTTCTTCCACAATGTTTTCCTATAGCCTTCTCTTACAGGGTGGTTAAAATTTGGGATGTGTGGTAAAGGGTTAAACTAACTGAAAATATCTACCGTGTTTATTATGCAAACTCCTGAAACAAATTTGCTGCAGGTACCTATGAGAATATTTTTGTAAAATAGGCATTACTGGCATTTATTTAGGTCGAATGAAATTTGGCTAAATAAGGAATACACCTTTAGCCACAATATTTTCCAAAGAACATGATTGTATTTTGCAGAAAACCCAAAAATATTTCATAAAGAATTGGAAGGCCCTGAAAGCTTGCTTAACACTCTTCATTGTGACCAGCATTTTTTCTCCTTTTCCAACAAAGTTTTCTTCAATCTCACAAGCAAATTTCAGATTTTGCTTAAGTACATTGTCTGCATGTATATTCAGTACCAACAGTTCTGAAATTTTGTAGCCTAGCCCTGGTAGCTCAGTCGGTAGCATACAGGACTTGGGAACAGGGGGTCACTAGTTTGATCCCCAGCTCGGCCAATTTCTTCCGGGGATTAATGATAGTCATTGTGACAGGATTTATTCCTCTCTCTACCCCCAGCTGGGCGGGGGGGATAGAAATAGCCCAGCTGTCGCACTACAGAAGGGGTAAGACACACCCCCCCCCCCCCACTATGCCTGCTGCAACTCGTGTCGCTTGATGACGGAATCCTGGTGGTTGAGTGGATCAGAGCATGGTTTCTTTGACGCTCTTTTTCACAACACACCACTTTGGCCTTGGGTTGGGTTAAACGAGAGGTCAGGAAGGCTCGTCCTGATCAACCGGCTGGTCACGCCAAGCCCTGGGACATTTCCATATGCACATCATCATCTATCATCGTTTCAACCACGATTACACATTCTCTAACGTCCTTCTCTTTCATTGCTGGAGAAGACGTCCTGTATCCTTCTCTCCCCTAGTCCTAGAAGGCGGTGACTCATGGGCCAATCGGGTGAAAGATATATGTCTTTGGTTGACATTTGTGGTGTCCAAATGTTTGTCTGATCTGGTAGGACATTCTGCAGGAATACACTTGCTCAATCGGACCCTTTCGCCTGAGTATATCACCAATGTATCCCTGTCATGATCTGTGATGGAATTCCCCAGGTCGTGTCCCCTTGTTGGGCTCCGAGGCGGGTGGGGAGCATTGGTGATGAAAGTATTATCAACATTATGGCAACCCCAAAAAAAGCCAAGCGAGCTCTTCCAGACAGTGACTCAGACACTGATATACCAACACCATTACCCTCAAGTTCAAATGCCCATCAGTCTATTCACTTTCCTCGATTTTTAGTTATTGAATCCCAAGACACTGCTAAACCTGTAACTAGACTCTCTCCTTTTGTAATAGAAAAAGAACTCTCTAAATACCTAGGCACACCCAAATCAGTTAAAAAACTAAAAAATAACACACTTTTAGTTGAATGATATACTAAACAGCAAACCCTGAACCTCCTGCAGCATAGCACATTTTTTGATATTGCTGTCAGGATTTATCCTCACAAAACCTTAAATACCTGCAAAGGAGTTATCCGATGCACAGACCTGTCATTCTGCTCTTTCGTAGATGAAATCAAGTGGAATCTGTCCTCTCAGTCTGTCTCCGATGTTAAAAGGATCCGAGTATTTAGAAATAGCGTTCAGCGAGACACACACACATATATTCTTACCTTCTCTTCTCCTAACTTGCCATCTTCAATCAAAATAGGCTTTGAATCTGTCAAGGTTGAAGTCTATGTACCAAATCCCTTGAGATGCTTCAAATGTCAGAGATATGGTCATCATGAATCAAGATGCAACAGTACTCCTGTTTGCCCAAAATGCTCCTTTGAAGGATCTGACCATGACAGTACCAAGTGTGACAACTCTGTGTCATGCTTCCACTGTAAAGCCCCTCATCCAACATATTCAAAGGATTGTGCTACATGGAAAGATGAGAAAGAAATTTTGAACCTGAAGTATAAAGAAAATATCAGTTTTCCTGAGGCCAGAAAAATAATTAATCAACGGAGGAAGGATCGAGTACAACTTACAAGTACAACAAGCTATGCAAATGTCACATCCACCCAGGAGAAAAAATGTTCAAACTGTGATCTCCTGACCAAATTGTTTTTGAATAAGTTCCCGGAGATGGCTGATGAAATCGAAGCTTTAACCTCTAAAAAGCCTGCAACACAAACTAATCCTATACCCACAACAAAACCCCCATCTAAACCACAATCTACTTCTTTGGCCAACCCTAAGAGAACAACGCCTTCATCAAAACTACAAAAGGAATCTTCTCAGTTGCCGAAAACAGCTGATACTACATCTCGTCAATCTTCAGTGTCATCTGAACCTACATCTCAAACACCCTTATTGCCTAAACCCTCCACATCATCCTCGAAACAACCCTCTGATGAGCAGATCTCACCTTCTTCTGAAAAGAAATCAGAACTAACAACCCACCCAAAGGGTAACAAGAAAACTCAGAAGAAAAGGAGGAACAAACCTGATCAGCAATGTTTTGAAGAAAGTCAACCTTCAGATCAGAGCCCAGCAGAGGTATCTTACATTCTAAACCATAAAGCAGATTCTTCTTCTGTGGACACCTCCAACAAATTTGAGACTTTGGAGGACATGGATGCTGAGGAGATACTAGAAGGTGATGTCTCTGACAGTGAACAACCAAGTGTCTGGGGGCCACCTAAAGATGCTTGGAACAAAAACACCAATAGTTGGTCTTCCTCATTACCGGAGACCAAAGTGATCAAGTCATGATAAATCTAAATAATGCATCACATACCCACTCTTATATTTGTTTTATACCTATTGTTTATGAATACAGTTATCCAATGGAATTGTCGAGGCCTGAAGTCTAACTATGAAGAAATATCCCTTCTTATTAACGATCACAAGCCTGTAGCCCGTTGCTTGCAGGAAACTTTCCTAAAAGAATCGGATAAAGTCAGTTTCAAACATCACTCTGTCTATAGTAAAATATATACAGAGGGTGACAGAGCCCAAGGCGGAGTTTCTTTAGTTGTTAACAATACTGTCCCACACAAGAAAGTCCAACTCAACTCAAATCTCCAAGCTGTCGCTGTAAGACTCTCTCTACACACTTCTCTAACAGTTTGCTCTCTTTACCTTCCACCGAGTAAACCAATTAATGAAAACGAGATCAATGACCTTATTTCTCAGTTACCTTCTCCTTTCATTCTATGTGGTGATTTAAATGGTCACAGTGTTGTGTGGGGCTGTGACACTACAAATCAAAGGGGACTTCAAATAGGAAATATCATGTCTAATAACTCTTTATCCCTCATGAATGACAACTCCAAAACATACTTACATCCTGCGATAGGATCTTATTCATCTCTTGACCTGACCATATGTAGCCCTGTCATACTTCCAGACTTTATTTGGAAAGTTAACGACTTGTGTGGAAGTGACCATTTCCCAATCATTATCTCTTCCTGTATACCATCAGGATCTGAACGTCCTCGGAAATGGAAACTCAATAAAGCTAATTGGGACAAATTCCAGATACTATGTGAACAGTCCATCACACATGAGAAATTTGTTACTTGTGATGAACCTATCAAACTCTTCACTACACTATTACTTAAAGCAGCTCAAAGTTCTGTTCCACAGACCTCAACAAGTCCAAAACGTCCTGAAATGACTGTAAACAGGCTGTCAAGGACAGGAAAAAAGCACTCAGAGTGTTTAACCTCAGGCCTTGCCCTGAGAACCTCAATTTATACCGTATTTCCAGAGCAAAAGCACGACGCACCATCAAAAACAGTAAACAAAAGTCCTGGAAGCAGTATGTCTCCAGACTTAACAGCAGAACATCAACAAGGAAAGTATGGAAAATGATAAAAAAGATCAAAGGACAAGGCCATCCTCCTATAAATCATCTCTCTCAAGATGACAAAGACCTTGAAACTGCAGAAGACATTGCTGATGCACTGGCTAATACTTTTGCCAAGAAATCCTCTTCAGAAAATTACTCTGCAAAGTTTCAAAAGAATAAGGCTAAAGAGGAAAAGAAAAAACTGGATTTCAAATCATCCAATTTAGAGGACTACAACAAATTATTTACTTTGAAGGAACTTAAATCAGCTCTGAACAAAGCTCATGACTCTTCTCCAGGACAAGACAAAGTCCACTATCAGTTTTTAAAACACTTACCTTTTACCTCTCTTTCTGTTTTTATTAGATCTTTTTAATGCAATTTGGCAATCTGGTGATTTACCAGTGTCATGGAGAGAAGCACTTGTTATCCCTATCCCAAAACCTGGAAAAGATACCAGTGACCCCAACAACTATCGTCCCATAGCCCTTACAAGTTGTATGTGTAAAACTCTTGAACGAATGGTCAATGACCGTCTTGTTTGGTTTCTAGAATCCAATAACCTTATTGTTGATGTACAGAGTGGATTCCGCCACCAACGCAGCACAATGGACCATTTAGTCCGGTTTGAAACTTTCATTAGGGAAGGTTTTATTAACAAACAACATGTTGTTTCTGTCTTTTTTGACCTTGAAAGTGCGTATGACACAACCTGGAAATACGGTATACTTAAAGATTTACATGACTTTGGTCTCAGAGGTCGGTTACCTCTTTTTATCGCAGACTTCTTAGATGAGCGTTTTTTTAGAGTCAGAGTTGGTAACACCCTTTCAGGTGCACAGGAACAGGAGATGGGTGTGCCACAAGGATGTATATTATCTGTCACACTGTTTAGTGTGAAGATCAATAGCATTGTTAAAGCCATAAACCCAGGAGTAGAATGCTCTTTATATGTTGATGACTTTGTAATCTGTTTTAGATCTCGCAACATGAACATCATCGAAAGGCAACTTCAACAATGTCTTAATAAACTTCAGACCTGGTCTGATGAAAATGGTTTTAAGTTCTCAAGATCAAAAACAAAGTGCATGCACTTTTCCCAGCTACGAGGACTTCACCAGGACCCAGAACTTTTCTTAGAAAAAACTAAACTTGAAGTTGTGTCTGAGTTCAAATTTCTTGGTGTTATCTTTGACAAGAAACTTACCTTTTTACCGCACATCCTAGCCCTTAAAAAGAGGTGTAAGAAGGCTCTTAACCTTCTTAAAGTTGTAGCCCATTCAGACTGGGGAGCAGATAGAAAAGTAATTTACGCCTTTATCGCTCCCTTATCCGTTCTAAACTAGATTATGGCTCCATTGTGTATGGTTCAGCCCGAAAATCTTACCTAAAACTACTTGACTCTATCCATCATGAAGGTCTACGCCTGGTACTTGGAGCTTTTCGAACCTCCCCTGTAACCAGTCTCTATGTTGAGGCAAATGAACCTTCTCTTTACCTCAGAAGACGAAAACTTGCTCTTCAGTTCTTTTGATACTGAAATCAAACCCTTTTAATCCAACACACAAAGTTGTTTTTAGTATTTGGTATTCGCATGGAAGTAGAAGTAGAGAACCTAAACATTGACACAAGCTCTATTGCTCAGTACAGACTCCCCGAAATCCCACCATGGATACAGAGAACTGCAGAGTTTCGCTTTGACCTTGCTTCTAGCAAGAAATCTGAAAAGACAGAAATATTTTAAGACAAGATATGGTGAAATTAAAGAACATTATTTTTCATTTAAGCCGATCTATACAGATGGGTCAAAACATGGTAATGCTGTTGCAGCAGCTGCTGTTTATGGAGAACGTATAAAGAAATGCAGACTTCCAAACAATGCTTCCATTTTTTCAGCTGAAGTGAAGGCCATTGATCTTGCCCTTGACCATGTGGAGAATTCTCGTTCCTGCAGATTCATTATTTTCTCAGATTCTTTATCTACCTTGCAAGCCCTCTATAATCAAAAGTTTGAAAATCCTCTGATCTGCAAAGTTTTGGAAAAGATCTCTCGCATCCTTTCCTCTAACAGATTAGTCTTCTGTTGGCTTCCAGGCCATATGGGCATAAGAGGTAATGAAAAAGCTGATGAAAGTGCAAAGTTTGCTCTGAACCTGCCAATTTCTGATGTTAAAGTTCCTCATACAGATTTTAAAGCATCCATTTTACCTTTCATACAATCTTTTTGGCAGTCCCAATGGGATGCTGATCATTTCAACAAACTTCATTCTGTTAAACCAATCCTTGGTGAGTGGTACCCCTCTTACAGGTCTGTTCGTCGAGAAGAGGTGATAATTACAAGGCTTCGAATTGGGCAGTCTCGGCTAACACACTCGTGGCTTTTAGCCAGAGAAGAAGCACCTGAATGTATTCAATGTAATGAACATCTTACCATTAAGCATATTCTTTTAGATTGCATTGACTTTCAGCCAATGCGTGAGAAATACTACAATGTTGACAGTATGCACAACCTCTTTGAAACAGTCAACATTGATTCAATTATCACCTTCATCAAAGAGATTGGTCTATACAACAAGCTGTGATATTTTCTTAATTACCTTTTTAACCTGTTGTGTAAACCTGTATTTCTACTGCGTAATCCTTTTTTTATCTTCAATTACGTCTCCTTAATGGGAGGATTAGCTCTCTTTGGGGCATCTTATCTCATTGGAGACAGGACCTCTTTAATGGGAGTGTTTTGATCCCATTGGAGGCTCCACACTTCCTTAATTTTAAACTCTCATTTCCTTGAAACGACTATTCACAGTCTTAACCTTTCATTTCAAACTTTTGAGTAGGCACGGAATGCCCAGCCACTCAATATTTTATGCACATTAAAAGTTACACATAATCCCTATTCATCTAAAGACCTTTTGACTATCAATTTAACATTTTTGTTTAGATCTTTTTATCACAATCTTAACTTCATCATTTAAAACTTTTTGAGTTGATAGGGATTGCCCTGTCACTCAATAATATCTTTTATACCTATCAAAATCACTCATAATCCTTCCCAACTCAAGCTTTTTATTGTCATCATTATGTTCAAATCTTTTTACCTCAAAATTCCTGTTTTAACCATCTTTTAATACAGACATGCGCGCTAAATGAACCCCCAGCTGGGTGGGGGGATAGAAATAGCTCAGCTGTCGCACTACAGCAGGGGTAAGACCCCCCCACTGTGCCTGCCCGTTTGCCGTGGGCTGCAACTCGTGTCGTCTGATGACGGGATCCTGGTGGTTGAGTGGATTCAGAATATGGCCCTTGAATTGTTCTGCTTTCACAACACACCACTTTGGCCTTGAATTGGACTAAACGAGAGGTCAGGAGGGCCCGTCCTGATCAATCGGCTGGTCATATTACTGTGTATTATTTGAAAAATGCACATATTTGTAACAAGAATATCAAATCATTTTCACAACTGTCTAACATATATATCAATGCCCTAGAAGGCGGTGGCTCATGGGCTAATCGGGTGAAAGTTGGTATTTGATTGACACTTGTAACCGCCCAAAGACAGTCTATGCTTGGTGTGACATTCTGAGGGCCTACATTTGTCCGGTCTAGCCCTTTCACTTCGAGTATATTGCCGATGTATCCTTGTCATGATCTGTGTTTGGTTTCCCCAGATCATGTCCCCTTGTTGGGCTCCGAGGCGGGTGGGGAGCATCGGCAATGAATTAATAACAACTATCATGGCAACCCCAAAAAAACCCAAGCGCGTTCTTTCAGATTCTGATTCAGAATCAGATATCCCTTTCACTTCACATTCAAATTTTGCTAGGTTTATTGTAATTGAATCAGCTAAGACATCAAAAGTTATCACAAAGCTCTCACCTTTTGTTATAGAAAAAACAATCTCTTCTATCTTAGGTACCCCAAAATCCGTAAAGAAGTTGAAAAATGAAACCCTGCTTGTTGAATGCTCTACCCAACAGCAGGCAAAAAATCTTTTAGGACACAAAAAATTTTTCAACCTAGATGTAAAAATATATCCTCATAAGTCATTGAATACCAGCAAAGGAGTCATCAGATGCAAAGAACTGTCTTACTGTGACTCCATAGAAGAGATTAAAACTAATCTACAATCTCAGGCTGTGTCTGATGTCAGGAGAATCTCTGTTTTTAGAGATGGAGTACGTAGAGATACTCACACATACATTTTAACCTTCTCTACACCCTCCTTACCTGCTTCCATCAAGATAGGATATCAGTCGGTGAATGTCGATGTATATGTGCCAAACCCGCTGCGTTGCTATAAATGCCAGCGGTATGGACATCATGAAAGCAATTGCACAAACACCCCTGTTTGCCCAAAATGTGCTTTTGAGGGCCCCGACCATGATCCGAAAACTTGCAACAATCCAGTTCTCTGTTATAATTGCAAGTCTTCTCATCCAACCTTCTCGAAAAACTGCTCAGTATGGAAGGATGAGAAGGAAATTCTGTCCATCAAATTTAAAGAAAACGTCAGTTTCTTGGAAGCCAGAAAAATTGTTACAAACCGGAGAAATGATGAGACATTGCTGACTAGTGCAACTTCTTATGCCAAAGTCACATCTCCCATATCTTCACAAGGACATTGCTCAAACTGTGAACTCTTGGCAAAGAAACTTCTTGAAAAGTTTCCAGAAATGGCCAATGAGTTGAAGAGCTTAGTTCCCAATGTCGAGGTTACAACACCTCCCACTCAGACTCAGCCTGCATCTGAAACAAACAAACCCTCTTCTGCACCACCAAAACCCACAGACTCTCAAAGTATTCCTTCACAAAAAACCCCAAAGCCCTCTTCCTCTTCGCAAAATATCTCTTCAAAAAAAGCTTCAAAGCCTTCTGCCCCTTCAAAACAACCTCCTAAGAAACCCCAACCTCCATCTTCACAGTCTACAAATAAATCTAGCACTCCACCTAAAGACAACAAATCGTATCATGTACCCCGATCACCAAAAAGATCTTCCTCGAAATCTAAACCACAGTCCAGAGATAACCATGGATCCTGTGAAATTGCAGTCACAGTAGATGATCCGGTCCCTACCTCCAACAGATTTTCGGAGTTAGAGGACATGGATGCAGATACTGAAAATCTGGAAGGTGAGGCTTCAGATTCAGAAGCCTCTATCTGGTCCATTTCTAAAGATACTTGGAACAAGGACACTGACACTTGGCAATCGTCCAAACCCGAGACAACTGTAATTAAATCTTAATCTATTTTAAAATGTATTGGTTTACGGCCTCTTTTTTTACTTTAGCTTTTATACTTTCTTCATGCACTATGGATACCATAATCCAGTGGAATTGTCGAGGTCTAAAGTCAAACTTTGACGAACTTTCCCTTTTAATTAGTGATCACAAACCAGTTGCTGTTTGTCTTCAAGAAACCTTCCTTAAACGGGAGGATGATATCTCAATCAAATACCATTCCATTTACAATAAAGTCTTTACCGAAGGCGAGAAAGCTAGAGGTGGTGTTTCTGTTATTGTTAATAACAACATACCTCATAAAGTTATCTCTCTTAACACAAACTTGCAAGCTGTTGCCATCAGATTATCTTTACACAGTGCCGTTACATTATGTTCTTTATATCTCCCCCCAAGCACACCTGTTAATGAGACCAATCTGAATGATCTCATTTCCCAATTGCCATCCCCCTATATTCTTGCTGGGGACTTTAATGGTCACAATGTTATGTGGGGTTGTGATGACACTAACCAGAGAGGTTTACAATTGGAGAACTTCATTTCGAACAACTCTTTGTCTTTCATGAATGATAACAAGTCCAAAACCTACCTACATCCAGCAACTGGATCTTACTCATCTATAGATTTAACCTTATGCAGCCCAGTCTTACTTCCCAATTTTAGTTGGAAAGTGAAAGAGGATTTGTGTGGAAGTGATCACTTCCCTATTATCTTTTCATCTACACAACCATCCAGCAGCATAAAACCACAGAAATGGAAGCTCTCCAAAGCCAATTGGAACAGATTTGAAACCGCCTGTGAACAGACCATTACACATGACAAATTTGGAGATTGCGATGATCCCGCAAAACTTTTCACTTCCCTATTAATTGATGCAGCTAAACAGTCCGTCCCCCAGACCTCGACAAATCCAAAACGTCCTGACAAACCTTGGTACAATGATGATTGTAAACAGGCTGTCAGGGACAGAAAACAAGCCCTTAGAAAGTTTAACCTCAGACCTACCAAAGAAAATCATAACCTATTCCGTATTTCCAGGGCAAAGGCTCGTCGTACCATTAGAGAAAGTAAGCGCAAGGCTTGGAGACAATATGTCTCTAAATTAAATAGTAGAACTACTACTAAAAAAACCTGGGACATGATCAGAAAGATCAATGGCAAAGGCCAACCCCCTCTCAGTCACCTTAATGTTAACAATACTTCGTTGGAATCACCCCAGGATATAGCTGATGCTCTTGCCGACACCTTTTGCAAAAAGTCTTCCTCTGCAAACTATTCTGAAAAGTTTCAGAGGAATAAAGCCAGAGAAGAAAAGAAAAAACTTAATTTCAATTCTTCTAATTCAGAGCATTATAATAAACTATTCACTTTTAAAGAATTAAAATCTGCTCTGAATAAAGCTCACGATTCTTCTCCCGGCCAAGATAAAGTTCATTACCAGTTTTTAAAACACTTACCTTTTACTTCTCTCTCTGTTTTACTTGATATTTTTAATGATATCTGGCAGTCCGGTGATTTTCCTTCGTCCTGGCGAGAGGCACTAGTCATTCCTATCCCAAAACCTGGCAAGGATGCTAGTGACCCAGCCAACTATCGTCCAATAGCTCTTACTAGTTGTCTCTGCAAGACTCTAGAACGTATGGTCAACGACAGGCTTGTCTGGTTTTTAGAAAAAAACAACCTCATCGTTGATGTACAGAGTGGATTTCGTCGTCAACGTGGCACCATCGATCATCTTGTCCGCTTTGAAACCTTTGTAAGAGAAGCCTTTATTAATAGACAACATGTAGTATCTGTCTTTTTCGACCTTGAAAGTGCTTATGATACGACTTGGAAATACGGAATTCTTAAAGACTTGCATGACTTTGGTCTTCGAGGCCGTCTTCCTCTTTTTATCTCAGCCTTCTTGGATGAACGTCTTTTCCGCGTCCGAGTTGGTAATACTGTCTCGGGAGCCCGTGAACAGGAGATGGGTGTGCCCCAAGGATGTATTCTCTCTGTTACACTTTTTAGTGTAAAAATAAACAGTATAGTTAAAGCTATCTGTCCTGGTGTAGACTGTTCTCTTTATGTTGATGACTTTGTTATATGCTTCAGATCTCGAAATATGAATATTATTGAGAGGCAACTTCAACAGTGTCTCAACAAACTCCAAACGTGGTCTGAAGAAAATGGCTTCAAATTTTCCAAGTCCAAAACAAAATGCATGCACCTTTGTAATTTACGTGGTGTTCATCCAGACCCTGAACTATATTTGGACAAAACTAAAATTGAAGTCGTTTCTGAGTTTAAATTTCTTGGAGTCTTCTTTGACAGAAAGCTTTCCTTCCTTCCTCACATCACTGCACTTAAAAAGAAATGCAAGAAGGCTCTTAATCTTCTAAAGGTTGTGGCCCATTCTGAATGGGGAGCAGACCGTAAAGTCCTCTTGCGGCTTTATCGGTCTTTAGTTCGCTCCAAATTAGACTATGGATCTATCGTATACGGATCAGCCCGTAAATCTTGCCTTAAAATTCTTGATCCTATACACCACGAAGGCCTGCGTCTTGTACTCGGCGCTTTCAGAACTTCTCCCGTCAATAGTCTCTATGTTGAGGCTAATGAACCTTCTCTTTCTTACAGGAGGGAAAAACTATCGCTTCAATACCTTTTAAAACTGAAGTCGAATCGTTTTAACCCAACTCATAAAGTTGTTTTTAAACCTCAATATAAACGTCTTTTTGAAAGGAAACCAAATGTTATTCCTCCATTTGGTATCCGCATGGAGCCCATAGTAGATAACCTTGGCATAGACACTGAATCTATTGCCGACTATAAAATCTCTGAAATCCCTCCATGGACTCTAAACAGTGCAGAATTCAGATTTTACCTTGCATCTGACAAAAAGTCTGTCACGGATAGAACTGTGTTTCATGCTAGATACAATGAGATAAAGGAGCATTATTTTTCTTTCAAACCGATCTATACAGATGGATCTAAAGAGGGAAATTCTGTAGCAGCTGCCGCTATTTATGGAGAAAGGAGCTTAAAGTGCCGCCTTCCAAACAATTCCTCTATCTTCTCTGCAAAAATTAAAGCTATTGATCTTGCCCTTAATCTAGCTGAACATTCTAATTCCAACCGTTTCATTATCTTTTCTGACTCTTTGTCAACATTACAGGCCCTTTCAAATCAACGACTTGAAAACCCCTTAATCTGTAGTTTACTTGAAAGGATCTCACAAATTTCTTCTATGAATAGATTGCTGTTCTGCTGGCTTCCAAGTCATGTAGGCATCAAAGGCAATGAAAATGCCGATAGGTCTGCCAAATCTGCACTTAACCTTCCCGTTTCAGATTTTAAAGTTCCACACACTGATTTTAAATCCTCTGTTTTAACACATATCCAATCTTCTTGGCAATCCCAGTGGGATGCTGATGTTTTCAATAAACTACATTCAGTTAAACCTTCCCTCGGTGAATGGTACCCCGTTTACAGGTCTGTTCGTCGAGAAGAAGTGATAATTGCACGACTTCGAATTGGCCATTCACGCATTACACATTCCTGGCTCTTGACCAGAGATGATGCCCCTGAATGTATTCCATGCAATGCACCCTTCTCTATAAAACACATTCTACTAGATTGCATTGACTTTCAGCCAGTTCGTAGAAAATATTTCAGGGTCGATAGTTTAAAAAAATCTTTTTGATTCTGTCGGCGTTGAATCTATTATCGCTTTCATAAAGGAGATTGGCATTTACAATAAACTGTGATATTTACTCTTTAGTTTCTTATCTACCTTTTTACATTCTTTACACATCATTATATAAAATACCTCGTCAGCTGATTCACAATCTTACCTTTTTTAATAAACTTTTGAGTAGGCAGGGAATGCCCAGCCACTCAATATCATATTTTATGCACATTGTCAGTTACACGTAACCTTTCTTCATTTAAAGACTCCTTTATTATCAATTTAAGACTGTTCAAATCTTTTTATCGCAGTCTTAACATCATTATTCAAAACCTTTTTGAGTTAATAGGGAAGCCCTGTTGCTCAATTATATCTTTTATACATACTTAGATCACACATGATCCTTCTTAATTCAACTCTTTTACTGTCAGCATGTCTCAAATCTTTTTAGAAAAAAATCCGTCTTAACCGTTCCTTCAACACAGATATGTGCGCTAAATGACCAAAGCTGTCGATGCGCCATAAAACAACATTCATTCATTCATTCATGCGCGCTAAATGACCAAAGCTGTCGATGCGCCATAAAACAACATTCATTCATTCATTATTCCTCTCTCACCATTGACCATTGTTTCACCAATGGTTATGTGGGAAAGCAGCCAGTGGCTCAGAAAGAATATAATGCATAGTACCAGTAAAAGGAACTCCATTAAAGCATGGATAGCTGCTGGGATATAACTGAAATAATGTTGAAAATGGCGTTAAAGACCATACAATTAATCAATCTAAAATTTTTGGTATGGTAAAGAGTTAACTCTTTACCAGGCAATAAAGTTTTAGGCCTGTCCAAAATTTTGAAAGTACTTGCTGACAACAAAACAAATGTTGCTCTAATGACGAGGTTTATGTTGTAAACAATATTGTGGAAAAACAAAATTCTGGTTACCGTTTTCCCCCTTTTCCCAAAAGGTTTTTAAAACACCCATGGGAGATAAGAACACAACATGGGTCCAAACTTTTTAACAGATGCATTAAGCTTCCTTTTCATAGAGCATGGCTCATATGTAGACCTCCCTTTACAACCTTTATTTTTTCTTAAGTTTTTCATCCTTTTGTTTTAAATTTCCAGTTCACGTGGGGTCCTGCATGACTCAGTGGTAAAGTATAGGTCTCATAACCTGGAGGCCCCAGGTTTGATCCTCACAGATAGCACTGGGTTGTTTGTCAGAGTTTACTTGGCAAGACACTTCATAGGCCTAGCCTAGTACTAGTGAAACCTTAGGACTTACATGAATGTGTGAGATATAACAGTCATAGGACTTAAATGATGTTGAAACAGTGAAAAACACCATTTAATCTATTAATCATTAAATCTGTTCATAGGTATTGGAATACCGTAGCTGCCAATACACTATGAAACACCATTCATTCATTGTGGTACATGTCTTTTAAGTAGGTGTTGAATTTTGTTAATCATATAATTTGTATATGTAGATGATGAACAGTTTTATTTTCAGTGTTTTAATGTTCCTTTTAAATTTCTTTCAGGGAGGAAATTAGCTAGCTGATAAGGACACTTTGGCATGGTCATGGACTGGAGGTAGGTCAAAGTTGTCAGTTTTCAATATTTTTTCTAAATTCATATCACTTTGGCTCAATAGAACTTTCCATCAGTACAGCTAGAGAAGTTACAGTGTATTTCTTATTTCATCATTTTGTGCATAAAATCCTTGTCTGCAATGCACTTCATTTTGGCAGTGCCGATGCAATAGTAAGAGTACTGGGTGCAAGACATTCATACTCGTCTTCATTGTACAAAGTTCCGCAAGTTTTTATTTTCTGTATTATATTTTTGTGTAGCTTTGCATCCATCAGTTACCTGAATAACTGTGAAAGATTATAGGCTAACCCTTTACCACAAAATCCTGAGCTTTAACTAAAACTGACTTTTGAAAACATGGTGGGAAAAGGAGAAAATGATGGTAAGCAGCATTTTCTCCTTTTCCTTCTGTGTTTTCTATCATATCAAAAACCATTATTTGATGCAGATTTGATTTGCCATCTGAAAATGCTTTCATTCTGGACATGTCTACAATTATGTTGTTTGGGAAAGGCTAAAACGATAAGAAACACGAACTTTTTCACAGTATAGAAGCTTTTCAATAACTATAAAGAGAATGTGTGCAATGATCTGTATCTAAAAGCTTTTGCACACGTATTTTTAAATTACACACCAAAGATTCTTTCCAGTCAACTTATAATAAAATGTTTTACCCATATAAAGTAGACAAGTGAGATTCATTTAACCGATGATAGGAATTATAAAGCACAAATGCAAGTTTAAACTACCAGGTCGCTAGCAATACTTTAACTGTAAACAGGTAAAATATACTTCAAGTAGCCAATAAAATGTTCTTTCATTACGGAATTTAGCTCTGGACTAAATACAGGCTGCAAAATCTAGCTCCTGAAAATATCCTCTTTGAATTATATAAACTGTTAGGTTAAATACAAATCTTAGCAAGTTTGGCTAACATTTGAGTCTGGTTCTAAAAAAGCCCATCTATAACATATAAATATTTAAACTGCTAGGTTATATATAAATCAAAGGATTAATTTTAAAAGTTCTTACATAAAACATAAAGCATTAAGGTTGTATAGACATGTGGTTATCGGCAGAATGACAGTTGGAATTTCCATCACCAGTTAATACATTGTGGCCTGGGACAGGGGCTCTATAGAACAAAATGAAAGTTTCAACTATCAGGTTGCTTGCAACACCACTTTCAAATCATATGTAATACATCAAATATACATTAAGTATGAAACCATAAAGTTCTTTTCAGTCACTTTATTAAACCTTTGCACTATCATTAAATGCCCCTAAAAAGGCAAGCTTAAGTTAACTGAGAGACAGAATTTTCACTGTGCAAATGTTTATACAGGGGCCAGGTACAACACATCATCAAAAAAGAGATCACTTAAGCAACTTCTGTACATAAGTTAAATTACTATAAAAAGGTGAGGTTCAGTTAACTAACAGCTGGAATTTCCTTCATATACTTTGTGACCAGGGACAGGGGTTTTACAACCAAGAAGGCAATTTCAGCTATCAGTTTGCTGGCAATACCTTTTGTCAACTATTTTGTAAATAGGTGAAATGCATATCATGGTGCCAAGTAAAAAAAAACTAACTGGTAGATAGTGTTAGGTTTAACTCATAACTGCACAACTCCGAGTTTTAGCAATGCTGAGGAAGAAGCCTTTTGAAAACATTGTGGGGAAAGGAGAAAATGCTTGTTACCAGCATTTTCTCCTTTTCGCACAATGTTTTTTATGTAGTTAAGGACAGATACTATCATTTGAAAAACATTTGAATGTTACTCTGTAAATACCTTCAACATGATCGAGTCTAAAATTTTGCCATGTGCTAAGGGTTAAAGTTCTTTGATAAAACTCATACTTACAGAAATTTCCTTTAAACAGCTGAATTCATTAGACTAACAATTATTTCTTTTTTCTAACAATATTTTTTTGTTTTTTTACAAAAATTCCCATGGTCTAAACTACATTTGATTTGCCATCTGCAAATGCTTTCACTATAGATGAGTCTGAAAGTAAAGAATTAATGCCTTTGTCAAAATCAAACTTTGTACACTTCAAGCCAACACTGTGAATGTCTTACATCTTTCTTAATTTTGCATCTGGACTGTTGTCTGGTAAGGCTGTGCTATGTCAAAATGAATGAAATAAAACATTCCAGAAAACCTCTATATAACAAACTCAATAATTTTCTAAATTCAAAATTTTTTTTTTTTTGTACATTTTTTCATGCTTATTTCAAACTTCTGCAGAGGTTTTGTGAACAGTGCTATCACCACATTGATAACCTAGGTACCGGCCTGCAAAAATGTACCCGATATGGCCAATGTACAGAAAGGATATAGGGCCTTATGCTTTTTCTGTTACAAAGTATTTTGTAGGTTAAGATGGTACTGTCATGGAGTGTGTTCGCAACCCTGGTGCGGAGATCATCTATAGAGACTATAGGATCTCTGCCAAGTCTGATTCAAAACCTCATCCCAAATATTTACTTCTTCAAAACAGGCCCATGTGTCTTTCATATAAAGACTGTCAGGCCAAGGCATGTCCGAAAGCATCGTAATCGTGACCCCAAAGTGACAGCAAGATGGCCATTAACATGCTGACACCCAAATTGTATTGAGCAGATAAGAAACTGGCCATTGACATGCCTAGAGAAAATGCTCCTCCCTATGTTGGCCACACCGTGCTAGGTGGACAGTCTTGTCTGATGTCCGGAGTGTATAAAATAAACATTAGATATTATGTCAGCATATTTGTTGGTAATGGGTTCTACTTATTACCATACAGACTATTTGTTTTTGATCTATGAGAAAAGAAACACAGCTGAGAAACATTTGAAAGTAATGTTTTTTTAACCCTTTACCAAACAGGCCTGTGTTTAAATGAACCTGAGGAAAAACCTTTTGAAAACAATGTGGGAAAAGAAGAAAAGGCCAACAAACAGCATTTCCTTCTTTCCCCACAGTGTTTTCTACCTTTCCATTGAAAAAACTTTTCATTTGAGCCTATGAAAATATGACATCTGCTAATGTGTTTAAATTGGACCAGTCTAGAATTTTGTCATTTGGTAAAGAGTTAACAAACAGGAAAACTTTTAAGGAGAGAGGGAATAATTTTTTGAAATATGCAAATACTACTTTTCCAAAGAAAGATCTTCTTCAGGGCTTAACAAGTAAAGTCTGTATGGTAGTGAGTTAATACTTTTGATAAAAGACTGTTAGGCCAGGGCATGTCTGAAAACATCTGATCGTGATCCAAAAATGAGAGAAGAATGGTCATTGCAAAGCCGACACCAAAATGAGCATCATTTTGAAAATGACCATGAACATGCCCATAATACATTCCCTAAAATATTGGCCACACCGTGCTAGGTGAACAGTCTTGTCTGGTTGTATGTTTGGTGTATGATACAGAATGCAATATTGTGTCGGCTTAAAGGGAAAGGAATCTAATAATTTTCACATAAATAGATTTTCGTACCTGTCTTCAAAATTTGTAATTCTTTCACAGCAATAGGCTAAATCAAATGATAACTTTGACCTACTTAAGGATGTGGTTGTTGTTCCTTACCTCTATTTCTGTTTCAATTTTAGGTAAAGTACAGAAGTAGAACAACACAGACAGAATATGGAAGGCAAACCTGAGATGATTTTTGTAAATTGAACCAATGGATGATGTACATTATTCTAGTGTAAAAAGTACAGATCCAGCAACCCCCATAACACTCTTTAAATCACTGCTCTAGACATTTTTTTAAATATGGCAAAAGCAGTGTTTTCTTCACAATGATGATGTGTGTTTAGCTACTCTGATGATATCACAAGAACAAAACTGGCCAGTTAACTTTGTACCTGACAACAAAATTTCGGACTTATCCAATTTGAAAGCAGCTGTTGGTGACATATTAAATGTGACTCAAACATTGATATTTTGTCTTAGAGGGTGTAGAAAACATTATAGAAAAGGAAGAAAATATTTTCTCCTTTTTCCACAATTTGTACGAAAGCCCTCTTCCTCAATGTTGTTAAAACAGGGCTATTTATCACAAGATTTCCAAAAGGAGGTTGTCTTATGATAACAGATCAGTTAGATTTTTCATCCAAAGTTATGTTGTTTAATCAAATTGAGCAGTGTTTTGTGTCCAACAATACATACTTGATTTTACTTGTTTAGTAAACAACCAATGAATTCCAAGGGGGAATGCACATACTGTACAGCAAAAGGGTACACTAGCGAATGGTGTGTCTCATGTATGCATATATATATGTGAGCCATGCTCTAAAAAGGGGGCTTATGGCATTTGCGAAAAATATCGACCCATGTCAGCCTGCGCAGGCTGAGGGCCGAAGCTTTTTGCTATCTTTAAATTTTCTGTATGTCAAGGGATAATTTGATGTCATGATTCAGTTGGTTGTTTGACAAAATGGATTTTATGGATCCATAATTAGGTGATGTCTTGCTTGGTGTAATGCATCATGGAGATGCATGAAGCCCCCTTTTACCAGAGAATGGCTTATATGGTTGTGGGTGAACTACCACTTGATAAATTGATATAATAATGTTAAAAATTAGTGCTTTATTTTCTAGTTTGTCCTTTACCAAACAACATAACAGTACACTTATACAAGTTGAAAGAATTTGTGGCAGACAAATCAATAGTTTATGTCATGGGATTTATCTTTGAAAGAGCTGAAGGCATTGTGGAATAGGAGAAAATGCTGGCTAACAGCATTCTTTCCTTTTTTTTTCCTACAATGTTTTGAAAAGTCCTCTGCCACAGAGTCATTTGAACTTGGGATTGTTTAGTAAATAGTCGAAGCAGAAGTTGCTTTTTCTACAGTGAACATGTCTTGATTTTATGGTTGTTTTTCCCTTCATTACACAGATTGACTTGAAGCTTCTATGAGACAACAAATTTGCAGACTACAAAATAAATGTGACTCAAATGATGGAATTTGTCTTTCAAGGGGAAGAAGATACTGTTGGAATGGGAAAAAAACGCTGGTTATCAGTGGTTTCTCCTTTTTCCACAATGTTTCATTCCTCCCTCTCCCCTGATCATTATTTCGACAATGATTAGGTAGGAAAGCAGCCAGTTGCTTTGGAAGAATATCATGCGAAGCACTGGTAAAACAAATTCTAGAAAAGCATTGATAGGTTCACTGGCTAATGTGATATAACATATGATGTTGAAAGTGGGGCTCAGCAACAAACATTTTCAAACTGATTTGTCTGTGCTATTAATTTAGTCATATCATATCATGGGACTACTCTTTGAAACGTGTAAAAAACATTGTGAGAAAAGAAAAAATGCCAGTCTCCCTTGCTTAACTCCTTATCAGACGATTACTCCTTAACGATAACTCTTTCACCCTTTACCAGACGACAAAATTTAAGCCTTGTCCGAACTGAAAGCGTTTGCAGACGACAATTTCAGTGTGGCTCAAATGGTGCAATTTTTCTTTGATAGGGTAGAAAACATTGTGGGAAAGGGAGAAAATGCTGGTTACCAGCTTTTTCTCCTTTTCCCACAATGTTTTCAAAAGGCTTCTTTCCCAGGGTCGTTAAAAGGTGACATTGTGCAGTAAACGGTAAACTCCTTATCAGATGATAAGAAGTTTTAGACTTGTCCAAATTGTAAGCATTTGCAGACGACATATCAAATGTAGCTCCATCAATGGGATTTTTCTTGTGAAGGGTAGAAAAGATTTTGAAAAAGGAGAAAATGCTGATAACCATTATTTTCTTCTTTTCCTACTATGTTTTCAAGAATCTCCTACCTCAGGGTCGTAAAAAAATGGGATTGTTTAGGTAAAGGATTAAATTATGAGGGAATATAGAGAAGCATAAAGCGGCAATTTCATGGACGATATTTGTGCTTTCAAATGATACAGGTTATCTTGAAAGTAAGATTTGTTTATTAGGTGTTTAATGCCGTTTTCATCATTATTTCAGTCATATCACAGACTTTAGTCCACCACTGCATGCATTTCTTGAGTTTCTACAACAAGTACTTCGCACATTATTATATACCTGAAATTTTTCTGGCTCAAATACATGCATCACACGCGGGAAAAATAACACATGACAGAAAAAAAATCCATCTATACTGTGAAATACAGTTCCAAATACATGTATGGTATTGATGACGTAACTCACCCGCGGAAATCATATGTAATGATTTGTGATTTGATTGGTCAAAATTTATGCCATCACATTTATCCGCCATTCATAAAAAAGAGGTTACTAGCTACTACACCATTGTTTATTTTGTTTACCAATTTAAAAAAAAAAGAATAAAATGTCAAGAACTACAAAATTTTGCCGTTGAAAGTTGTCGGTATATAATAAAAGGAATAATATTTTGTAGTAACTTTCCTGATGCCTGTATCTACTTCTCGCTGCATAAGGAAATTTTGACATTTCGTTCGACCTTCGGTCTCACGCAATATCAAATTTTCTCATGCTGCTCGAATTGCATACAAGCACCAGGAAAGTTACTACAACATAACATTCTGTATATATTCCTCCCAATATTCCGTATATTTTCCTCCAAAGCCACTCGCTGCCTTCTCTCCTAACCATTACAGAAGCAATGATCGGTGATGAGAGGAAACAAATACTGTAGCAATGACTATCATCAGTCCTCTGAAAGAAATTGGCAGACCTGGGGATTGGAACCAGCCATACCCTGATATCAAACCCTGTACATTATGGCCTGAGCTATTGGACTCTAGCCACTTTCTGACATAAATTCTGTTGAAAAAAAGTTCAGCTGTGAGAGAGATAAATAATTGACTACTATCAATACTCCCAAAGAGTTTTACTTTACCACACCATCCCAAATTTTAACAACCGTAAGGCAGAATACCTTGGAAAACATTGTGGGAAAAGAAGAAAATGCTGGTACCCAGCATTTGCTCTTTTACCCACCACAGTGTAGATTAACATCAAACTGCAGTCTGATCTTGGATCTACACTGTTTGATAGGGAGATATCTTTTCTCCAGAAATAGGACAATTTGAGGTTTTACTGTTGGCTTGAAAGTTTCATTTCTTTTATGTAGCAGGATAAGGGTTAAATAACACAACCGCTTAAACCTGACTTCTAAATTATAATTCATGCAGCAGCCAACTTTTAAAGTCTCCGGTAAATGCTAGGTTGTTTAAATAACACACCTCTTTAACCCGTTACCAGACGACAAAATTTTAGCCTTGTCCAAATTGAACGCATTTGCAGACAGCAATTTCAGTGTGGCTCAAATGGTACAATTTTCCTTGCGTTCTGACACCCGCACTAATAAATTGTTGTTTGATATATACCAGACCTAGGTTAATCGCACATTAAGAAAAAAACAACAGCAGATTTTGACAAATTCGCCTCTTTTTAAAAAAAAAAAAACGAAAAACAATTAATCAAACACAGTGTAATTTAAAACACTCTCTTTGCATGGATCGGTGAAGCGCTAGGTCGGTGTACGCTGAAAATAAAGGCTCGTCCAGTGACTGATTCATAAATTTATAGAGAATTCCGTGGTGCAAATGACGTTATACGTCACGTGATTATAAGATCTATATTTGTCGCACAGCTACATTCCAGAAAGCACCTGTTAAGCGCATTCGGCATACCTCGGGTGATCCGGTGATCAAATCCCTCGGCTGTATCACGTAGCTTGATATGCACCTACACGGTACATTTCGCACATCTCCGGAAGCACACCGCTTTACCGTTATTGAAATTGTAAGGCTCCTCTTTAGAAAGAACGCATGAGTAAATTTTCTATCGTTATCTTTCTAAGAGTATTTGAGTCAGCAAACAGTTTGTACATTCAAGTTTTAGCGTGGTTTATCAATTCCGTTAGGAGCTTTCATCGACAGATCGATAGAAGTGAATAACTTCACAGTGGTTGTTCATGTCGTTGCTAAGCGATCTACAGGGGCGCCGCCATGTTTAAGATCATGTGATTGGTAGTTCAAAATGGAAGCCTCCCTAATACAGACGAGGTTAGATGTAGGTACGGAATCGGCCGAGTTGTGACGAGTGCTGTTAAGCGATGACTTGGTACAGCCTAGATTCGTGCGCACTGCATACTGCATGTACGATCTCTGCTTGTGCACCCAGAATACGGGTGTGCAAAGTATTAAGTATAGAATAAAAAGCTCTGAAGAAGCAACATGTAAGAATGTCTAAGAAGGCAACGCAACCGTTCCAAGCCGTTATAAATTTGTCAAAAAAAAATCCTACTGTTGAGAAAAATCTCCATGGAAAGCTTCCATGTTAACTCGGTATTGCTTTTCTCTTTCCGATCATAGGTTGAGTGTTGAATTGAAATAAGACTTACAATTAGGGACAGATTTTAAGATTAAGACTGTGCTTCAAATGGGTAATTATCATTTTCACTGAGAATTGGCAACAAATAGAAGCGTGCCGTTGTAAAGACGCTGTCGTCGAAGAGTATGTTTCAGCGTGTCCCTTAACTTGTTTAGTTCTCGACAGCTATTTTTAGATACATACATAATGCGCTATTTTTAGAGATGATATCTGTGTAAGCGATAGGCTATGGAGTAACCTTGTGGACAAAATGGTTGTTTCAAAGGTTTGAACAGTTAAATAGCTCAGTCTTTATAGACATATTCATTATCACAAAGGCACAGCTGCAAGTTATTTACAACAGAAACTGGGTTGTTTACCGAATAATTAGAAAACTATGTTTTATCTCGTAAACCGGAACTTGGGACAGAAAGCAGTACAAGGCCGGAGGTATGCTTACGTCACCCCATAGATCAGGATGATAACAATGAGAGCCTGGTTGCTACGCAACCAGACGACTCAAAAAAATGGGGCCCAGTAATTTGAAGAGTTTATTCTACTGGTTTGATAAAAGATATACGGCAAACGTTTATCCTGCAGTCACAAGGTTACTGTTTCTCCTCTACAGAAAAAAGTATAAACAGCTGGTACGTAAAATGTCCGAAACCATATTACTAAAATGATTGAAGTGAGCCTAGTAGCTCAGTTGGTAAAGTACAAGGCTTGAAACCAAGAGGGCGTGGGGGTGTTCGCTGCTTCGAATCGCCAGTTTGGCCAATATCTTTTCAAGGACTGGTGATAGTCTTTTGAATGGATTCACTCATGCTTTATCGCTTGTCATTTTTTCCACGATATTTGTGTGGGACAGCAGCCAGTTGTTTAGGAGGAATATCATCCGAAGCAGTGGTAAAAGAAACTCCAGGAAAGCATTCAAGTGCACTAGCCGTAGAGATGTAACTGAAATAATGTTTAACAATGGCCTCAAGCCTTTACCACTCGACACATTTTTCGACCTTTCTAAACCTAAAGCATTTGCAGGTGACAAATTAAATGTGTCTTATATTGTGTAATTTGTCTGTGAAAGAATAGAAAGCATTGTGGGAAACGGAGAAGATGCTGGTTATCAGTATTTTCTCCTTTTTCCCACAATGTTTTCAAAGGTTTGCTTTCTCACCGTCATTTAAACTTGTGATTTTGTGGTGAAGAGTTAATCACCATCCAAACAAACAAATGAAAGCGTGTTTAAAAGTTTACAAATTCAAGCTCAGAACCGAGAACATAACACAGGGATATTGTCATCAAACAGCAAACACAAAAACCTGTAACTAATGTCTTGCGGCGTATTTTTCGCATGATGATGATGATGATGTAAAACAGTGAGCGCAAAAAAATGATTTTGTTTTCCCGGTTCGCAAACATATACTGGTGTAATCGAATTTTGCAAACGCAAGGGAAAGTGCACTTGCGGATTGCACAAAAACGGCAGCAGTTTCCCTCCTGATTAAGTAACTTTGCAATTTTATCCAAGAACCTCTATAAGAAATAATTTTATCACATATAACCTCCTCCGGCAGTGTATTAAACCCCTGACTTATTTTCGATAATACACTAGTGTATTATCATTTTTGGGTCCCGGTTCTGATCAGATTTTAGTCATGAGCGCATGAAGTCGGAGAAACCAGCCACAGCACGTGCCGGAATTTATACTACTACGCCGTTTCGCGGAAAAATGACGTCATTGTTGCTAAGGCTTATTCAGATGCAAAGTTTTTTTTTTGTTTTCATGTGTAATAAAGACAAAAAAATGCAGCTGAATTTTTTTTTTTTTTTAAATCAACAGATTGCGGAAACAGGTGGAATTATCCCCTATAAAAACTGTTTCATTCTACTTTCGGTGTAAATGTCAAAGAGCTATCTACTTGTGTATGTACACATTTGAAACCGAACTACAAGCGTAAACATGGCCCTGTGAACGGTATAAAGGCTAAAGATGATGATGCAGGATACTTATTTGTCTGTCATTCGTTTTATTGATAAAAAGAATCTCACATTCGTGTTCATGTATTATCATTTTTATCAAAGTCGTTAACTGAAATGTATATGACGCTCGCCAAGGCTCGCGTCATATGATTTTAGTCAACTCATTTGATGAAAATAATAATACATAAACACTCATGTAAGATCCTCTATTTACAACTTAAATATCTAAATTTATCTGTCAAAACATCGTTAGAAGTGGACAGTACACAGTCGCCGTCTATAAAAAGAGTAGCCAATTTCGACAACTCTACTATTCCAAAAACTAGAGGCCCCAGAGAGGGTAAAAATGAAATACAAATTCACAGCATCACTTCAGCAATATCAATCGCTTCCCTGGGATATTAACTGTATATCCAAATCCTGGGAGAAACCCTTGAATATCTAAAACAAAAAAAAAAACAGTTCTCAGAAAACAAAATCCACAACTGTATCATTTTCGTCATTTATTATTTGTTCTTGAGCACTGATATATTATGGTCTAAATCAAGATAACAGTGTTGGAGATTAAAATGCTGTAAATTCTTACAAAGAAAACTTTTTGTAACTCTGAGATAAAGGTATCTACTCATATTTGTCCTGGTTATTGTATCTGATTCAATTTATTTTCTTCGACAAAAAAAAAAAATTGTAAGTACCCCACTATCATTCACACGTATTAATTTCGCTCTAGGCACCCAATACGAAACTCCAGCTATCAAAGTTCAAACAATGACTTTTCAAAGCAAAAACAGACGACACAAATAAGTTCAAAGCTTTAAAAAAAATCTTGTTGAATTTGTATTTAAAGGAGACACCTTAAACGTTCTAGTAAAATGGTGGGAGAAAGCACGCTATAGATTGCCGATGAACTTTTGCCACATTGATAGACCTGTATTTTTCTGTCACTTGATCGGTAAAGACAGCTCAAAACACCTTTGCCGTTATGATATTATTTGTTTTTTGTGATTGGATGATGTCACAGATACGTAAACATCGCCGGGGAACAGAGTTGGCGAAATTCAATTACTGGCGAAATTCGCTTACGCTACTATACTTGTAAAAATCGGATCAGTCTCAAAAGGCGTGGCCGTTCGCGGAGAAAAAACATGATTGAGGCGCAAAAAAGAAAAGGGCGGGGTGTGATTTGGTTTATACCAACCATAAAAGAAGATCCCTGCAGTCTGTCTTTTAGCGCGGCACATGTTTGCTGAATTCTTCTGCGAAATCGTGCAGGTCTGTAAAGTTTTATCTGAATTCTTATTCAATTTTTACCATTAACGTTACATAAGGCTGATAACTCTTTACCACACAATCCTGAGCATTAACGGCCTTAACCCTTTACCAAATGACAAAGTTTTAGACCCGTCCAATTTGAAAGCATTTGCAGATGACAATTTCAGTGTGGCTCAAATGATATGATTTTTCTCTGATAGGGTAGAAAACATTGTGGGAAAAGGAGAAAATGCTGGTTACCAGCATTTTCTCCTTTTCCCACAATGTTTTCAAAAGGCTTCTTCACCAGGGTCGTTGAAAGTCGGGATCGTGTGGTAAAGGGTTAAAGAAGAGGCTTTCGAAAGCATTGTGGGGAAAGTAGAAACTGCTGGTAAATGTTGGCAAATTTCAGTTTTTGAGTCATTTCAATTCGTCGTCTACAAATGCTTTTAATCTGGACCGGTCTAAAATTTTGTTGTTTGGTAGAGATAAATACAACTCAATGCACATTTGCAGACAATGTAGTTCCAAAATCAGACTGCACGATTGTGTAGTCTGATCTTGGGTATACTCGATCCGATACGGTTATATAACGTGCATTCTGCTTTCTGATCTTAGAGATCTACACTGTCCAATATGTTCAGATTTCGCAGGTGAAAACAGCCGTGAAAAAAAAAAATGAATATTTGGGTTTTGATTACTGGTTTTCAATGTTTAATGAATTTATGCCCGGGATATCTCTTTACTAAACAAATCCGAGAAAGAGACTTTTGAAAACATTGCGGAGAAGGGAGAAAATGCAGGTAAACAGCCTTTTTCTACAATTGTTTCTACCCTACTAAAAACAAACTTCTTTTTTTGAGTAATATTTGTAATATTCGTCAGCTGAAACGCTTCCAATTTGGACAAGCCTAAAACGTTGTCCTTTGGTCAAGAATTAACGCGGGAAAGCATTGTACGATACATGGAGATCAGAATAATGCACTGAAATTATATCATCAGAAATGTTCAGTTTTAACAATACTTTGCTACCAGCAGATGTCCACTTTTGAAAACACTCTAGCAGAAAGAGGAATTGCACGGGGTTTTTTTTTATGTTTTTGTTTCCTCACGTGTTCATGCATTGAACCATAGTAACTAGTGTCTGTTCTCACAAATTATCGATCATAAGTTCAACCTTACATTTTTTGTTTCTTTCGAATTATTCTAGCCAAATTATATAAATCATAACCAATTCAATTAGTACATGATATTACTCTGTAGATATAGGGGCTTCCTCGTTATTTTACCCTGGGTATTTTTTGTTTCTTTGTATTGCTTTATCGTCACCACCGGTTGCCTACATGAATGCCGCCCCAAGAGGACTATGCACACTTCTAGCGGGGATAGTAAAAAATACTAGAAGAAAAACATCTTTAAGCAACGCCCCATTCTTTAGCGTGATAGTACCGTCATGCTGGATAACAATTTAACGATACATCTTTACAGCCAGAGAGAAAAAAAACGCTGTTAAAGTTTGATAGAATAGTTCAGAATTTAGACAGCCGTGTAAACATAAATAAACTAATGATGTCATATGGAGAAAGGGATAAACATGTATATCGGGAATCTTCGATTTAAAACCGGAAACTTCAAAAAAGTGCTTTTTTTTTTATGGCCTCCTGAAACTGAAATGCATTTTCATATCGCTCGTAATCTATAAAATCTTGCCACCGTCAGGGGCAACATTTTGCATGAATATACACGAAAAATTATAGTTTGATAAAATAAAGATGAAATGGGTTAAAAGCTGGCTGAAAACGACTATAGATTAAAGTATCATCCGTAAGAAAATAAGTAATTTCAGATGGCAAGCCATCGGTATCGAAGCAGTTAGTATCGAGCCGTCGGTATCGGACCTCAAATACCTTTACAAATTCCATGCACTATCACTTGAGCTTACACGGGTGACCACCGGGTATTTTAAGCCCTCGGGGCAGATATCAAAGTAATGTATGGAAAATGTTACTTGGGCAGTTCAGAGAAAATATCAAAATTTAAAAGTTACAGTCATGTTCTATGAAACTGGAGTCTAATGAATCTAAAAAAGTATCGACCCCGGTCAACCTGCCCAGTCCGCGCAGGCGGATGGCCAAGGACCATTCTACCTCACAATTCAGTTGGTTGTTGATCAAAATGGATTTTAAGGATCTATAATATTCGATGAATTGCTTGGTATAATACATCATGGAAATGCATTAAACCCCCTTTTGCCACAACGCCGCTTTTTTTTTTTTTTTTTTTTTTTTTTTTTTTTTTAATGAACAGTTATAGAATAACGATTGTTGTTTTTCTAAAATTCGTCTTAACTTATTACTCAAATGTTGTTTTTTCTATAAATTTTCCCCTGTGCGAGGTAACTCCTCACTACATCTTCAGTGAACAAAGGGGGGTCATTTATTTATATTTCAGGATCATTTAACGAAAGCAATGCAATCCCGAGTTTTAACGACCCTGAGAAAGAGATCTTCTGAAAAAATTGTGGGAAAAGGAGAAAATGCTGGAAACCAGCATTTTCTTCTTTTCCCACAATGTTTTCTATCCTTCCCAGAACAAATTTCAATTTTTGAGTCAACTTTATTTTGGCGTCTGCAAATGCTTTCAATTTGGACCAGTCTAAAATTTTGTTGTTTGGGAAAGAGTTAAATCTATTAAATTATTTTGAAATTTCAATAACAATAGACTTTAGGATGCCATTATGATAGACATACAGTTGCTGTTCCCCCACCACCCATACCTTACTCGCAAGTTCTCACGTAGCCTACCCATGTACATGTAGTACTTATTCTCTATATTTGACGAACTTGGCAAAAACAGTTTTCTTTTCTTAGGACCATTCAAGATGACGAACACAAGGTCTTTCCGGCCATTGCTGCTCCTATCTCTCTACGTCGGCTTGTCCAGATGTAGCGTAATGCAGAAGCTAAGACATTTATGTCCAAATTCTAACTTTTGCACCGGAAATCGCTCCATGGCAGACGGCTTACGCACGGGTTCAATTACTTGTTGTCGCGAATGCCACTGTGACGAAACATGTTACGAATATGACGATTGTTGCCCGGATGTTGGATCAGTAAAACTTCAACGTAATAACACCAGAAAGTTACAATGCACAACGGCCATAGCTCGGAACACCTCTTTCATATCAGAAGTAAAAAGTCCAAACATCCTGCCATATCTAAGAAGGTACCGTATTGTGAATTTTTGCCCGAAAGACTACCAAGACAACAGCATTGTTGAGAAATGCATTTTGGGAAGCCAAAATGCCAAAGAGTATGATGACGTCACAGTGGTGTCCGATGTGAATGATAGGATTTTCCAAAACAAATACTGCGCTCTTTGTCATGGTTCCAGCGACGTGGTACCGTAAGTATATTTACAAACGTTTATCGGTGCTCAGAATTTCAGTTTGTTTTGTTTGTTTGTCTGTTTTTGTTTGGTTGCTTGTTTGTTTATTCCATGTTATTGTGAATTCGATATACTTTACAGGGACGTAACCCGGGGTTCAAAATCACTCCGAATTTAAAGTGTTATTTCACCCTTAGGCTGTTAAGCACAACGCCGGACACTTTTGATGACGGAATAAATTAAGATCAGACTGCACAGAATGTGTAGTATGATCTTATTCTACAGTGTCCGATACAGTGAAAATTTCCATCGAAAAGAAAAATGATGAAATCGCAATACTGTATTTGGCTATTTACTACAGGTTGGAAATCTTTATTTTCAAGCAGTGTGGGCTACCGATAGACTGCTAAGGGCAACTCACTGA
The DNA here is from genome assembly GCA_945859785.2 of Tridacna gigas. NCBI lineage: Eukaryota > Metazoa > Mollusca > Bivalvia > Cardiida > Cardiidae > Tridacna > Tridacna gigas. Next base: position 27,391,398 of record OX244039.2, read on the forward strand.
CCTTTTGCGGACAGTGTAGATCAAGATCAGAGTGCACAGAACGTGCATTCTGATCTTGGATCAACACTTTCCGATAATGATATATTTTTCCCAAAAAATAATTTTTAAATAGCAATATTTGAGGTTTTTACTATCGACTTGGAAGTTTCATTTCGGGTATAAAGCAGTATTTGGGTTAATAATGAAGACGGGGTTGTTCTATAAAATGATAGAAGAATGTTTCGTCTGTTCCCTTTCTGTCTTCATTACGCCCTTGCAAATTGTTCATTATGGACGTTACGCCTTCTTTATACTCTCAACATTTGAGCTATGCTCTGGCAAAGGGGGGCTTAATGCATCTCCTTGCTTCATACTCAGTAAGTAAACACAATTGTGGATCTATAAATTCCATTATGTCCAACAACCGACTCATAAGGTAGACTGGTCCTTTGACATACAGAAAATTGACCAATAGCGAAAAGTTTCTGCCCAGATCAGCATGCGCGGACTGCGCAGGCTGACCTCGGTCGATACTTTTCGGAGATGCATTTTCACAGAGCATGGCTCTTTTTTTCTTTTTTTTTTTTTTTTTTGTAGATGGCAATTGAAGATACTAACATGTAAAGACTATTTGAACGAACTTCGGCTGAAAGCTTCTGAGATGAAGGACTACATTTTGAACAGTTGCCTTCTTGAATCATTAGCCCCTGATACCTTGGCGTATAGCAGCCGGCTCTTTTCGTGTCGAGATTTTAGAGTCTCCAGATGCGATAACCATCCGGATAAGGACGTCAGAGATGGTTGCAATTACGGTCCATGTAAGTTTTTTTTTTTTCCCCACAGTACAATCTTATCTTTATTCTTTATGGAATCAAAGCTTTATACCCGTTTTAGTGTTTACAGTTGGCATAGATCGCGAATAGAAAAGGCCGGTACTTTTGTGCAAAACAGTTTTGAAGATACATCTTTACAGCCAGAGAGGGGAAAAAACGAAATGCTGTTAATGTGCAGTCTGATCTTGATCTACACTGTTCGCCCTACGGAGAAATTCTGGGCCAGAGCAACCTTGAAAATGCAATCATTTGGGTTTTTTTTTTTTTTTTTTTCCTGGACTGAAGGTAAATGTTGGGTTTATTTGGCCCTCTAAGGGTTAATTTATGCCAGAATACAAGATAGCTACTTTAAAACAAGAAGCCATGTGAGGTCAGCATCAATGTTTTTCAAATAGTTTAATGGCTTTTATTTGCGATATATTTTGGTACGTGTAAACAAACACGTAAGGCATGAAATGATTACCGCTGCGTAGATACCTCTTATGCATTATATGATAATTATATGCATTCTTACTGCGTTTTCAAGACGCATGATCTTTTGCAGCGGCGTTCTTTCTCTTTATTAACGAAATTCTTTCTTCTTCTTCTTCTTGATTTATTTGTTCAATGAAAAATTACAATTACTGGAGAGGTCATTTGCAATCAGATCTTTATAACATCTTTTTTTGAAATCCGTCATATAAAAACAAACCACGTCTATTTCCTATTTCAGTTTTTGATTTTGCGTTATTTATAAAACCATGACGAAGCAGACTGTGTATCAAAATATCCAAACAATTTCGAAAAAAAAAATGGATTTAGACAGCAATTTCTGAAGCAGTTTGCCTTTTAGACTCACTACTTTTGGAGAGATCTGATGTCATTTAGTCTGTCTCCAAGATTTTTATTTTACTTTTCTACTGTTTTTGACAACAAAACTCTCGTTAACTTTTTACCAGAAAACAAAGATTTAGACCAGTCCAAATTGAAAGCATTTGCAGAAGACAAAATAACCGAGTCGTGCTCTGTGAAAAGGGAGCTTAATGCATCTCCTTGATGTATTATACCAAACAAGACATCACCTAATTATGGAACCATAAAAATCCATTTTGTCAAACAACCGACTGAATCACGAGGTAGAATTACCCCTTGATATGCAAAAAAAAAAAAAATCAAAGGTAGCGAAAAGTTTCGGCCCATGTCAGCCTGCGCGGACTGCGCAGGCTGACATGGGTCGATACTTTTCGCAAATGCATTAAGCCCTCTTTTCACACAGCATGGCTAATATATAAACTCTGCCTCTTTTTACGGCTGAAAACACAATCTATTGAAGTCAGAAATAGTTTATATTATAGAATTTACTAAAACAATTGGACAATATAGGTCCAGGAGCGGATTGATTTAGCCAATCAGAAGTTGTGTTACTTTCAAAGTTAGAGAAGTCTAGAGAATAAGACTCAGCGCCAAATACATGTATATATGAGCCATGTTCTGTGAAAAGGGGCTTAATGCATCTCCGTGATCCATTATACCAAGCAAGACATCACCTAATTATGGATCCATAAAATCCATTTTGTCATACAACCGACTGAACCATAAGGTAGAATTATCCCTTGATATGCAAAAAAAAAAAGAATAGAAAAAATAGGGAATAGTTTCGGCCCATGCACAGGCTGACATGGGTCGATATTTTTCGCAAATGCATTAAGCACCCTTTTCACAGAGCATGGCTCAAATGTGACCCAGAATTGAAATTTGTTTCGGGAAGAGTAGGAAACATTGTGGGAAAAGGGAAAAATACTGGTTACCAACAATGCCTCATTTTTTTACACAATTTTTTCAACACATCTTCTCTTTTAGGGTCTTTAGAAGTTAGAATCGTGTGGTAAAAAAAAAAAAGAATAGAAAAACTAACGGCAGCCTATCAGTCAGCCAGCACTTGTTTGTTGATTTATTTCACAATATCTTTCAATATTTAATTTTCTTCAAGAAAAAGTTGAAAATAAGAATGGATTGAGGCTACAAGGGGCCACCTGAATTCAGTATCAAACAATTCAGTTTTTTATTCTAGTTTGAGCGGCGCTCTGGCAAAAGGGATTTAATATATCTCTATGATCCATTATACCAAGCAAGGCGTCAGATGATTGTGGATCCATAAAATCCATCCTGTCTAACAACCGACTGAAAATTTACAAACCAAACAGCAAAATGTTTCGATCCATACCAGATCGCGTAGTCCGAGTGGTCTGACATGTCGAATCGATACTTTTTGCAGATGCATTAAACCCCCTTTTTCACAGAGCATGCCCATGCTGAGTGATAAATTTGTTTAACCTTTGTTACTAGTTCTGGCATTGAAATACTTAAGGATATCACGACTTGTGGTATTACGACTTGTGGTGGTCACAAAACTTGTTGTTAGTACGAAATATGACTCGCACCATTCGGCGTACCTCGGGTGATCCGGTGATCAAATCCATCGCTGTATCACGTAGCTTGATATGCACATACACAGTACATTTCGTACGTCGCCGGAGGCACATCGTCTTACCTTTATTGAAATTGTAAGGCTCCTCTTAAAAAAGAAAACATGAGTCAATTTTCTATCGATATCTTTCTAAGAATAGTTCAGTCTACAAACAGTTTGTACTTTCAAATTTTAGCGTGGTTTATCAATTCCGTTGGGAACTTTCATCGACAGATCGATAGATGAAAATAACTTCACCGTGGTTGTTCATGTCGTTGCTAAGCGATTTGCAGGGGCGCCGCCATGTTTAAGATCATGTGATTGGTAGTTCAAAATGGAAGACTCCTTTATCCGGACGAGGTTAGATTTGGGTACGGAATCGGCCGAGTTGTGACGAGTGGAGTCGCATAATACCTTTTTGTAACTCCGACTTGTGGCTTTTACAAATCTTGTGGTCATTACGAGTTGTGACTTGTCAAATACCTGTCGTTATTGCAATGTTTGACATGTAGAATAACTTGAGATCTGGGTCCGTGTTCACCAACCGTTTTTAAAATTAATCTTCGTCTTGTTCCCAAGGATTTTCTAAATTGGAAAGTAACGCAACTTCTGATTGGCTAAACCAAACGGTTTAGCTAAACAGAAGCTGCGTTACTTTCTAAATCTAGAATTAGACAAAGAATCCTCTTAAGAATGGCTGTTGAATAGGAGCCCTTTTTTTTTTTTTTTTTTCCCTCAGACATGCCTTACTTAGACATGTATATGGATGCTATACATGCACTATACAAGAACGTGTTTTGCTATCTATGTGAAAAAATGGTGGAAGGTCCAGTCCTCTGTCTAGATGAGGACGATATAAACAGAAGTTATTCGACAGGAATTTCCAGACTTCTGAATCTGCATGACAATGTCGCAGAAAAGAAGCCAAACAGTGTATGCGGAGAGGACGAGACTTGGAATTATTTCAAGGTAAGACAGAAAAGTTAAGACAGCTGAAGTTTGATAGTTCGATCAATAGGGGAGACCAAACAAACAAACAAAAAATAACATGTATTGCACGGACATGTATTCAAAATCGTCTGCCTCGGATACGTTTTGGTGAGGGGGCTTTATTTGATCTTAACCCTTAGAGCGCCTTTCAAGACTATAGTTGCCTTTGCGGCCAATGTAGATCAAGATCAGGCTGCACAAAAAGTGCAGCCTGATCTTAGATCTACACTGTCCGCTTTGCTGAGACACTAGACATGAAAAATGACCACAAAATTGCAAGTATCTTGGTGTTATTCTAGACTGAAAATGTCCATTGGGTTTATTTGGCACTTTAAGGGTTAAGTTATAAGTTACATGTACGTGCTTCGCAAGCTGTACCTCTGCATTTTCTACCTAACCCTTATGCTGCTATATATAATTGTGTCATGCTCTGTGAAAACGGGGTTAAATGCATCTGACTGCGCCCTGCTGTCATGGGTCAAAACTTTTTGCTATTTGTAAATTTTCTGCATATTCAAGGATCATTCTAGTAGATCATTCTACTTGGTTGTTAGACAAAATTGGGTTTATTGGTTATCTGACGACTTGCTTGGTATAAAGCATCGCGGAGATGCATTAACCCTTTACCGCACAATGCCGCCTTTTAACGATCCTGGGAAAGAAGCCTTTTGAAAACATTGTGGGAAAAGGAGAAAATGCTGGTAACCAGCATTTTCTCCTTTTCCCGCAATGTTTTCTTTGCTATCAAAGAAGAATTTCATCATTTGAGCCACATTGATATTGTCGTCTACAAATGCTTTCAATTTGGACAAGGCTAAAATTTTGTCTTCTGGCAAAAAGGTTAAACCCCTTTCTGCGCAAGCGTGCTCCTCAAATTGATTAAACTTAAACAGCTCTCTCTCTCTCTCTCTCCTAAATAAATGTCGCCATATCAGACAGTGTAGATCAAAGATCAGACTGCACATTCTGTTCAGTCTGATCTAGAACTACACCGTCGGTAAAAGTGCTTCGAGTCGCCCTTTGAAGTCGAAAGTTTACAAAAAAGCCTTTATGACTTTCTTAAGGTACTTTGATTTTTATCTGGGTTATTTTCATCCACCTTACCACCTTACCACCCTCAACCTGAAATTAACCTTTCGGCTGCTAAGCGCGACTCGGAGCGCTTTTGCGAACAGTGTAGATCAAGATCAGACTGCACAAAAGGTGCAGTCTGATCTTAGATCTACCCTGTCTGATACGGTAGTTTTCCGGTGAAATCTACTTTGAAATCGGAATATCTGGATTTTTACTATTGAATGGAACTTTACGTTTCATTATGTGGCAGCTTACGGGTTATTCTAACGCCGCATTACATTCATGTAGTAATGCACAATGAAGAGTTGGCCCAGTTCTTACCGTGCATGCCGTCTGGGACCTTCTTCCTCCCCCAACCATTATAAATTCAAAAGACATCTGATTGGCTCTAAACTTTTGTCTGCAACAAGCACAAGAGCAGTATAAATTTAGAATGGTTAACGAAAACGAGTCCTGTTTATCTCTGCATAGCTGTATCAGCTGGCTTTTGAACTACTTTTTAGTCCTGGTCATAGGCGTAGCCAGGGTTGAAATATTTATACGCACAGTGAGCTGTATAATGATGTTTGCTCGACAAAATGACGTCTCAAGAAACGTCACCATTTATTTTAAAGCATAGAGGAATTCCCTAGTCGTCAATGCATCAATTAATCCCATCTGTTTAGTTTGAAAAGGGGCACAGATCGAGAGAAAAACTGAATACATGTATAATGAAATTATGAGATTGTGATTTACAACTTTGGTCGTGGACTTAGCGCGTAATGGGCGCTACTCCCTTGCTATTCTGAAAATATATACGTAGGTCTAGATGGCAATTTGCGATTGGTATAAAATGTGCATGCTTACTTTGCAGGTCTTTTTAGCGCCCTATTTTGTGTATGCTTACTCTGCAGGACTTTTTAGCACCCTATTTGTCTGGCAATTTATGACACTATATAAAAAAACTGCTATCTTTAAGTGGCCCGCAACATGCGAAAATGAGACCTTCGGACATTTGCGTAAAGTGTCGTGCCGGAATAGCCTGCGCAATCCACGCAGGCTAATCCGAGACGGCACCTTACGACTGCATAAGATTTTTTCATACAGTAGACTTTCGTGAAACAGAAAATCGCACAAAAACGGGTATTATCGTCTCGGATTACTCACAGACTGCACAGGCTGATCTGGAACGACACACTTTTACGCATATGTCCGAAGGCCCCTTTTCGTGTGTTGCACGCCAAATGATAGCCCGCGACGTTTACTCACACGTAACACATAGATATGATAGGGATAATTCTTTTCTTGTAGTAATGGTAATTAAATGTGAGCCATGCTCTGGCAAAAGGGAGCTTAATACATCTCCGTTATGCATTGTAGGAAGCAAGTCATCACATGATTATGAATCCAAAAAGTCCATTTTTTTTTCTAACAACCAAGTGAATCATGCGGTACACCGGTCCTTTGACATGTATAAAATTGATTCATAGCAAAAAGCTTCGGCCCAGGTCAGCCTGATCTGAATCAATACTTTTTGCAGATGCAAACAGAGCATGGTTCAAATTTCTTATGCGTAACTCTATATAACTCATGAATGCAGAGTCTACATGCAGTTTCAACCACAGCATTTTTCGCAGGAAATACTGCTTTTCCAAATATGAACTAGATTTAGACGTTATTCTGAAAAAAAAAAGAAAAGAAAAGGTATGGGCCATGCTCTGCCAAAGGGGGCCTTAATGCATCTCCTTGATATATTATACCTATCAGGCCATCACATAATTATGGATCCATAATAGCCACTTTTTTTAACAGCTGACTTTATCTTGGGGTAGAATGGTTCTTGGACATCGAGTAAATTGACCAATAGTGAAAAGTTTCGGCCCAGGTCAGCCTGCGCGGACTGCGCAGGCTGACCTTGGTCGATGCTTTTCCCAGGTGCATTAACTCCCCTTTTCACAGAGCAAGTATATAACCGATCATTTCTCTTTTGAACGGTACACAAAACAATGGATAACAAGAAGCAATCGCTGGCATGCTTATCTTTTTAATGATATCTCTTCATGTAGAACAATAAAATAGTTTCAATATTCATATCTCAGTACCTCAGGATACATCGTCTATCTATTCTTACAAGATCTTTCTTGTTCCTCGTTTCAGAAAAGATGCACAGCGCTGCTCTGTCCTCCGTATGAAGCGGTTTCATACGGTCAGTGCCGTCCTATATTCAAACCGAGCTCTGTTAACATACGTCTACGCTTGATATTCTTTTTGTCCAACTCTGTCGTTATACCAGGATCCATAAATACGTATAACGAAAGCGTTGAGAAACACTACCTTCGCAGACTTGCGGGGTTTTACAAGGATGCTAACTGCAGCCTACTCTCTCTGTTCATCATGGCTCTAAGAAAAGTAGATACAGCTGAAGTATTTGCAGTCGAAGTCGAGATGAATTTGAAACTTCTTGATGATCAGTCTTTTGATGTTTTGACAGACAGTTTAAGGGAGCGGTCCTCTTGGGCAGAGGTCTGGCTGGTCAACAATATGGTCGTGAAAACGAAAGGAAAACTGGACGTTTATGAAAGCCGATATCGAGATGATAAGACGGTAGATTTCTCATCATTGTTTACTCTGGCTTCAGTCAAAGTTACAGAGCCTGTTCTCCAACGCTTTTTCTTGTGTCCCTATCTTGCTCTCAACCCCCAAGAGTACAGGGCGATTATCAACAAACTTGCAGGAGCAAACGGAACGAATGACAAACCTAGCACCTTTTCTCTGTTAACAGAGACACCAAGCGGGTTTTTTGTCCTATCAAAGACCAGAGTCGCAGTGTGTATCGACACATATCAGCGGATTTACAATACGGCCAGTGGGCTGCACGTATTCGAATTTCTTCTTGCTTTTGTGATATTGTACGTTTTGTGTATAAAATAAAGATTAAGGTTCTTCTCCAGAATTCCAAGACTAGACACTCAAACAAAACAAAAACGAAATTAAGTTTGAAAATCGAAATTTCAGGAAAAAAAAAAAATCGGCGTGATCGTTCGCCAAATAAATATGCCGTATCTGGACAATCTCTCTTGTATTTCTTTACACCGATTATCCCTTTTTTTTCGGCATAGCTGAATGTGATGGCTTTTGACGTACTTCTTGGTACTGATAAAGAATGAATAGATGGTAATTTGCGATCGGTAAAAAATATATACATATACATGTTTATTCGGCGGACCCCTGCTGGCGTATTTGCTCAAACATTTATAAACCACTATTAACAAGCGTTGCTACTGCTTGTCGATACCCCGGGGCCTTGATTCACACCATAGCAAAATAATGTAGTAGAGAATGATTCTTTTGTTGTGCTTTTTGGGAATTTAATATGTTCATAAGCGTTACCAAAAAACCCTATTCTACTTTTCAACAAAATGAAAAACAGTGAGAAAAAAGAACAATTGCTCGTGAGGTTACTTTTCATCATCTTACTTTATATTGAGCCACAAAAGAGTTTCAATATTCATATTCCAGTATCTCTTAAATGTCTATCTGTTTTGTAAAGATAATTCTTGTTTCACATGGTTTTACAAAAAACATGTGAAGTTAAATTTGAGAATGTATCAAACGGACATTGAGGACTTTAACACGGGTGAGAGATAAAACACGTTCAACAGCAAACTTGCGTACATGAAAAATACTCTTGACAATCAATACTTTGACGTCTTCATAGCCAAATGTTGTAAAATGACTGGTTTTTTTTTTTTGTCTCCATCTGAGATTGTGAAATGAAAAAGTAGAGCGGCATATACGTATGTGCGAGAACTACATTTACCTCATCGAAACATATGCGTCATGCTCTGTTAGAACCACTTTTGTAATGAAACGGCTATTTGTAATAAAATTTTCAACTTCGCTATATTCCGTCAATATTCAACCATATACTTCAAAACCAACATATATATGGATGATTTTAACCAAAAACTGTACAGAAAGGTCATGAAAGGTGGGAAAAATTGCATTTGAAAATTTATACAAATAACCGTTTTATTACAAAAGTGGTTCTAACAATGCTCTGTGAAAATGGGGTTTAACCCTTGATCACACAGCAAATATTTAGTCTCGTCCACACTGAAAGTATTTGCAGGCAATAATTTAGATGAGGCTAAAATGATAGCATCTTTTTCTGAAAGAGCAGAAAATACTGAGGGAATTGGAGAAAGTGCTGATTAACAGTGTTTCAAATGCCTTCCTTTTTCAGGTTCGTGAAAACTCGGGATTTGTGGTAACTTAATGCATCTGCAATAATTTAGATGAGGCTAAAATGATAGCATCTTTTTCTGAAAGAGCAGAAAACATTTTAGGAACTGGAGAAAATGCTGATTAACAGCATTTTCTCCTTTCCGACAATGTTTTCAAATGTATTCCTTTTTCAGGGTCGTGAAAACTTTGGATTGTGTGGTAACTTAATGCATCTGCAAAAAGTACCGACCGCAGGCTGACAAGTGTCGAAACTTTTTACTGTTTGTGCATCCTCTGCATGTATAACCAAGTACCATTTTACGCCATAATTATCTCGGTTGTTAGTCAAAATGGATTTTTGATCCATTATTATGTAATGACTTGCTTGGTACAATGCATCACTGAGATGCATTAAACTCACATTTCCCAGGGAATCGCTCTTACATATCAGCGACGTAGCTGCCTGTACGCAAAAACGCAGAACTTTGCGGACTCTTTGGAAAAAGAAAAAGAAATAAAAGACAGACAATTTTACCAAAAACGTCACCTGAGGCCTCCAAATAGCTTAAAACTACAATTAAAAAAATTCTGGGGGAGGCACTCTAGACCCCCTTGGAAAAATCATCCTCTCCCGTCTCGGCACTTCGCGCCTTGAATAATAATACTTTATTTTGGACAGGCTACACACCTGTACATCTTGTTCTTATCAAGCCAGGGGCGCAAGACGATACTATTTCTTCACTATCTGAGACTGTGAATTAAAAAAGTAGTACGATAAATACGTCATCACAGGATTCATTGGTGGAAATCCGATGGCAAAAGGAGACACTACTACTCTCGTCACAATATGATATTGTGCAATGAGAAAGTAGAACCGTAGATGTAAATGCCACGTTGCAAACTGACCTTTCTGCAAACGCGAGGTTGGCACGCTCACCTTAGTAACACGGTATCCTCGTTGCTATGTTTGACAAGTTATTCAGAAAATGTACATATGATCCCTAGATACAGAGACAGCATTCTGTTATTTTTGCAAGGTGGAAGTTCAATGGCTTCAAAAGAAAATACTCTCGTCACAATATGAGATTGTGAAATGAAAAAAAATTACAATCTATACGTTTAGCAAGATCTGAAATTACGTACACCTCATCACCTTCTCTGAAAGACTTTCCAATGACGAGAGAGGAAGAGTACTCTGCTTTTGATGTGGACTTTTTTTTTTTCAACCGTCAATTCCGTTTAATACCTATAACCCATCGTAATAATCCAGATGGATTTGATCGACGGACCACCATAGGTTTGCCGAATGATACAACAACATGCTACATGTTTTGGCCGAAAATACATCGCTTTAGCATTATTAAAATTGAAAAGCTCCACTTTACAAAAAGAAGACTCGAGTCACAATTTTCTATCGAAATATTTCGAAATAATTTACGTTGGCAAAGTTTGTACATTCATTTTATACGGTCAATCATTTCCTTTGGCAGATTTCACCGACATGTACATAGATGTGAATAACTTTACTGTTGTTGTTGATGTCGTTGATATCGATTTACATGGGCGTCGCCATGTTTAAGATCACGTGACTGACTGTACTTCAAAAAAGATCCTTGATATGGACGAGGTTAGATGTAGTTATGGAAACGGCCCAGATAGAACGAAAGGGTTCACGAATCAAGTAAAGGTGTCACACCACTGGGCTTTTGCTACATGAAAAATAGATTGAAAATCACCATTTTTGGCCCTCTGCTGGACTTTTATTGGCAAAGCTTTGCTGTTTGTCTCTATCATATATAGGTCCAGTGGTCTACACAAAAAGTGAAAAATGGCACTTCAAACGATTGCGCATTTTGCAATTTCATCTCAAACACAACTACCCTTGAAATCACAGTGAACAAAGGTTTTTTCAGGATGTAGGCCACGCTCCTTTCTGTTGCCACAGGCACAAAATAGTTTCCCATGACATAACAAACTTGCAATCAGTTACCAGGACGACACATACGGCGACAGTACTGAGTAAATACCTCGGCGTTTTCTTCGAAAACAGCCTAGCTTTAAGCAAGAGAAAGATCTACAAAAGATTATGCTCAGGTCAACATTTATTGAAGCAATTTTCAAACATAAAGCTCCATACTGTGAAAAGAACTTTGTGCATTTTTTACATTATATATGAATAGGTAATTTCTTACTTCCCGTAATAAACTTTTCAGCAGAAGACTTTCACAAGATCTTGTAAAAAATTGCTAACCAACATGAACAAAAGTTTTATAGACCTTCATGAATCTGAAAAAAAAAAGTGGTAAGGAGACAAAGCTCATTATGAGTCATGTCTCCTTTTACCACAATGTTTCCAAAAGTGGTCTGCTAGAAGACGAGAAAGTCATCAGTATACCTGTGGTATCATTTTGATGTGCATTATGTTTCATACGACTCTGTTAACCCGTTACCAGACAACAAAATTTTAGACTCATCCAAATTGATAGCATTTTCAGACGACAAAAGAAAAGTGGCACAAGTGACAGAGCTTACCTTTAATAGAGAAGAATACATTGTAGGAAAACGAGAAAATGCTGGTTACCAGCATATTCTCCTTTTCCCACACTCCTTTTTCCATAATGTTTTTTTGAACGCTGTCTTCCTCTGGGTCGTTAAAACTTGGAATTGTGTGGTGAACGGTTTATCATAAATACAGCGTGCATACAAAATATAAAACATCATCTGGTACATTGTATCCAAGGGGAAATTGCCACTTATGAGTAATGTAGAAAAATTGTGCAGAGTTGGAAATTTCTCTATTTTCTCCTTTTACCCACAATGTTTTCCAAAGCTGTCAACTGCAAGGGTAGTGAAAGTCTCATTTGAACAGTAATGGGAAAAAACAAGGCACTGGAACAAGTCCAGTCTCTATGTATCACAGTATATATGCATGGAAAAATCAGAACATAAAATTTTCACAACAGAAACAACAACAAAATAATGTTTCAACAAATTTATACAGAACAGTTTGCAATTAAGATGAGCAAAAACACTCTTGCATGAAATGTCTGCCATAAAGCACAGAATTACAACAACTTATCACCCAGTAAAACAAATTTGTAGCACATGGCTTTAACAATGTACAATAAGACAGGATAATTGGAACTGTTTAATATCTATAAAACATGCATGCATGCTTTTTGTCTGACACAATGTTTACATATGCAATCAACTGTAAAAAGAAAACTAGAGTTGCACATATTCGTGCCAATGCCTTGCTGCAGATGCTTTTTCAGTTAAAAAGTTTTGTCTAAAAAGGGTATTAACTATATTAGAAATATTTTGAGGGTAATCTGCCCTTCTGATATTGGTCCCTCTTTTGATAGTTAAAGAACCAGCCTAAGTTTGAGGTAAGTATATTCAGTAATGACAGAAAAATTAGAAAATGTCAAAGTTCTCACACAACGATGAAGTAGAAGTACAGGACACAGACAACGGAGCTATGACAACAGCTTGATATTTTCTTCTCCAACAGCCAAACAGAAATGGTGTCTATAGAAGGTAATAAGTTATTTTGCAAAACAATACTGAATGAGGAATGAGTCTTTAGGTGCCTGATATGTTTATTTCTTACAAACTGATTGAACTAGTAATATTTTAGATCTGTACATTTTGACAAAATTATCAAATTATTGAAAACATTTGCAGACAAAAAAATATAATCTGGCTAAATGATGACTTGCATATGAAACAGTAAAATATAAACTGGGAAAAGGAGAAACACTGGTTACAAGCATTTTCTCTTTTTCTCACAATAGTTGTTACAGTTTTTTTTTTTTTTTTTTTCTCTGGGTTGTTCTATTATCAGATTATTTGGTTAAGGGTTAATACTATTAACAATTCTGAGTTTGCTATAAGTGAAAACTATAACATTAAATCTTTCATTCAATCTTACTTAAAAAAATTCGATTGTATTGTAGAATAACTGGGTTTAAATCGCATCTTATACATCATTACATCTTCAGTAATTTCAGTGCTTTGAAATCTATGAAAGTATTGTTAAAGATTGAAATAATCATATATTCATGGAATTTTACACATTACCTTTGGCGGTCAGTATTTTGCATCATCTGATTTTGAAAACATTGTGCCAAAGGATAAATTGTTCATGATAAAGAATTTTTCATTTTGTCAGAATGAATTCTCATATTGATGGATGGATTTGTGAAATGACCCTTGATTCAAACTGATTATCCTTAATTGATAAGGATGCTGTTACCTCAATCGCAACTTGCAAAATTTTATACTCATCTAAATTGAAAGTGCTTGCTGAAGACAAATTTGACCCAAATGATGGATTTGCATTTGAAAGGGAAGATAATTATGTTAGAATAAAAGACCAGCATTTTCTCCTCTTCTCACAATGTTTTCAGGGGCAAATCTGCATGAAGGAAAGGTAAAATTTAACAATCAAATATGCTTACAAAAGTCTTTTTTTTTTTTAATGATGAAAAAAATTATCAAGGATATGTCTGTTTCTTTGAGGATGTGTGGGGAAAAAAGATTCTAATGCTTATCAATGCAGGAAACTCTATTGTAAAACTAGACAAAATACAAAGAATTCTAAATTTGAGCTGTCACAAAACATGACCTCATACCCCCACTCAGTGCACTGGTACAGACAACAGAATGTGTAAAATCTAACATAAAGTATCCAAATGTCTTTGTTCAAGGAAAGATAACTCTTGAATACTTTCTTCTTTACCACACCACAAGATTTTTTAGGCTTGTCCAAATTGAAAGCATTTGCTGACATCCATGGTAAATGTGGTTCAGATGATTGGACTTTTTGTTAAAAGGTGAGAAAACATTCTGGGAAAAGGAGAAAATGCTGGTTACCAGCATTTTCTCCTTTTCTACAATGTTTTCAGAAGTGTTATGATTCAGTGTTGTTAAACCTAGGGATTGTGTGGTAATGGGTTAAAAGGATACAAAAAGCAATAAAAAGGATAAAAAGTTAACAATGACATCACATGGGCTTTTAATACTGAAATTCGCTATGTACCCTCTCTCATTAAAGGCCCTATAGATTCCAAAAATAAAACAATGTGGGTGCTAAAATGTATTTAAATTTGATTCATACCATTTTAAAGTATGTAAATCATTGTGAAGATGACAATCTGTTACTGTATGGTCGGTCCATGTGTTAGTCACTGGCAGAAAAATGAAATCTAAAACTTGATTTACAGTTGCCAGGTTGCTCTATCTTTTGTTTACCCTTTACCTGATTTGAAAATTCATTTTTCTGACATGGTCCATTGCTTGGTCCAACCATATAGTAACAGACTGTCATCTTCACAGTATTTTCCATACTTTTAAATGGCATGATTTAAATTTAGATGTATTTCACCACCCCCATGTTTAGTTTTGGCAGCTATATACAGCCTTTAAACCGTAGAGGATAACCATATGTACATGTATTTAAAAGTTCTTCCTGAATGAAGAAAATACATTAAAAGATACAAAAAAAAGTGTTTTATAATTTTTTGTTTGGGCTTTGCGAAAAATAAATCAGAAATGCACTCACAAAACATAATTTTACCATTTCTATATTTTTTAAAAGCCTACAAAAAGAACCCTATGTAAATAGGTAAAAAGTATTTTGAGCTGCAGTCTGTGAAAATGGGGCTTGATGTATCTGCAAAAAGTATCGAATCATGTCAATCTGTGCAGACTGTACAGGCTGACACGGATTGAAACTTTTTTGCTTTTTGTAACTTTTCTGCATGTCCAAGGACCACTCTTCCTCTAGGTTCAATCACTCGTCAGACTAAATGGCTTTTAACCCTTTACCGCACAATGATGCCTTTTAACGCCCCTGGGAAAGAAGCCCTTTGAAAACATTGCGGGAAAAGGAGAAAATGTTGGTAACCAGCATTTTCTCCTTTTCCCACAATGTTTTCTGTCCTATCAAAGGAAAATTGCACTATTTGAGCCACACTGAAGTTGTCATCTGCAAATGCTTTCAATTTGGACAAGGCTAAAATTTTGTCGTCTGGTAAAGGGTTAAGAATCCCTAATTATGTAAATGACTTGCTTGATATAACGCATCACGGAGATGTATTAAGCCCCCTTTTGCCAAAGCATGGCTCATTTTTTAATACTGATGGTTGTAAATGGTAACAACACTCTAATTGTCTCTTTAACACAAAATCCTGTCTTTTACCATCATGGGGAAGGAGGCCTTTGAAAACATTGTGATAAAAGGAGAAATTGCCAGCATTTTCTCCTTTTTCCACATTGTTTTCTACACTCTTTAAGACAAATTCAATCATTTGATTCGTTATCTGCAACAATTTTTTAATCTAAACAAGTCCAGAAATGGTAAAGACATTACTTGCTGTAAATCTTAAAGGCTCAATACCAGTCATAGTTGGCAATCTTAACGCTTATCCTGCTAAATAACTTGAATGAATTTTTCAAACCGGTAGTAAACCCCGAATAATGCTATATCAAACTTATTTTTGGGAAAAGAATACCTCCTTTCCGGTCAGTGTAGATCCTTGATCAGACTGCATGTTCTGTGCAGTCTGATCTTGATCTACACCATCCAGAAAAGGTCAGTAAGTCACGCTTAGCAGCCGAAGGGTTAATTCCAGTTTTGATATTCATTGTTCTGTCAGTGCCTGGAACCTTGACTAACCATATGTTAACAGATTGTTGGACTTACAATAAACACTATACTTTTAATTGGTATGAATGAAATTCATCTGTGTTTAATACACTGAATTGCTTAGATTTGGCATAGATCTATTGGGCCTTTATTAGTGACAGGAGAAATTTCTGCATAAAACAAAATCTATTCACCATAACACACCAATACAACAATTTGTGATAGTAAAGAATTTTTCTGTTCTTGAGCTTGATAGTAACATGTCTCTAAAGGGGCATGAAACAAGATTTCCCTTAGTCTGGATTACCTGCCCCTACCACTACATTATAGGGTCAGGCAAAGTGCAATAATGGCAGCCTCCATGGCATCCTCAAATGTAGCCCTACATGCTTTGCTGTTTTTCCCAATTTCACATGATCCAGTTTGATCAGTGAATAAAATGAGATCAATTTTGTACAAAATATACATTATCGAATCTAAAACATGCTGTTGGGGTATGGTTTTAACATAAATTTGACTATGAATCATTTTAAAAGTAGCCCTGTTTTCAGACATTATATCGGTCTACTGACATTTCGGATACTTAAAGCATTTCTGATTTGTAGTTTTTCCTCGCTAAATAAGAACGACAATTAAAAAACTTCACTGCCATTACTTTGTTTCAATCGACCTGTTTTGAATGCAGCCTATGATCCGATTTGATCAAGTGAAATAACAATATCCCCTTACCTCTGCATATTATCAACGGGGGCCGCCATTATTGTGCTTTACCTTACGCACTCTTGTAGTATGGCGGGATACCAGACTAGATTTCCGTTTGCAACTTTTTGTAGCAAATCTTAACAAAGACTACTAATTTCTATTTGCCTGCAAAAATGGCTTTGAAATTAAAGCATTGACTGAAATATATGTACAAAAACAGGAGGAATTACCAAGTTTTTTATATTATTGTCAAATTTCCTACTCCATTACTTAATGATATAGCTGATATAGTATAAAAACGAAAGATATATTTTCAACATGGTGAAATATCATTGAGCATTATAGCTGAGTTGGTAGAGTTGACAGCTATGATTTTGAAACTTGTGGGTCCAAGTCTCACCAGAATCATTTTTTTTTTCAGTGTATTTTTTCCCTCAACTAAGGTAAGCAGTCATGCCCTCATGGTATTTCCTTAAGGGTCAAGGGATAAGATCTGGTCAATGCCCCTTTAAAGCAAGTACCTCAGTGATACTGAAAATATACTTGCTTAACACAGGTGCTTAGTACAGGTACATTTTAACACATATGCCTTCATTTGGACCCAAATTTAATATCATGCTAGCTTAATACAGGTTGGCTGCTTAACAAAGGTTGGCTGCCCAATACAAGTCACTAAAACATTTTTTTCTGTATGTTTCATCATCTCCTAAGTTAAAGTTGCGCTGACCACTTTGAAAAAAGCCTTGTAAAATATGCATAATTTAAACACTGATTAGAGTTTGATACATGAAAAATTAAAACATTTTGCTGTGGAAAAAAAAGTAGAAATTGCTTGTTTAAAGTTCTGTATGTTGCAAGTTGGTCTACTGCTAGACATGACTTCAGACGCACTTGTTGAAGGTAAAAGTTAACCCTTTTAGGCTCCTTTCACTACTTTACTTCCCTCTTTGGCCAGTGTAGATCAAGATCATAGTCCACAAAACATGCAGTCTGATCTTTGATCTAAACTTCGCTTTGCTGACACATCCTTGCCATGGGCTACACTAACCCTTTACCACACAATCCCTAGTTTTAACGACCCTGAGGAGGAAGGCTTTTGAAAATGTAGGAAAAGGAGAAAATGCTGGTAAGCAGCATTTTCTCCTTTCCTACAATGTTTTCTACCCTATCCAATATATAAATCACTATTTAAGCTACAGTTAATTTATCGTCTACAAAATTAACGCTTTCAGTTTGGTCAAATCTAAACTTTTGTCAACTGGTAGGGAATTAAGACAGCTTGTATCACACAGTATAAGGTAGAGAGCAGAAAAATCACTTTCAAACACAAACAATAAACTTGGTGTGTAGAAAGAATATGTACAACATAATCATAGTGCATAGACTGACAATAAAAAAAATATAGAAAATGTTTTCAGTCCTTCAGCAAAGAATTCTGCCATCAAAAGAATACACCCAAGAACCCTAGTGGGTATGGGCGATTGCAATGGAACCCTTTCATTTGTCGATACTTACCCTGGGTAACACCTAGTATAGTAAATAAGGAAATGTCAGGTAAAGTATTGTTTATATAACAGATATAAGTCAGCCTTGTTCTGATCAATGGCACTGCATGCAGTGCAAATGCTCAGCTGTAGGAGCTTTTCAACTGAAAGTTCTAAGTTAAAAAAGGGGCATAAATGATAAAAAAAATTGTTAAAAGTTACCTGCTCTTTGGTTACTGCCTTCCTCACAAGCCAAAGTTTGAATAAAATTTCTTTAGTAATAGCAGAGATATGAGAAAATGTCGAGGCTTTCACCTGTTGATGATGCAGACGACAAAAGGAATACAAGAATATATCCATCTTTTTTTACAAAAAAGCCAGGCTAAAAATTTGTCATTTGCAAATGTCTGACATACTGACAAATCTGTGATTTTGTTGTCTAGCAGAGAGTTAAAAAAGGTACAGGATAATCTTTCCTACCTTGTGTAAAATAATACTGACGATAATAAACACTGACATTCAGAACAAGAGGAAGAACGACATAGGTATGCAAATATTATGCAAACATTTTCAACAAAGTATAACGGTCTAATAATGATTTCAAATGTAAGGCACTTATTCATCCATTGGATAAACAGCTTGTGCACCTTTTAAATTATACCTTTGATTGCATAAAAAATACTGTAGTAGAAATAAAGATTGGTAACAGACTTACATGAACAGAGAAAAAAATACAAATACTGAATGATAATTTTCTTTCTTCACAAAACTTTAAAAAAAAAAAATCTGTATAAAATATGCATTGTTATACATGTAAAATCTACAGTTTTATCACTTCTATTATTTTTATTGATTTAAGATTCTATCAAGTTTATAATTATCATTTATTGATGTAACCCTTTACCACACAATCCCGACTTTTAACAACTCTGAGATTGAGGCCTTTTGAAAACATTGTGGCCTTTTGAAAACACTGTGGGAAAATGAGAAAATGCTGGTAACCAGCATTTTCTCCTTTTCCCACAATGTTTTCTATCCTATCGGAGAACTGAAGCTCACTTGTATTAATCTGAATTTTTCACTTGCTAATGTTTTGAATTTGGGAGGGTATAAAATTTGTCATGTGGGAAAGGGTTACGATTTTATTTATATGCATGGAAGATCATTCAGCAGTTACATACCTTTACTCATAATTTATAAATTCAAAAATACAAACAGAACAAAATATTTAATAATACTATATTTAGATAAATTAGTAATTTCATAACTATAAATAGACAAAAATTATTCCACCTTATTTGCAATAACCTCCTCCAGTTTGTTGATTTGATTAAATGGATTACATGGCGGTACCAGTGTGACCATTTTAGACATCGTGCCATCCCGCTTGAAATTCTGACTGGTTGCAGAGACGGGTAATTCCCTGAAATGAAATCCAACCAGAATATTTAACCCTTAGGCTGCTAAGCATGACTCAAGGATCTTTTGCTGACAGTGTGGATCAAGATCAGACTGCACAGAACGTGCAGTCTGATCTTTGATCTACACCGTCCGATAAGGAGATAACTTTTCCCAAAAGATACCTTTGAAATACATGTAGCAAAATTTGGATTTTTACCATTGCTTTGAAAGTTTCATTTCACCTATTTAGATAAGTGTTAATAACTGATGAAAAGGATTGCCCATTTTTGAAATTTGATAACTGTTATTTACTAAAAATACATTGGATGCAAATTTAAAAAAATATGAAAAAAAAATCAAACAAACAAATGTTTATTTGTATTCAACTGCAAAGAAGACTTGGTATAGGATCGAGAGAGAGTGAGAGTTTTGTTATATGGTGTTAAATATACTGCTTTCAACATTATTTCAGTTATGTCACGCCAGCAGTGCACCTATCCATGCCTTCCTGGAGTTTGTTTTACAAATACTATGCACAAGACTTTTTCCAAGCCGCTGGAAAGCCAGAAAACAGATGTATGCGTAGGTACACTGACTGCCGTGATATGACCTTATCTGCCAAAATAAGGTGATGACTCAAACACAAACAAACAAACAATGAGTCATGTGGAATGATTACATACTTGTGAGATTTTTGTGTTGAACTTGTACTACTAGGGGGCGCTGGGATACTGTGAGCTGGCGCATAATGCCCTCGGTATAGCGTGCATCCTTGGTAACCTGGTATATTTGGTTTACTGAAAGTAGAAGATGAATATTGTGCAACAGTTACTTCTAAAGGAAGCACCTTTCTTTTACATGATGAAATTAAATATTTACTCTTTACCACACAATCTCAAGTTTTAAGGACACTGAAGAAGATGGTTTTTGAAAACATTGTGGGAAAAGAAAAAATGCTGGTAACCAGCATTTTCTTCTTTTCCAACAATGTTTTCAATGATCTCAAAGACAGATACTGTTGTTTGTACCCCATTTTATTTGCCATCTGCAAAATTAATGCTTTCAATTTGGACGGGTCTAAAACTGTTGCATGGTAAAGAGTTAAAAAATGTTACTTGGGACCTTACATGATGCATTGATATTTGGGAAACAGCACTTTAGGCTCTATCATTCTGTGCCAATTTCATCAAAATCAGACCCAACATAGGCACTGAAATAGGCCATAAGTGAAAGATCATTGTAGTAGTAATTTTTTTTTTCTTTTTCAGTTTTCTGAATACAATATTTCTTCACTCATGATCTTTTCTTCCCATAACAATATTTCTTAACTAATGATCTTGTCATTCTAAGCCAACGGTACATGGCTTTTGAATAATGATATAGAGAAAAGATTGTTGGCATTTTGGATTGCAAAAGTTTATGTCTATCAAGAAAGGTGTACAAATTTCATCTGATGAGCCGAAAGCAAATCGGATAAAATTCTGGAGCTGGGTCCGATAAACGTTCCAAATCCAACACAACAACCATTTGTTCATCCTTTTTCTCATTTATAATCCATATCTTACAACATTAAATATTTCTCTTAACCCTTTACCACACAACCCCGACTTTTAACGACCCTGAGAAAGAAGCCTTTTGAAAACATTGTGGGAAAAGGAGAAAATGCTGGTAACCAGCATTTTCTCCTTTTCCCACAATGTTTTCTAACCTATCAATGACAAATTTCATCATTTGGACCACCTTCAATTTGTCGTCTGCAAATGCTTTCAATTTGGGCTAATCTAAAATTTTGTTGTTTGGCAAAGAGTTAAAATATTGTACATATCCACCCCCTTTTTTTCATGATGAGGATAAATGGAGATTGTGTAGAGCGTTCTTTTTCTGGATATGCAGCTGCAAAAATGACATCATGAATGCTATTGATTACGTGATAAATGTGACTTTTATCCTTGGAAAAACATTGTGGCAAAGACAACACAATTAATATATCTCTTGTTTTAATGTTTAAACATGACAGAAGCAGAAAAAGTGTGTTCAAATGTTGTAACTATTTACGGAAATTTAAGATTCAGCAAGACTGAACTTTAATGCTCTTTTTGAGATGCTTTTTAAAAACAGTCCGAGCAAACCATCTGTGCACCTTTACTGTCACATGATCAACTGACTGCAACTGACATAAAAATATACAGCACCCTGTGAACAGGTGGAAATTGCTACAAATGATGACATAAAAGACTTTAATTGTGGACCTTACAACAAAAGTTTGGACTTGTCCAAATCCAAAGTATTTGAAGTATTTGAAGACAACCCATGAAATGTGGCTCAGATGATGAAAAAGGTTTTTGAAGGTTTTTGGTAACCAGCATTTTCTCCTTTTCCCACAATATTTTCGAAAGCCTGGTTCTTCCACTGGGTCATTTAACCCTTTACCGCACAATGCCGCCTTTCAACGCCCCTGGGAAGGAAGCCTTTTGAAAACATTGTGGAAAAAAGGAGAAAATGCTGGTAACCAGCATTTCCTCCTTTTCCCACAATGTTTTCTACCCTATCAGAGAATAATTGCACTATTTGAGCCACACTGAAATTGTCGTCTGCAAATACTTTCAATTTGGACAAGGCAAAAATTTTGTCGTCTGGTAAAGGGTTAATCTTGGGATTGTGTGTTAAAAGGCTAAAGTCTTAGATCTGTACTATTAGTTGTTTTGCAAGATATTCATCTGGTTTGTCATTGTGCTTTTTAACCCTTTACCACACAAGTTTTAACGACCCAGGGGATGAAGGCTTTTGGAAACAATGTGGGAAAAAGAGAAAATGATGGGAAGCAGCAATCCAGCATATTTCTCTTTTTTTTCGATAATGGTTTCAAAATTTTCACAGAAAAAAAAAGCACACTTTTAGCCACATCTAATTTTTAGTCTGCAAATGCTTTGAACTTGGACAAGTCCAAAATTTTGTCATTTGGTAAAGAGTGAACAGAGTGAATACGTCCCTTTAATAGATTTGGCTCTTTTTATCATAAAACATGAACTGTCAAAAAAGAGTTACTTATTTCTTTACCACACTATCTTTTGACCATCCTGAAGAAGAGTTTTTAAAACATTGTTGGAAAAGGAAAAAACGCCGGTGACCAGCGTTTTCTCCTTTTCCAACAATACCATCTACCGGCTCCCTTTCAAAGACAATCCCATCATTTGAACCACGTTCATTTTATCTTTATCAAATGCTTTGAATATGGAAGAGTATTTATGAATTAAATCTCCTATTATTGTGGCACTGACACATTTCACTGCTTGTAGAATAATTAGCGTCTTGCCTGATATTTTTCTGTTGCAAAAAACATGCAATGACATCTCATGTATATTTCTAGGATAACTGATTTTCTGTTTGTCAGTTAAGTATTCTTAATCAAAGCAAAGCAGGGGACAGCATTGACCAATTTTCAAAAAGGATTACTTCTGGTATCATCGTGGCATTGAGATGAGGCCCTGGAAGATGTACATGCTCACCCTATTTGGGTTCAAAACTTTGGCAAATGAAAATTCAGTTATTTTCAAAGTGTTGAGATGATTTTATCAAGAGTTTTGAGCAACAAATATACATAAATTCTCCTTGCCATTTTTTAAGCGAGGTTTTAAGTTGGGCATCTGTAAGAATGGAGGAAAAAAAAGGACTTCTACAGATCTATGTTTAAGATAGCATCAAATACCCCATTTTGGACCTCTTTGAATATATAATTTCTAGAGTGTTCTCTCATTTCAATAGATCAGCGAACATAAGTAAGAAAAAAATGCAGTGCCTTGAGAATAAGATTTTTATAATTAGCGAGTCAAAAATTTCATCAGGGCCTCTTATATTCATTCCCACATTTGGAAAGCGATGACATCATCATTTAATGGTTGTCTGAAATTTACATTCCTGTTTCATAAACTTCAGTAACAGGAAGACAAATTTTACAGAACTGTTATACTGATATTGCTTTTGTTACACTGATAAGGTATTCAACCTCATCTAGGGGATTGAGCTATTTTGCAAAGAGGCAAGTTTTCTTCCTGTTGGGATGAAAACTTGATTTTACTAACCATTATCAGAAAATTTGCCAAGGTAAGTTTGCAAAGTGTGTAGACTGTATCTGACCTACAAATGCTCATGTGAGGAAATCCTCAAGGAGGCGCATTTCAGCCTCACTTTCGGAGTTTGTAAATACCACAATATTGAAGAACCCATGATAATACCGGAAATGACTATATACTTGTACATACAAGCTATTGTAAATTTAATTTGTCTTTTTTCACTTTTGGCTGGTACATACATATAGAGGATATTTGTTTTTTTCGGTGAAAGATCGAAATTATTTCATCTCGTGAACATCATCGGTAATATTTTCACTCGTGGCTGCCACGAGTGAAAATATTACCGATGATGTTCATGAGATGAAATAAATTTCGATCTTTCACCAAAAAAAACAAATATTCTATTTATTTCATGCTTCTAACGCCTTTTTTTGTCGAGACTTCCATAAAAATCAGTACAAACTCCCCATGGTCGGTATTCTCACTGGTCGTACCCACGTAATATCGAAAAATATTTTCACTGCAATTTCTCGATATCCTACCGGAAAGCATGAAATAAAAATTTATATTTATATTCTCATCTATTTCATTGTATTTTCATTGTCTATAAGTGATGTTAAGCAGCACCATCAATTACATGTAACTGATTTATAGATTTGTCGGTTGATTGATTGACTTATTCGTTGATTCATTTGGAAGATACTCTCTATATATTTTTGGCTATCTGTAAACCATTTCAATTTTATTGTCAGCTGACTGACTGATTGGTTGCTTAGCCAGAGTGGTTGAGCAAGTGATTTGTCGATTGACTGATGTGAAAGTTCCTTTTATTGTTCAATGGTGACAGTCAAGTTTTCCCTCCATATACCTATACTTTCACTTCTGAAAATATCCATTTCACATTGTTCACTTAGTCACTTCCTTAATATTTAATTATAGACTGTTTGGAATTGGAAATTTAATACTGAAAGCATGACTTATGCATAGACATATATAAGAATGTATATACAATATGTATGACTATAAACAATGGCAAGTTTTTGTCAAATAAATGATGTTCTGTTCAGTTCTTAAAATTTTATCCTGTGGTAAAGAGTGTGTGACTCTAATGAGTCATAATCTGTGAAAAGGGGGCCTAAATGCATCTGCGAAAAGTATTGACCCAGGTCACTCTGCGCAGTTCGCGAGAGGCTGACCTTGGCTGAAACTTTTCACTATCAGTAAAATTTCTGTATGTTAAAGGACCAGTCTACCTTGTAATTCGGTCGGTTGTTAGACAAAATAGACTTTATGGATCCATAATCATGTGATGACTTGCTTGGTATCATGCATCACAGAGATGCATTAAGCCCCCTTTTTCCAGAGTGTGGCTCAAATATATGAGCTATGCTCTATGTAAAAAGGGGTATTATACATCTGCAAAAGGTATGGACCCATGTCAGCATGTGCAGTCTGTGCAGGCTGGCATGGATGAAAACTTTTTGCTATTTGTACATTTCCTGCGTGACTAAGATTATTCTATCTCATGATTCAGTTGGTTATTAGACAGAATGGATTTTATAGATTCACAATTTTGATATGATGACTTTGCTTGGTACACATTATGGGGATACACTTAAACCCCATTTCCCATAGTATGGCTCATACAAAGGTGAACGTCCACAGACTACCAGATGAACAGAGAGGCTGATTTGAGTTTATGTCCTAAAACATTCACCTCGGAGAATAATAAATAAGAAAAAAAATCCCTATGAAACTTACTGAGATGTCTCGCTGTACCTTGGTATCACAACACGTTTCACAGTAAAAGGTTCAAATTTCTCTTGAACGTTATCCAACTCTTCAAGATTCTCCGCACCAACTGCCCCACCATAACCAGGTATATGCTGTTTTCTTGGGGGCTGACTACAGCTACAAAGGTGAAATGTTTATTTATTATTGTTCAACCTTTTTTAATGTACCAGCAAATATCTGACTTGTGAGACATGGTGGTCATGTATGTTTACTTTCAAAGTCCAAAAAGTTCTATGCTATTTAAGGTACCTGCCAGATTATAATGCAAATTGATTCTTATTTGAGTTTGGTGGCTTATTCACTGATTGTATCAGAAAGATTGATTGATTTGTGTTTATTTGTTGTTGCCACCTGTTGCCCATATGGGCAACATCCCCTGAAGACTGTTACTTTTTTGTTATGGGGAATAGTACAAGATATAGGACAAATCCCATCCTAAGGTATGCCTGGTTCTTTAACATGCCTGGTGTATAGCACCGTCACATGGAACCTTGGTTTAGGGTCTCATCCGAAAGCCTGTTAGTAATTTTAGATAGCCAGCTATGGGGCTCAAACCCACACCCTCAAGTGACCCAAGATGATGTTTACAGGTCCTACTATCTGCTACTTGAGCTATGCGGGCTGGTCATATCAGGAAGATCCCCCCTGCCACTGGGATTAAATCCTTTAACACTCCTACCTACCTCCTCTCACTCTCAATGGGGTGATGAGTCTAGCTTTAACTCTTAAAGCACCTTTCACAAACATAGTTGCCTTTGCGGTCATTGTAGATCAAGATCAGGCTGCACAAAACATGCAGCCTGATCTTTGATCTACACTGTCTGCTTTAATGAATCATCATTGACGAAAGCAACCATGAAGCTGCAGTTATTTGGGTTGTATTTCCAGGATAAAAATATCTGATAGGTTTATTTGGCACTCTAAGGGTTAATAGTCAACTCTAGCAAACAATTTATTCTGATACCCCTGTAGGCATGGAAGCTTTCCAAAAAAAAAATATGACTGGTGATAAATACCTCTTTCAAAATTTTTTCATTCATATCACATTGACAGCTTATTTAAACTTAGGTATCCATGGTTTCACCAGCACAAAGCTAGGGCCCTGAAATGTCTTGCCCAAGGACACTTCTGTGAAAAATCAAGTGCTTTGTGTGGGGATTGAACAAAAGGCTTGTATGATTCAAATCTTAAACCTTTACCACTGAATCAACCAGGTTGATTGTATGGTATGTTGTTTAATGCCGATTTCAACATTATATCAATTATCTCGATTTCAACGTTACATTGCGGCAGCCATTGCACCCACCCATGCTTTCGTGGAGTTTCTTCCACACAATATTCTTACCACGCCACTATCCCACATAACCATCATAGAAACTATGATCAGCGGTGAGAGAGAAATGAACCCCGTCGCAGTGGTCATCATCAATCCTACGGAAGAAATTGGCCAAGCTGGGGATCGAACCAGCGACCACATTGCAAAAAATAAAGATACCCTTTAAAATGACATTTTTTGCTATAGATCTTTCATAATGCTTTTGTCATGGCCTAAATTTTGTTTTATTAAGTAATATAGTCAAGGATATCGTTCACAAACTTACAAGACAATGGCTCCATTCTTATAGTAACCATTCCTCTTCTGGAACCAATCCCATGACCTGCCTGTGTTCTGAAATATAGAAACACCTTATGAATACATAACCTCATGAAGACAAGGTATGCCTGTATTTTCAACAAGTATAGAAAGACAAAAACAAAAGAAAGACAAAAGCAAAAGATTAACTCTATGGATGAAATCTTTTGAAAATATTGCGGGAAAAGGAGAAAATGCTGGTAACCAGCATTTTCTCCTTCTCCCACAATTTTTTCTACCCTTCGAAAGACAGATTCAATCATTTGAGCCACATCTAATTTCTCATCTGTGAATGTTTTCAGTTCGGACAATTCCAACCTTTTGATGTTTGGTAAAGAGTTATTGAAGTAAACAAGTAATGTGCATCACCAAACAAACTTAACTCCTTACCAAACCTCAAAATTTTAGACTAGTCCAAATTGAAAGCATTTGCAGACGACAAAGGTAGCCCAAATGATGAAACCTGCCTTTGGTAGATTAGAAAACATTGTGGGAAAAGGAGAAAATGCTGGTTACCAGCATTTTCTCCCTTTCCCACAATGTTTTCAAAAGCCTTCTTCCTCACGGTTGTTAAAAGGCAGGATTGTGTGGGAAAGAGTTAACCATTTAACTGTTTACCCCACAATCCCAAGTTTTAAGTACCCCGGAGGAGAGGACATTTAAAAAACATTGTAGGAGAAGGGAAAAATGCTGTTTGCTAGCATTTTCTCCTTTTCCAACAATGTTTCTACCCTGCCAAAGAACTTCAGGTTATTTTGTATCACTTTTGAATTTGTTGTCTGCAGATATTTTCAATTCTGAAGGATCTGGAATTTGTCGTTTCTGTAAAGAGTTAGTTGCTTACCTGCCATTCTTTTGCAGCAGGATCATAACGTTTCAAAGTCCAAGTTTGTGAAATCATATCTGGCCTATCCTCTAATGTTGAAGTTGGGGCCCACAGTTTAGGGGCCAGCATTACGTCCCATGGTACCTCGCCATATGACCTGTGGGGGACAGAAGTGTTGGAGTAGCTAGAGTGTTAGCCTCTCATATAACAGGTACTTGGTTCAAAACCAGTTCTGAGCCAGGTTAAACTTGGAATCAGAGAGCTTAACCATTTCCCACATAATCATGAATTTTAACAACCCTGACTGAGAATACTTCTGGAAACATTGTGGGAAAAGTAGAAAATGCTGGTATACAGCATTTTCTCCTTTTCCAACGATGTTTTCTACCCTTACATAGGCAATTCAAAATTTTTTGTTATATGGTTAAAGAGATACAAGCCAAATTCAACTTTATCATCTGTAGATGTTTTGAAAGTTGAAGTTTCTAAAACTTGTTTGAAAAATGGTGAACAGATATTGATAGTGCTGAACAATTACTTACTTTTGGGTGGATGTACTGTACATGTGCTTCATTGCTAAATGATCCCTGCCCTCTCTGCTTTGCTCTGACGGAGGCTTCTGTACATACATACTCTGAATGAAAAAATCATTTTGTTTCACTAATTCTTAACCCTTTACCAAACGACAAAATCTTAAGACTCGTCCAAATTGAAATCATATGCAGACGACAAATTTAATGTGGCTCAGAAGACTGGACTTTTCTATGAAAGTTTAGAAAACATTGTGGGAAAAGGAGAAAATGCTGGTTTTCACCAGCATTTTCTCCTTTGCCAACAAACAGTAGTAAAATAGTTACAGCTCTAAACAATAATTTCAACTGATTAATAGCGACAGAAAGTCTCAGCAGATAAGATGATCAGTCTGTGAAGTTAGGATTAACCCTTTACCAAAACATCCCAGGTTTTAATGACTTAGAGGAAGAAGCCTTTTGAAAACATTTTGGGAAAAGGAAAAAATGCTGGTAAGCAGCATTTTCTCCTCTTCCCACAGTGTTTTCTGCCCTTTCTGAGACCAATCCCATCATTTGAGCCACATATGATTTGTTGTCTGCAAAATGCTTTCAATTCGAACTAGTCTAAAATTTTGTTGTTTGGTAAAGAATTACAAACATAAAGAATGGATTGTTGGTGAATACAAATTAAACCAACTCTTTACGAAACGACAAGTACTTAGAATTGTCCAAATTGAAGGTAATTGCAGATGACAAATTTTAGCCAAAAAGTTGGAATGTGTCGTAGGAAGGGTGGAAAGCATTGTAGAAAAGGAGAAAATGCTGGTTACCACTATTTTCTCCATATCCAACTACTGGTATGTTTTAAAAAAGTTTTTTTCCTGGAGTCATTAAAATTTGGAATTGTTTGGTGAAGGGTCCAATTTCTTGCAATTCAATGTTGTTTTCAACCGTTAAGCTGCTAAGGGAAGTACCACTCACTGACCTTTTGCAGACAGTGCAGATCAAGATCAGACTGGACAGAACATGCAGTCTGATCTTAGATCTACATTTTCCGATAAGGAGATACTTTTCACCCGAAAAATAACTTTGCCTAAGTTTTGCCTACCTAGTTGAGGAGGTTTTGTTTGATTGTTTGTTTGTTTGTTCACATGGTGTTTGATGCCTTTTTCATCATTACTTCAGTTATATCGCTGTGGCCATTGCACCTATCCATACTTTCAGGACTAGCGTTTTTTTCACCAGTAATTTGCATAATATTCTTTCCAAGCCCTTGGCTGCTTTCCCACATTACAATCATTGAAACAATAATCAGCAGTGAGAGAGAAATGAATCCTGTCGCAATGACTGTCATCAATTCTTGGAAATAAATTAGCCAAGCTGGGGATTTGGACCAGCAAATCCCTGATCTCAAGTCCTGTGCGCTACCGATCCACCCTGCTATTAGACTTGGCACTGAGCTGGTGAGGCTCCACACAATTTAATGATTACCTTTGCTCTCCGAAAGTCTAAGGGTTCTGCTGGGGGTTTCCTGGGATCATGAGCACTGGTCCATCCTAGAATATACAATCATCACATCATTAACTCTTTATCAAACAACAGAATTATAGCCTTGTCTTGATTTAACTCTTTACCACATGAGGAAATTTTACACTGGTCCAAATTCAAACCATTTGCAGGCAACAAAATAAACATGACTGAAAAACTGAAACTTGTTTTGGAAAGGGTAGAAAACATTGTGGGAAAAGGAGAAAATGCTGGTTACCAGCATTTTCTCCTTTTCCCAGTATGTTTTCAAAAGGCTTCTTTAACAGGGTCGTTAAAAGTCGGGATTGTGTGGTAAAGGGTTAAAGCATAAATTCTGCAGATGACAAATTTATTGTTATTCATAACGTGATTTGCCTTATTCAGTGGGTAGAAAACATTTTGCGAAAAAGAGAAAATGCTGATAACATGCAAATTCTCCTTTTTCCTCAATGTTTTCAAAAGTCGCCTTCCTTAGGGCCACTAAAAGTTGGAATTGTGGTAAAGGGTTAATGAAAAGGTATTAAGTGTTTGTTTTGATCTATGATCAAGAACTGAGTCATGCTGTGCGAAAAGGGAGTTCAACGCATCTGCAAAAAGTGTCGAATCCTGTCGGCCTGTGCAGTGCGCAGTAATTTTTTGCTATTGGTAAAGTTTCCTGTATGTCGGAGGACGTACCATTCTCTCTCATGATTCAGTTGGTTGTGAGACAAAAAGGATCTTATGGATCCATAATTATGTGATGAAATGCTTGGTTTAATGTATCATTGAGATGCATTAACCCTTTTCCCAAACAATCCCTGGTTTTCACATGTCTGCAGTACAAGTCTTTTGAAAACACTGTGGGAAAAGGAGAAATTGCTCGTAATGAGCAATTTCTCCTTTTCCCACAGTGTTTTCTACCCTTTTGGAGAACTTTCTCTCATTTTCATCAAATTTAAAATTGTCGTCTGCAAACTCTTTCAATTTGGACCAGTCTAAATTTTATTGTTTGGGAAAGGGTTAACACTTATAGCACTGAAATAATGATTTGGGCCTTTTAACTCTTTACCATATGACAAAATTTTAAACCAGTCCAAATTGAAAGGATCTGCAGACAACAAAATAAACATGACTGAAAAATTGGAATTTGTCTTGGAAAGGATAGAAAACATTGTGGGAAAAGGAGAAAATGCTGGTTACCAGCATTCTCTCCTTTTCCCACAATGTTTTCAAAAGTCTTTCTCAGGGTCGTTAAAAGTCGGGATTGTGTTGTAAAGGGTTAATTTGGAAAAACAGCCGAAAATATTTCTATTTCAAAGTTGTTTCTGTTATAATTTAATATGTAACATAGTAGCAGGCAGTGCAGATCAAAGATCAGACTGTACATTCTGTGCAGTCTGATCTTGATCTACACTGTCTGCAAAAACAACTTAAGTCAGTTCCAGGGCTTTCTGGGTTAAAGCCTCCCTTTTGCCATAGCCCTGTTCAGATACTTTTGTAAACAAGGGAAAGTGTAATAATCTAATCTGAACTTGAACCCTGGCAATGAAAAGGGTTAACCCTTTACCACAAAATCTAAGTTTTAACCATCCTGAGCTTGAAACCTTTTGATAATATCGTGGGAAAAGGAGAGGATACTGGTAACCAGTACTTTAGTCACGTCAACCCAAACATTTCCATCATTTTTTGCAATGGTATTTTCCTTTCAATGGCAAAAATATTTATAATCTAATTCTGTTCATAAAACCATATTAATTTTGTGGCCCACTGGACACAAATATGAATACTTTTATTCTAAGAAATCCACAAAATTTATACAGATTATTTTATGAACACTCAGATAATGTATTTAAATAGTGCTGTAATCACAATATAGAATAGATATATGTATGATTACCCCAGGCCTGGGTATCAGGTCAAGTCCATCCTTGTTCACCCAGGCACACTTTATTTCATTAACTACAATCATTTAGTGCATTCAAATGATTGTACTTATTAAAATGAAGTGCATCTGGGTTACCAAGGATATGATGATTGTAGTTAAAGGAATAGGTGAAACAAATAACATAAGTCTCACTATAAATAGCAGTCTTCATTCAAAGGGTATAACACTTTGTTCTAAGACTTTTAGGATGTGCCATACCTTCTATTTGAAGGTAAGCTCAGATGTTATTTTTGTGATTGTTTCTCTGCTGAGCGGAGAAACATTCACAAAAATAAAATTGGAGCTACACACTGTACCTCTGAACCAGGGGTTTGCTGTGGCCATGCCCTGTGATGAGGAAAATGACAGACAAAAGAAACTGTACCTCCTAATTGAGTTCTTATCCATATATCGGACGTTTTCCTACTGTTCCACGGAGATGGTGCTCCAGGTTCATAAGTATTGGATCTCTGAAGCTCTGGAGGTGCTGCTCTCTCGCTTTTTCTGTCCGAATCTTTTGTCTGTGGAACAGCAGACTGCGGCGTGTCGTTAAGTTGAACAAGAGATTTGATTTTCTGGTGGCCTGTATTTCTGTCAACATCCCCGCCTGCACTAACAAACCCCGAAACTGGGTCTACAATATTGTCATAGTCCCTAAACGGGGCTTCAGCCCTGAAATCCCCTTTGTCATTCCACTTCTTGAATGCGATATTTCGTAAATCTTCGTGAAAGGAATCTACGTCAACTCTACCTGTGAGTGAAGGAAATTTCATATGTCTTAAACGACGTTTTTCTTCAATTTGTCTCACTGCCGTGCCCCCAGCATTTGCATCTGTGTAGAGATACGTGTTAAAATGAGGCCTAGTTTTAAAAGCTGAGTCCGAAAGAACTGGACCGCTTGAGTACACCTCAGTCATCCTGATTGATTGCTAATGATGTTCAACTCCAAATCCTTCACTTCTACGTATTAAATTCCTTCTAATGGAGAAAATGGCAGTGAGTAAATATGACTAAATTCAAGGTAATCTAAGTCAATTACTCCATTTTTCCGAAGACATGTAAACTTCCTCGTTACCCTGAGACACGGCCGGGAATTTCCATATATGGAAATCTCCGTAAAATCAGTGCACGACGATTTTAATTGGTTTTATATTTGGTTCCATGCTCAAATCTCGAACTTTCAACATTCTTAGCGCTCAAAAGAAAGGAGCATTTGAACGCAGAGTACCAATTACCGCTAAGCGGAAGTGGTGTACACATCAACAATGGCCGTGAGAAGACGACAAATGTTGTCGTTTGAAGAAACAAATGGCAAAAGCAACTCTAAAAAGGGACAGGCAAAAACCAAACATGTTTCTAAAACAAAGTATAAAAGTGAAGAAAGATCATGGGAAAAGTTTAACTCCATTATGTATGCGATTCTTCTCATTGCGATCGGTTAGTAGCACGACTTACGATTTTTTTCCTTCCTGCGATCTCTCTATCTTCAGTGATTTGCCTCTGTCAGTCCGATGTCAAAGGCTTAGCTCTTTAACCAACGACAGAATTTTAGATGCATCCAGACTGAAAGCGTAGACAGCAGTTTTAATGTGAATCGACGAATGAAAAATGTCAAGTCAAAGAAAATATTTCTGGAAAAGAAGAAAATGCCTAGTATCTGCTGAGTCAGGTGGAGTACTGACATCTAATCCGATCCTTTTTGCAGATGCATTAAGCCCCCTTTTCACAGAGCATGGCACATATGTTAATCACCAAACAAACAAACAATCATTAAGTATCTTTGTCTATTTTTGGGCAGCTTGCTATATATTAGCCCTATTTACAAGCCCCTACATATGTTATTTTTCATTCTGACATTCATTGTATACATAGGGTCTTCTTGGTTCCTTCATAGTTTCCTTTAGCAAACTCCAACATCCAATTTTGTCACTGTTTGAACTGCAAATTTGGATACTTTCAACTGCACTTGTTCAATAAAATATACATCAGAAGTAAGATAAATAGATAATTTCTTGATTGGAAAAGGATATTTGTCCAAAACTTGCCTATTTATGAGCTTAATACATTCCGATTCAACACCACTGTCTTTTGTTATGAATTGCCCTGAAAGATATATTATTGTTCCGAATGAACAGTCACATGGGGTCAGTGCAACTTACAGAATCATATTGTCTTTTTTTAAAATGCAATTTTGTTTGCTTTGGTCTTGTTTGATTATTGAAACAGATTTCGTTCATAAACCTAAAGTCAGTACTGGTTTGTTATGCAACTGTATGCATGACTGAAAAACATGGTGGCGACTCTGTCGCCAATCCCACTTGCGAGTGAATTGATTGAATTCTGAGTGAATCTGCCCATTATTTATTAAGACAGCGGCTGAATATTTCCAAAAAACGTTCTTCCTGAAGGTAAATAAAGTTCTCTTTCGTAACAGTACCGGTTTTAGAGAAATCGGATTTGCTACATAGAACTGAATGGGACCCGTTTTGACGTTACATGCAATAAGAAAAATAAAATGTGAAATGTCTGATGATAAATGTTGAAAGGTAAATTATAAGCATGTATACGTCTAAATATTTGGACTAGCTATGTATGTGCCGTGACTTTTGTGTAAAAGTTATGACGTGTATGCAAACTTGTAAGCTTTTTTTAAAAGTTCAATACTTACACAACATTCTTTTTTTTTTCAGCAATTGGTGTGGGCTTGACACACAAGTAAGTAAAAATAGTTTAAAATGATTTTTACTTTCGAAGTTTTATGTTTTAATTTATGAAAGATACATCCTTAAACAACTCTGTTAAAACTTGAAAGTATGCTGATGACCAGCATTTCCTCCTTTTTCCACAATGTTTTCAATCCTTACTAAGACAGAAATCATCATTTGGGCTATACATGTATTTTATTTGTTGTCTGCAAATTCATTGCATCCAAAATTTTGTTTGTCAGAGAGTTAAAACTGGAAATGACAACAATGATTTCTTTGAAGGTTGCAAAAAAATGAAATGCATTTTCTGTCGGTTATAATCTGTGTAATCTTGCAGCCTTCAGAAGCAACATTTGGCATGAAGATAAAATAATAATTATAGTTTCATAAAATAAAGATGAAAAGGGTTAAAAACTGGCTGAACATAAGTATAGATGCATCTTAACACTTAGGCTGCTATGCAAACATCATGCATGTATTTCCTTTTAGATTTAAGATCAGACTGCATATTCTGTGCAGTCTGATCTTGATTTACATTTACTGTCTGATGTGGTTATCTTCATCTATACTGTCTGATATGGTTATATTATTTTAGAACTTTGTAAACACACAATATTAATATTAAAGCTTTTACTGCTACCTGAAAGTTTCTATTAAACTTATTTAGCACTTTAACAACAAAATTTCAAGCTTGCCCATATTGATCATGTTTGCAGGCCTTAATTTCAGTATACTTATGATATAATGATATGTCCTAAAAAGGCAGAAAATGTGGACAAAGGAGAAAATGCTCATTACCAGCACATTCTCCTTTGATCATAATGTTTCATAATGCCTTCTCTTCGAAGGCCTTGAACTGTTTTGTAAAGGGTTAAGAGTTTACTTGTAAGCGTTTATTTGGCCTGCTAAAAACTGATTACAAAAAAATTTTCCTTCTGCCCCAATGTTTTAATGAGTGCTGTGATGCAAGATGGAACTGGTTGTGATTCAGATATATATTATTTGCCGGTGGAAGTGATATAAATTAGGAATAATGTCATAAGAAGGTTGGTCCAAGTGTTCCAAGTGTTAGTCACCCGCAGAGAAATGAATTTCAAAACTAGGTCAAAAGTTGCCAGGTCACACTTTTGTTCACTTTTGCCTGATTTTAAAACTGGTATGATTTAAATTTAAAGTTATTGCATAGTATGATTTTTAAATGTGATCCACAAGTCATTTGGAAAAAACAGTGACAGGTGATGAAACCTGGTTCTACCATTTTGAGCCTGCATCTTAAGCCTGAAAATAAGGTTTGGATTACTTCTGACGGTGAAAGACTTTGTACTGCTTGCCCAAATCGCATTTTATGTGTGGTTTTCTTTGATACAATAGGCCCTGTTTTTCAAATACCAGTTCCCAAAGTAGTTCTGGTAGTGGGAAGTTTTATAGAAAAAACAATCTCCCACAAGTTGTTGATTTCTATCACAAACACAGACCGCACACTGGCGTCCATGGCAAAAAATTGCTGCATGATAACACAGATAAATCTACCATTGTGCACAAGTTTTTGAAATAATCTGGGCTTGGTGTTTTAGAACATCCTCCTTACAGCCCAGACCTGTCACTTGTGACTTTTAGTTGTTCCCATGGCTAAAGGGAATGCTAGCAGGATGCTGGTTTGAATCCTGTAGCGGTATTGGAAGTGGGGTCTACCAGATTCTTCAATATACAGCCTAAGAAGAGTATCATACAGCATTCAGGAAGTGGGTAGATCCTTGTAAAAAGAGTGTGGAAGCAAATGGAGCATGCTTTGAAGGGCTCAAAGAAACAAAATTTTAATATCTCAAACATAATTTAAAAAAACCATGCTATTCTACAAACGTATAAAATGTCCCTCATAATAGTGATAATAGAATATTTTCTTTACTAAGACTAAGATATGTTTGTACTTTATTGATTGGTTAAATGGAGCTGAAGACTGTACAAAGAGCAGGACATCTGTTCTGATTACAGTAGGAACACTTACTGTAAATCATGAATAATTGATTTTGTAAAGAAGTTGATGTATGGTCAGACCCTTCACATAAACTCTTTACCAGACGACACTCTTTTTCAAATTCAAAACAGTTGCAGAGGATAAATTCAGTTTGGCTTAACTCTTTACCAAACAACAAAATTTTAAACTGGTCCAAAATGAAAGCATATGACAAAATACATATGACTAAAAAATTGAAATTTGTTTTGGGAAGAGTAAAAAACATTGTGGGAAAAGGAGAAAATGCTAGTTACCAGCATTTTTTCCTTTTCCCACAATGTTTTCAAAAGGCTTCTTTCTCAGGGTCGTTAAAAGGCAGGATTGTGTGGTAAAGGGTTAAATAAACTGATTTTTCTTTGGTAAATAAGAAACTATTTTGAGAAAAGAAGAAAATAGTGGTTACAAGCATTCTGTCCTTTGCCACAATCTAGGCCACACATTAACTGCTACTAACTTGATGGGATTTGCCTTAGAAAATGTTGAAAAGGTTGTGTTAACCCTTTACCAGACAACAAAATTTTAGACTGGTCCAAATTCAAAGCATTTGCAGACAACAAATTCAATGTGGCTCCAATGATTGGATTTGTTTCTGAAAGATTTGAAAACATTGTGGGAAAAGGAGAAAATGCTAGTGACCAGCATTTTCTCCTTTTCTGAGAATGTTTTTGAAAGTCTAATTTCCCAGGGGCATTAAAACTCGACATTGTGTGGCTACGGGTTAAAGGAGAAAATGCTGATTAGCAATCTTTTTCTTTCCCTACTCTGTTTTTGAATGACACTATAGCTTGGCTCATAATACTATAACTTGACTCTGATACTTTAGTTTGGTTGATAATACGTAAGCTTGACTCATGATACTTTAGCTTCGCTCAAAATGCTTAATATACTACAGCTAGACTTATGATACTTAAGCTTGGCTCATTATACTATTTCTAGACTCATGATACTTTAGCTTGGCTGATGAAACTTAAGCTTGACTCATGATACTTTAGCTTAGCTGATGAATACTTAAGCTTGACTCATGATACTTTAGCTTGACTCATAATACTTAAGCTTGACTCATGATACTTTTGCTTGGCTCATAATGCTCAAATTTTACTAATGCTACTTTAGCTTGACCTTTTTCACTTTAGGTATACTAATAATACTTTAAATTGGCTCATGATAGTTAAGTTTAGCTTAGGAAAATAAGCTTTCCACATGGCACTTTAGCTTGGCTCATAGTACTTTAGTTTGCCTTAGGGATAGTTTAGACTAAATCATAATACTTAAGCTCTGCTTATGATACTTAAGCATGACTGCTGATACTTTAGCTTGACATGTGATTGTCATCTTCAAAATGCTTTCATTTTGGACAAGTCTATATTTTTCCCATTTGGTAATAAGTTAATACTTTGATTGCTACTTTTTTTTTCCCCTACAGGAACCATATTGCCAATATGTTTGAGAGAGACAGGCATTTCTCACATCTGTCAACGTTGGAAAGGGAACTCACATTTCGGACTGAAATGGTAAGAACTTGGTAAGAACGGGGGTTCAGTGCATCGGCAAAAATTATCGAACCAGGCACAGTGCACACAGACTGACCTTTCTGAGCCAAGCCCCATAGCTTAATTGGTAGCGTACAGGACTTGAGAACAGGAGGTCGCTGGTTCGATTCCCGGCTTGGCCAATTTCTTTCCGAGGATTGATGATGTTCATTTCAACAGGATTCATTCCTCTCTCACCGCTGACCATTGTTTCGACAATGATTATGTGGGAAAGCAGCCAGTGGCTTGGAAAGAATATTGTGCGGAGCACTGGTAAAAAGAAACTCCAGGTAAGTATTGATAGGTGCACTGGCCACCGCGATACAACTGAAATAATGTTGAAAATGGCGTTAAACACCATACAATCAATCACTCAATCAATCTGACCTTTCTGAATGTCAGAGGACCAGTCTACCGCATGATTCTGTCCCTTGTTATATAAAATGTATTTTATGGATCCATAGTTATGTAATGACTAGCTTGGCATCATGTATCACTGCAATTCATTAAGCCCCCTTTTGTCAGAGCATTTCATTTTTGACAGAAAAACCCATCTTGCTTTTTTATGGCCATTCTTTATTTGCAGAGGACGAATTTAATGTGGGTTGCATCATGAATTCTGTCTTTGTAAGAGTCAAAATCTTTGTGGAGAAATGCTGCTTATGGGCATTTTCTCTTTTTCCCACAATCTTTTTTAGAGGGCTGCTTCCTTAGGGTTGTCAGCATACTGGATTTTTGGGTAAAAGTTTAACTTTTTACCACACAGTCCTAAGTTTTAACAACCTTGAAGAAAAAGGCTTTTGAAAATATTATGAAAAAGGA
The DNA here is from genome assembly GCA_945859785.2 of Tridacna gigas. Taxonomy (NCBI): domain Eukaryota; kingdom Metazoa; phylum Mollusca; class Bivalvia; order Cardiida; family Cardiidae; genus Tridacna; species Tridacna gigas. Next base: position 27,430,500 of record OX244039.2, read on the forward strand.
GAAATAGAGGATACATGTATTTGTTTTTTTTGGTCAAAGATCGAAATTTATTTCATCGAGTGAACATCATCGGTAGTATTTTCACGAGTGGTGCAGCCACGAGTGAAAATATTACCGATGATGTTCACGAGATGAAATAAATTTCGATCTTTCACCGAAAAAAACAAATATTCTATTTATTTCATGCTTCTAACGCCTTTTTTTGTCAAGACTTCCATAAAAAAAAAATGAAATCGGTATTCTCTCTGGTCGCACCTGTGTAATATCGAAAAATATTTTCACAGCTATTTATCGATATCCTACCGGAAAGCATGAAATAAAATGCTGGTATCCAACACTTTCTATTCCCAAAATGTTTTCAACCCTATCAAGGATTGATCTACATTTAATTCTTTACCAAACAACAAAATTTAAGACTAGTCAAAATTGAAAGAATTTTGCAGACGATAAAATAAATGTGACTTAAGATTTGAAATATGCTTTTGGAATGGTTACCAGCATTTTCTCCTTTTCCCGCAGTGTTTTCAAAAGGCTTCTTTCTTAGGGTCGTTAAAAGTTGTGATTGTGTGGTGAAGGGTTAATTTTTCATCTGCATTGCTTTCACTTTTGACAGATCAATAATTTGTCATCTGGTAAAGGTTTTTACTCTGAAAGTGCCTTTCAGTAGTTGCCTTGGCAGCCAATGTAGATCAAGATCAGACTGCACAAAACATGCAGTCTGATCTTTGATCTAAAATTTCTGCATTTCTAAAGAAGAGCACCCTTATAATTGTAAATACATGGGTCTAATTTCTAGACTGAAAGTTTGCCTTATGTTTATTTGTCACTCTAAGGATTACGGGACAGTAAAATGTGAAAATAGGATAAGGTCAATTGTTTGGGATATCTATTTCATATTAACCCTTTACCAAACAATTCCCTGTTTATATGACCCAAAGAAAGAGGGCTTTTAAAAGTATTGTCGGAACAGGAGAAAATGGAAACTACCATATGAGGCTGCACATTTTGGCACATCCTCAAAAAAGCAATATTATGCAGAGTACTGGTAAAAAACTCCAGGAAAGCATGGATAGGTGCACTGGTTGCCGTGACATAACTGACATAATATTGAAAACCGCGTTAAACACCATACAATCAATCAATCAATCAGAAAAGCAGTAAAAGTTATGATAAGTGTTTTTTCACCTTACAACCCCAAGTTAAAGGACCTTAAGGGAGAATGCTATCAAAAACAGTGTGGGAAAAGGAGAAAATGTTTGTAACCATCAACCTCAGCATTGTGAACCTCATTTGACATCTGGAAATGGTTAAACTTAGACAAGTCTAAAATTTTGTTGTTTGGTAGAGGATGAAAGATGGAGATTTGATTAATGAGACCTTCTTCAGAGAAAGTTGATGATTATTTGAAAAGATGTTGAATTTTATGTATTTTACTACCATGGTGAGGATTTGGTTACTTACAGCCACATACTGACTGCAATCTGATGTTAATAGGGACAGACAGACTTAAAAAGAGCTGTGATCTTCCTTGAACCTTAACAGGGAGAAAGAATGAGAGAGTGAGAATGAGAGAGAGAGAATGAAAAGGAGGGAGGTAGGGGGAAGGAGTAGGAGGAGGATAGAGGATAGAGAGAAGTTGAAATTATATACCCTAGTAACCCAAACCAAAAGAGGTAGAGAGTCTCACAGAGAGAGAGAGTTTTCACCCAATCTTTGGATCTTTTTAGCATTCAACTACTTCTTTTCCCAAAATGCTTTCCATATTATCAACAAAAAAGAATTTATGTCTGCGTTTCCATTTGACTGCTTTTATTTTTGGTAATTTTGTGACTATTTTTTTTTTTAAGTTTAAGATTAGTTTAACAGTAGAAGGTAATTGTGTGTAACGCTTTAAATTTTAAGATTTAAGATTTTTCCACTTTAAAAGCACTAAGTCTTGTCAAAGACAAATGGGGCTCAAATGTTAGAATTTGTCTTTGAAAAGGTAAAAAGTATCATTGTAGAAAAAGGAGAAATTGCTGTTTAACAACATTTTTTCCTTTTCCCACAATGTTTCCGGATGCGTCTTTCCTCAGGATCATTTAAACCGGTGATTGTTTGGTAAAGAGTTAACCTGTATTAACCCTTTACCACACAATCCCAACTTTTAACGACCCTGAGGAAGAAGCCTTTCAAAAAATTGTGGGAAAAGGAGAAAATGCTCGTAACCAGCATTTTCTCCTTTTCCCACAATTTTTTCTACTCTCCCAAACACAAATTTCAATTTTTGATTTACATCTATTTTGTCGTCTGCATAAGCTTTCAATTTGGACTAGTCTTAAATTTTGTCATTTGGTAAAGAGTTAACACTTATCCTGCTAAATAGGTTAAATAAAACTTTCAAGCCAATAGTAAAAATCTGAATAACGTTATTTCTAAGTTATATTTTGGAAAGAATATCTCCTTATCGCACAGTGTAGATCAAAGATCAGAGTGCACTTTCTGCACTGTCTACTAAAGGTCAGTGAGTCACATTTAGAAGCTTAACCCTTTCCCAAACGACAAATTTTGGACTGGTCCAAATTGAAAGAGTTTGCAGACGACAATTTTAAATTTGATGAAAATGGCAGAAAGTTATCAAAAATGGTAGAAAACACTGTGGGAAAAGGAGAAATTGCTCGTTACGAGCAATTTCTCCTTTTCCCACAGTGTTTTCAAAAGACTTGTACTGCAGACACGTGAAAACCAGGGCTTGTTTGGGAAAGGGTTAAGGGTTAATTATTTGCTTCATAAATTTCAGGGCCTCTATTTTTCCTACTACAAGACTATGATTGAGTCGCCTACCTTTATGGAGGGATTAAACCAGATTATGTTCGACAATGTGACAGAATATCCATTCACTATCAACACTCTAAAAAGATTTAATCTTTATCCGGAGGTATAATAATTAGGTTTCATAATTACGACCCCATCCCCTCCACAAAAAGGTGAGAAAGGTACACCTTAGGTTGTTCGACTGTGCGTCCATCAGTCTGTCCATCAACCCATATATGCATTTTTGTTTCTTATCCTCCTACAGTTTTTGACAGATTTACCTAAAGTTTGAATGCAAGCCCTCCCAATGTAGGAACATGAAAATTAACCTGAACAATGATTTTACACATGAAAACGAGTAAAAACATTGTAGCAAAAGGAGAAATTGCTCAAAATGAGCAATTTCTCCTTTTACAACAATGTTTTCAGAAGTTGTCAGCTGCAGAATTTAAAAAAAAAAAGACAACTGCAGGAAATAATGAAGGAGTTTGTTAGTGTCATGTTTCCTTTGCCAGATGATGAAAAGACCAAAATAGATGGCCAGAATGGTTTCTGTTCTTGCTGCATAGGATAGCAACTGTTTGTTTTTAGCTCACCTGAACACTAAGTGCCCCAGGGAAGCTTTTGTGATGAGTAAGGTCCATCATAGGTCTCGCGTCATGAGCGTCAACTGTAATTTCTCCTAAGCCGTTGGACCCATTTCAAAGAATCGTACAGTTAAAAATCCTTTAACCCTTTACCGCACAATGCAGCCTTTTAACAACCCTGAGGTGGAAGCCTTTTGAAAACATTGTGGGAAAAGGAGAAAATGCTGGTAACCAGCATTTTCTCCTTTTCTCACAATGTTTTCTACCCTATCAAAGAAAAATTACACCATTTGAGCAACATAGAAATTGTCGTCTGCAAATGCTTTTAGTTTGGACAAGGCTAAAAGTTTGTCGTCTGGTAAAGGTGTAACGTTTTTTTAAAGTGAAGTCATTAACGCTTTACCACACAATCACATATTTTAACAACCCTGAACAAAAAGCCTTTTGAAAACATTGTGTGAAAAGGAGAAAATGCTGGTAACCAGCATTTTCTCCTTTTCTCACAATGTTTTCTACCTTTCCTGAAACAGTTTTCAATTTTTGAGTGATGTTTATTTCGTCGTCTGCAAATGCTTTCAATTTGGACAAGTCTAAAATTTTGTCGTGTGGTAAAGAGATAAAGAAAAGAGATGGCAGCCACTACAATATTTCATGAAGCATTGAAAAATCTTTTCCTCTACATTTAGAATTCACATGGCTTTGACACTTGGTATGGAAAATCAGTATCAGGAATACTACATAGTCAGTTCAAAATGATAAGAGTAGAGTGACCTTCGACTTACTATTATGTAGGTCAAACTTTGGGGGCCAATGTAATTATGTTCTATTGATTTCAATAAGGAAAACTTCAAAGATCTGTTTGTCTGAAAGCGCTTGGCCTAGAAGATTTGTATTTTATGCATCATCATCTGGGGATCCTTTTCTAACCCTTTACCACACAATATGTTTTGAAAGCATTATAGTAAAAGGAGAAAATGCCAGTATCCAACGTTTCCTCCTTTTTCCATAATGTTTTCTAATACTGTACAGAGAAATTCCATCATCTTAGTCAAATTGGACAAGTCTGTTCTTTGGTCATGTGGCAAAGGGTTAAAGTTTTTAGCTCACCTGAGCACGAAGTGCTAAGGTGAGGTATTGTGATGGGTCATTGTCCGGCGTCCATCTGTCCGTCTGTCCGTCTGTCCACAATTCCTTTAAACATCTTCTCCTCCTAAACCGCTGAGCCAATCTTGATGAAACTTGGCAGGGATATTCCTTGGGTGAAGTTCTACCAGAGTTGTTCAAGAGATTGAATTCCACCTACATGTAAAACTCTGGTTGCCATGGCAACAGAAAGGAAAGAAATAGGAAAATCTTTGAAAATCTTCTTCTCTGATTCTAGAATGGGTAGAGCTTTGATATTTGGTATGTAGCATCTCCTAGTGGACCTCTACAAAGTTTGTTCATTTGATGTCCCGGGGGTCAAAACTGGCCCCGTCCCAGGGGTCACAAGTTCGAACATAGGAACAAAGAAGGAAAACTTTAAAATTCTTCTTCTCTGTAACTGGAAGGCGTGGAGCTTTGATATTTGGCATCTAGCATCTCCTAGTGGACCTCTACCAAGTTTGTTCATATGATGCCCCTGGAGTCAAAACTGGCCCCGCCCCGGGGATCACAAGTTTTGAACATAGGAACAAAGAAGGAAAACTTTAAAAATCTTCTTCTCTGATTCTAGAAGGCGTAGAGCTTTGATATTTCGTATGTAGCATCTCCTAGTGGACCTCTACCAAGTTTGTTCATATGATGCCCCTGGGGTCAAAACTGGCCCTGCCCCGGGGGTCACAAGTTTTGAACATAGGAACAAAGAAGGAAAACTTTAAAATTCTTCCTCTCTGAAACTGGAAGGCGTGGAGCTTTGATATTTGGCATCTAGCATCTCCTAGTGGACCTCTACCAAGTTTGTTCATATGATCCCCCTCGGGTCAAAACTGGCCCTGCCCCGGGGGTCACAAGTTCTAACATAGAACAAAGAAGGAAAACTTTAAAATTCTTCTTTTCTAAACCTTGAAGGCATAGAGCTTTGTTATTTGGTATGTAGTGAACCTGTTCTAAGTTTGTTAGCCCACCTGAGCACAACATGTTCAGTCAGTTCGAAATTGGGTCACCTGGGGTCATAAAGTAGGTCACTAGGTCAAATTAAAGAAATACCTTGTGGGTACTCTAGAGGCCACATTCATTGCTCAAATGACCTGAAATTTGGTCAGAATGTTTGTCTTAATAAAATCTTAGATGAGTTTGGATTTGGGTCACCTGGGATCGTAAACTAGGTCACTAGTTCAAATTAAAGTAATACCTAGAGGCCACATTTTTGGCTCAATTGACTTGTAAATTGGTCAGAACGTTTGTCTTGATAAAATCTCACATGAGTCCGAATTTGGGTAATGTGGGGTCTTAAATTAGGTCACTAGGTCAAATTAAAGAAATACCTTATGTGCACTCTAGAGGCCACATTTATAGTTTAATTTATTTGAAAATTGGTCAAAATGTTTGTCTTGATGAAATCTAGGATGACTTCAAAATTGGGTCACCTGGGCTCATAATCTAGGTCAGTAGGTCTAATTAAAGAAATACCTTTAGGGCACTCTAGAGGTCACATTTCTTGCTCAATTGACTTGAAAGTTGGTCAGAATATTTGTCTTGATGAAATATTGGGTGAGTTTGAAATTGGGTCGGCTGGGGTCATAAACTAGGTTACTGGGTCAAATTTAAGAAACACTTTGTGGGCACTCTAGAGGCCACATTTATTGCTCAATTAACTTGAAAACTCTTCAGAATGTTTGTCTTGATAAATTTTTTGATGAGTTCTAAATTGGGTCACGTGGGATGATAAATTAGGTCACTAGGTCAACTTACGGAAATTCCTTGTGGACGCTGTAGATGCCACATTTTAAGCTCAATTGACCTGACAATTGGTCAGAAATTGAATTATGCATGTTGAGTGAATGTCGCCTATTGACTCAGGTGAGCGATCCAGGGCCATCATGGCCCTCTTGTTTCATATTATGTCCCTAGGGTTAGATATAGCCAGGCCCAAGGGGTCACTTTTCACCATTTTTTTTTTTTTTTTTTAATGTATAGGTAGTACTTGCTGTAGGGTACAGAACATACGAAGCTGTAAGCAAGTATTTAAAGAGATCCACCAAACAGTGTTGGAAAGTAAATAGAGGGGAGGGGCTCAGCCCAGTCTTGAGTTGTGAAGGTAGGTTTATTCCATTTCCAAACAATTCTGATTTTTAAAGACCCATCAGGAAAAATGGCTTAATGGAAAACACCTAGGGGAAGAGGAGAAAATGCTAGTTCTCTACTAAACCCTATGTTATGGGCACTCATTAGAATTGTCTCATCGAGATGATTCTAATGAGTACCTACAACATAGGGTTTGGAAGAGAAATAATGGATTTGGAATACCATCACTCCATCTTATCTGGAGCTCTGATTCATACCATATAAAAGTAGGGCAGTTTTTCTAAGTGGGACAATCTCTTGAAGTGTGGTTGGTCAAGGTTCTAGTCACAGGCAGAACAATAAATATTAAACACGGTTCACACAGGTCCTGAAAAACCCTTAAATTTGCCTTCAGTCTTGAAAAACCCTTGAAAATGACCAGAAGCCTTAAAAAACTCTTAAAAAGTATAGAAAGTCCTTGAAAAACCCTTAAATCTAATAAATGGTAAGGCACAATGCGCCGAATATCCAGGTGATGTGATCAAAGAAAGTTTGCAAAGAAGCGCATATTCCTTCATATCTTCTTGCAAGTGAGTATATACTGTAACAAGGAAGAGCACTGTCTACACATATTTTGATGATGTAATTTGATATTGCATCATATCGCACTTGGTTTTTAGACTGGAGGCTGACCTTCTACTTCAGTCTTAGTAGAAAGTCGAGTACCATTACAGGTTTACTCTCACCTTATCGCTAAGAGCGTCTGTTCACAGCGATCGTTATCATACACGTCAGCCATTTGTAAAAAGGTCGTCTGTAATAAAGCAGTTGTTACTAATCCCATGCATTAGTCAGTCATAGATTCTTTATACAACACACTGTGCCAACATATCAAGGTAAAATATTGGTGGTTGTTGTACATGCCATGTCTGTAAAAGGACCTTAATTTCTATTTCAAAAGCCTTAAAAAGCCCTTGAAAAACCCCTAAATTTTCCCTGAGAAATTCTGTATGAACACTGTTAAAACTAGAATCAATGTTGCAAACTGGTACATGCATTAGGCTTTACAATTATTTTTCAGGTTTGTACATAGAGCTTGTACTCACTATGAATTGTGATTCACACTCTGTAGGTTAACCACTGATCCACCAAGATAGGTTTTATGACTATATTTCTGCATAGAGTTTTTATTCATTTTGAATGGTGATATAAGTCCTGTATGTTAAATAATCAGCCTCTGAGATCTTGGTACATGTATTAGGTTTTATCACTATTTTAACTAGGTTTTATAACTATTTTCCAGGTCTAGGGGAGCCTTCATATTTCTACATTGAGTTTGTGTTCACTTTAAATGGTATCATGATGGCAGCATTTTTCCTGTTTGGCACTTACATAAGGTAATGTAGTAAAGACACAGTGCAGGTTGAATTTAGCTGTCAGAGTGCTAATTAACCCTTTACCAGACGACAAAATTTTAGCCTTGTCCAAATTGAAAGCATTTGCAGACGACATTTTCATTGTGGCTCAAGTGGTGCAGCTTTTCTTTGATAGGGTAGAAAACATTGTGGGAAAAGGAGAAAATGCTGGTTACCAGCATTTTCTCCTTTTCCCACAATGTTTTCAAAAGGCTTCTTTCCCAGAGGCGTCAAAAGGCGGCATTGTGCGGTAAAGGGTTAATACAAAAGGACATTCTTTGGTCAAAAAGATAAAAAAAAAAGTATATATTACTATTTCAAATCCATTTAGGCAAAAATTGTCACAATAACTTTCTAAAAATCTTGACCCAACAGGAGACGGCCTGTCTTGAGGTCTGTAGGATAGGCTGTCCAAAACTTTTGCCAAAATATTGTAGAGAAGAAAGCCTATATGTTTTTTCACTAACTTACCTCTGCTTGACAACAACATTTCAGAATTGTCCAAACTCGGACCGATAACAGTTGACAAACAAGACATATTTCAAATGATGGGATTTGTCTCATGAAGTTTTGTAAATGTTGTGGGCAAAGGATAAAATGCTGGTAAACCCACTTAATGTGGGATTGTTTGGTAAAGAGTTAAAGTGCCAATTTAATGTATTTAGCTTTTGACAATTGTTATGTGGGAAAGCAGCCAGTGGCTTAGGAAGAATACTGTGTAGAGTCCTGGTAAAATAAACTTCAGGAAAGCATTATGTGCTCTGGCCAGTGTGATTTAACTCTTTACCATACAATGCCAAGTTTTGACGACCCTAAGCAAGAAGCCTTTTGAAAACATTGTGAGAAAAGGAGAAAATGTTGGTAACCAGCATTTTCCCCTTTTTTCACAATGTTTTCATATCTATTCAAGGACAAATACATGTACTATCATTTGAAAAATATCTGTATTGTCATCTGTAAATTCAGTCAATATGAACGAGTTTGAAATTTTGCTATGCAGTAAAGGGTTAACTGAAATACTGTTGAAAACAGCATTAAACATGATACAAATAACAGACAGTTGAAAGTATTTAGCACTCTAAGGCCTAAAGTTCAGTATTGGATTTCTTTGGTGGAGAAGGATTTTGAGTGGTTCTAATGAGCTGTTAGATAAGTTCCATAACTCTTTACCTGACAACAAAATTTTAGACTGGCCCAAATTCAAAGCATTTGCAGACGACAAATTATATTGGCTCATATGATTGGATTTGTTTCTGAAAGGTTAGAAAACATCGTGCGAAAAGGAGAAAATGCTGGTGACCAGCATTTTCTCCTTTTCCCATGATGTTTTTAAAAGTCTAATTTCCCAGAGGCATTAAAACTTGTCATTGTATGGTAAAGAGTTAACCCCAGTGCTGTTGCAACTGTACGAAACCTGGGTCCATATTCACCAACTATTCGTAGGAATATTCTTTGTTTTATTCTGGATTTGAAAAGTAACACAAGTTCTGATTGGCTACACCAAATGGTTCATCCAGTCATAGCTTGTGTTACTTTCAGATTTAGAAAATTCTTTAGAATAAGACTAAGAATGTTCGTAAGAATGCATGGTTGGTGAATACAGCTGTTGTCATAGCCCTATCATTGTCTGGGTCAGCATTGTGCAAAAAAAAAAGACATTTTCACAAATCTCTGTTAGCACTGAAGATATTTATTTTAAACTTTGAGTGGTCTGTAACTATGAAAGGGGAAATTTGTATGTACAAGAGGAGGTAACCTTGAGATATTTGACATGATTATACCCCTTTTTCAGTGTAGAGTCTTCACTGAAAAAACAACCGCAGATTTTGTTCAACCTAGCCTGGCACTGGTGAAACCCAGGACTCTCATGAATAAGTGAGCTGTCTGTATGATAGGACCTCAGTAATGATATAAGTCATGTTAAGCCTTTACCAAGAGACAAATTTTAGACTATTTCAAATTGAAAGCAGTTGCAGCTACAATGAATGAATGTGACCGAAAAATTGAAATTTGTTTTGGAAAGAATAGAAAACATTGTGGGAAAAGGAGAAAATGCTGGTTACCAGCATTTTCTCCTTTTCCAACATTGTTTTCAAAAGGCTTCTTTCTCAGGGTCATTAAAAGTTAGGATTGTGTAGGAAAGGGTTCTTCACAGTTCAATCCATTCATCAGCCTGGCACTAGTGAAACCAGAACTCTCATGAATAAGTTAGCTGTCTCTGTGATATGACCTTAATAATGATTAAAATTTTGTTAAACACTGTTCAATCAAGCCATAAGTATTCAAAGGTTTGGGCGTGTAAAACGATTTTACGATTGTCTTCAAAAAAAAGGGGACAGTGTTTGACGGGTTGAGGTGCTGTTTTGTTTACAGTGAGAGTTTGTTTGGGGGTATACTAACTGTGGCATCGTTTTTCTATAACCATGGAGAGGTAGGAATTCTTTTGTAACCCTGTTGTTTTAACCTTTAACCCCTTTACCAAACAAGATTTAACAACAGTGCAGAAGAAGGCCTTTGAAAATTTTGTTGGGAAAGGAGAAAATGATGGTAACAAGCATTGTCTCCTTTTCCTACAATGTTTTCTACACTTTTCTAAGACAACTGCTCTATGTGAGCCATATGAAATCTGCAAATGCAGTGGATTTGAACTGGTCACAAATTTTGTCGTTTGGTGAAGTCTGAAACATTTTGTTGTCTGGTTATGGTCAAACTTTTAGGTTTTCCTAAACTGAAAGCATATGCAGATAACGCTTTAAATGTAAGTCAAGTGATCGTAATTGTCTTTGAAAGGATAGAAAACATTGTGAGAAAATGAGAAATCCAGCATTTTGTCATTTTATCACATTGTGTTGTACCCATTCAAACAAACACAATATCGATCATTTGAGCCACGTAGTAAATGAAAGAATGATATTCTTTGAAATATAACAGAAGTATTACAAGTTGATGGCTTGAATTTTTTAGAATTTCTCACAAAGTCTGCTTAACCCTTTACCAAACAAGCCTGTGTTTTAACAAACTTGAAGGAGAAGTGCCAAGCCCTATTAGCTCAGTCAGTAGCATATAAAACTTGAGAACAGGGGGTCACTGGTTTAATCCCCAGCTTGGCCAATTTCTTTTCGTTTGAGGATTGATGATAGTCATTGCTCTCCCACTGCTGACCATTGCATCGATGATATTTATGTTGGAAAGCAGTCAGTGGCTTTGAAAGAATATTGTGCGTAGTAGTGGTCAAATAAGCTCCAGGAAAGCATGGATAGGTGCACTGGCTGCTGCTATATAACAAAATGTTGAAAACGGCATAAAACACCATTCAATCAATGAGGGAGAGGCCTTTGAAAACATAATGGAAAAAGACAAAATGCTGGAAGTATACTGGTCTACCCCACAAATAGATACAAATTTATAGCCGGTATTTGTATAAAGGGACTCTTATACTGCCTTGCTACAAAAGATAGTTTTATAGCAAGGCAGTAAATTGAAAGAAGACTATAAAACCTGTAATCATCCGATTACAATACAACTTTCAAAGTTTGTCTTCTGCAAGCACTTTTGGATTTGGAAAAGTCTAAACTCTAAAACTAAGTGTATGGGTAACTTTGATATGACTGAAATGCATTTGAAAAATGCATTTAACACCCAACAAACTAACACTCATAAATTACCTACATCCATTATTGTAGAGCTAAGATCAGACTGGATATTCTCTGCAGTCTGATCCTGATCTATGTGTCTGCAAAAACAGTTTAAATTATGCCAAAATGCTTTGAGAGTTAGAACAGGAAAGAAACCGTGATCTAAAATATTTCTCATGGTATGTAAAGAAGTTACATGATATGGCAAGAAAAAGTGAAACAGTTTTTTCTTACAATTAGTTTTAATATTGTGTATAGGAATTTGGTTTGATTGTTATGATTGTAAATTGATATATTTGAGCCATGCTTTGGCAAAAGAAGCCCGCCTGGGTGGCTCAGTGGTGAGCGTGTCAGACTTATGACCTGGTGGTTGTGAGTTCGATACCGGGTTGAGGCGAACTTTTTTTCGCCTCTCACCTCTGCTGAAGCATGTGAGAAAAGTAGTCGGTGGCTTTGGAAAGAAAGTTGTGTCAGTACTGGTGTGAGAAAGCCAGGAAACACATGTGCGTCACCGACCACCATGATATGACCTTAGCTGTTAAAGTGGCGTTAAACTCCAATACAACCAACCAACCAACCAATTTGGCAAAAGAGGGCTTTATGCATCTCTGAGGTGCATAACACTAAGCAAGACATCACATAATTATGGACCCCCTAAAATCCAGTTTAACAGCCAACTTAATCTTGAGGTAGAGTGGTCCTTTGATATGGGAAAAATCTAAAGATAGAAAAAAGTTTTGGTTCATGTCAGCCTGCACAGACTTTGCAGAGCCGCAGGCTGACATGGGTTGATACTTTTCGCAGATACATTAAGCCCCCTTTTCAAAGAGCATGGCTCATATGTTTTTGATCTCCTGCATCCTGAGCAGTACAAACCATGACAAAGTGAATAGAAAGATGGTGAGAAAATACGTTTTCTGAAATAATTTTCATCTTACATAAGAAGGTAGAATATCTGTCAAGAAAACACTAAACTATTACTTACGACATGCTGTGAATATGAATTGGGTTTAGTTTTAACAATTTTTTTTTTTTTTCAAACTCATACATTTTAGGCCACAAGAGTACAATGGACTCCACCTCTTCGTGAAAGTTTTGCATATCCGTTCCTTGTGATACAAATGTTTCTAGTCACCAAACTTATCAAGTAAGTGTGCTTTATCGTGTATTTAATGCCATTTAACAGTCTAGTTAATAATTATGTGAATTAACCTTTTGCCAACAATCTAGTGTTTTCACATCCCTAAGAAAGAAAACCTAAATTGTGGAAAAAGGAGAACTTAATCCTTCTTCCAACATGTTTTCAACTCTTTGAAAGAAAATTGTTATTAAATATCATTTTAGCCATATGTTATTTTTCTCCTGCAAAAACTTATTACTATGGATGACTCTAAATTTTGTGACTTTAGTTTATACTTAGTTATTGTACACTTACAGTGAAAAGTTATTGTACACTAACTGTAAAACCATGTTCTTACAACTTCTATTCATCACTCTGGATGATTGCTTCTTGTAAACCTCGACCAGTACTCAACCTGTTATGCAGGTATGTCCTAATTTCCAAAATTTATTGGCTGGTAAAGAGTCATTAAATGAATTTGTGTGGCAGTTTCCTGTCTCAGGTCATTGTAATTAACCTTTGTACATCTGTTTACCAAAAAGTATAGATGTACCACACACAATGTTTAGATTTCTCTACTGAGGTATTGATACCTTTACCACACACCTGTGTTTCGATGGCCCTGAAGAAAAGGCTTTTATAAATAGAAAACCTTGTGAGAATAGGAGAAAATGCAGGTAATTGGCAGTAAACATGATGACATAGTATCAGACATGAAAACACAGTACCATACATGATAGTGTAGTACCAAACATCATGATGTAGTACCAATGATGTAGTGCCAAATATGAAATAGTACCAAACATGATATAGTACCAAACATGATGACCTAGTACCAATCATGGTGGCAAACATGATGATTAAGCACCAAACATGATTTACCACCAAACATTATATATCTGGAAACATGATGATATAGCACTACACATGATATACCAGGAAATATGATGATATAGCACCAAACATGATGATATAGTAACAATTACAGTGATGTAGTGCCAAGCATGATACAGTACCAAGCATAATGAAATAGTACTTAATATGATGAAATAGTTCTGAACATGATGATTTGTTAACAAACATCATGATATGATACAAAACATGACGATGTGGTACATAACATGATGATATAGTTCTGAACATGAAGACATGGTATCCAACTTTGTGATATAGTACCAAATATGTTGTAATTTCAGACATGATATAGTACCTGATGGGTGTGTGGCATTTCATCGAAAGCCATGTTCATCGAAAATTACCCCGAGCCCTGACCCTTACCCTTGAGTTTGATAAACACAAATTGTGGCTCAAATCTTCCTCCCAGACAGAGCCTTTCATGAATAAATATAGGAATTTAGCAAACGGTATTTTAAAACATACATGGATTTTGACAAAACACACTTTTGACGGAATGTCGTACACCGTACTAGACATGGTGATATAGTTCCAAACATGAGACTTTTTTTTTCTCCTGTTTCAGAACATCTAGACCTTCATACAAGCACAGCTTTTTCATTGCTTTGGCAACCATAAGTTTTATGTTACCGTGGCAGGTAGGTGATTTCATTTTACCTATTACCGTTTCACCACCTAACTCTTTACAAGACAACAAATTAGTGAGCTATGTTCTGGCAAAAGGGGGCTTAATGCATTAACCCAAGCAAGTCATCACATAATTGTGGATCCATAAAATCTTTTTTTTCTTATAATCGACTGGATCTTGAGGTAGAATGGTCCTTTGACAAACAGAAAATTGACCTATGGCAAAAGTTTCGACCCATGTCAGCCTGTGTGGACTGCGCAGGCTGACACGAGTTGATACTTTTTGCAGATGTATTAAGCCCCCTTTTCACAGAGCATGGCTCTAGTATTTTACTAAAGTTGTTGCCCTGTTACTTTTTCAGTTTGCTCAGTTTGCCCTTCTCACACAAACAGTAGCCATGTTTGCCACTTATGTGCTGGGTTACATTGGCTCTCACAAGATGAAAGTGTTTCTCTGTGGACAAGGGGTATGTTTTCTCACTTTTCCCAACTTAAGTTACAGTAAAGGCTTCTCATAGAAAAGTACACAGTAAAGATTTTATGGCTGAGCTTTTTGGATTGGTCAGTAATGTACAGGGCTTGTAATTTAGAGGTCTTGAGTTTGAGTTTCAGCTCAGCCAAACTCTTTGATGATAGCCACTGTGACAGTATTGATTCCTTTCTCAAGTCATTCAGATCAATTCATTTGCTCTCTGAATTGCTGAACAGTGTTTTGACTATATTTAGGTGTAGAAGGAGCAAGTGGCTTGGAAGTATTTTTGTGCAAAGTACTGCTAAAAGAAACTCTATGATCGCATAGAAAGGTGCTCTGGCTACTGTGATATGACTGTAATGACATTTAAAATGTTGTTTAACTCTTTACCACACAGTCCCGAGTTTTATTGACTCTGTGACAAAGAAGGCTTTTGAAAACATCTTGGGAATGGAGAAAATACTGGTCACCAGCATTTTCTCCTTTCCCCAAAATGTTTTCTTCTCTGTCAAAGGCAAATTCAAGTATTCAAGCCACATCTATCTAAGTTGTCATTTACAAAATGCTTTCAATTTGGATATGTCTAAGGTTTTGTTAAGCAGTAAAGGGTTATCAAAGACAAATGAGTTTCAGTATTATGAATTGATGAGAAAAAGTGATAGAGGAATAATATTGGCAGATAAAGAAGACATTCACATGCTTTTACCCTTAGAGCGCTGAATAAAACCTACAGAAATGTTCATCCTAGCTAGAAGTATGACCCAAATATATGTAATTGCAATTTCATGGATGCATTGGTCTATAGTGTTTCTGCAAAGTGGACAATGTAGATCAAAGATCAGGCTGCACTTTTGTGCAGCCTGATCTTGATCTACACTGGCTGCATTATAGTTGTAAAAGGCACTTTAAGGGTAAAAAGGTTTTTAGTCTCTACCTTATACATTTCATGCAATGTTTTCAAATCAAAAGCTGTCTTCTGAAGATGTGTTTAAAAGTCACATGTATTTAATATTAGAAATACAACTTTTAACCCTTAAAGCCCCTTTCATGACTATTGTTGCTTTTGTGGCCAGTGTGGATCAAGATCAGACTGCACAAAACATGCAGCCTGATCTTTGATCTACACTGTCCGCTTTGCTGAAACACTGTAGACAACAGCAACCATAAATTGAAATTGAAATTATTTAGGTCATATTTCTAAGATGAAAATGTCTGATAGGTTTATTTGGTTAATACCTGTGCAGGAGAAAGCTGTTGATTATGTCAATAAAGTTAGCGCATTTGCACAGGACAAAATTTTAGACTTGACAAAATTAACAGCAGTTAGCGGCGACTAATCAAATGTAGTTCAAATGATGACTTCTGTCTATAAAAGGTTAGCAAACATTAAGGGAAAAAGGAACCAGCAGTTTTTCCTGTTCCCAAGGTATTTCAAAAGATTTTTTTTTTTCAGGATTCATCTAAACAGATGATTGTTTGGTAACAAGTTAAAGCATATTGTTGATTAGTTAGAGATAATGCTGATGTGTATTTTAGGTTGGGTTTTTTGTGAGTTTCCTGCTGCTGTTTGGAAATGAGATGCTACTGACTTCTTTCTTTTTCTCAGGGCTTGTGACAATAAGTGTAAGTCAGCATTTGTTCACTTTAAGTTGTAAATCTTTTCATCTTTTTATAACAACTTTCACAACAAATACATACCATAAACATTGAAATTATCTGGTAAATCTTGATATCAATGGCTTCAAAAAGTTCATAGCCCAAGAAAGCACCTGGCAAAAGCATGATGGTCAGATATAGATTACAAATTGAATCTTACAACATTTCAAATAGTAGAATTAACCTCAGCTTTTAGACACTTTCAAACATAATTATACCCTGTACTGGTTTATATAATTTGCATACCATAAGGCATCACTAAAAGGGGGGAAGTATTTGGTTGTAGTAATAGTTTCATTTTCTTCTCTCATTTTCAGGCAATAGTATTACTGGAACCTGTGATAGAGAAAGTCAAAATTAGAGTGATAATATGGGTAAGTAAATGATATTTACTTTATACCAAACAGTCCAGTGTTTGAACATCCCCAGAATGAAGGCTTTGGAAAATATTGGGGGTAAAAGAGAAATGGCTGTAAGCATTTTGTCTCAGCTAGTACAGTTAAATCCTTTAATGAAAAGAAATAGGCTATGCAAAATGTTGGTGTGCTTGTGTAAAAATAGCAGCTGAGGCTGGAATATTTGAGCAATGCCCTGTGAAAAGGGGGCTTAATGCATCTGCCAAAAAAGTATCTACCCAGGGCAGCCTGTGCAGTCTGTGCAAGGTGATCTTAGCTGAAATATTTTACTATCGGTCAGTTTTCTGCATATCAAAAGGACCAGTCTACCCCATGATTCTGTTGGTTGTTAGACAAAATGGACTTTATGGATCCAATTATGTGATAGCTTGCTTGGTATATTGCATCACAGAGATGCATTAACCCTTTACCACACAATCCTGACTTCTAACCACCCTAAGAAAGAGGGCCTTTTGAAAACATTGTGAGAAAATGAGAAAATTCTGGTAACCAGCATTTTCTCATTTTCCCACAATGTTTTCTACCCTTCCCAAAACCAATTTCAATTTTTCAGTCACATTTATTTTGTCGTCTGCAGCTGTTTTCAATTTGGACCAGTCTTAAATTTTGTCGTTTGGTAAAAGAGTTAAGCCCCATTTTGCCAGAGTATTTCTATTGTCCATTTGCCTGCATTAGGTGTCCCAGGTGGTTGCTTTTGCCATATTTGTCTTGTCTGTCTCCTTTGCTTTTTGTTAAGACTTACTGGTCTTACCTCATTCACTAATTACATACAAAAACATCTGATTTAAATTTCTGCCTTTACATCTGAGCCATGCTCGTGTCATGGCGGTCAGTGCACCTACACATGTGTTTCCTGGCTTTGTCACACCAGCACTGACACAACTTTCTTTCAAGGCCACAGAATACTTCTCTCACTTGCATCAGAAATGAGAGGCGAAAAATCACTGGAAAGAAAGTTTGCCTGAAGTAGGTATTGAACCATCAGGCCATGAGTCAAATCAACTAGCCACTGAGCTATGGGGCTGGGCTGACTATTCCTTCCCTATGTCTACATGTATTTTTATGCCTATATATTTCTGTTTGTTTTATTGTAGGGAATACAAGGGCTGCTCCTAGGTATAGGAACTCTTGGGTTTAAGTTTTTTATTTCCAAAGTTTTGAATATAGCTGATGACGTAAGTATTATAATTGACTTGAAGATATTCATCCCATAACTACATATGTTTTCAGTCTGATATATCCAAGACAAGTTTTATCTTATGCATGTTTGGGAATGTCATAATGTAAGTAGCTTATGAGACAGAGATACATGGTATACAGACAATTGTTTTTATGCCACCCACCCACCTATGAAGTAGAGGGGGATATACTGGTTTCACCATGTCTGTCTGTCCATCCATCCGTCAGTCTGTCTGTCTTGTTTTCGTTTCTGTGCTCTGACTCAAAAGCCATTTGACCTAGGATCCTGAAATTTTATACAAGTGTTGCTCATGACCCAAGGAGGTGCCCTAATGTTTTTGGATCACATGGGTCAAAGGTCAAGGTCACTGGTGATCTTTGTTTAAAATCATTTCATTCTCTGAATGTGCTGCTTCAGTGACAAGGTGCTGATATGTGTGTGTGTGTGGGGGGGGGGGGGGGGGGGGGTTGTGTATTTGTCCACTTTTTAACAGTTCTAGTTGTACTTAAGCTGATTGGTTTGTGTCAAGGTTTTAAGCTCTTTACCAAATGACAGAATTTTAGACCAATCCAAACTGAAATCATTTGCAGATGACCAATTAAGTTTGGTTCATATGATAAAATATGCCTGTAAAAGGGTAAAAAACACTGTTGGGAAATGGAGAAAGTGCTTGTTTCCAGCCTTGTCTCCTTTTTCCCACAATGTTTTCATAATTTTTTTCCACAAGGCTGTTAAAACTTAGGATTGTCTGCTAAAGGGTAAAACTCATAACCATAGCAGTTATAGTAACCAACATTTAACTACTTTACCAACTATGTTTTCTACCTTTTCAAAGACAAATTCAATCATTTGAGTCACTTTTAATTTGTTGTCGGCAAATGCTTTCAGTTTTGATTTGTCTAAAACTTAATCATTTGATATAGAGTTAACCCTTTACCAGACAGCAAAATTTTAGCCTTGTCCAAATTGAAAGCATTTGCAGACAACAATTTCAATGTGGCTCAAATGGTGCAACTTTTCTTAGAAAGGGGAGAAAACATTGTGGGAAAAGGAGAAAATGCTGGTTACCAGCATTTTCTCCTTTTCCCACAATGTTTTCAAAAGGCTTCTTTCCCAGGGGCGTCAAAAGGTGGCAATGTACGGTATAGAGTTAAGGCATATTATGTAACATTTTATTATATACTTATATATGATCTGACTAAAATACCAACATCATGTTTTCCATATCACACATATAGTCTGTGTAGAACATCATCGTGTTAAAAGATATCCTCTGTGTATTCTATGTATTCATGCTTGGTTCTTTCCGTCAAATCCCGAAAATTCTCAGTTTTTTTTTTTTTTTTTTTATCTAATCTAGCTTGTGATGTTTTCTTACAGCTGTAAAAGAAAGATATATGATTAAAGGAAAATTACAACACTCTGCATGTCTGTGTGATTAGACCAGGTCTTGTTGCAAGTGTAAAGAAGTTTGCATGGGTTTCCTGGATTCCAACTTTGTTCTCATCTGATAGGCACATTTTTTACACACACAACTTGACCTGGCCTGACTACACAGAGATGCAGAGTGCTGAAATATTCCATTTGAATCAGGTTAAATTGAGCTTCATTATTAACCCCATTTGTGGCAAATTTATCATGTACACTACAAAGATTAGTGAGCACAAAATATTTCTTCAATGATGAGGATTTGTTCAAAGACAAGTCCTATCGTTTCAACAGGTCTAAAAATATGCACATGTAGTTTGGTAAAGAGTTAAGTATGCCTCATCAAGAATATGCCTAGTGATCCAGATCTGGATTATTTCAGGCTCATATCGGAGATATTTTCAGAAGTAAATTCTCTGACTATAAGAATTTTCATACGATGTTGTATACCTGTGCAGCTGAATTTGACTTCATGGAGAAAGAGGTTAGCTTTTAACTTTTATTTTTTCATTTCATGAATTCATCCTTTTATAGGTGTTTGTAATTCTTTATCAAACGTCAAAATCTTTGTGGTGTCCATGGTTGTGAGTATATGAGGTAGAGTATCAACCTCATAACCATGAGGTCCCGAGTTTGATACCCAGGAGCGGGTGTCAACTTTGAGATTGTCCATTTGCCCACACATTCACCATGACTACTGGTGTAGTTCCCAGGAAGCAGAATGGAGAGAAATTAGTATAAGTTGCAAGACCTTGTTTCTCAATGCAGTTGATATGAAATAAATATGTTTAAACTAAACAAAATCTTTGACTTGTCCAAATTGAAAGCATTTGCAGATGCCCGGGAAAAAAAATGTGACTAAAAAATTGGAATTTGTTTTGGGAAGGGTAGAAAACAGTGTGGGAAAAGTAGAAATTCAGGTTACCAGCATTTTCTCCTTTTCCCACAATATTTTCAAAAGCCTTCCTGCCTGGGGTTATTACAACACCACATTTGTTTGGTAGGGGGTAAAGCAGGTTTGACTGCACTGCTGTCATTCTGTATTGATTGATCTGAGTTTTGTCTGATAATGCTTTGCATTAACCCTTTACCACACAATCTGGGGTTTTAATGACCCTGTGGAAGAAAGCTTTTGAAAATATTGGCAGAAAAGGAGCAAATATTGGTAGCCATCCTATTTTCCTTTTCCCACAAGGATTTTCTCTCATAGCAGAGAGTTTAACCCTTTACCACACAATCCCGACTTTTAACGACCCTGAGAAAGAAACCTTTTGAAAACATCGTGGGAAAAGGATAAAATGCTGGTAACCAGCATTTTCTCATTCTTCCCACAATGTTTTCTACCCTTCCCAAAACAAATTACAATTTTTCAGTTGCATTTAATTTGTCGTCTGCAAATGCTTTCAATTTGGACTGGTCTTAAATTTTGTCGTTTGGTAAAGAGTTAAGCTCATTTGTACCAAATTTGAATTTGTCATCTGCTGATGTTATGAATTTGGAGGAGGCTAGAATTCGTTGTGTGGGAAAGAGTTAAGGGTTATACCAATCTTGGACCTTACACGCTATCTGATCTCGTATTAATTTCAGGTAGTCTGACCAAAATAGCATTGAATTGTAATATCGAGGGTTTTACTGACGAAAATTTCATGTGCTTTTATAATCCTCTGGTAAAGACTTACTGCATTTCTGAGGATGGCCACTTCTAATGAAATGTATTTTTTGTGCGTAACTAAAGAACATAAGAATTACTGCTAGGCCTTTCTGTGACCAGAGAATTTGTCTGTAAGCAGTTTTTCCTTTTGACACAATGTTTTAACCCTATACCAGACAACAAAAATTAGGGACTTTTTCAAATTCAAAGCAGGTGCTGATGACATTAGGGCTGAAATGATGAAATTTTGTCTGAAAGAGGGCAGAAATATTGTGGGAAACAGAAAAAATGCTGCTTACCAGCATTTTTTCCTTTTCCCACACTGTTTTCATAAGCCATCTCTTTAAGTAGAACAATGTTGCAAGAGGCAAAACTTTGCATGAAGTAATGATCGAACCATATTCAGGTTAAATTTTTCAAACTTCATTATGGCTAATTAACTAATTTCTGTTGATTTATTCTATTGTTCAGACACCAGTAAAGATCACAAAAACGCTGCTAGGCCCAGCTGTGATTACAGTGCTAGTGGTGGTAGTGTTCCAGGTAAGCTAAAAATTCTTTTGATTTACTTACAACAGTTACAACACTATACTTACAACACAGACAGTTTTTAGAATTGTTTGCTACACTGACTATTATTAGACAGTGAATCTGGTCTATTGCCATCAAGAGTGACCCAGATTCAAATATGAACAAAAAACCCATGGTTGCCAATACTACCTCACAGGAAAGAATTCTATCTGTTTGAAATAGTAATTCTGTGAAATATGAAAATGTTGGCATGAACTACAAAATCTATACCACTCGATGTCTACTTGACAAAGTCATAGACTGAACAAGATGTCATTAATAAGATACAAGACATCTACTTACATGTAAATTAAGTCAGTGACCTGTGCAAATCAGGCTCATCTTTACTTGTTCCAGTGCAACCTTTTTCATCCTGGTGTTTTTGTGGGTCTTGTAGGTCTAATCTAGCTTTGCGCTCATCCAACCAATAAGAAAGTGAAAAAGCATGGAAAGTTCACCAAAAAGTGAACTCTAGAATGTATTCAAATTGATATTTCTTCATTTGCTTCTTTTCATTGAAGATCAACAAACAGAAATATTTTCTTGGCATTTCCCATTGTGACAGGTAAATGGCTGTGAGTGGTGGGTAAAGTTATCAGAGTGGACTGGATTAAACTTAATAATCAGATTAGACCAGGCTAAACCAGATAAGACGTAATAACCATTGGACTTGGTCAGACTTAATAACTGTATTGGACCAATACTATCAATACTTTTAGTACTTTGACTAGATTTACATGCAACACATGCTATTTCAAGACCTGCTGATAACAGTGGGTATTTTTGGAGTAACATGTTCTTGCAAAGCATGCTATTTATTAGAATTACTTGCAACCTAGACCATTTTGAGACTATCTTTAGAAATACTTGCAACACAAACTATTTTCAGAATTACTGAAATTTACTGAAAACACAGGCTAAAGGAGCTGTGATGGTAGAAGGCCTAAAGACCTTACACTATTCCGTGGCTTCTAAAATCTGTCTACTACTCTTTTTCTTGTTTATGCTATAAAGTCCAAAGTCTGAATTTTTTTTAAGCTTGCACAGTTTGTTTCGATCATCAATGGCTTGAGGCCCTTAGAAAATGGAGAAAATTCTATCATTTGTAAGAGTAATGATGGTTCCCAGTATTATGAATTGTCTTCAATTTTTTTTTTAATAGCTGTTACGGAGAGAAATACATGCCCTTAGAGCAAGTACAGATGGTTCCCCATCTGAGAGTGAAGAAGACAGAGTTCACAGGAGTAAACCCCATGCAGAGGTGCTGTCTGTTTATTGACCCCATTACTTACTGACGTGATGCAAAACAATCTTTTCCAGCTTTCCTATAACAACTTTATAAAACACTGTGGTAGATGGAGAACTTGTCTAAAATGTGAAGTGTCCTTTATCACATTGCTTTTAGATATATTTGTGTATTGAACCAAAATTTATGTTGATAATCTGCATTTTAAAAAAAAAAATTTCAAACTCATTGGCTTCAAATTTTGTCAGAATATAATGATATAATCTTTTACCAAACAGTGCAATGACTGAAGGACCCTGAGGAAGAAGCCTTTTGAAAAAAATGTAAAAGAACAAAATGCTGGTAACTAGCATTTTCTCTTTTTCCCATAATGTTTTCAAAAGTTTTTTTCTGCAGGGTTGTTAAAACATGGATTGTTTGCTAAAAACCAGTTTAAATTGCTCTAATCCTTGGATTTTGGTATAAAAGGTTAGCCTTGCCATACAATCCTGAGTTTTAACAACCCTGAAGAACAGGCCTTTTGAAAAAATGGCGGGAAAAGGAGAAAATGCTGGTGAACAGCATTTCTCCTTTTCCCACAATGTTTTTTTACCCTATCACAGACAAATTTCTTAATTTGAGTGAGATTTAAATTGTTGTCTGAAATACTTCCAATTTTGACAAGTCTACATTATTTTTGGGTGGTAAAGAGTTAAAGCATTTACACAAAACAAAGAGCCAAATTAATTTATTGTAAAAGTTTTTGATGTTTTTCTATTTTCACTGTTGCAGTCTGTTTATCTTTTACCAAACTACTCTGATTTAAAGACCTGCAGGACGAAGGCCTCTGGAAAAAAATGTTAGTAAAAGAGACAAACATTTTGACAGAATTTTCTTCTGCTCCTACAATATTTTATAGCCGTTCAGAGAAATATGAGCCATGCTCTGTGAAAAGGGGGCTTCATGCATTTGCAAAAAAGTACCGACCTAGGTCAGCCTGCACAGTCTGCGCAGGCTGACCTAGGCCAAAACTTTTCGCTTTTGGTCAATTTTCTGCATATCAAAGGACCATTGTATCTCTAGATTCAGTCATTTGTCAGAGAAAACTGATATAATAGATCCAAAATTATGTGATGTCGGGCATGGTGTCATGCATCACGGAGATGCATTAAGCCCTCCTTTTGCCAGAGCATGGCTCATATTTTTTCAGTTGAAGCATATTTTGAATTTTTTGTCTGCTCTCAATGTGGATAGGTCTAAAGTTTTGTAGTCGTGTATAGATTTAATACATTATTTTTTTATTATTAATTTTCAGGTAGTTTACCACCTTTTTCAGTTAATGGCATTTTTTCTAATGGCTGTGATCATTATGAGATTAAAACTGTTTTGGACTCCCCACATGTGTCTTGTAGCATCCTTGTTGGCTTCGAAACACGTAAGTACTGGTTCGTGTAATGTATGGTGGGAAGATTGCGATTTGATGCAATTTTTCTCTGAGGAAGTAAACCGTTAACTGTACTCCATAATGTCTAAGTTAACAAGATGCGCAATCTGATCTTGGATCTATACCATCTTGCTAAGTCAAGACTGTGAGATAAAAGTATTTCTGAGTTTCAGGGGTCAAGTTTATAATATTAGGCACTGAAAGAGTTAACCCTTTACCATCAATCCTGAGTTTTTTTTATCCTTAGAAAGAAGCCTCTTGAAAACATTGTAGGAAAAGGAGAAAATCATTGTATGCAAGTGCTTTTGATTTGGACAAGTCTAAAACTCAGTCATCTGGTAAAGAGTTAAGAATGGAGTCATTTGTGTAAATTTGTTTCAGGAGGTGATGAAAGTGCCGGAACTGACTTAAGTTGTTGTTGCAGATAGCATAGTTCGAGATGTTACTGCACAAAGTGTACAGTCTGATTTTAGGTTGATACTGTGTTGGGCTGGTTATGTTTTCTGGTGGAAACAACCTTGCAATAAGAAATATTAAGGCTGTATCCTATTAATGGAAGTATACCAGTTCATTAATTCAGGGTTAATGCACACTGATATTAACCTGTATCAGGGTATTGCAAAACTACTGTTGCTGTGTTTGATTTATCCAAGTTGTCTGCCTCAGAATTGTTTTACAGTAATTATGCCTTGGATTCAAATTTTCCCCAGTTTTCAGCTCAATTGTTTTTGCAGAAAATGTCAAAAATTGCCATAGCCCTGTTGTCGTTGTCTGCCTGTTTGTAGTCGTGCAGAAACTTTGACCTTTTTTAATATCGCCATTATTACCGAAGTTAATTACTTCAAACCTGTACTAGTTGTTAACTATCAAAAGGGGAACTCATACGACAAGGGCAGGTAACCATCAAAGTATTTTTGACAGTTATTCCCCTTTTACGACTTGGAATTTTCACTGAAAATCAAGCAACTGTTGCTGTGCATTGGCACACACATACAATGCTCTTGTTTGGTTGGGTGATGTAAGCCTGTACTTTAACTGTACATTCATTTTCTCATTTTTCTGCAGTTTTTTGGTTGGATTGGAGGTCACGAGAAACACTATGCAGTTATTACTGTGATATTAGCCTGTATGTCATATCAAGGTATTGCCAATCTGCAGCACCAGTGGAGCATCATGGGAGAGTTTAGTAATATCCCACAGGAAGAACTGGTGGAGTGGATTATTGCCAAAACTCCAGAAAGTAAGGCTTGTTAGCTTGCTGTTATTTTTTTTAAGAAAATATCAAGGTATTGTCATAGCCCTAGTGTTATCTGCATCATCATGGTTGTGGTGCAGAAACTTTGATACTTTTCTATATTTCTGTTAATCCATTAACCCTTTCCCAAACAAGCCCTGGTTTTCACGTGTCTGCAGTACAAGTCTTTTGAAAACACTGTGGGAAAAGGAGAAATTTCTCCTTTTCCCACAGTGTTTTCTACCCTTTTTGAGAACTTTCTGCCATTTTCATCAAATTAAAATTGCTGTCTGCAAACTCTTTCAATTTGGACCAGTCCAAAATTTGTCATTTGGGAAAGGGTTAAAACACCTCTCACTACTCTAATTGCCTTTATGACCAGTGTAGATCAAGATCGGGTACATCTCATTCTGAATGATTTCTTGATTCCTGTTCATAAACAACAAGCCGGGCAGACCTTGAAATTTACATGCTTGTCAACTACTTGTCAACACGGAATTTACATGTGCACCCTCTTACCCTTATGTCAGATGTTTTTCAAATCAGGGTTTTTAAATTGTCTTTCAGGGTGATCATGATTTTTGTCTTGAATTGGGATACTCCCCGAGATATTGGTACAAGGTGGAAAGCATGCATGAAAGGGGGGTGTCTTGTTTTTCAAATGAGGGGTGTAGAATTTTCTAAAGATATTGATGACAATGCTGTCTGGCTTTGAGTCGGTGCAAATAGTCAGGCGATCACCCTGTGAGAAACCTGCTGCATTTCCTGCATTTCTTCCAATTTTACCTCGGACAGATTATAATTGATTTGTACATTTCATAGTATCCATGGTTAAAGTAGTCCAGCGATCATTAAATTTTGATCAAGTCCACTCATCAAAAGTTTAGTGCAGATGCAAGCATTTTATGACCTGGATATATAGCCTGGGTCATTGAATGCTTGCATCTGAACTAAAATCTTGGTGACCATCTGACAGATCATGATTATGAATTGATGATGGAAATAATTATTACCTTAATCTGGGAGACTTTTCTACAGTACTTTCTTTTTCCAAAATTACTTCCAAGTTTGTTCATGAGTTTTGTGTTATAGGAAGATAATGTTACTGAAAATGTGTGTATACAAGGTTAGTCAGGTGTTAACTCTTTACCACACAATCCCGACTTTTAACAACCCTGAGGAAGAAGCCTTTTGAAAACATTGTGGGAAAAGGAGAAAATGCTGGTTACCACCAGCATTTTCCCCTTTTCCCACAATGTTTTCTACCCTACCAAAGACAAATTTCATCATTTAAGCCACATTTAAAATTGTCGTCTGCAAATGCTTTGAATTTGGATAAGTCTACATTTTTGTCATTTGGTAAAGAGTTAATGGCATTAATTTGAATTTGTGATGTAAATAGGATTATATCAAAGTTGTTACTTTATTCCTGCTGATTAATTTTAACCCTTTACTACACAATGCTGCGTTTTAACAACCCAGAGGAAATAGTCTTTTGAAAATGCTTTTATGTAAAATTAGAATAATTTCAGTTACAAGTGATTTGTCACCTGCAAATGCTTTCAATTTCAGCAAGTCTTAAATTTTATCATATGGTAAAGGGTTAACTGGACTGATAGATTGGTGTTAGGTAGCGCCATTATTAGTAAGGAAAAAGGTTCAAGAGCATTATTGGTGGGGGGGGGGGGGGGCGTTCTAATAGGGAATAGGGAAATCAGGGTATTCAGCTTCAAGATTAATTCAATTTTCACTATTTATTATTAGATGCTGTTTTTGCTGGTCCGATGCCTACTATGGCTACGGTGAAGCTCAGTACTGGACGTCCAATCGTCAATCATCCGCACTACGAAGATGCAGGTCTGAGGTGAGTTTTTCTTTTTCCTTCAGATGTAGGTGAAAGGTCAAAGTTCAAACCAAAGCTAGGCCAGAGTGGCTTGTGGCAATAGAAACATGGTAGAAAAAGGAAATAAGGCTGAAAACCAGCATTTTGTTCCTTTTCCAACAAAGTGTTCTCCTTTCTCAAAAAGATCTTGACGGATATCTGAACTTCTTGTATGGATTTGCGTTTTGATAGCTAATTACTCACCCAAGTTTTAACCCTTTACCAGACGACAAAATTATAGCCTTGTCCAAATTGAAAGGATTTGCAGACGACAATTTCAATGTGGCTCAAATGGTGCAACTTTTCTTTGATAGAGTAGAAAACATTATGGGAAAAGGAGAAAATGCTGGTTACCAGCATTTTCTCCTTTTCCCACAATGTTTTCAAAAGGCTTCTTTCCCAGGGGCGTCAAAAGGCGTCATTGTACAGTAAAGGGTTAAGTGAATATCTTCAGTACTGACAGAAATATAAGAAATTGTCAAAGTTTTGGCACCCAGAAGACAAGGACAGAGCTATGATATAATCTTGATGTTTTCTTGGAAATTAATGGAGCTAAGAACTATGATTGTTTCGTTTCCAGGGAGCGTACAAAACTGGTGTACAGTATGTACAGCAGAAAGCCTGTGAGAGAAGTGAAAGAGAACCTGAAGAAGTTGCATGTTGATTATGCAGTTCTCGAAGACTCTTGGTGTGTACGGAGAACAAGGTATCATATTCTATACGCAATTACTTTTTGCCTTTAACTTTTACTGCTCAATCCCAACTTCAAAGACCTTCATAGAGATGGCTTTTGAAAGCATGATGGGAAAAGGAGAAAGTGCAGGTAAATAGCATTTTCTCTTTTTCCCACAATGTTTTCCACCCTTTCATAGACAAATTCCGTAACTTAAGCCATGTTTAATTCACAGTCTGCAAGGGATATCAATGTGGCTGAGTCTAAAATTTGTTATTGGTAAAGGCTTAACCATTTCTAAAGCTGTGCGATTGAAAGGGTTGAGAAATTAGAGAACTGGGCTCAAACATAAGTTGCCAAGCTTATAATCTCTTTCCTTCCTACTTTAAAGATCTCTGTGTTGTAAAACTTTCCAAAACTTAATCTCTATACAAAATTTTGGATATCATTTTGGACTGTTAGTAATTTTACATGGCCAGCCGTAGGGTTTGAAACCAGACCTTCAAGTGGCCTGACACTTGATGTTTAAAAGTTCCACACTCAAGCACTTGAGCTATTTTGGCTGGTCTAGTGGGAAGAAAACATTGTTTTTAAAATCTTTCCTCTTCAGGGTTGTGAAAACATGGGAATATTTGGCTTAAGGTTGATTTGAAAAAGAAAGAACTGCAAATCAGTGTTTATTTTCCTCAGACCCTCTGTTATTAAAAAAAAAATTTAAAGAGGACAAGGATATGCTTAACTTTGTTAACTTTATTTTTTACTGATTTTCAAGACACGATCAAAATTGTGGATTACTTCCTTTTTCAGGCCAGGATGCAGCATGCCAGAAATATGGGATATAGAGGATGTCAAAAACAGGAACCAGCCAAAACCAACGTGTAAGATTCTCAAAGAGGACCCAGAGCCTTACTTCAAGAGAGTCTTTAGAAATAATGTTTATCAAGTGTTAAAGCTTACCTAGTGATAGTGATGTTTAGTGAACAGTAATTTACCCTTTACCTTACAATCCGAGTTTTAATGTCTCTGAGGAAGAAGGCTTTTGAAGACATTGTAGGAAAAGAAGAAAATGCTGGTATCCAGCATTTTCTTCTATTCCCACTACGTTTTCCACCCTTCCAAAGGCAAAACCAAGCTTTTTAGATACATTTGATTTGTTGTATGCAATTGGTTTTGATTTCGGAAAGCGTAAAATTTCGTTTGAAAGAGTTTATTAGTTAATTTTTATCTGTTGAAAAAAAAAGGAAATCTGTTTTTCATCTTTCCAGGTCATTTGTCTCTTAGTTTTAGACTGTAGGTTTGCCTTCTCTGTCTGCAAAAATATAGAAACTTCAAATATCTATGAGCTACAGGTATGAATCTTAGCAGAGTGATAGATCTTGACATGCAGAATATGCACAAAACCTTCATTTTAGTCTGTGTGTAGGTCTGAAGATGTAATTTTGTGTCCTCTTTCCCACCAACAGTCTTCAACCAATTTGGTAAAATTCTAGTTGAAGACTTCCTATAATATTAACTGGTACACCTGTAACTTTCAGTTTTGTTATTTGACTAGCACAAGAGTTATGGCCCTTTGACTTTTTCCCTTGACATTTTAGCAAGGTTATAGGTTTGAATGGGTATTCATAGGTCTGTGACAGTTCTATTTGTTCATAAGTTTGTTAAAAAACAACATCAGGGTACATATTCACCAACCATTCTTAAGAATGTTGTCAGGCTTACTATGCGAAATTTTGAAAGTAACATAACTTCTGACTGGCTAAATCAAATGGTTTAGCCAATCAGAAGTTGTGTTACTTTAAAATGTAGAAAATCGTGGAGAATAAGCATTCTTAGGAATAGTTGGTGAATATGAACCCTGAGTTTCATATCGTTTTGTGACTTTTTGTATTTTATTTGCAACAATTTGACCTTTATAAATGGATTCCCACCCTCTTGAAACCCCACTTTATCATCTTGCTTGGAATTATTGTTATCTTTTTTGACTCCTTACTAGTCAACAAAATTTTGAATGTGTCCGAATTTTAACAATTTGTAGGCTAGAAATTAAGCCTGTCTCCTTTGATGGAATTTGTCTTTGAAATGGTACAAAACATTTTGAGAAAAGGAGAAAAATGTTCGTCACCAGCATTTTCACCTTTTCCCACAATGTTTCCAGAAATCCTTTTGTCATAATATTCAAACCAATCTTGTCATAATATTCAAAAGCATACTTGTTGTAAGAGTCAAAAACAAATTTGTCATAATATTCCAAAAGGAACTTGTTATAGCATTCAAAGCCTAATTATCAAAACCCAGCTTGTTATAACAGTCAGAAACAAACTAGCCATATTACTGAAAACCAAACTTACTTTAACATTCAGAACCAAACTTGTTATAACAGTCAAAAACAAAGTTTTCATAATATTGAATATTCTTATAACATTCAAAAACAAGTTCATGATAATTAACCCTTTTAGTGTCATAAGCAAAAACAAGAGCTTTTGTAGATAGCATAGATTCAATTCAGACTGCACGGAATATCCAGTCTTGGTCCGTATTCGCTAACCAGTCTTAAGAATATTCTCAGTCTTATGTTGAAGAATTTTCTGTGTTTGAAAGTACACAACTTCTGATTGGCTAAACCAAATGGCTTAGCCAATCAGAAGTGTTCCTTTCAAATTTAGAAAATTCTGGAGAATAAGACAAAGAACGTTCTTAAGAATGGTTGGTGAATACGGACCCAGATCTTGGATCTTTATCATTTGCTTGTTTAGTCAAGTTTTTTTATAATACAAATTTGTCTTTCATTGGGTTGTATTTCAGCATATCAAAAAAAGTCAAGTTCACATATTTGGCTCTGAAAGAGTTAACTCTTTACCAAAAGACAAAACTTGAGACTTGTCCAAATTGAAAGCATTTGCAGATGACAAAATAAATGTGGCTCAAAAATTGAAATTTGTTTCTGAGAGGGTAGAAAACATTGTGGGAAAAGGAGAAAATGCTGGTTACCAGCATTTTCTCCTTTTCCCACAATGTTTTCAAGGAGCTTCTTCTCTTTTTCAGGGTCATTAAAATCCGTGATTGTGTGGTAAAGAGTTAATGGAGTAAACCCTGTACCAAACATCCCATGTTTTAACAACCCTGCAGAAGGCTTTTGAAACATAGGGGGGTGGGGGGGTAGCCAGTATTTTTTCCTTTCTCAATTTTTTTTTTTTAACCTTTCAGATAGAAATCTTATTCAAGTCACTCTAATATGTCTGCAAATGCTCTGAATTAGGACAAGTCTGAAATTTTGTTTAGTGTGAAGGGTTAACACGATTATAACTACATGTATATGTAATAGCAGAGGTAGAAATACTCGGATATCTATTACAATGTACCTCTTGGCAACTAAGTTGAGATTATGCTACTTTTACTCAGATCTGTCTGTTCGTCATTATACCATTTTTGGACAAGAAAAACAAAGGTATACTTACATGACATCATCTTACAGAGCATCTAATTTTAACCAAAATATTTTTTCAAACATCTAAAATAAGATCTAAAAATTTTTTTACTGATATATAGATGAAATTATTACATTAATATTTCATCTGTCATAATTTATCTTTTCGTCTAATCCAGTATCATGATTTTCCTCTTCCATTTTGCATATTTTCAAGTGAGTATTTAGTACTTAGTCAAAAACTTTGGTGTGTCTTTTGATAGTAAAATCACGCGAGTTATGATTCGCTTCGTCGTAATGAATTGTGTGACTTCAATGCATGGCAATCCAGAAAATGTAGCTTTTTAATTTTTTTTTTAGATCAGAGCTATTGCTTGATCACAAGAGCCATTTGGAACTTTTGAAGGTCAGGGTACACAAGAAAAATCATTTGTGAATCCCTCTGCAACAGTAACTAGGTTCATTTTTGCATTTTAGGTTAAATGTTGTCTCTGAAACGGGACAGGGGTAAAAATTTTGTTCAATCTTGTTGCACACATTGTCTTATTACAAGTATATACGATACAGAGGCAGTTGCGAATGTGCTATTTATAGTAATGGTGTAAATGAAAATTTGAGTATTCCGTGAAATACAGGCAATGAACCATTGTGCAAATATGTTCCATGATCAACCTAGGAAAATTTTATTCCCTGACAGACCAATGGAGCTTCAAAGGCTTGTGGTTATTCCCACGTTTTCCAAACCCTGAGGAAGAAGGCTTTAGAAGACATATTTTGAAAAGGAGCACATATACGCTGATTACCAGCATTTTCTCCTGTTTAAACCCTTTACCACACAATGCCCTACTTTTATCGACCTCGACAGAGATGGTATTTGAAAACATCGTAGAAAAAGAAGGAAATGTTAGTAACCAGCATTTTCTCCTTTCCTTCCATGTTTTCTATCTTTTTGCAGTCATATCTCATTGAGCCATGTTTAACCCTTTACCACACAGTCCTGAGTTTTTACGACCCTGAAGTAGAGGCCTTTTGAAAACATTGTGGGAAAAGCAGAAAATGTTTTCTATCCTTTCAAAGACAGAAAACATCATTTGAGCTACATTTAATTTTTGGTCTGCAAATGCTTTCAATTTGGACCAGTCTAGAATTTTGTTGTTTGGTAAAGAGTTAATTTGGCCTCTGCGAGTGCTTTTAGTGCAGAATTCTCTAAATTTTCGCTGTCTGGTAATGTGTTAATAATATGTTCTACCCTTTCAAAGACAAACCTTATAATTTGAGCCATGTTTAAGTTGTCATCTGGGAAAGTTTTTAGTATGGATATGGTTAACCCTTTGCAAAACAACAGATTTTAGACTCTTCCAAATTGAGACCATCTGCAGGCAACAAATCTGAAAGTGATACAAGAGAACTGAAGTTCTTTGACAGGGTAGAAAACATTGTGGGAAAAGGAGAAAATGCTGGTTACCAGGCCTTTACCTTAGGGTCATGAAAACCCATGATTGTTTGGTAAAGCATTAAGTTTTTTGATGTCTGGCAAAGAGTCAAAACCTGCTGTTATAAACAAATGATATACAGGGTGTCCAAAAAGAAAGTTACCAGTTTTAACGTCCATTCATTGTATCGTTCTGCTAGATAAACAAAGACTTGCACATGTACAGGCAATAGATATAAATTTTCATCATGTATTAGCTTTAAAATTTGCACTCATATACTTTCCAGAAAAATGTCAGTTTACTAACATTACTATATTTCGTCAATGGCGTCAAGTTTTGTGGTTTATGACGTTTAACTCTTTACCACACAATCCCGACTTTTAACGATCCTGTGAAAGAAGCTTTTTGAAAACATTGTGGGAAAAGGAGAAAATGCTGGTAACCAATGTTTTCAACCTTTCCCAAAACAAATTTCTATTTTTAAGTCACATTTATTTTGTTGTCTGCAAATGCTTTGAATTTGGACCAGTCTAAAATTTTGTCGTTTGGTGAAGAGTTAAAGATGCCTGCTCCTTTGAAGCTTGGCAAACCACTACCAACAGACACATCAGTGCTCCTCAGGAACATCAAGAGAGAAGTAAGGAAGATCTGTGTGGACATTTGTTGCAATAGAACCAACAGTTTTGATGAGCCTGTGAGAAGGCAAGCTTCAAAGGGGCAGATATCTTGAAAACATCACAAACTGCTGAATTGATGCCATTGACAAAATATTGTAAAATTTGTGAAATGACATTTTTCTGAAAAGTACATGAGTGTAAATATTAGAACTAATACAGGATTAAACTTAAATCTATTGCCTGTACATGGACAAGTGTCAGTTGATCTAGCAGAAGGTATTTGTGATAAGATAAATAGACAATAAAACTGTTAACTTGCTTTTTGGCACCCTGTATTTTTTAATCTTTACCAGACAATTGACATGTCGAAATTGAAAGCATTTGCAGACGAAACATTAAATATGGCTAGAACAAAAAAAAATCTTTGGAAGGGAAGAAAATGTGATGGAAGAAGGAGAAATTGCTGGTTACTTGCACCTTTTTCCCCAAAGTTTTTGAAAGCTTTTTTCCTCAGGGTTGTTAGAACTATCAGAAAAATTGTTTTGTTAACTTTTTACCATGCAATCCCAACCTTTAACGACCCTGAGAAAGAAGCCTTTTGAGGACATTGTGGGAACAAGAGAAAAAAATGGTAACCAGCATTTTCCCCATTTCCCACAATGTTTTCTACCCTTCCCAAAACAAATTGTAATTTTTCAGTCACATTTATTTTGTCATCTGTAAATGTTTTCAATTTGGATCAGTGCAAAATTTTATCGTTTGGTAAAGGCTTAACTCATTACCACACAATCCCGAGTTTTAACAACCCTGAAGAAGAAGGCTTTTGAAAACATTGTGGGAAAAGAAGAAAATGCTGGTAACCAGCATTTTCTTCTTTTCCCACAATGTTTTCAACAATCTCAGACAGATACTGTTGTTTGTACCCCAATTTTATTTGTCATCAGCAAACGCTTTCAATTTGGACTGGTCTAAAACTGTGTTGTGTGGTAAAGAGTTGAGGGTTATATCTTACAGAACCTCTTTACTTTTTTTTTTTCCTTTGGAGTTGTGGTTGTCATAAAAGATGCATTTAACAGACAATGTAATAGATTTTTTATCAAAAGCACAATGCAAGTGTATAAACTACTCAATCTGGCACTATGCTATTGAGAAACCACATTATATCTAAAGAGAATTCATCAACTGTTATCTTTGTCATTGTTTTCTGTACCATTTGAGAATTTTTCATCAGCAGATGCTTTCATTCTAAGATTTGTTGCTTCTGAAATACACAATTTCTCTTTAACCCTTTACCACACAATCCCGACTTCTAACAACCCTGAGGAAGATGCCTTTTGAAAACATTGTTGGAAAAGGAGAAAAATACTGATAACCAGCA
Organism: Tridacna gigas; assembly: GCA_945859785.2. Taxonomy (NCBI): domain Eukaryota; kingdom Metazoa; phylum Mollusca; class Bivalvia; order Cardiida; family Cardiidae; genus Tridacna; species Tridacna gigas. The sequence goes on from OX244039.2 coordinate 27,465,479, forward strand.
AATTCTCCCTTTCTTACAATGTTTTCTGCCCTATCCAAGACAGAAAACATCATTTGACCTACATTTGATTTGTCGTCTGCAAATGCTCTCAATTTGGTCCAGCCAAAAATTCTGTCTTTTGGTTAAGGGTTAATGAGAGTTTTTTTTACAGCTTTCATTTTAATGAGAGTTGTTTTTACAGATGCGTTGAATTTGGAAAGGTTTAAAATTTTGTCATTTGAGAAAGGGTAGATAAAATCTGAACTTCCTTTTCATAAGTGTTATTTTGACAGGTGCATTGTATTTTGAATAGTCTGTAACATGTTACTTGGGAAAGGGTACATGAAAGACAAATTTTCACTTACATGAGTATTGTTTATCTTTTTTCCACAATGTTTTCTACTCTCTCAAAATTATATTCTATCATTTTAGCCACAATTTATTTGTGGTCTGCAAATGTTTTGAACTTGGAGCAGTCTAAAATGTTTTTTGGTAAAGAGTTAAATAAATGCTTTCAATTTGGAAGAGGCTTAGATTTTGTCACTTGGGAATGGGTAAATGAAAGACAATTATTTCACTTATATCAGTTTTGTTTTAACCCTTTACTACACAATCCTGACTTTTTAAGACCCCGAGAAAGAAGACTTTTGAAAATGTGGGAAACGGAGAAAATGCTGGTAACCAGCATTTTCTCCTTTTCCCACAATGTTTTCCAGCCTATCAAAGGCAACTTCCACAGTTTTAACCCCATTTAATTTGGCATCTGCATATGCAATGGGTTTGGACAAGTCTAGAATGTTGTCAGGTGGTTAAGGATGCTTTCAATTTTGAAGTCTTATATTTGTAACATTTGTCACTTGGGAAAGGGTAAGTGACAGCCAATTTTTCAGGGTTGCTGAACGCGCTGGCTTTTGACATACTTCTTGGTACTGATGAAGAATGAATAGATGGTAATTTGCAATTGTTAAAAAATATTAACATGTTTAATCTGCAGGCCCCTGCTGGCATATTTACTCGCACATTTGTGAAACCACTACTGCTAATCGATTCCCTGGGTCCTTGATTGGTACCATAGCAGACTAATGTAGTAGAGAATGGCCCTGTTTTGTTTTATCTGGAAATTTAATATTTCATAAGCGTTTTCCAATAACCCAATACTTCTTTTCAAAAAAATGAAAAACGGTGAGGAAAAAGAGGCAATTTTTCGTGAGGTTACATCATAATTGTAGTCTGCAAATGCTTTCGATTTGGACAAGTCTTGAATTTCGTCGTTTGGTAAAGAGATAATTAAAATTTCATCAGAGTTGTTTTACCAAAGATCTGTACATATAAGTATTTTTTAAAACATGTTCAATAGAGCTAGTCATACTTGTGCTTTCATATAGTTTTTTTAGTTAACTCTTTACCACACAACAAAATTTTAGACTAGTCCAAATTGAAAGCGTTTGCAGACAACAAATAAAATAGGGGCACAAACGACAGTATCTGTCTTTGGGATCATTGAAAACATTGTGGGAAAAGAAGAAAATGCTGGTTACCAGCTTTTTCTTCTTTTCCCACAATATTTTCAAAAGCCTTATTCTTCGGGGTCGATGAAACTCGGGATGTGTGTTAAAGAGTTAAAGTTCATCTACCTATCTATCAATGCTTACCCTTTACCAAACTACAAAACTTTAGACATGTCAAATGAGAAAGCATTTGCATGGAATAATTTAGATGTTGCCTATATGATGGATTTGTCTGTGACAGAGTAGAAAACATAGTGGGAAAAATAAGAAAATTCTGGTTATCAGAATTTTCTCCTTTTTTCCCACAAAGTTTTCAAAAGCCTTCTTCCTTATGTTCGTTAAAACATGTTATTGTCTGGTAAAGGGTTCATCCAAAGCAAGTCAAATAAGTACATGTGTGGTAGGGACAGTTTTTGTGGAAAAATTGCCCAGATGTTGCAAAGGTGGCTCCTGGGTCCATATTCACCAACCATTCTTAAGAACGTTCTTAGACTTATTCTCCAGAATTTTCTAAATTTGAAAGTAACACAACTCCTCAGGAGTTGTGTTACTTTCAAATTTAGAAAATCTTGGAGAATAAGACTAAGAATGTTCTTAACCCTTTACCAGACGACGAAATTTTAGCCTTGTCGAAATTGAAAGCATTTGCAGACAACAATTTCAACATGGCTCAAATGGTACAATTTTTCTTTGATAGGGTAGAAAACATTGTAGGAAAAGGAGAAAATGCTGGTTACCAGCATTTTCTCCTTTTCCCACAGTGTTTTCAAAAGGCTTCTTTCCCAGGGGCGTCAAAAGGCGGCAGTATGCGGTAAAGGGTTAAGAGTGGTCGGTGAATACGGGCACTGATCAGCATAAATAATAAAGTTTTCAACATAGAGGCTAAATTTCAATTGACACAGTGCTTTCCAGTCCTTTTGTACCAAAGACAATTTGTATGTAGGTCATTTTCCACCAATTTGTTAAATGTGCATTACTTATGTCTCCTTCTGCCTCTCATTCTAAAAAAATGGGTAGATTTCTTCCCTTCCCTTTTTTATTTAAAAGGTTAACTTCCCTAAGTACAAAAATATATTAGTCATCTTATTCCCATTAAGTCTAGGTACAAAATGACAAAACTGGGTATGAAATAATCTGGATACAAAATAGGATACAAAACAGAAGTAACTCTTTTGAAAAGAATTACCAAAAGGTAGTTGACCAAAACAGTACAAAACGACTACGGTACAAAATGACGTAAGTACAACATGAAGCAGTAACAAAGAGATCTAGATACAAAATAACTTGCATACAAACTGACCCAGGTACATACAAACTGACCCAGGTACAAACTGATCCAGGCACAAAATGACTTTGGTACAAAATGACCTTAGTACAAACTGACTAATCACAAGATGACATAAGAATCAAAATGATTTTTTTGTACAAGCTGACATAGGTACAAAATGACCTGTGTACAAATGACTAAGGTTCAAATTGACTTGGGTAAATATGCCATAGATACAAAATGACCTAGGTACAAAATGATATGGGGTCAAAACAACATACAAAATGACATGGATACAAATTTACGACGGTAAAAACTGCCTTGGGTAAAAAATGACTTGGCTAAAAGATGACAAGTGAAGTAGAAAATAGCTTGGCAACAGTGAACATAAGTACAAAATGACCTGATATCAACTGATCTAGGTAAAATTTGGGTACAAAAAGACCTAGGTACAGAATGACCAGTAATGAAATGACCTGTGCCTGGTTTCACAAAAAACTTAAGTCTTTATTTTACTAAAACCTGCAAACAGTCTTATTTTCCGACTTAAGTTGAGTTTATTATTCAAGATGCATTTTCCTAACATTAACAGACTTAGGTAACATTCTGAGGTCCTATGTTGACACAACATTTCACACTTAACTCAGCAAAATAATGTGTTAATTGACTTAAGTCCATTTATTTTGCTTAGTTGAGTCTGAAACATAGTGTCAAATCAGGATTTGAGAACATTACTGCAGTCTGTTAATGTTGATGAATTGTGCCTCAAATAACAAACTCAAGTCAGAACCTGGGCCTGTTAGTAGATTTGAGTAAAATAAGAGACTCGAGTTTTTTTCGTGAAACCGGGCCCTGGCTCAGGGCACTAAATGACCTGGGTACAAAATGAACTTGGTACAAATGAGCCAGGTACAAAAAGAAAGAGGCTAAAAATAACTAGTTCATTACCTAGTGACCTTGGTACAAAATGTCTTTGGTACAGAATGACCTAGGTCAGAATGGTTTGGGTACAGAATGACCTAGGTCAGAATGCTTTAAATGCAGAATAGCTTAGGTAGGTCAGAATGCTTTAGGTAAAAAATGACTGGGCTGTAAATGTCTTAGGTGCAACATGACTTAGGCACCAACTGAATTAGGCATGAAATGACCCAAGTACAAGATAAATTAGGTGCAAAATGGCATGGATAAAAATGACAGATACAAAATGACCTAGGAACAAAAAGACCATGGTAGAAAATGACTTGGGTAAAAAATAGCTTGTAGATGACCTAGATACAAAAACCTTGTACCAAATGACCTAGGTACAAGATTAATATAAATCATAACGGTATGTAGTGAATTATTTTATTTTTTGAAGTTTTTTTTGTTGTAGAGCTTTTGCAAACTGTAATATTTTAAATCTCAAACACTGCTTCTATGTAAATTGCTTGTAATGTAAGTATAGATATGCTTTTATTCATTTAGTTTAAATCACAAAATCTGTTAAATGAAATAAACGAAAACTGCATTAAAGTCACTATTTTTTCTTTCAGTGTCCTTATTTCATGTTATCTAGAATGTTTTTGCAAAAAACTTTTGCATGTCTGTCCATTTTTTTCTACCCCTTTACCACACAATTCTGTTTTTTAGGACCCTGAGAAAATTGGCTTTTGAAAACATTTAGTGGAAAGGAAAAATTGCAGTTAACCAGCATTTCTTGCTTGGCTGTTTTCAAAGAAATCATGGAGGTATTGTCAAAACCTTGTTGGATTTGTATGAAAATTTTGACAAGTTCTGTTATTACAAACCCTTTACCATACAATCCTGGGTTATAACCAAGAAGTAGCTTTTTGAAAAAATTGCAGGTAAAGTAGAAAATCCTGGTAACCAGCATTTCATCATTTTCCCACACTTTATGAAACAAGAGGGCCATAATGGCCCTGTATTACTGGCACTGACAGAGGCATAAATCAAAAGAAGTCTGTATGGCAATAAACTTTCATAGAAAAAAAGAATAGCCTATCCCCCACCCACCCCTCAAAAAAAAAATTAGTATATCTTTTTCAAATGCAAAGATTATGTCAGTGAATACAAGCACGTCTAATCAAGTATCATTCTTACGAAGTATCTATGAAATCTAAACAAGAAGGCCATTGGCCCTAAAGTGCTGACCTCAGTAAGGTCATCTAGGATTGACAAGGATGAAAAGATCCTGGTCGTGATGATGTAAAACACCTAAGTGTAAGTGATCTACTTTTTGACCGATTTAGCCTATTTTTGATTTTGAATCTGGCTGAAAATGTGGCCTCTACAGTCAAACAAGGTTTTTCCAAGATTTGGCCCAGTGACCAACTTTTTGACCTGACGTGACTCGATATCTTCCAGACAAACATTCTGACCAAGTTTCATGAGTATAGGGCTGAAAATGTGGCCATTAGAGTGCAAACAAGGTTTTTCTAAGATTTGGCCCAGTGACCTCCCTTTTGAACGGACAAACCAATTTCAGACTTGTCCAAGATGAATTGTGCCTCAAATAACAAACTCAAGTCAGAACCTGGGCCTGTTAGTAGATTTGAGTAAAATAAGAGACTCGAGTTTTTTTCGTGAAACCGGGCCCTGGCTCAGGGCACTAAATGACCTGGGTACAAAATGAACTTGGTACAAATGAGCCAGGTACAAAAAGAAAGAGGCTAAAAATAACTAGTTCATTACCTAGTGACCTTGGTACAAAATGTCTTTGGTACAGAATGACCTAGGTCAGAATGGTTTGGGTACAGAATGACCTAGGTCAGAAAGCTTTAAATGCAGAATAGCTTAGGTAGGTCAGAATGCTTTAGGTAAAAAATGACTGGGCTGTAAATGTCTTAGGTGCAACATGACTTAGGCACCAACTGAATTAGGCATGAAATGACCCAAGTACAAGATAAATTAGGTGCAAAATGGCATGGATAAAAATGACAGATACAAAATGACCTAGGAACAAAAAGACCATGGTAGAAAATGACTTGGGTAAAAAATAGCTTGTAGATGACCTAGATACAAAAACCTTGTACCAAATGACCTAGGTACAAGATTAATATAAATCATAACGGTATGTAGTGAATTATTTTATTTTTTGAAGTTTTTTTTGTTGTAGAGCTTTTGCAAACTGTAATATTTTAAATCTCAAACACTGCTTCTATGTAAATTGCTTGTAATGTAAGTATAGATATGCTTTTATTCATTTAGTTTAAATCACAAAATCTGTTAAATGAAATAAACGAAAACTGCATTAAAGTCACTATTTTTTCTTTCAGTGTCCTTATTTCATGTTATCTAGAATGTTTTTGCAAAAAACTTTTGCATGTCTGTCCATTTTTTTCTACCCCTTTACCACACAATTCTGTTTTTTAGGACCCTGAGAAAATTGGCTTTTGAAAACATTTAGTGGAAAGGAAAAATTGCAGTTAACCAGCATTTCTTGCTTGGCTGTTTTCAAAGAAATCATGGAGGTATTGTCAAAACCTTGTTGGATTTGTATGAAAATTTTGACAAGTTCTGTTATTACAAACCCTTTACCATACAATCCTGGGTTATAACCAAGAAGTAGCTTTTTGAAAAAATTGCAGGTAAAGTAGAAAATCCTGGTAACCAGCATTTCATCATTTTCCCACACTTTATGAAACAAGAGGGCCATAATGGCCCTGTATTACTGGCACTGACAGAGGCATAAATCAAAAGAAGTCTGTATGGCAATAAACTTTCATAGAAAAAAAGAATAGCCTATCCCCCACCCACCCCTCAAAAAAAAAATTAGCATATCTTTTTCAAATGCAAAGATTATGTCAGTGAATACAAGCATGTCTAATCAAGTATCATTCTTACGAAGTATCTATGAAATCTAAACAAGAAGGCCATTGGCCCTAAAGTGCTGACCTCAGTAAGGTCATCTAGGATTGACAAGGATGAAAAGATCCTGGTCGTGATGATGTAAAACACCTAAGTGTAAGTGATCTACTTTTTGACCGATTTAGCCTATTTTTGATTTTGAATCTGGCTGAAAATGTGGCCTCTACAGTCAAACAAGGTTTTTCCAAGATTTGGCCCAGTGACCAACTTTTTGACCTGACGTGACTCGATATCTTCCAGACAAACATTCTGACCAAGTTTCATGAGTATAGGGCTGAAAATGTGGCCATTAGAGTGCAAACAAGGTTTTTCTAAGATTTGGCCCAGTGACCTCCCTTTTGAACGGACAAACCAATTTCAGACTTGTCCAAGATTTTATCAAGATAAACATTGTGTCCAAGTTCATGAGTATCAGGCTGAAAATGTAGCCTCTAGAGTGCACCAAAGGTTTTTCTAAGATTTGGCCAGTGACCTTCTTTTTGACCTGATGTCACCCAATTTCACATTTGTCCGATATTTCATCCAGACAATCATTTTGACCAAGTTTCATGAGTAATAGGCTGAAAATGTGGCCTCTAGAGTGCACACAAGGTTTTTCTAAGATTTGGCCCCATAGCCTACTTTTTAACCCAATGTGACCCAATTGCAAACTTGTCCAAGATTATATCTAGACAAACATTTTGACCAAGTTTCATGAGTATCAGACCAAAAATGTTGCCTCTAGAGTGCACACAAGCTTTTTCTAAGATTTTGCCTTGTGACCTACTTTTTTACCCAAAATCAGTCAATATTGCATACCCCCTCCCAGAGCTTACAGCACAGCTTGCAGTCTTTATCTCATACCTCTCACAAGAGGTTGAAACAGCTCGATCAGTAGCCGCTGCCATGAGGTCAAGGGATACCTCAGTTCAGTTCATTTCATTTCAGAGGCAACAGATTGGTTTGTTGGTGTATTCAGCAGCCAGATTCTTATTTCCACCCCATTTCATATCATTCACACCAAAAAAATCAAAACCAATAAAAACACAGGGGGTGCTACACTATTTTTACTATGTATACATCCCACCTCAGTAATGCTTTCATATATTTCAAAAGAAATCATTTCATTAACAGTCAATCCAGATAATTAATCAACTAATAATCACAATATCTGATTGGAAATAAGAAAAATGAATAAGTCTGCAATAGATGTAAAAAAACTCCTATGTAAACCAACATGAAAATTTACATAAACAGGCAATAGAATCTTCTTATTTGGGCCAAATCTTCTTGGTGTTGAGTCTTCTCCACTTCTTGCATTAAGCCAAATCTTCTTCATGCCCAGTGTTCTTCCACCCCTTTTAATATAACCCTAATCCATTCCAAGTGCACATATAAAAAAGTGTCCATTTCTTTCACGGTACAATTTTGACACTAACAAGGTCTTATTGCTATACTTTCACATTGCAACAAGTTCTTTCTTTCATAGTTTAGTTTATGTGGGAAATCAGCCAGTGGCTTCTAGAGAACATTGTGCGATGTACTGGGTTTTAACAACCCTGAGGAAGAAGCCTTCTGAAAACATTGTGAGAATAGGACAAAATGCTGGAAAACAGCATTTTCTCCTTTACTCAAAAAATTCCTTACCATAGTTCAAAGACAAATTATATATTCTTATTATATTCTTTTCCCACAATGTTTTATGCCCTTTTTGAGACAACATTAAGCCACATTTTAGCCAAATTCATTCTGTTATCTGCAACTGCTTTGAATTTGAAAGAGTCTAAAATGTTGTTGTTTGGTAAGGGTTTAACCCCTGCATCCACAAATATCAAATGTTTTTTGCAGACAGTGTAGATGCACATTGGGCTGCTCACAATATACTATCCAATTTTGGATTCACACTGAAGAGCACCAGACAAGAGGGAGTGATGGTATTCTGAATCCATTATTTCTCTTCCAACCCTATGTTGTGGGTATTCATTAGAATCATCTTAATGAGATGATTCTAATGAGTACCCATAACACAGGATTTAATGGAGAATAATTAATATTTTCATTTCTGAAATCAACACCACTCCCTCTGTTTGGAGCTCTGACACTGACCAACAGTTTGGGATATACCTATAATCTGCCAAAGGCAGCCTTGAAATTCTAATTTCTAGGTTTTTTTTGTCAACTGAAAATGTCAATATTACCAGATGTCAACATTTTAGATTTGTCCAAATTGAAAGCATTTGCAGATGACAAATGTGACTAAAATGATATGATTCAATGTTTTTACTTTGACTCTGACATTCATATTTTCACCTCTGGCATTTTTTACCTCTGACATTTTTACCTACAACTGTTTGAAAGCGTGGAAAACATAGATGATTTTCCCACATTGTTTTCTATCTTTTTATTGATAAATTCCATTGTTTGAGCCACAATTTCTTCATCTTCTTCAAGAGCTTTTGATATGAAAAAGTCCAGTTTTGTAATCTAGTAAAGATTTAACTGGCAATCTAAGCATCAACTCTTTATCAGACAAGAAAATAGTAGACTTGTCTAAATTAAAACCATTTTGGGACAACACATTAAATATGGCTCATATGTTTGAAGTTGCCATTGATAGGTTAGAAAACAATGTGAGGAAAAAGGACAAAATACTGATTACTAGCATTTTCTCCTTTTCCCCATATTTTTTTTTTTTTTTTCAAAATCTGCTTCCTCAGTCATAAAAACACATGACTATTTGCTAAAGGGTAAATACATGTACATTATTACAAAACAATTATTTCCAACAAGCCCTTTGGTAGAGGAATCTTACCCTGTCACTGGCCCCTATTTTTCCAAGCCTTTACAGAATGGGAAAATGTTACACTTGTCATAATTGAAAGTACATGTACTTACAGAGGACATATTAAAATGTGGCTCAAATGATTTAATTTGTCTTTGACAGGTTAGAAAATATGGAATAAGGAGAAGATGCTGGTTACCAGTATTTTCTCGATTTCCCATAAGGTTGGCACTGGCCTTCTCCCTCTGGGTCATTAGAAATGGGAATACTTGAGTTAATCCCTTGCCAAATATTTCAAAGTTTTAACAACCCTGAGGAAGAATGATTTTTAAAAACATTGCTGGAAAAGGAGAAATTGCTGATAACCAGCATTTTCTCCTTTTCAAACGATGCTTGTTACTTTTTAATGACAAATCTGATTGTTTGAGCCATATTTAATTTGTCGCATGCAATTCTTTTCAATCTGGGAAGTCAAAGATGTTGGCCGTTTGGTAAAGAGTTAACCCTTTACCACACAATCCTGAGTTTTAACAAATCTGACAGGAAAGGCTTTTGAAAACATTGCGGGAAAAGAAGAAAATGCTGGTAACCAGCATTTCCTCATTTTCGCACAATGTTTGCTACCCAATCAAAGACCAAAAATCATCATTTAAGCTACACTAAATTTGTCGTCTGCAAATGCTTTCAATCTGGTCAAGTCCAGTTTTTGTGCTTTGGCAAAGAGCTAATCCACAACACACATTATTTTAAGAGGCAGTCTAGATGAAATACCCTTGAAATAATCGCACAATATAATTATGAGTAGTGCTCTGGAAAAAGGTGGCTTGATGCATAATGTATAATACATGTAACATGTCTAAACAGGTTCAGTCATGAAGTAGAATGGTCCTTTGACATGCAGAAAATTTACTAATTACAAAAAGTTTCAATCCAGATCAGCCTGCGCAGACTGCACAGGCTGATCTGGGTTGATACTTTTCCCAAATCCATTTAACTCTTTACCACACAATCCCAAGTTTTGACGACCCTGAGGAAAAAGCCCATTTGAAAACCTTGTGGGAAAAGGAGAAAATGCTGATAACCAGCATTTTCTCCTTTTCCCACAAGGTCTTCTACACTTTCACAGACAAATAACATCATTTCAGCTTAATTTAATATGTCGTCTGCAAATGCTTTCAATTTGGACAAGTCTAAAATTCTGTCATTTGGTAAAGAGTTAACCACATGTTCTGACAGTATATGACTCATACTCATCTGCTTTACTAACTTCCCTCTGTACCAAACAACAAACACTTTGACTTAACCCTTTACAACACAGAAAAATTTTAGACTGGCCAAAAGTCAAAGCATCTGTAGACGACAAATTAAATGTGGCTCAAATGAATGGATATGTTTCTGAAAGGTAAGAAAACATCGTGGGAAAAGAAGAAAATGCTGGTTACCAGCATTTTCTCCTTTTCCCACGATGTTTTCTAAAGTCTTATTTCCCACAGGTGTTAAGACTAGTCATTGTGTGGTAAAGGGTTAACAAAATCCAAAAGCATTTGCAAACAACAAATTAGTTGTGGTTCAGTTTGATTATTTTTCTATAAAATGGTGGAAAACATTACGAGAAAAGGAGAAAATGCTGATTACCATCATTTTCTCCTTTTCCCAAAATGTTTTCAAAATTCCTCTTTTCATGGTTAAAACTGGAGATTGTTTGGTAAAGGATTAAAACACAACAACCTGCAGACGACGTTTTTTGTTTCCATCTGCTTACTTCCTTTAAAAGTTGATGCAAAGGTAGAAATTCCCATAGCAGACAATGTTCCCTCTTACCACATTGGTTTAACTCTTTACCAAACGACAAAATTTTAGACTGGTCCAAATTCAAAGCATTTGCAGACAACAATTTTAAATTTGATGAAAAAGGCAGAAAGTTCTCCAAAAGGGTAGAAAACACTGTGGGTAAAGGAGAAATTGCTCGTTACGAGCAATTTCTCCATTTCCCACAGTGTGTTCAAAAGACTTGTACTACAGACACGTGAAAACCACGGCTTGTTTGGGAAAGGTTTAACTCTTTACTACACAATCCCAACTTTTAACGACCCTGAGAGGGAAGGCTTTCGAACACTTTGTGAGAAAAGGAGAAAATGCTGGTAACCAGGATTTACTCCTTTTCCCACAATCTTTTCTGTCTTTCCTGATAAATCCCATCACTTGAGTCACATTTAATTTATCGTCTGCAAATACTTTCAATTTAAGCCAGTCCAAGAATTTGTTGTCTGGTAAAGGGTTAACAATCCCAACTTTTAATGACCCTGAGAGGATAGGCTTTCAAAAATTTTGTGAGAAAAGGAAAAAATGCTGCTACCCAGCATTTTCTCCTTTTCCCACAATGTTTTCTACCCTTCGAAAAAGCAAGTTTCAATTTATTAGTCACATTAATTTTTCCGTTACGAGCAATTTCTCCATTTCCCACAGTGTGTTCAAAAGACTTGTACTACAGACACGTGAAAACCACGGCTTGTTTGGGAAAGGTTTAACTCTTTACTACACAATCCCAACTTTTAACGACCCTGAGAGGGAAGGCTTTTGAACACTTTGTGAGAAAAGGAGAAAATGCTGGTAACCAGGATTTACTCCTTTTCCCACAATCTTTTCTGTCTTTCCTGATAAATCCCATCACTTGAGTCACATTTAATTTGTCGTCTGCAAATACTTTCAATTTAAGCCAGTCCAAGAATTTGTTGTCTGGTAAAGGGTTAACAATCCCAACTTTTAATGACCCTGAGAGGATAGGCTTTCAAAAATTTTGTGAGAAAAGGAAAAAATGCTGCTACCCAGCATTTTCTCCTTTTCCCACAATGTTTTCTACCCTTCGAAAAAGCAAGTTTCAATTTATTAGTCACATTAATTTTTCCGTCTGCAAATGCTTTGATGATTTAAATTTTGTTGTTTGGTAAATAGTTTAGCCGAATTCATACATTTAACTTATCCCTTAAAGTGCCTATAGTTGCCTTTGTGGCCAGTGTAGATCAAGATCAGGCTGCACAGAACAAGCAGCCTGATCTTTGATCTACACTGTCCACTTTGCTGAATCACTGTAGACAAAAACAACCATGAAATTGCAGTTATTTGGTTCGTATTTCTAGGTTGAAAATGTCTGATAGGTTTATTCAGCACTCTAAGGGCTAAATCCATGTCTATGATTTCATGGTTCACAAGAACATTTTTGAATTTGTCTGCAAGAAATTGGGTACAGGAGGAAAATTAATCCTTAAAATTTCATCTGTTTCAGTCACTTGGGAGTCTTCACAATTAGCTTCTTTTTCCAAGCATCATGCCCATAACAAACCCACCAGCAATACCAATCAAATGTGTAGCTAGGGTTTTGATTGGTGAAGATGTGATTAGTGCAGCAGATGTTGACCCTGTAGAGGTAGTCGTTGATGATTCTGAGCCATCTGTCATGTCATTGTCTACACTATCAGTGTTGTCAATAGATCCAGGTTGCCACCGGTTATTTTTGGATAGTCTGTGACCATCATCATCATCATCATCATCCGCATCATCTATTTTGCTTACAGGTCTCTTCTCATCACAGAAGTCTATAAGGCTCGTCTGAAACAAAGATTAATTTCATAACACATAAAATCACATTGATTTTTTAAACCAACTCCTCCGATACTATTGTAGAAAGCTTTGGACATATTTTGGAAAAAGAAGCATATGCCCCCATATTTATTTGCAAGAGATAGTTTTCCTCTTGTGAGTGTGTTTTAGGTCCTAGACTTTGGTACATTTACAAATGTCTGCACAATAACAGATAAACTTTGCAAGATGATACATTTTGTATTTACTTATTCCACATACATCTACTAAATCCTAAAACAATCTGAGCTATGCTCTGTGAAAAAGGGGGCTTAATGCATCTGTGAAAAGTATTGACCCAGGTCAGCCTGCGCAGTCCACACAGGCTGACCTGAACTGAAACTTTTCGCTATTGGTCAATTTTCTGTATGTCCAAGAGCCAGTCTACCTCAAAATTTTTTAAGTGAATTGTTAAAAAAAAGTGGCCATTATGGGTCCCTAATTATGTGATGGCTTGATTGGTATCATGCGTGACGGAGATGCATTAAGCCCCCTTTTGCCAGAGCATGGCTCATATTGTCTATTTACTTATCCCCAGTTTTCTATCTACCAGCTCCTAATACACTTTGTCTTTACTTATCCCTCAACTACTTTATATTCACTTGTCCCTGGTACTTTTTCTATTTATTTAACCCTTTACGAAACCATCCCGGGTTTTCACAACCATGGGAAAGAAGCCTTTTGGAAAACATTGTGTAAAAAGAAAAAAATGCTGGTAACCAGCATTTTCTTCTTTCCCCATAATGTTTTCTTCTCGTCCCAAAACAAATTTCAATTTTTCAGAGTCACATTTACTTTTATGTCTGCAAAAGCTTTAATTTGGACCGGTCTACAATTTTGCTATTTGGTAAAGAGTTAACAAAGGACAAAATTTTGGACAGGACCAAATTGTAAATATCTGCAGACGACAAATTTAAATGCTACTCAGATGATGATTTCTATCTTTGATAGGGTAGAAACACTGCAGGAACCAATCTTGCACATGACACATTGTCTCAATGTGATTAAGATTTGTGCAAAGTTATTTTGAAATTCAGTCAGGGAAAAACGTTATGGCCTGGTCATGAATACTTACTGACTGACAGACGGACAGACTAAACAGAAACTATCAGCCCCCAAATGTTTTTCGTTGGCATAAAAACAAATAAACAGTAAACAACTTACCCAGCCGCCAGTGCAACTGATCCACAATTCGATCTTTTTTAGAAAGCTTGCAGTCCAATTTACTACAGTGTCCTTCCCCCATCCGTGTTTTTCATAACTAGCCGCAATAGCTCCAGCAAAACTGACCACTCCCACTATCCGACCCCAGTGGATTCCATCTTCAATTATTGTGTTGAGTACATTAAAATATACATCCTTGTTTTTGAGCATCTGTGTATCAAGGTGGTAATCCATCTTCTGTCCAAATTGAGCTTCATACCTTCTCTCAAATTCTACTGACACTTCCCGTACTTTTAAATGTAGCATAATTTTGTTGTTAGACTTATGACGCGAACTGCTTTCATACTGGACTCCATCTTTACGTATTCTGTAACCAATGTAATCTTCAAGAATGTCATTTGAGGTAATCAGCTCTTTCATTGCATCTCTCTCCGCACGCATTAGGTCATCGTAAACGCCATCTTGACCTGTATCGAACAGAACTTGTTTCAACAATTCATAGCCCATCACACCTAGCTTCTCGACTTCCAGGATTAGAAGCTTTATTCTCTCTGTTGAAGTACTCTGTTCCTGAAAAAGAAGTGTCAATACATTGTATTATTATTGTATTAATCCTTTACCACACAAGCAAGATTTTTAACGACCCTGAGAGAGGAAGCTTTTGAAAACATTGTGGGAAAAGGAGAAAATGCTGGTTACCAGCATTTTCTCCTTTTGCTACAATGTTTTCTACCTTTCTCAAAACAAATTTCAGTTTTTCAGTCAAATATATTTTGTCATCTGCATATGTTTTCAATTTGGACAAGTCTAAAATCTTGTTGTTTGGTAAAGAGTTAAGCAAAATAAAAACAGGTTAACCTGTTTTGAGCAAGCACCTAAAGGGCACTCAAGAAGAGTTTGCTTAACTCTTTACCACACAATCCCAAGTTTTAACAACTTTGGGAAAGAGACCTTTTTGACATAGGTGCACTTGCAGACGACAAAATTTAATGTGACTCAAATGATAGGACATGCCTTAAGCCTTTACCAAACAATCCAAGGTTTTCACCGCCCTGAGAAAGAAGACTTTTGAAACTTTGTGAGAAAAGGAGAAAATGCTGGTAACCAGCATTTTCTCCTTTTCCCACAATGTTTTCTACCCTTCTTAAAACAAGTTTCAATATCTGAGTCACATTAATTTTGTCGTCTGCAAACACTTTCAATTTGGATAAGTCTAAAATTTTGTCGTGTGGTAAAGAGTTAAAAAGGATAGAAAACATAGTGGAAATACTACATGTGTTTGCTAACAATGAAATAATGGAAGGTCAATTAATGACCTTAAGATGTGACCTTCACTAAGATTTTGTTGTCTGATAAAGAGTTAAGCAAGCTTCAACCAGATACTCAAGATACTCAATACATGTTCACAAAAAGCATTGAATCACATTTAAGCACATAAAATAAGTCCTTGTGTAATTTAACAAGAGGGTCATGATGGCCTTGTATCGCTCCACTGGGTAATAAGTACAAACAATACATACCAAACATAAGAATTCTAGGCCAGATGGTTCAAAGAAGAGGACTTATAAAGTTTTCTCTACAAAAGCCAATGTGAAAGTTGTGACCCTAGTGCAAAGCCATTCTTGACCACATACATGTATTTACAATTACTTGAATCCTGGTAGAAATCCACAAGATAGAGCCACATGCCAAATAATACAGGTCTAAGCCATATATGGTTATAAAAAGAAGACTTTCAAAGCTTCCTCAACATTAAGCCCCTGTAAAACATAAGACTCCTGAGGCTCGGCTAATTTAGATCCCAGGGCATTAACAGCAATTTCAGAAGTGCTAAAAAATTTGGTAGCCGTAGGAGCAAGAAGAGTTTGAGAATTTTCACCATATAAGCATATGTTGAATTCATGATCTGTGGGGTGGGGCCAATTCTGACACTGGGGCTTTAATTTGAACAATTTTGGAAGAGGTCTGCCATATGATGACACTCACAAAATATTACAGCTGTATCTCAAGATAAGGAACAAGAAGATCTTGAAAGTTTTCACTATATAAGCAAGGGGCAAGACCAATTTAGAGCACAGGGCTATAATTTGAACAATCTTGGTGGTGGTACATTAGACAAGTATAAATGCAAAATTTGGTAGCCCTATGCCTTATGATTTAGAACTAGAAGATTTTCAAAGGTTTCATAATACAAACCCATGTAAAAGTTGAGACTGCCAGGACTGGGCCAAATTTGACCCCAAGGCTATAATTTGAATGATCTTGGTACAAGCTCACTAGATGAAGCTACATGCCACATTTGGTAGTCCTAGGATTTATGATTTAGAACCAGCAGATTTTAAAAGCTTTCATTTATAATCCCATGTAAAACCTGTGTCCCCCCGGGCTGAGCTAATTTTGACCCCAGAGCAATAATTTGAAGAATGTTAGTAGAGATCCATTAGATGAAGCTACATGCCAAATTAAGTACCCCTAGACGTTTTTAGAACCAGAACATTTTTAAAGTTTTCACCCTATAAGCTAATGTAAAAATCTTGTGACCTCCAGGGCGAGGCTCATTTTGACCCCAGGGCCATCATTTGAAGAAACTTGTTAGAGGTCCATTAGATGAAGCTACATGCCAAATGTAGTACCTCTAGGCCTTACAGTTTTGGATAAGAAGACTTTTAAAGTTTTCTTTAGAAAGCCCATATAAAACTTGTGACCCTGGGGTTGGGACCAGTTTGACCCCCCCCCAGGCTATAATTTGAAGATACTTGGTTCAGGTCCATTAGATGAAGCTACATGCCAAATTTGGTCGCCCTAGGCCTAATAGTTTTGGACAAGAAAATTTTTAAAGTTTTCACTATATAAGCCCATGTAAAACTTTTGATCCCCCGGGCAGGGCCAATTTTGATCCCAGGGCTATAATTTGAAGAAACTTGGTAGAGGTCCATTAGATAAAGCTACATGCCAAATGCTGGCATTACGGTTTTGGACAAGAAGATTTTCAATATTTTTTAGTTTTGTTGCTATGGCAACCAGAGTCTTTGACTCTTCACCACTCAATCCCAACTTTTAATGACCCTAAGAAAGAAAGCCTCTGAAAACATTGTGGGTGGTAACCAGCATTTTCTCCTCTTTCCACAATGTTTTCTACCCTACCAAAGACAAATATCAATTTCTGAGTCACAATTATTTTCTTGTCTACAGATGCTTTCAATTTGGACAAGTCCAAAATTTTGTCATTTGTTAAAGAGTTAAAGGAATTAGATTTGTTCAAGAAATTCTGAAGAGGACGATGGCAGGATAATTTCTGTAAAATTTTGTCAAAATTTGATGAGTAGTTTCACAGAGGAAGATGTTTGAAATAAAATATAACGGACAGATGCATGCATGCACAATGGACACAGGGCCATGACATAAGCTTGCTGGCCTTTGGCCAGTGGAGCTGAAAATAGGTCCCTCATTAAATCACAAATACACTTCACATATGCCAAAAAAACTGAACATCCTTTTATCATTATTATTTTGGCAATTTCAAGGGGATAAATTAATTAAATCTGGAAGTAAAACCTCTTCTGAAATTTTTGGGGCCAACAGTCTGCCCTGAATTTTGGCTAGGGAAACCCTATGAACTCACGCACAATGCAGACACTAACATACTAAAGGTCTGACATCTTTGTCTCAACCAATGCAACCAGCTTTAACAGCTACAATTTGGAAATTGCATGTTCAGCTAATAATCCATGTTTTGATGTTTAGTTTATAGAATTGAACCATGCTCTGGCAAAAGGGGGCTTCATCTATCTCCGTGATGCATGATACCAAGCAAATCATCACATGATTACGGATCCATAAAGTCCATTTGTCCAACAACCGACTGAATCCTGGGGGACACTAGTCCTTTGACATACAGAAAATTGACCAATACCGAAAAGTTTTGGCCCAGGTGGATACTTTTCGCAGGTGCATTAAGCCTCCTTTTCACAGAGCATGGCTCAATTATAAACACCAGTACAAATTAAAAACTTGCCTTTATGTCTCGGATCCGTATTTCATCTATGACATCACTTGTGGCACACATTCTATCGAGGGTTCCGACCGGGTCTAAATTTTGTATAATCAGGCCTTTACTTTGTGCAAAAGCTTTCTCTGTGATTCTCGGCCACATATCTACAAATTTGGAAACTTATTCATCAGTTTGTTTCTTTTATTTGAACTGTATATACATTTTTTTCTACTTTTATATCATCTAAACCTTTGCTGAGCCTGACAGCTCAGTTGATATCATACAAAGCTTGAAGCCAAGGCATCACTGGTTTGATTCCCCGGCTCCACCAATTTCTTGAAATAATGTTGAAAATGGCCCTAAAGACCATGCTCAAAAACAAACAAATTCAACCATTTACCATATTAGTACCATGTTTAACCCAAAGCAGAGGAAACCCTTTGAAAAGGATGAGGGAAAGGGAAGAAAATTTCTTTTTCTAGGAATGTTTTCTGACCAGGGGTCTGACCAGGGGTTCAGAATCATTATGCACTCCAAATCAAGAGTGTTATTTCACCCTCAGGCTTCTAAGTGTGAGTCTAATATTGATCAACACTGTCTAATACAGTGGGATTTTCCATCGAAAAGAAATGCCAAGAAATCAAAGTAATTAGCTTTTTGCTGTCAGTTGGAAATTTTCATTTTTTAGCAGTTTCAGGCTTAATTATAAAGAAGGAGTTGCTCTATAAAGTGATACAAGAATGTTCACCTGTTCCCATTTTTTCTACATAACCCACTTGTGCATTGTGTGTTATGGATGCAATGACTTGGCTAACCTGTCAAGGACAAATCACGATCATTTAACTCTTTACCAAACGACAAAATTTTAGACTCATCCAAATTCAAAGCATTTGCAGACGACAAAATAAATGTGACTCAAAAACTGAAATTTGTTTTTGAAAGGGTAGAAAACATTGTGGGAAAAGGAGAAAATGCTGGTTACCAGCATTTTCTCCTTTTCCCACAATGTTTTCAAAAAGCTTTTTCTGTAGGGTCGTTAAAACCCGGGATTGTGTGGTAAAGAGTTAAGCTTAGTATACATCTAATTTGCTATCTGCAAATGTTTTCTATTTGAACATGTGTAAAATCTGTCATCTAAGTCAATGGTTTGAATCCCAAGCTTGTTGAATTTCTTTCTTAGGATTGATGATAATCTTCGCAACAGGATTCATTCATCTCTCACAGCTGGTCATTTTTTCCACGATGGTTATGTTGGAAAGCATCCAGTGGCTTGTGAAGAATAACATATGATGTACTGGGTTTAGAAACTCCAGGATAGCATGGATAGGTGCACTGAATGCCATGATATAACTGAAAACAAGAGGACAGTGATGGTCCTATATCGCTCACCTTAGTACTAAGCAGTACAGGTTAACAATGAAGATAAATACCACGTACTGAAGTTCAAGGCCAAATGATTATGAAAGAGAGACAACTCACAACTTTAACAGAGGTCTAGGCCTTTGGTTACCCAGAAAATTTTCTTATAATTGCACGAAAGATACCTAAGTACAAACGTCTAAGCCCCGCGGCTGGACCTGTAATGATCCCGGGGCATCTTGTGTGCAAAATTTCTTGAGGTCCACAAGGTGATGCTTCATGCAAAGTATCATAGCTCTAGGCATTTTGGGTTTCAACATAAAGATTTTTCAGTTTGCATTATATATACATGTAGATGCTACAGAGTAAACCAAGTCAAATACAGCAACTTTAATTGAAGGGCAAATAACTCATGTTGTTTGGGTCTAATAAGACCAATAATCAAAACCCATCCAAGATCTTATGGTCATATAAATTTTTACCAAGTTTGGTACTGATTGGTATATATTTGTAGATGCTAGAGTGTAAACAAAGTCAAATATGGAAATTTTGTCCAATTCAAGGGCAAATAACTCTGGATGTTCTGGTTCAATTTGACCCATAACTAAACTCTTCCGAGACCTTATGGGAATATATATTTTGACCAAGTTTGGTACTGATTGGTCAATATTTGCAGATGCTAGAGTGTAAACAAAGTCAAATATGGCAAATTTTCTAATTCAAGGGCAGACAACACAGACAGTTCTGGTCCGATTAGATCAATAATTGAACTAATCTGAGATCTTATGATCACACACACTTTGACAATGTTTGTTGCTGATTGAGTAATATTTGTAGATGCTAGAGTGTAAACAAAGTCAGATTCAGTAATTTTTGCAAATTCAAGGGCAAATAACTCCTGATGTTTTGATTGGATTTGATCCAAAATCGAAATCATCCGAGACCTTATAGGCATATATATTGTGGCCAAGTTTGGTACTGATTGGTCAATATTTGTAGATGCTAGAGTGTAAACAAGAAGACTTTTAAAGATTTCCCTCTTTATCTCTATGTGAAATCCGAGAACCCACAACATAGGGCCAATTTCAACAACAGCGCCAAAATTTGAAGTATTTTGGTAGAGGGCTATTAGATGATGCTACATGCCAAATATGAAAGCTCTAGCCCTTACGGTTTGGGACAAGAAGATTTTTAAAGTTTTTTATCTCGGTTGCCATGGCAACCAGAGTTCTTCATGGAATTCAAATCTTTGAAGTATTCTGAAAGTGCATCACCTAAGGATCATTTCTGTGAAGTTTCATTGAAATCTGTTGGGCGGTTTCAGAGGAGAAGATTTTTTAAGTAATTGTTCACGGACGGACACACGGATGGACAGACGGATGCCGGACAACGATCGATCACAATAGCTCAGCCTGAGCACTATGTGCTCAGGTGAGCTAAAAATGTGGACAGACGGACGACGGACGGACGGACGACGGATGGATGCCGACGGACGGTGAGTGATCACAATAGCTCATCCTGTGCACTTTGTGCTCAGGGGAGCTAAAAAGCTAAACTAATGATATTGGCAGACTATCATAAGGAACACACACATGAAGTTTCACAAATTTTTGTCCAGGATTTTGAGTTGAAGATACATGTATATTGATCCTTAACAGAAATATACATGAAACCCCTTTTTCCTATGAGACAGTATTTGATATCAAAAAGGAAAAAAAAACAATAAATATCAGCGGACATCATTAGGAACACCTGTATGAATTTATATTAGTTTTTGTCAAGGATTTTAGAATATATCTGTCCTGAAAGATGGACAAACAGATGGTCATTGGTCCATGACGAAATTAAACATTTAGCCCCCTTTTTTCATGACAAGGCATTTCATGAAATAAAAACAAATAACTATTGTCTGCGGCTTGCAATAAACAATAAAAAGATGAAGTTTCATGACATTTTGTCCTGTAGTGAAAGAGATATTGGTCCACAATGAAAATATACATCAAGCCCCCTTTTTCCATGACACAGCAATAACTGGTCCTATTAGACCTACAATCAAACTCATTCGAGATCTTACGGTCATATATATTTTGACCAAGTTTGATGCTGATTGGTTTAAATTTGCAGATGCTAGAGTGTGAACAAAGTCAAATGTAGCAATTTTTTTAATTCAAGGGTAAATAACTCCAGACGTTCTGGTCCAATTAGACACATAATCGAACTCATACGAGATCTTATGGTCATATATATTTAGACCAAGTTTAGTGCTGATTGGTTAATATTTGTAGATGCTAGAGGGTAAACAAAGTCAAATATAGCAATTTTTCTAATTCAAGGGCAAATAACTCCACTCGTTCTGGTCCGATTACACCCATAATCGTACTCATCAGAGATCTTATGGTCATATACATTTTGACCAAGTTTGCTGCTGATTGGTTAATATCTGTAGATGCTAGAGTGTAAACAAAGTCAAATATAGCAATTTTTCTAATTCAAGTGCAAATAACTCCAGTCTTTCTGGTCCGCTTACACCCATAATCGAACTCATCCGAGATCTTATGGTCATATACATTTTGACTAAGTTTGGTGCTGATTGGTTAATATTTGTAGATGCTAGAGTGTAAACAAAAAAATGTGGACGGACGGACGGACAGACGGACGATGGACGGACGGACGGATGGACGACGACGGACGGTGAGTGATCACAATAGCTCATCCTGAGCAATTTGTGCACAGGTGAGCTAAAAAGGTGTAAATAGCTTTTAACACTATACAAACAAACAAACAAACCTGAAGTGTTTTCTGTCAAACCATTTTCTGTATTGTCCAAATCCATCAAGAGTTTCAAATGTCTTGTGTCCCGTAGAACTTTTTTGAAGTGATAGTATGCTAGCAGACCCCCTCTCACAACATGGCTCAATAACAGCTGGTTCCTTTGCACTGAAGTACTTTGATCCTTTAAATGATAAATTCTGAACTTTAGTTTCTGTTTATCTGATTACTTTACTTATATTCCTGACAGTTTCATATTCTATTAACCCTTTACAAGACGACAGAATTTCAGCCTTGTCCAAATTAAAAGCATTTTTAGACGAAAATTTCAATTTGGCTCAAATGGTGCAATTTTTCTTTGATGGGGTAGAAAACATTTTGGGAAAAGGAGAAAATGCTGGTTACCAGCATTTTCTCCTTTTCCCACAAAGTTTTCAAAAGGCTTCCTTCCCAGGGTCGTCAAAAGGCTTCATTGTGTGGTAAAGGGTTAATCTTTACCGCACAGAAAAATTTAGACCAAATGAAATAAAAAGCATAATTGCAGAATACAAATTAGACGAGGCTCGGTTGATATGATTCATCTTTTAACTGATAAAAAGCATTGTGGGAAAAAGGAGACAATGCTGGTAACCAGCATTTTCTCCTTTTTCCCACAGTGTTTTCAGATGTTTTCGTCCCCAGTGTTGTTAAAAGTTGGTGCTGTGTAGTAAAGGGTTAAACTCCCGTCATGTTGTGTAAATTCAAGACCTGCACCATACTGAAAGCATTAGCAGATAGCAAATTAAATCGAAGTTTTCTCATGACTACGCAGACAACGACATCGGGGCTATGGCATTTACCTTGACATTTTCTTCCAAAAACAGCCTAGCTCAAAATGCAGCAAAGGTTTTGGAAGGGAAACAAACAAAGTAACAAGAAAAGGTTTGCAGAGGACACAAACAACAACAGGAATATGAAAAGAACCTTGATGTTTTCTTTGAAAACAGTCACACTAACACGTATTCCTTAATCAAACTTACCTCAATATGACGTTTTGTAATGTCGTCCCCAAGAATTAATCTCGTTGTGGAATTCTCAAGAATCTGAGAGGTTGACATTCCAAGTACGAGCTTGGCTCTACATTGCTGCAATACCGTCTGAAAGCCTGAGATTAATATACAATTAACCTTTTACCACACAATCCCTAGTTTTAAGTACCCTGACAGACAAGGCTTTTGAAAACATTGTGGAAAAAGGAGAAAATGCTGGTTACCAGTTTTAATGACCCTGAGAAAGAAGGATTCTGAAAACATTGTGGAAAATGCTAGTAACCAGCATTTTCTTTTTTCCACAATTTCTTCTACCCTGTAAGAGAACTTCTGTTTAGTTGTCCCAAACTTGAAATTGTTGCCCCATGATGCTTTCAATTTTTAAGAGTCTAAAATTTGTTGTTTGGGAAAGGATTAATATATTTGCCTCATTTGGAAGGTCAAAATAATGCTTGCTTAACCCTTTTCAAAAGCCTTTCCTTTCAGGGTCATAAAAGTTGGGCTTGTGTGGTAAAGGGTTAATCCTTTACCAAACAATCCCGGCTTTGCATGACCCTGGGAAAGACTGCCTTTGAAAACATTGTAGGTAAAGGAGAAAATACTGGTCACCAACATTTTCTCCTTTTCCCACGTTTTCTTCCCTGTCAGAGAGCTCAACTCATTTGTACCAATTTTGAGAGTGTCATTAGCAGATGTTTTGAATTTGAAAGAGTCTAAATTTTGTTGTTGTTGCTTTTTTTAACTCTTTGCCAAACAACAAAATTCTGGACTCGACCAAACTAAAAGCATTTGCAGTTGAAGTTCTTAAGATGATTACTGTCTTTGATTGGGTAGAAAACATTGCGAGAAAAGGAGAAAATGCTGGTTACCAGCATTTTCTCTTTTTCCCACAATGTTTTCAAAAGCCTTTCCTTTCAGAATCGTTAAAACTCAGGATTGTGTGGTAAAGGATTAAATGGCTATATCCTTACTAGACAACCAAATTTCGTACAAGGCCAAACCCAAAGCATTTGCAAGTGACAAATTGCATGTGGCTTAAATAGTAGAATTTACTTTAGAAAGAGAGAAAACATTGTGGGAAAAAGAGAAAATTCTCGTGTCCAGTATTTTCTCCTTTTTCCTCTTTGTTTTCCAAAGCCTTCATCCTCAGGGTCATTAAAAAACAGGAATAGTGTTTGAGAAAGACATGACTGTCTTCAGAAAATTTATCTTCTACCCGCAGTAACTGCTTCTTTTTGTGTATCAAAAGAGCATTTCTGGAAAAAGACCCTGCAATAGTGTGTAGTGAAAACAGCGATTCATCAGATCTCATTGCCAAGGACTCTTGAACCCATTGCATTGAATTATAACAGAGCTTAACCCTTTCCCAAACAAGCCCTGGTTTTCACGTGTCTGCAGTAAAAGTCTTTTGAAAACACTGTGGGAAAAGGAGAAATTGCTCGTAACGAGCAATTTCTCCTTTTCCCACAGTGTTTTCTACCCTTTTTGAGACCTTTCTGCCATTTTCATCAAATCTGAAACTGTCGTCTGTAAACTCTTTCAATTTGGACAAGTCCAAAATTTGTCGTTTGGGAAGGGTTAAAGAATTATTGAGCTCCCCTTAACCTTGCCACACTATCCCAAGTTTTAACAACCCTGAGGAAGAAGCCTTTAGAAAACATTGTGGGAAAAGGAGAAAATGCTGGTAACCAGCATTTTCCCCTTTTCCCACGATGTTTTCTACCCTACCAAAGAAAAACTGTACCATTTGAGCCACACTGAAATTGTTTTCTGCAAATGCTCTCAATTTGGACAGGGCTATAAGTTTGTCGTCTGGTAATGAGTTAACCCTTTCCCAAGTTTTAACAACCCTGAGGAAAGAACCCTTTGGAAAACAATATGGGAAAAGGAGAAAATGGTGGTAACCAGCATGACTAAAATTTTGTTGTTTGGTAAAGACTTAGGAGTACCCTTGATCCAAGAAGATTCGAAATGGTCCCTAGATAACTCTAAACACAAGAAAACAAGGTATGATCTGTGACAGGAAAAGTCAGCATGATACAATGAAATTATGTTAGAAGAAATTATCACTGAAGTTTTTGCCACACAATCCTGAGTTTTTACAACCCGGACAGAAGAAAGCATTTTAACCCTTAAAGCGCCTTTCACAACAATAGTTGCATTTGCGGCCAGTGTAGATCAAGATCAGACTGCACAAAATGTACAGCCTGATCTTTGATCTACACTGTCCGCTCTGCTGAATCACTGTAGACAACAGCAACCATGAAATTGCAATTATTTTGGTCGTATTTCTGGGATGAAAATGTCTGGCAGGTTTATTCGGCACTCTAAGGGTTAAAACATTCTGGGGAAAGGAGAACCAGCATTTTCTTTTTTCACAAAATTTTCTACCTTACCAAAAGCAAATTTCAAGTTTTAGCCACATTTGTACTGTCATCTCCAAATGCTTTCAGTTTGGACAGGTCTAATAATTTTGTCATATAGTAGTGTTAACTGCTTATCTCTTTACCAGACGACAAAATGATAGCCTTGTCCAAATTGAAAGCATTTGCAGAGGACAATTTCACTGTGGCTCAAATGGTGCAATCTTTCTTTGATAGAGTAGAAAACATTGTGGGAAAAGGAGAAAATGCTGGTTATCAGCATTTTCTCCTTTTCCCACAATGTTTTCAAAAGGCTTCTTTCCCAGGGGCCTTAAAAGGCGGCATTGTGCAGTAAAGGGTTAAGATATGAAACACAAATTCTAGACTAGTCCAAGTTAAAAGAATTGTCAGACAACAGATTAAATATGGCTCAAATGCCGAAATTTGTCTTCAAAACGGTACAAAACTTGGTCAAAAAAGGAGAGAATGCTGGTTACCAGGTTAATCTCGCTCTCCCATGTTTTCAAAAGGTTTCTTCCTCAGGGTCATTAAAACCCAAGATTCTTCAGTGTTAAGAGTTACTGACCACGTAACCACATACAGTCTTTCAGATGACTTCTTAAGAGACGCAGACGACTTGTAAAAACAGGAGACAAAATTTAAAAGGAGAGAAACTGCTCATCAAGACAAGCAATATTTCTCTGAATGCCACATGTTCCACATGTTCTAACATGTCTGCATGCATTAAATCTTTCCGACAGGTTCATGGTTTCATCAGTTATTGATTATAAACGCTCGCTTACAGTGTTTGCTCATCAAACAGTTTTCCTGATATTTACGGGTCTGTGCCCATGTTTATATGTGTAACAGGAGTGATTCACTACCCATAGTAAAAACACTATTTTTCCATGACCCATACACATGTTTTGTTTTCTCAATCATACAGGCGAAAACGTATGGCATTGGTATCCACCACTGGCAAATCAAAAACTAGCTTTAGGTTGGACTGGTCCATATAAAATTCAAGAAAAGGTGACAGACATCACCTATAAAATTGAACATGTAGACAGCAAAAAGCAATTAGTCGTGCATGTAGATCATTTAAAACCGTACAAAGGTGATATACAATTTCTCAAAATGACAGTCGATTTGTTAGGCCAGAACATTTGACTCAGGTTTATCAGTAATTTAATGATAATGAGGATGAATCGCACTCTGGAGAGTCCCTGGCGTTTAGTACCCCTCCTCGATATACTACTGGGCAGGAAGGAGGGTAAAACCGAAGGAAATATTTTCTCCTGTATAGATGTGAAAAGTTTCATACCTAGGAAATCTTTGAAATTTTATTGAGCTGTGTGTTATATTATAATTAGGTGGGAATGATCTTTTTCACTCTATCTGTTCTACATTTTTACAATAATTATTAGATTATCAGATGGGACTTGTAGGAAATTGCAAGTTACAATTTTTTAGAGTCTATTTTGTATTGTGATTTGGAGCAGGGCATTACCTCAATTAGGACTTAACACAAAAGCGAAAAGGATTTGGCCATCCTTCTTCTTATGTATGTTGTGATCTTTCATTTGCTAGTATACTAAGGTACTCTGAGAAAACAAAACTTGTACAGGTCATGGAAAAATAGCATTTTTAATACGGGTAGTGAATCACTCCCATTACATATGAATAATGTGATTCCGGGACATTTCAGCCCATAACAATTTCGGCCCATTACAATTTCCGCCCATGTCAATTTTAGCCCATCACAATTTTGGCCCATAGTCTGTACACCGATTGAATATTTCCTTGCATGCTTGTCTGTCAGCTTGCATGCTCCAACCTGTCTAGCTATCGCTCTTTTTGGTTGATTTTTGAGTTTATTTATCGTCACCACCGGTTGCCCTTATGGGCGACGCCCCATGAAAGCTGTTAGTTTTGTTACAGGGGATATTGCAAGATACAGGAAGAAACCCTTCCCAAGTTATGCCTGGTTCTTTAACGTGCTTGGTGTATAACACCATCACACGGGAGCTGTTTAACATCTCATCCGAAAGACTATCCGTAATTTTAGATGGCCAGCCGTGGGAATTGAACCCACACCATCAAGTGGCCCGAAACATAACCTTTACGAGTCCTACACTCTACCAACTGAGCTATGCCGGCTGGTCAATAACACACTCTGTGTGTTGACCGATTCCTTTTATATGACATTATTTTAGCCGCTGGTCCTATACACCTTCAAAGGTTTGCCAAATAAAACAGCTGTGCTGTGTATTGGGCAAGGGAGGATTAATTAGTGTCATTGTTTGAAATAACACAAAGGCATTTCCAGACTTGTAAACTTGTCAATCGTAACTAATTTCAAACTCAGTTTTATTTGAAGAACATATGTTTTCTAAGGGTATTTCATTATGCAGAGCTTTCATTCAGGACTAATTCTAGGAATTTTGAAATTCCAGATCTTGTAATCTAGTTTGGTTTTCTTTTCCCCAATTTTACCAGGGGCCAGATTAAAGTGTTAATATGGGCTTCAGCATGAAAAACATTATGCAATCCTTCTAAAAACCCTTTGTTTTTTAGAATTACTACAGGTTGACAACACGAGTCGGTACCCACAACATAATTTGCGATAGGGTTAACTGAGGTCGGGAGGCGAATTCGGGAAGCGAATTAAGTGCTAGCTGAGCAATTAAATTCTTCTCTGACCTAGAGGCTTGGTGAAATTAAGTTTAAAATAGTTGCCTTAAAATTTCTTTTAAAAACATGAATCCTTTGTTAACAATCCATTATCACAAATAAAAAAATGCACAAAACAAGACTTATTATGTCAATTATTATTGCATTTGAAAATAATTACTGAAGTTGCATCCGTTCAATTATTTTCACCCATCTTTTATGTGTACAAATTTTAGAGCACTCACGCTGACAAGTAAACAACTCCCCCTTTCCAATCTATGTCGTCCGATAATATACTTTATTTCATAAGAAATTTTCTTACCTTTTTGATAGTAATTGAACTTCCAGCTCCCACATTATTAATTATATAGCATTTATACAAGTCAGCAATTTAAAAATGTTATCAAGGTTAAAAAAGTCAGTTTGAAGGGGTTATGATCGGACGATGTCAATTTGATACTAGGTTTGTCATGAGTTTTCATGGTTTTTTTTTTTTGCCTATGCAGGGTAATATTTTGAAAAGAATTTAGACATGTGCATTTTAATATACATACTAAGAAATGAAAATCAGAATTAATTGTACTACAAGTATTTCAAGACCCCAGAAAAAGTGATTTCGGAGAAGAATTTTAGCACAAAATTGTTACGTAATACAAGTCAGGAACTTGACGTTAGAACTACTGATATCGGTTGTCTTTGGTCATCACTAAAGGCAATTATGACAGTGTTATTACTAATTACATTGCTATGTATTTCTAATTAGCACAATATGATTATGAAATACCCCTTTCACGTGTACTTGGTTGTCAAGGAGACTGGATTCACAACACCCGTGATAATAAAACGCGCCAAAGCATGTATCTAAAATCATCAATTCTCTTCGATGATATATGGCTATACGGATATTGGATGGTTTAAACCCTTAACCCAAATTGGAAGACCCAAAAAAGAAACTTGATGATATAGTATGATCAAATTTGACTGCAAAAAAAAAAAGGTAAAAAGATCAATGAACAATACATTTAACCTGACCCTTTCAGTGCCGACGGAGACCCAAGTATCCGCCCTGGAGAGCGTAGATCAAGGTCAGATTGTACTTTTAAAGTGAAATCTAATATAACATCTGCTACCTGATGCTAAACATAGATCAAAATTAAACTGAAAATTTATGAGAGTAGAAATTTAGTTTTCAACTCTTCCACTGTTGATGGCGAATTAGTATACTTTGTGCATGGCGGATGTCTAGACTGGATTACACATGATATTTACAGTCTGATCTTCGATACAAACCTAGATTTAACGTCTACCGTATGATTATACGGGTTTTCTTTTGCTCATATCGTACACACTCTTTTACCATGTATAAACATTCTACCAGGACCTAAAGCAAATATCCAAAATGTTGATTGATACAAAACAAATTATGTTCAAAAGTGCAATTTTATGCACCAACCTATTACTAAAAAGAATCGTCAGATCGTGCAATATTTATGATACACCAACCATGGGCCGAATTCATTATGGGCCGAAATTGTTAAGGGCCGAAATTGTACTGGGTCAAAATGGTTATGTACTGTCACTAACATAATGCGTAAAACTGAAATTTTGAAAACTACCTATTCCTGTATCCATTTACTTCATTGACTTATTCATGAATCTAAAGGATGAACAATCTTCTTTAAAGCTTAATCAATGTAAATCTTGGTTTAATTTCTAGTTCTTTTTCTTTAGTAGCTATTTTTCTTGGGTAAAAGCATTTACCCTATGTCATTTTACTATTTGTTTATACTTAGTAAGACTTCCGTTACTAAATATAGACAATACGGTTCCGGGTTTTCCCTAAAGTGGTACCCTGCTTTCATTCGGCATACCTCGGGTGATCTGGTGATCAAATGTTAGATGTAGGTATGGAATCGGCCGAGTTGTGACGAGTGACCCTGCTTTTTCTGTTTGAATATACGTAGAGTCCATTCGGCATACCTCGGATTTGATCACTGGATCACATATTTGCTTACACATGCATGAAACCACTATTCTCATTTTCTTACAGGTTTACAAAAGTCTTTATCTTACTCTGGGTCGATAAATACTCAACTATTGTTAAAAGGTTATAAAGTACTTGAAATTATAGAACTGTGAATCTGGACTTCAGGGGTCGGTCAAACACGTGTCTATATCAAACTTGACATGCGCAAAGCAACGCAAACTGCTACTTTTGTTTCGAGCAGACAAGGAAGGTTATTTTTTGGGGCGGGGGGTGGGAGGTTCCGTTTTAATGGCACAGACAATTTTGATGAATCAAACTAAAACTATCGTCACTGTACAGGAGGGGCCATCTTCGCAAGCCAAGGATACTAAGGTAGTACCCTTGGCCGCTCGTCTCTTTAAAAATCGAAACTCCCGCTGCACCATTTCATTGGATGCGATCAAAACCCATCGCGTCCAATCAAACTATCCGTAACAAGAAATCTTCCGCGAAACAGAAAACAATAATGGCTTCGCCCGTCAAAAACGAAAGTTGTCGTATTTGTGACGAAAATTTGCCAAAAAAGAGTAGACGATCGATATTTAATGAGTTTTTTATAGTTTATGATCAATTATGTGAATTATTAGGACGGGTTCCACAGCCAAATGATTGCGAATCATCGTATGTCTGATTAATTTCAGAAAATTGTGATGAATCCGAAAGCGCAGGCATATTTGATGCATAGCCTAACAAATTTTATTACGAGCATTTTGGTTGGTCAGAAATAACATCAGCAAAGGTTAGGCAACACGTGGTATTCGATAGGTGACGCAGCGGCAGTTTCGATTTTTAAAGAGGCGAGCGGCCAAGGGTACGTAACGAACAAAGTGGAGTTAGTATCCTTGGCTTGCGAAGATGAGGAGGGGCACACATGTAAATAACATGGCTGAAAAATCATCGTATCTTTCGAAAAAAAGACAACCAAAATTTTTCGTGGCAGCCGAATCACTTTCGGGACAACGTATTCTTATTACGCTTACAGCTTTCTCAACGATTGCAAAAAAGATCACGGAAAGGTTATTAAACACTTATACCTATATTGGCATTTACACTGTGAACTCTTTCTTTCTTTCTTTCCAATTTCAACTTTCACTGACTTATCAAGCCATTCATATATGAATGACTGATACACCTTTTCATTCATGTATGAATGACTGATACAAACTATCAGTGATTTAAAGGATTTTTTCCTTGGACCAATTTATGGACCAAAGCTCATCTACACTCTAGATCAATATTTTTTTCCAAATTGTGACAAGTTTGTTTTCAACGACCCAGAGGAAAATAAAAAACTTTTAATAACTTAAAAAAGTTGACAATTAATGTTTAAAAAAACTCGCTGGAAACCAGCATTTATCCTCTACCCCAAGCTTTTGTCTACCCAAAATGAATAAATCTTAAATATTGTCGTTTTGTAAAGAGTAAACTATTTGCTATGTTCCCTCTTTCGTTTGTTTCTTCGGGAATAGTATAACACGAACATTAGATTCACATTTGACTGTGGATATCCTGGAGAACTTGTTTCATGTTTAAATTCAAACATTTTTGAAAACTGATTGAAATCTTTGCCTGAAAATGGTAGCCCATTATTTGGGGCACGCTCTTCAGGTAACCCATAACTTGCAAAATGAGTTTTTAACCTAGGAATTACACTTGATCATGTTTTGTCGTCTAGCCTACCAACTTCCAAAGATACATGTATCTGACAAACAATTAATTGTAATCAAGTTATCACGACTTTCAAGTTCAAACAAATCAATTCCAACAACTTCCCATGGACGTGAAGGAATGTCATGACTATGGGCTAACTTATTACATACATTACATGATTGAATGTATGTTTCTAAATCAAGACTCATATTTGGTCAATAAAGTATTTCTCTATCCCTTCTCAAACAACCTTGAATACCAATATGACTTGAAAAGATTCCATCTTTTAAACGTATATCTTAGTGTTATTGGTACTACTATCACTCCCTTTGAGCGCTATTCCATCTTGGACAGTATTTGTTCACGGAACGGCTAATACATAGAGGACAGTTGTCTGTTTCGGTGTATTATTGAAATTTCTTCCATCGAGTGAAAAGTGAAGGATATGTTTTCACGGGTGGCGAAGTTACGATTTATTTTTTGTCTGGCTATCTGTGTGTGTGTCTGGCTGCCTGCCTGCCTACCTGTAGGTCTGTCCTTCATTTTTCGCTAATATTACCGTTTTACCATGTTTACTTTTTTTTTTTTCCATAATTATATGCACGAAATTATGTGACTAAATGTGTTTCACCCGATTTCCTCGATGATGACATGAAACTCGAGCAGATGAATCATATCTTATCATCACACTTCATTGCTTATGCATTTGTAATTATTTTTCACTTTGTTCTTCACCTATCTCATTGTTATCCATTTTTCAAAGAATGTAACAATGTTCAGTAATATGTTATTCTGTATCCTCTCAATTCTGTACTATTTTTTATTTATCTTCAACATAGCTATACTCTAAACCTGTTTCGCCCTCCTTTTTCTCTTCTAAATTTACATTGAGATCAGAAAGGAACCAATGGAAGTCTCGACTGTTGTTTCAGTTTTGTTTATGTTGTTGCCTAATAGGTAATAATTTAGTACTATGGAGATATTCCATTGGCCTTTTCAACTGTCGGTGTTATTCATATAGCAAACGGATAAAGGCAAGTTGAATATTTGTGTTTTTGCATACGTTCTGTTCCTGATGAAAACACTCCTGGGCTGCATTAGTATTATAAATGACTACCTTAATAACCAAATTTTTTACTTCTTTATGTTATTTCTGCTACTAAATCATGGTGATATTGAACCAAATCCTGGTCCGGTAAATAATGAAAATAAAACAAGTATATCAGTAATGCACTGCAATATTAGGAGGCAAAAGCTCGATTACATCAGGGACAGCTATGATATATTATGTTTTACTGAAACACATTTGGACATAGCTGTCCCTGACGATCACTTGCATTTGTCTTATGCATTGGATACACTGTATAGGATGAATCGGACTAATCATGGTGGTGGTATCTCTGTATGTATCTAGTAATTTATTTCATCAAAGAATTACTGAAGTACAAACTTTTTGTGAAAAAGCATCTGGGTTTGTATTACTGTTAAACGAAGTAAGTTTATGATCGTCACATTTTACAGTCCAAAGACTTCAGATGCCGATTTCTTTGCAAATTTTAATAAAAATATTGAAAAGGCCTTTGAAATTACTAATAATATCGTCATACTAGGAGATCTAAAGGAAGAGATCTATTAAATCCTACCTATAGGAAACTCAAAAATATTTTTACCATTAATTCACTGCAGAATGTCATATATGAACCAACTCGTCATAATGCTTTGCTTGATCCAATACTGGTGCCAACTGATATGCAATATTAAGATTCTGGGGTACTTCCGCCCCCCCCCCCCCCCTCCTGAAGTGACTGATCATTGTGCTACATATATAACCATTTCCCTACGATTTAAAGCCAATTTATGAAAGAAATGCCTACCAATATAGTAAAGCTGATTTTGATATTTTAGGTGCTAAAATACTGTCTGCTAATTGTAGATGAATCATGTAAGTATATGATGTAACCTCTTTACCTATCTATTCCTTGAGTTTGTTAATTCGAGTATCCCTTCAAAAAAGGTTACCCAATGGTGAACTGAGAAAATTCTGCAGGAAAAGGAATAGACTTAAAAAGTTAGCGTTCAAAACTGGAAAACCGTCGATTTAAACAAATGAACAAGTCGGGAATAAAATTAATAACATGAAAAAATATGCAAAGCAAAACTTTTTTAACACACTCGAACTAAATCTATGTGATTTACAAAGAAAGGGTTAGACAGGTTTTTGGAGTGTAATCCGTTATTTTGTAAAAAGCAATGATTCTTCTTCGAATACACCACCTTTAATCACGACGTCGCCGAGTGGCGAAATTAATTCATTTATATCTGATTTGGAAAAGGCTGAGTGCTTAAATACCTTTTTTGCCTCAATTTCTACAGCAAACGAGGAATTTGCCCCTCTTCCTCCTTTAATTAAAAAGACTCACAGCAGACTTTCTGCAGTTGTAGTCTTCGAGTCTGAAATCGAAGATAATTATGATCCGCTGTCGAAATCCAAATAAGGCTATTTTTTTTGCACGACAGCAGTAAGGTTATTATTTTCTACGAAAGAAAGATATGACACTACATTGATTATTATGAAATTATCTAGGAAAAGATTCGCTCTTCTTATGCAAAATTGCTGTCGATGTGAAAGTTATATGAGTTAAAGGCCCAATAGCGGCCAAAAACACAATGCTGGTGTTAAACCACATTTCAATTTAAATCATACCAAATCAAAGTCTGGAAAATATTGTGAGGAGGACAATCATTTATTGTGTGGTAAGTCCACTTGTTAGTCGCTCGCAGAAAAATGAATTTCAAAATCATGCAAAAAGTAAACAAAATATGGAGCTACCTGGCAACTTGTAACCTGATTTTGAATTAATTTCTCTGCCAGTGACTACCACTTGAACCGACTGCAGTGGCGTCGCGTCGGGGGCGGCAAGGGCGGCGATCGCCGACCCAATATTTCCACAAAAAAGGCCTAATTCGTACAATGAAAATGTAAGAATTCTGACATTCCGTTTAAGAACTTGCAATCTGAATGGAGCGGCCAAATCGGCGGATATCTGTAATCGGTTTCTAAGGCGACCGTGACATGTATACCTACTCTCCCTTTGTGTCGATTAAGGGTGAAAGTGTGACAATGCGACCTTGGCAATACACAGTATAGAACACCTTCAGACAGAGAAACTTTGACCAATTAATCAGCCATCAAAAACTTATTTAAGAGTTTAAGTGTGTGGTTTAAAAGAATATACATTATATACAACAGCCGCAAACTGAGAGCCTTTGATTGAATAATTAATTAGCCGTCAACAGTGTACAATATCAGATTGTCATTTTCACACTTATTTCCATACTTTTAAATGATATGATATAAATCACAATGTACATGTATTTTAATACCTGCTTTGTTTACTTTTGGCAGCTATTGTTACTTTAAGAAACTTCAGGAACTGACTGAACTAGAACCCAACTTTTTTCCCCCAACATCGAAGGAAATTACAATGATAACGTTTAAAAAATGATAATACGAGGGTCCTCCAATAATGAGTGAGACTGTTGTCATATCTCAAATATTGTCTGACAGATTTTTGATGAAATTTTGCACATATATTTCCTAACATATTAGCAACACAAAAAATACGTCAAATGACGTTACGTTATGACGTCACAATTATGACGTCACTTCCTGTGACACAAACAACTGCAACATGGCCAGCTTCACAGCAGAAGAACAACGTGCATATATAAAAATTGAGTATTATAAGGGTAGCACTGGAACAGAGATTTATCAAACCTTACAAAAAGTTTGAAGAGACCAAGCTATTTCTCGTGCAGCAGTGTTCCGGTGGATTGCACAGTTTAAGGAAGGAAGGACTAGCGTGCAGAAGCAACCCAGCCCAGGTCAGCCAACAGAAGCAACAAGCGAAGAAAATATCCAAAAGGTGAAGGCTGTAATGGAGACTGATCAAAGATACACATGCGAAGAAGTAGCCAATGAAATTGGGATAAGTCATGGGTCAGTACATACAATTTTGACAAATAAATTAAACATGCGACGTGTTGCTGCAAGGTGGGTACCCCATGCACTGAGCTCGGAGCAGAAGCAGGCAAGAGTGGATGTTGCCAGTTAATTACTGGAAAGATACAAAAATGAGGGTGATATGTTTCTTAACAGGATAGTGGCAATAGATGAGACTTGGATACGAAGTTATGAACCAGAACTAAAAAGACAATCTTCAGAATGGCACACGCCGGGGTCGCCACGACCCATTAAATTCAGGCGAAAACAAGGAAATTTGAAGATGATGATGATTTTTGCCTATGATAATCACGGCATATTAGCTGCAAATCGGGTCCCGATCGGGAAAACATTTAATCAAGAGTATTATCGTACATTTCTGATGTCTGTCTTGAGACCTGCCATTCGCAAGAAGCGACCGGAGCTGCTTGAACTTACACCATTAATTCTGCATGACAACGCCGCTTGCCACAAGGCAGGTAGGGTGACGTCACTTTTGACGCTCTATAACTGGGACATTTTATCGCACCCTCCATATTCTCCAGACATGAGTCCTCCAGACTTTGATCTTTTTCCCAAGTTGAAAGAACCATTGCAAGGTGTGCGTTTTGAGGATTTAGACGCCCTGGAAGTAGAGGTGGCCAGTCAAATTCGACGCATTAACTCTGGTTGCCTAGCAACGGGAATTAGAAGACTTCCTCACCGATGGAATTCTGTCATTGAAAAGGGAGGAGCCTATATTGAAGGAATGTAGGAACATTGGATGAGTATTAGTTCAGGTATTTCTTCAATAACTACAGTCTCGCTAATTATTGGATGACCCTCGTACATGTTATAATTAAAAGAGAAACACTTATTAAATGACGGCCGCGAATGTCCAAGCTGCCTCGGGTTCAACGATTTTTTTTTCAAAACTGTTTCTATTTTCCACATACATGTAACATACAAACATTATTTTTGATATGTATTACAGTTGTTTACAATCAGTGTAATGCATTAGATATGAATAATACTAAATAGAAATAAAGTTGAAAGAAAGTTAAGAGTAAAGAGATAATCAGCGCACACGTACTTTCGCATTTTTTTAACGAAGGTCTTTTCTGTCGGATTATGGACTTTCAAATGACTTACGGTCTTTCCTCTGACGACATCGATATAATTTGAAATCTTAAAGTGCCTTTTACAACTATAGATGTTTTTGCGGCAAGTGTAGATCAAGATCAGACCACACAAAATGTACGGTCTGATCGTTGATTAACACTGTCTCCTTTGCTGAATCTTTTAAACGACTTACGGTGTTTCTTCTGACGACATCGATATAACTATACAACTATAGTTGTTTCTGCTGCAAGTGTAGATCAAGATCAGACAACACAAAATGTACAGTCTGATCTTTGATCAACACTGTCTCCTTTGCTGAAACTTTTAAACGACTTACGGTTTTGTTTCTAACGACATCGATATAATCTGAAACTTTAAAGTGATTTTCACAACTATAGCTGTTTTTGCGGCAAGTGTATATCAAGATCAGACTACACAAAATATGCAGTCTGATCTTTGATCAACATTGTCTCCTTTGCTGAAACTTTTAAATGAAAGCAACCTTGAAATTGCTGTTAATTTGATTGTATTAGTACACTGAAAATGTCATATGGGTTAATTCGGCCTCTAAAAGTTAAACAAGTGGAAGTGCTTCATTGCTATTCTGGCCTGTTTCTGACTAGGGGTTAAAGACTGAGTGAAAATCCTCTGGAAAAATTGCTGCTCAGGTGGTTTTAAAATCACGTCCAAATGTTTTTGTACATACTGGGAAAAAAATGCAAAGTTTGTGCAAAATCTTCAAGGTTACCTTTGAGACGTACATACATTTACACGTATGGTAATTTTTAAAACCTTTATAGTTCGAAAAATTGGTCAGATAATCCCTAACTAAAAGACCTGTCGGCTATTTAAGGCAAAGTTCGGCTTTAGGTGCTTGTAAGGGAAGGACATATCGGGTCCACGTATTGATCAGAAATACATGTATCAATGCCAAGACTTAAAAGGAATTTTACCAGAAAGAGTCGTAGGTATGCTGGAGGTTTGGCTTCCTACTAAAGAGGTTGCAGTTCATGTTGGTGCATTAGCGCAAGCTGTCAGCCGCCTTCTTCGGCGATATGTGTAAACCTGGAGTTCAAAAGATTACACGTAGCGGCAACCCGCGAGTCACGACTGGAGCCTAAGACCAATATATCGTGAATCAGTACATACGAGACCTACGAACAACAGTTACAGCCCCTGTTAGCCCCGGAATCGTTTAGCTGATAACGGTTTGCACAGACGTCGCCCGTACGTCCGCTCGGTTCTGACGAGCGGCCATCGCAGTTATACAGTAGATAGCAATTGGCCTTGGGACACATAAACTGGATAAGACAGCGTTGGCGGACAGATATTTTTTGATGAATCAAGGTTTCTGTTATCTCGAGCTAATGATCGTGTACAATTGTTACGACGCAGGAATGAAAGTCATGCTGACTGTTGCGTACCGCAACCGGCGATCGTTTTGGGGGCTGGGATCAGTTATGGTGCGTAGCGGTATTGCTTACGGGTATTGTACCCCACTCGTCGTTATTAAGGGAAATTTCAATGCCCCTACAAATAAGCAAAACAATCTAGGCCCTCATATTGTCCCTCTGCTTCGACTGGGCAGCGACGTAATTGCGCCACTGACAGCTGCCCTATAATTGAAGAAACATTTTAATGATGATTTATTTCAATAACAAAGTGAACAATAATCCAGATTCACAATAATAGCCCGATCTTCGTGCGTACAGCGGCAATCAGATTTGAATATTTATTTTTTTGTATTAATTGCAATCAAGAGGAAGATGATTCAAAGGGAAAAAAATAATGTAGGTTTTACTCCTGCTTGATTTTTTTTTTTTTTTTTTTTTTTTTTCAATTTCGTTTCGTTCTATTTCCTTTCATTTCGTTGGTTTTGGTTCCATGTTATTCCATTTCGTTTCGTTGCATTGCGTTTTGTTGCGTTTCGTTCCGTTTTGTTGCGTTTCGTTCTGTGTCTAAGTTTATACGGACCCCTTGGTTTATACATGTAGATATCATCCTATTTATTTCACAGAGAGTAAAAGATCATGAAAATCTGGATGATTTATCTGAATAAAATGAAAATAATCTATCACAAAATCTATTAGTAGGGTACGAGTTCTCCAGAGAACTCGTACCCTTTAGACTGGGGTACGAGTTCTCCAGGGTATGAGTTTTCCAGGGTGCGAGTTCTCTAGCAACCACTCACTTTCTTGCACTACGGATCATTCCCATTCACCTCTGTAGTTGGCTCAGAAAGTAGTCTGTCATCACGTGATATTTTCGTCACATGACCATAACTCAAAATGGCGACACAAACGCCGGTGAAAGAAAGACCAATCGATTGTTTTGTGTGCTGTTCAAACAGCATACGGCCAATCAGACTTAGTGGTAGAAAATATGAAAAAGAGGGATTTTCTGAAAAGCTTAAATGTCTTTTAAAGGACGATAACTTGCCGTGTTTTTTAATTTTGTTTAAATTGTCATCATTCATGGGCGCAGCCATTTTTTTTTTTTTACAAGTGGCGTAAGATTCTGAT
The DNA here is from genome assembly GCA_945859785.2 of Tridacna gigas. Taxonomy (NCBI): domain Eukaryota; kingdom Metazoa; phylum Mollusca; class Bivalvia; order Cardiida; family Cardiidae; genus Tridacna; species Tridacna gigas. Next base: position 27,505,146 of record OX244039.2, read on the forward strand.
CAGTAAAGAAGCTTGAAAAAATAGTTCCATTGTATACAGGTAAATTCATCAGTTTGAATGCACCTATAATGTATCCGGAATCATATTTCCTTTGTCTACTTTATTATATTACACATGAAACAGTTAAACAGTAACAAAACATGTTTTCCTCGGTTTGACAAGATTCATGTCATTTAGTAAGTTGCAGAGATGTATGGTGAGAGTAACGATAAGTAGTGGTAGGGGCAGGTAATCCAGACTACCACTATGGTACGAAGTGGCAAAATTATGATATAAAAAGGTATAAATTATGTTACGAAATGGTAAAATTACAGAACGAAGTGACTTGTTAAACTGGCAGCCTGTTATCGATCTTCATATCAACCATCGGACGGTTGCGGAAGGTACAACAGTTTAGTGACTGGTGCGAAATGTGGTTATGATACGAATCGCCCGTAATTCGGAGGGGGTATGTGTATTTCTCCGCTCGACTGATAAGATTAGGTCATATTTCCCTAGCATAGGTCTATGGCCCCCATCTGAATATTTGCTTGTTGATTTTTATGAAGTTAGTACCATTTATTTTTTTTAAAAGCTCATGTTATATATAACCTTTTTAATGGCTTAAGAAACTTAACATTACGCTTAGAACTGTGTTATTGATCGTGTTATAAGCGTTTGAATATTGTCAATCTTCATACAAGAATATGTTTCGAATTTTTTGACAAGATTTCTGGTCCCTATATTCAAAATTTTATTATGTATCCAATTGAAAAATTATTATTATAAAATACCCGCCACCAGAATCATATTAACCTTACCGATTATAAAAGTATTAAAAGAAAGTTTATGCAAACATAAATGTTTTTATGGTTATGTGTCTAAAGGCACTTTAGTTAACGACTCCCTTGTGAGAAGCCCCTAATCAGGTCTGGCACTTTGCTTTCTGTGGAATCTTATTAACTACAGAATAGAATAGAATAAAATAGAATAGCATAGTTTATTATTTCCAGAGTGCGCCCTCTATGGACATACATAACACATCAACATGCAAATATGCACTAAATGACGCATACATATATTAATTAGAATACATCATAAATGAACCACCGTATGGCATTACCTACAAATAGAGAAAGACACCAGCAAAGACTCAGATCAGCCTGCGTACCAGCGCAATGTGATCTGGCTCCCTTGTTTTTTTTTTTTTTTTTTTTGTTTTGTTTCTCCCATGTATACAAATCATACAAAAAGGGGAAATGACGAATACCAAGCAAAGTTAAAACAAGATTTCCGGTATATTCAGTGGTTTTATAACTATCTGATATCTTTTTAGAGTAAACCATTTCCGATTAAACCCCTTCCCAAACGACAAATTTTGGACCAGACCAAATTAAAAGCACTTTGCAGATGACAAATCAACAGTTGCCAAAAAGATGACCCTTCTATATGATAGGGTAGAAAACATTGTGGGGAAAGGAGAAAACGCTGGTTACCAGCATTCTCTCCTTTTTCCACAATGCCCTCGAAAGGCTTCTATACCTGACCCGTAAAAACCAGAGATTGTTCGGGAAAGGGTCAAATAGCCCAAATCTCTTTTTGTTGAAGTGCAAGGGTTAGTGGGTGGGGGTCCACACTTTGTGTATTTGGCCAATTATCTGAGCCAATCGTAGTTACGTAGCCCCTTTCCAAACGACAAAATATTTAGCTAGACCAAATTGTAAGAATCTACAGACGACAGGTTAAACTGGATGTAAGAAAAACAATCATCTCGGTCATTGACAAAGTAGAAAGCATTTTGAGAATGGGCGAAGATGCCGGTCATCAGCATCCTCTCCCATTTCCACAATGTTTAAAAAGGCCAATTTCCCTGTAGCAAGTGCATATTGCTTATATATATCAAAATAGTTCAAGAAGATAAGACCGAAGGCAAAATAAGACCGAAGGCAAAATAGGAAAGTTGATAAACGTAGAAAGCATTTTGAGAAGGGGCGAAGATGCTGGCTACCAGCATTCTCTCCCCTTTTCACAATGTTTCAAAAGGCCTATTTCCCTGAGGCAAGGATATATTGCTTATATGTACATATCAAAATTGTTCAAAAGAATAAGACCATAGACAAAGTATGAGAATTGATAAAAGTAGAAAACATATTTTGAGAATGGGCGAAGATGCTAGCTGACTACCAACATCCTCTCCCCTTTCCACAATGTTTCAAAAGGCCTATTTCCCTGAAGCAAAAGTATATTGTTTATACGTATCAAAATTGCTCAAGAGAATGAGACCGAAGGCAAAAAGTGAAAATAAATAAAGTTGAAAGCATTGTGAGGATGGGGAAAGACGCTAGTTACCAGCATCCTCTCCCCTTTCCACAATGTTTCAAAAGGCTCATTTCCCTGTAACAAGAGTATATTGCTTATACATATCAAAATTGTTCAAGAGAATAAGACCGAAGGCAAAAGATGAAGATAGATAAAGTTGGAAGCATTGTGAGAATGGGGGAAGACGCTGGTTACCAGCTTACTCTCCCCCTTCCACAATGCTTCAAAAGGCTTATTTCCCTGTATCAAGAGTATATTGCTTATACATATCAAAATTGTTCAAGAAAATAAGACCGAAGGCAAAAGATGAAAATTGATAAAGTTGAAAGCATTGTGAGAATGGGGGAAGATGCTGGCCACCAGCATTCTCTCCCCCTCCCACAATGTTTCAAAAGGCCTATTTTCTTGTAGCAAGAATAAATTGCTTATACATATCAAAATTATTCTAGAGAATAAGACCGAAGGCAATAGATGAAAGCTGAAAGCCGAGGGCACTGGCGAGACTAAAAGTTTCGAAGAATGGAACGAATGACTTGACATACCTTTACTAATGTCTTTCTACATTCAGAATTAATTAGTCTTGCAAAAAAAGTATCTTGATTTTGGCGAGTTATTGTTATACATTTAGATCGAATTTCAGCAAAGTATGTACATTCAAGCAGGTAATGTTTCTCAGATCCAACTTTGTCAAGAGAACATAATTCACATTTACGATTTTCGAAAGTAGTTCCATCATAACGACCCGTTTCAATGGGCAATCGATGATTAGCAGTACGGTACGTAAAAAGTATTAAATAATCTTGTTTTGGTAGGATTTTAAAATAGTTTTCTAACTGGAAATTTCCCTTAAAAGACATATAGACTTTCGATTTATTGGACAATTCTAACTGGGAATGCCAGTCTTGTTTGAACTGGTCTATAAGTATAGCTTTAATTTGTTTATTGACTGATGTTTGATTTAAGAGTGGCTGTGCGCTCTGTGGGTAGCTTCTATAGCCAGACAGTGAAGCCTCTCATATCAAAGTGTGGATGTATGGGACAGTAGGATCTTCAGTATACACATTTATTAAAATTGTTGAAATGTCATGTGTCGGATCAAATGTTCACATCATATCACAGGTAATTCAAATCATGTTGAAAATCGACAATGCATTGATATGACTATAAATGAAAGTAACTAAATGAAGCTTCTTAGATATTTTTTCTTATTTAATTTAAGCATTTATTCATAAAATGAGAAACCTTCTGTATCTTCTGGCCAAAAGTCATCAACCATATGAATTTGTTCTGATGGGACAAGTTTTCAAAGTTTTTACAATTTTTAACAACATGTGAAAATAGTTTTTCACGTTTTTAGAATATTTCGGGCAATTTATTACGAAATGGATCTCATTTGCAATTTCCTGCGTCTGACAACTTTTACCAAGTCTATTTTCAGTTTTAATATTTTTATATCGCCCCCTTTCTACGGCTAAGTCATGTGTGCTAACTCGAAATCATGTGTAGCTTTTTCTAACCCCCCGATTGTTTACTACATTTAGATATGGTTCACATTTAAAATTTGATTTAAATATATTATTTGTGCGTAATTTTCCCTATTTTATTAGTGCATTTTCGTGCAGTTGTTTCCTCCATAATTCCATTTATCTTTTTATTAACTGGGACTTAATTGCATGTAAACTCATAGGTCTATCAATTGACATCTATATTCAACAGCTGCATTATAAACAAGATATTCAAATACCAGCTCTCCTTACCAGCTGTATGAATTTCTTTACTACTCTGAAAAGTTTGTGCGTGAAGGTTTTCAGTGTTCATTTCTTCAAATCTTCTAAAATATTTAATTATGTACGGCACATACTATATCAATAAATAATGGAGCCCTACCAAGATCACCATAAATTGCCAATTTTTTTGTTCGTTTATGCACACCAAGTATGTAATTATACAATTTAATTGCAAATTTCTCGCAATAAATGTTTAAGTAACCTTTCTCTAATTTGAATTCCATGAACCATGAACTATGAACCAGTCATGTTCTCTCTTTCGGTCACATGGGTAGGTCAAACCAATAAAAACTATCTTCTTTGTGGCGGGCTTCTGTCGCCAAGATATGTCAGTTATTGATGTTTACCTAGTCATGTTATACATGATATTATTCAGTTGCATATACCCTCATATTTTGATAATTATTATTATTATTGATCTCTTGCATTTAATAAATTGCCTATTATCAGCATTTAACATCTTGTGTTTCTCATGTACTGACATACAAATTTGCATGTTCGGATCAACACTCAGTTATTCACAGTTTCTACTTGAACGATCCCACAGTGTAGGACTGGAAATATGCATTGTATGTGACTTGGGATTCTATACGGTGACGTTATGTCACTTTGAATTCAAAATTGTGTTCATACGTTAAGTCAAGCTGGCGCTTTCTCATTTATTTTGATAGTTATTATAAAATATTAATATCCAGTTATTTGTTTGTTGTCTATATATACCATATCAGAAACGTGCGTACATGTGCGCTGTGAACTTTCCTTAGAGCAATGGAAATGCCTTGAGCGTTTGACCGTGCTAAAAATACACATGACAATGCCGTTTTTACCTGGTTACTCAGCGTTAAAAGCCCTCTTCTCTCAACGGAAAATGTGTAACCAGTTCTTTTATTCATATTTTCGTGAAAACAATTCAAAGTTTGCTTACAAAGTTGACTGCAACATTCCTTATCCTTCATTTAAAATGGCACGTTGAGAAAAGAAATCTGTACAGTCACTTGTAATTGGTTAATCTCGGGTGACTGTCCAATCGAAAATTTCTCAAGGTGCCAGTTTAAACGAAGGATAATGAAGATTGCAGTCAGTTTGACCTACCGCGTGAACACAGTGTTGAACATCCAAGTGACAGACCGTCACTGTGCAGAATCCCGACACATACGATGCATACTTCTGGTCTTACACCGTGGATCCATAAATGAAAGCTTATGCAAAAATAAAGTTTTTCATGTGTATGTTTCTAGGCATTTCAATAAAAGAATTTCCCGGAAGGAGCCGCTGATCAGTTCTGGCGAAGCATTTGTGTTGAATCTTATTACTTATGAACCAATCCTGCTCATTCTTTCGGTCACATGGGCAGGTCAAACAAATGAAAACTATCTTCTTGTCCATTCCTTGTCCATTCCTTGTCTACAATTCGAAGAAATTGGACTCATTACTGTTATACGTAAATTAAATTTCACTGATATCAACTTTCATGCTTGCAAACAGCTTTTTTAGTTTCTATTGTTTTTTGCATGGAAATTATGAATCCGTTTTTACCCATGAGGGAAAGGCTACGGTTCCGTAAATGTACATACGATCTCATCACGGTTACAAATAATCAAACCCGAATACATCGGTTGTCCATAAATTTATGAATATATATGATGATTTCCCAGGAACATCAGGATATAATCATCAGTAATGTTTAGGTTATCTGACTTGAAACAAAAGTGTCGGGGTACTGTCTCGAAAAGTAATTTCGGGAAACTGTCTTGTTGTGGAACTGTTTAGATTCCCATTTTGACATTTTTTTCGGTACGTTTTGGTTTGGGTACGTTTGGACATTATCCCCACAAAGGTTACGGTTTGGTGGCTGCTGCGGATGAAACTAAGAGGTTCCACGGTGTTTTACCGCCAAAAAATTGAAGTGCAGAAAAATAGATATTTCTTGAAAGTATCATGAACGATTCAAGGGAATGATGGCCAGTAAAGAAGCAAAAATACAACTGTGTAAGTTGGATTTATTTCTGTGGATAAAGTTAAAACTAGTTTGCAGCGCTTTGTTTCGTTTATAAATCATATGTATACTGCAGTGCCAATTCCGTTTTATTCCTGACTAGCCGACACTCGATACCCATTAAAAGCTTTCTGACGAGTAGACCTACATGTAGCATTTAAACACAGTTGACACAAATACGATTCAAAATGGAAGATTCATCCAAACTCATTGTTGAGAAAGTTAAATCATGACGGCTTTGAATATCGTATCCCCCCCCACCACCCAGACAGTAAAGAAAAAAACTCATGGCATCATAAAAAATATTCGGCCGTGCAGGCATGTAAGCAAGGACCGACCATCATTATATATGGAGATATCTGTAAAAGATCGAATAAAAAAAAAAAACTACATCGGTGAAATAAACATGATGTTGGATGTAGATAAACTTTTATGTTGTTCATTCAGTTAACCCTTTACCAAATAGCGAAATGTTAAACTGGTTCAAATTCAAAGCATTTCCAGACGCCAAAATAACTGTGGTTCAAAAATTGAAATTTGTTTTGAGAAGGGCAGAAAACATTGTGGAAAAAGGAGAAAATGCTGGTTACCAGCTTTTTCTCCTTTTCCCACAATGTTTTCAAAAGGCTTCTTTCTCAGGGTCGTTAAAAGTTGGGCTTGTGTGGTAAAGGGTTAAATGAGCAATTTTGTTTTTACTGTGTCACAGTTGTTTTTCTGGCTGTTCTTTTTAAAACAACATGATTTTAATCATTACCATGGCGAACCAGATTCTACCAATATCTGAATGGGAAGATGGACTTAGATGGTCACAAAATACAGATGATCTCCCAAAAATGGTGAAAACTTGCCTGTTGCAAAGTGAGATGTAAAAAATTAAACATTTGGCGTAAGATAAATTCAGCATATAACCTTAACCTTTGTCAATTATTTAAACTCATGATACCATTGTTGCAAATATTTGAGTCAAGAATGTTAACACATTTTCGTCACATACAAACATACCAGAAAGTACTTAAAAACAAGCACTATTACACTGAAATAAATTGCAATATATGTGGATTTGAAAAACTGCAAGCCGAACATGTTTTGGCGTAAGCATGAAGTGACGATTGCACAAGAGTCGTAATATTTAAAAGTGGGACGTTCAGAATTGTCAAGTACATGAAACATTCTGTTTAGGAAAATGTGCGCAACTGATTTTGAATGTCAAGACACAAGGTTTCCTTGCCATCTCTATAAACCCTGTTCCTGTTTAAAATAACACAACAGACCTCATTATGTTTGCTGTAGAAACTGAATCAAGAACATGGAAGTCGGGTACTTGCAATGAATTGTGGTTTTGAAGGTTTTCTTGCCTGAGTCTACATTTGGATGCATCTATATTGATGCCCAATGAGTACTAGCTCAAGTAAAGGTTCTACATTTACTAGTACACCTTTCCTATGAAGCAGAAACTTCAGGAAGAAATGTTATGTCAAGTACATTAATTACATCGTAAAACCAAGCTGGAATAAGTTATATATATGTTGAAGATGCTTTCTTGCATAAACATATGTAGACCTTGCTAAATATTTAGTAGTCTTACTATTCACATAAGTTTGTTCAAGTTCTACATGTTCCTCTGTCTGTATTTGATGGTCAGGTACGTGAAGAATGATTGTGCCGTGAAAACAGTAAGTTATAAAATGACCCTATTTACGTTTTCCATTGGAATTGAGGTTAGTGAATGTTGAAATAAAGTTAAAAATGAAGCAACATGATATTCATTTTTGATCATTTGCTAGCATGAAAATGCTCTTTTAACTGACTTCAAATGTGTTATTTCTCATCGCTTGTAATTATTCTATTTATGTTTAAAACTAACCTCGATTACATTCTTTTCTGGAGGTACCGTCCTTGAACCATGCCCTGAAGAATTACATCATGCGCACTTTCTTTTAGAAGTCAAGCTAATTTTAGGCATTGCTTGTCATTGTTTTGTTAACTTAGGAAAGAAATTGTTTAGGATACTTGCAGACTTACATTGAAATAAGTCTGGAATTCTTTTCTCAGTAGAAATGGCATGATTTTATGTTGTAGTTGATAATTGTATTATAACAGGACTGAAAATGTGTAAGGAACCCTTTTCGTAAAACACATGATACATGATACAACACATGTTTTATGTCAATTAACTGTATTGGATGATGGGAATAAGTAAAATGTGTTATTAAGGGGACATGTCTTGAATTAAGCCAATATTTGCTCTTTTAAAATGCATTTTGAAGCAATTTTCAGTAAAACAGATTCTCGAAGCCAGTAACCTACTTTATGACATCTCACCAGATTCATTGGTATTGCTGAACTGCTTAAAGGCACAAATGAAGGACAGGCATGAAACGATGGTCGACAACACATAACCCCCTCTGATACTTTTCACAATATATAGTCAAGATCATAAGTTAGGATCTTAGATAGAGTTAAGATTATATTGATACTAAAAATAATTTACTGTTGAGTTATGAACATTTTCAATGCAAATAAAGTAGAATATTCTACAATATAGCTTTTATCAAGGCATTGACAAATTCATTTGTCATTTCTCCTGAAAACTCTTACCTTTTTTTGAAACAGTTTTTCACGTGGGTCCAGTGTTTGCATTTTCCATGTTACACTGTGGACATTTTGTTAAAACTAGAGACAGACTTTTAGATTAAAGGTATTGCTGTATACTTAGTCATGTGTGCCGTCTTTTAATTGCATCAGCTTTTCTAAAATGCTTTCTATGGCATGTGTTGACCAATAGTGTACAGTTGAACCTGGTTCAAGAGGCCACCATACTCAACCAGTGGTTAGCATTTCCAGGCTTTCAGATGGGCTCTACTTTTCCCTACTTTTTTTTTTCTGTCCTCCTACTTTTCCCTACTTTTTTCTGAAAATGCCCAACTATCCCTGCTTTTTTTTTTTATATAAGAAAATGGAAAATATAATAGAGTAAAAATGGTGAAAAGTCATGAATGAAAGTTTCCACATTGTGATGGAATTCTGTATTTTCAGGGTCCAGCTAGGTAATTTTTCCAAATGGTCTAAATAAATCTTGCATCTACTGCATACTGCAAGTCAACTGATTTCCAGTTGTTGTATCAATAAAGTTTATTTCCTATCTGCATTTCCTTTGAGGCTGTTCCTGGTCATTTATGGCTCTCCTCGGACATCTAGTAAGAGAGATTCCGTTATGGAATCAGATGAGTTTAATCTTCCTGGTTTAACCGATTTAATTCAAAAGAAATTGAAAAGGACATGTACAATAAATGGGGCTGGGAATGGCTAAATGAAAGAAATTTAGGCAGCAAAGGATATGCATCTGGTAAATTATGCCCAATGTAACTGGAGTTGCATTTTTGAAGTGTGCATGAAAATGATCAACAACAGATCAAATGGAAAGAAAGCCTTGAGGCTTGCATGCCTGTACATGTAGCATATTTTTATGTATAAATGAATGTGAGTAAGTTCAAAGGGTTGATTACTAAAAGAACCACATCCTTGAAAGTATCAATCCCTCTGTTAGCGTGCCTAGGTGTAGCACTAGTTTATTGACAAAAAGTTAAGTTGTATGTTACCTTAAAAATAAAAACTGAGAGGGAAAATACATGAAACCTTTTTGAAATGAGGGTGGTAGGAAAAGGGTTTTAGCATGAATAAAAAAGCAATGTTTCTGGAGCTTCTGGGGCCCACTGGCAAAAAAAGGTTCAGTACTTTCAGTTTTTTGAACTTTCACCCATGGAAAAGTGTTTCTTATTCTGGTCTGTAGTTATATTTCAGAATGTCTGTACTAAAGGCATATTGGGGTTCAGGTGGAATTAATGGTAATATGGAGCTAACCCTTGTCAAGTCTTACTGTATAAATTGTAAGGTTACACCTGTTGCTCTGCTATGAGTTCCATCTGAACACAGATGTTGCAGGATGTATACAGAGCAAGTATATTTACATCAAGTTGTCAAATATGTAACTATATAGTAAAGTCTTCATTATCATTGACGAAAAATATGATAAGTTCTCTGTAAATATGCCCTACTATTCCTATTTTTTCTTCCTTATAATCCATACTTTTTCACTGCTTTTTCAAAAAGTTTAGCCCTACTTTTTCCCTACTTTTTTGCAGAAGGGCACTTGAAAGCCTGCGTTTCTAGCTCTTGACCTGGTTGTTCCAGGTTTGATACCTGGTTGAGGAAAACTCGCTTTTCAGCGATTTATTGCCTCTCACCGCTGATGCATGTGAGAAAAGTAGTCTGTGGCTTGGGAAGAAAGTTGTGTCAGTACTAGTGTGAGGAAGCCAGGAAACACCGGCAAAGGTGCACTGGCCGCCGTGATATAACCTAAGCTGTTAAAACAATGTTAAAATTCCAATACAAACAAACAAACAAACATTGAAAGACCACCTTAGAGAAATCCAAAAAGTGGTCTCGTACAGGTGGTCTCTTATTGCAGGGTTGAACTTTGCAACTTGTACTTGAATTACAAAGTAGAGGGGCAGGGTATACTGGTTTCACCATGTCTGTCAATCCATCTGTCAGTAGACTTTTTCATTTCTGTGCTCTAACTCAAAAGCCGTTTGACCTAGGACCCAGAAACTTTATACAAGTGTTGCTCATGACACAAGGAGGTGCCCTCTTGTTTTTGGGTTAGGTGAACTTTGTATGAAAATCGTTTCCATTCTCAAACTCAATAGACGCTTGACCTAGGACCCTAAAACTTTATACAAGTGTTGCTCATGACCCAAGAAGGTGCCCTATTGTTTTTGGGTCACATGGTCAAAGGTCAAGGTCACTGGTGATATTTGCTTTGAAAATCATTTCTGTTCTCTGTGCTGCTTCAGTGACAAAGTCCTGGTGAGGGTATTTTTCCACTTTGTAACAGTTCAGCTCTAGTTTAATTTGAACCCCCTTCCCAACCCCCACATACATACACAAATTCTCTGTCTTTTTAGCTCTACTGGCTAATAGCCAGCAGAGCTAATGTCATTGCATGGTTTCTGTTGTCTGTCCATCCGTCTGTCTGTCCGTTAGTCTTTTTTTTGTTTATGCGATAAAAGCTTCATTTGTGGTCGGATTTTCATGAAATTTGCACAGTTTGTTTATCTCATCAATAGCTTGAACCCTATTGATTTTGAAAAAAAAAATCTGACGATCAGTGTGGGAAAACTAGCCATTTAAACTGCTTTGGGGTTTGATTTTCGTGAAACTTGCACGGTTTGTTTATCTGATCAATGGGTTGAACCCTATTGATTTTGGAAAACATCTGACAATCAGTGTGGGTAAAGTAGCCATTTAAAGTTCAAAATGTCAATTTCTTGTTTACGGGATAAAGTCTGCATTTGTCCTCTGATTTTCATGAAATTTGCACAGTTGGTTTATCTCATCAATAGCTTGAACCCTATTGATTTTGAAAAAAATCTGACAGTGTGGGAAAAGTAGCCATTTAAAGTTCAAAATGTCAATTTCTTGTTTATGTGATAAAGTCTGCATTTGCAGTCAGAATTTTGTGAAACTTGCACAGTTGGTTTATCACATCAAAATCGTGAACCCTATTGATTTTGAAAAAAAAAATCTGACAATCAGTGAGGAAAAAGTAGCCATTTAAAGTTTTGATTTCTTGTTTATGCAATAAACTCTATTTTTGTTATCAGATTTTCGTGAAACTTGCACAGTTGCTTTGTATCATCAACAGCTTTAACCCTCTTGATTTTGAAAAACATTCAGCTATCAGTATGGGAAAAGTAGCCAACTAAATTTGAAAATTTACAATTCTTGTTTACGTGATAACATTTGCATTTGTGGTTGAATTTTTATGTAACTTGCACACTTGCTTTATATAATCAATAGCTTGAACCCTATTGATTTTGGGAAAAAAAATGACAATCAGTATGGGAAAGGAACCATTTAATGTTGAAAATTTACATTTTTTGTTTACACAATTAAGTTGCATTTTTTATTAAATTCTTTTTAAACTTTTAAAGATTATTTGTATCATCAAGGGATTGAATTCTACGAAGAATGAAGAACATCTAGCAATTAATTTAGGAAAAGCAGCCATTTGATGACTTAGTATTGCTTACTCAACAGTCAACCCAGTCCACATTATTAGTTGCATTTCTTTGAAACTTGCAGGGATTGTTTAAAACAATGAGTACTGAAATCCTATCAAATTTGGCTGGATTCCAAACGATTGGTTTTGAGAAATTGTACTTCAATCTTTTTTCACTATTTGTTCAATTCAACATGCCTACTTGTGCTGTCTTACTGAGTTCAGGTTCAGTTGCTACCTTCCCTCCCTCCACCCCCCTCCCATTTTTGTGTGTTAGCCTTTTTCCCAGTAGGGCAATTCAGGCCCTCAAGGGCCTCTTGTTTTTTTTTTTTATTACATAACAAAATCTTGCCAACTGTAGGTCAGAATACACAAAACCATACATGCACATATGATACCTAATTTCTATAGATGGACTTCTCTGAAAGAAGTATATAAATTGTATTACCTAAAACATTACAGAATGCTTATCTCTAACATGTGTAAGATAAGGAAATTTGTAATGGGTATATAGCACTGAAAACATGGGAGGTTATGTGATCAAAAAGTATCACTGATCCAGTTTCTGTTGACCAGTGTGGTAAAAAGTGTTGTACATTTACTATGTAAGCTTTATAAGTGGGCTTCAAATTAATTGATTAAATATATTTTGTCTTTCTCATTAAGTAATTGGCATAGCATTCCAGCTCTTGTTTTCAGTTACAATAGCAGTACAGTTAGACCTGAATTCTAAAGACATTGTTCCAAAATTTATTCCATTTATTGTCTAAATGGTATAAAGACAAAAAACATAGTTGAGACAAACTTTTTCATGTTAATCAGGTGACTTTCCTTTGAACTATACATAAAAGCAGTAGTTTTTGGCTAATGTCAAAGATAACAGTCATGACCTTTCTATGGATTCCTGAAATGATTTATGATTTATCTTTAGTTGTTGGCCTCTTAATATTTTCTAATGTGGCTTCTTTTATTGTTAAGTCAGTGTACATGTAGGTCTTGTTTAAAGCTTCAAATAAAAGTAGAAATCCCCAAATAGTATGTACCAGTGGGTACATGTCGTCGTTGCGGAGTCAAAATCTCGTATGTCAGTTTTTGAAAGTTTTCAGGAAGGAAAAAAATTATTATAACTTTTGCTTGGACCGACCTATAACGACGAAATTTGGACAACACGACGTTTAAAACTATCCAAATCGATTGCTTAACGTATTTTAAACTCTTACAACGGGCTACATATCATACTCAGAGTTACGATATTTTGATTCATTCTTTTGCTCGACTTACACCCTTTTGACCAATTAGAGTATAGACTTAACATGTCATAAATGGCAAAGCAAATCTAATAAAACAGCTTTATTCAGAACGATTTATTAAACAAAACCATTTTTATATTAAGCACTTAGTTGGTATAGGTCAAGGATGACAATCTGACACATAAACGTGATCATATCATGCTTTGAATACAATAACCGAATAGCCAAGGGAATTTTTTTTTTTTTCAAGGAATGCAATGTAAACCTAGTGCAAGATTAGAAGAAAATTATCTGCTTCTGTAGACATTACCATAATTTTAACTGTCTCTTCAGCCTGACTGATGCCTTGGAAATTTGCAAATGGACGTAAATACCTCGTAGACACAAGGAATATTTTTGGACATCACAGGCCTTAGAACTAGATTTGTAAATAAAGTAAAGTGCCTGCAGAGTTTGATTAGTTTCTCCGAATATTGCACTAGGCCATTCATACGTCAAGATCTGCGAACATTTTCTGGAATTCTTGACCACAAACTACTTCTGACATTTTTAACATATAAGCCCGAGCTCACACTGTACATTCGTTTTGCAGTGTATAATGAAATGTTTAAAATCAGCAAAACTAGAACAACAATCAAACAACTTGACCAATATGCTTTCCTTTAAGCCTCAATAAAAAAAAAAATAAGACATATTATCAAGACCAGTAAAGAATAAGCTGCGCCATTTCTAAAAGTACCAACATAATCCCAGCGGACTGATGACGTTTAGGCAACGTCGTATCAACGCCTTGACGTTGCATCGACGTTGATACGACGTTGCCTAAACGTCATGTTCCCGCTGGGATTAATCAAACATTTTTTTTTTATTTAGAGACTGAAGCTCTCTCAAATTTCAAAGAACATTTTCAAAGTTTCATTCAGTACAGTATGTAGGCAACATACACATGGAAAGATTATTGATGTAATAGCTTATCATAGAATGGATGATAATCGGATGGTATGACATGTTTTAGTGCCATCAAGTGATCAAATTTTGACTTTTTGATCGCCAGTGGTTTATCGTGAAGAGGACCAGGATCCTCGTGATTAGCCTCTGAATTTCGTGCTCTCCTAGGAAGCTCTCTGAATTCATCACTGAACATTAATTTGTATGTCACGTCACCATTTGTACTATAGTGTAACGCACGTATGTCCACAACTACTGGATCTCCAACTCTAGTACCTGGTCTGATAGACGTGTAATAATTAAGATCAGAATACTTCCTGAAAAATGAATGGTCAGCATAGTGCACAGTGTACGGTTGGCTCGGACGGGCAGAAACAATAAGCTCAACATAATTTTGAGGCACATAGATATTTTTTTTCTTTAGTTTTCTCTCAATTACGCTGTGAGATGAATCGACTTCCATTTGTGTATGGCCTTTTTCCAATATTTTCTGTGTCATTTCGATACCTAATTTCTTGGCGAGATGACATAGTGTATTTGTCAACACAACATTTCGATTCTGATAGGTGCAACCATCACTATATAATATAATATGTTTGATTTTATCATTTTTCGCCACAGCATTTTCTATATAATTAGCTATGCAACTGGAAAATGAATTACTACTTAGGTCTGCTTCACCCTCGTGCCAAAAATAACAATCAACATCTTTAGACTTCAAATCATATATGGTAAAATTGTGGCACTGTAACTTTGTTTTGTAGTATAAGGCACTGGCGTTAAGTTTTGGGCAGAGGAGGACAGCCTGGACGTCCATTGTAATCACCTTGACAGAATCATCGTTTTCAGCAGTCTCTTTATCACGATTCTTTTCCATTCTTGCATCTAACTTTCTGCTTTGGTGAGCTTGATATTCTTCTTCAGGAATATTGCCAGCGTCATAGCTACAACAAACATCACACTGGTCTTTCCTAGGTGAATACAAACCCATGTTTAAATCATCAAACGTTTCTTGAAATAATCTTCTGCCAGCTACTTTCTTGTTTTGAGATTCACAGTTCTTCTTATATTCTGTATACAATGTACTATAATTGTCGAATAGTGGTTCTAAATACAATTTCGTTGAAGACGCTCTACAATAGTGGGATTCCAGCTTTGGAAGTGAATCAAGGAAGCTTCTCGCACTCTGTCGTTGTTCTCCATGTCGCTTTTCTTGATCTCGATGTTTTTCCCCTGTAAATACGAAATGTAAAATAACGTTTTAAGAACAACTGAAGTTTCTGTATTTACCGTAAATAATTGGAGACCTTTGCATGCATGCATGTGTGATAGTATGGATCCCGATGCCTACACTCAACTGTTGTTTGTCTTTCTAAATGCATAGTTTACATAATTATGGTACGTAATTTTGTTGTATGCACTGCAAATGATCAATCGCTTAGTAGCATTGTTAAAAGTGTAATGTCTTTTATTTTCTTTCAATGAAATGTCCTAAGAGTAATTCGGATTTCTAAATTATCGCAGAGATGAAATGAGTGATTATTATTGTCTTTTACTGTTGTGAGATTACATCTTTTATAAAGTTTTAGACTTTTTATCATTTCTGTTTTTTTTATTCTTGTGAAAATCGTTTTCAAAGTTTGTATATAAATAATGTAAAATTATTTTACTTTCATAGCTACATATTTTTGTATCAATGTCGTAGATTTTTATCTCTTTATATTTTTATTTTCTACATTGTGATTGACTGTGATATACTTACTTTCTGATACAGTTATCATTACAAGGAATATTTATATGGATTGTATTTGATTTATTTTTGTTATTATTCTATTGGAATGCTCATAACTCATAAAAAATGTCGTTGCAAGGCGCCTCTATTGAGTAGGCACGGCATACTTTTATGGAGAAATAAGAAAATGTCATTGTTTGCTCAGGTAAACTTTGTTCGGACTTTGGTTTTTCATACGAATAGAAATAAATTTTGATATTTCGACAGCCCTGTTTTGATGTTTACATACCGGAATCTCGTCGCTTCTCGGGAATTCCAGATGCCGAGTTTACCACCCACGCATACACCATCTTTTCTCCTATTCCAAACGTCGACAGGAAAAGATTCTTGCAAACGGAAAGTCGTTCGTTATTCTTTCTCAAATAATACTTATAGCTCCGACTTCTTCTGCTACTTTTATCAGCTGCGGTCTTCTCTTTAACAGGTGCAATTTCAACAAGAGAATTTATGTAAACTTTTTTCTCCTCCCAGTTCATATCATTCCAAAACCTGGTGAAAATCTCTTTCCTGTCATCTTCTGTTATGTTACAGCACTTTTTCACAGCAGACTTATCACATCGCTTCGAACAGTTTCTAGGTATCAGAATGCGTTGAGCTCTATCAACAAAGAAGTCCCATTTGCCCTCAACCTTTTTCATTCCTTTATAAGGTTTCCCCTCCATACGTAATTGTTTAGCACTATTCTTTTTCCAATTTGATGCCCCCTTCTTCCATTTTGATCTGTTTTCAAGAGTTCTAACAGTCTCTTCATGATCAATACTTATTTCGTCCGAATCAAAATTTAATTCTTGTTCATTCGAAGACGCACCATTGGTTTCTGTTTCTGGTACATAGTCTGGGTCTTTGACTGTATCATCATAATCGAAGAACTGTTCTTCCTCACGCTCTTTTAATTCTGATTCAGAGAGATTCTCTTCACTGTTTGGTTCTATAGAAACTATGCCTGGATGATCTTGACTCGGAGGATGATCTTGACTTGGATTGCCTTTTTCCGTTTGCAGGAGCATGCCATTTTGTGATTCTTCATCGGACAAGTCACTTTCCCAACAAGAAATATCAATCTCCCTATTTGCACCGGGAAAGTATGTATCATATTTATGAGTATCAATTACTTCTAGGTCTGAACCTTGTATTTTGCAATGAACTGTTTTATCCGGCACACTGCTTTTATCTTTTACTATGCTCGGTGTTTTAAGCTTGTTTTGATTTGCAGGTACCTCTAACTTATGGCTTTGTAGTGCCAACTGGACTAAATGCTTTCCTCTTAAGCAAGCCATTTCAATAGTTCTTTATTTTTTTCCCTGGCTCACAGACTGAACAATGTATACCGTTTTCTCGTAAGTCTTCTAGGTGCGATTCATTTAATTGTTCATCAGGAAATGAGCTATGGATACAATTTAGGTGAAAGTATCTTGCACAGTCTTCAAATGCACAACGTACATAATACTGACCATTAGGAAGATTTAGCAGTAAGTGACCCGACTGAACAACCTGTTCGAGAATGTGGGTTAATGTGGAAAAGTCTGGCTTATAGTTGCAAATGTGGCACTTGTATAGCTGTATGTTAGTTTCGTCCGTTGACTCTGTATCGCTGTCCCCGGAATATGACATTATATTATCTGAAACAGTAAATAAAACGGACGATAATTATCATTAAGAACTTCGGAATGCAACCAAAATCTCGTATCTCAGCAAAAAGGACGCAGAGTCATCCACCAAAACGTCGTATCTCGAACCAAATGAGCGTGGTTCCAAAAAAAGAAAAATGCTTTTCATTAACAAAAGATACTCATAGAATGTACAAGTTAGACATTCCCCAACCTTGTTACATATCTGTGAAATAACATACATCATTCAAAAATTCATTTTGGGCTTGACTTATACTTTAGAAGAAATTGTTATCAAAAGCATGGTTTTATCAGTTCAAAAACATAACCCAAGTTTAATAAACACTAAAGCAAGAGAATATGAACAAAAATAAATCAGAACTTACCAAATTAGCAGGCTCATATCGTTCAGCGATTATTTTCTGATGAAGAGATGGGATTGTTGTCCTTTCGTCATACGAGATACGACCCTTTGACGAGATACGATTGTTTGGAAAATCAACAAGTCAGCCAATTGTAATACGACTTTTCATCACATGGCTAAAAAACTAGATTATAATTGGCTTAGAGATACGACATTTCGAGAGAAGGCGCGCACACAAATTATCATTCCCGCGGTGCCAAAAAGTGATTTTGGTGTAAAAGTAGAGTTACGAGGTTTTGACTCCGCAACGACGATGTACATGTATATTACACTTGCTGTGTTAGATTCAACCACTCAATGAAAATATTTAGTTTTAGATTTAGAGATTTAAAAATGAATCATTCCTTTACATAAGGATCATTATACCATTGGCTGAATCATAAGTATGCCTTTTTATACTTCTACAGTGGACCAAATTCTGAAACATTGTTCATGTATAAATGGAAGTATTATGTTTGTTCACTGCAGTTGATTCTTGTCACATGTATTTCTCTATATAATTCAAGATGAGTATTTTCATCATATGGTTTGTGTTACAAGTTAATAAAACTAACAGTTGATAAAAGTCACATTTAGTATCAAAATGTATACAAGGGCTGCTGTCACAGTTTTTCACTTAAATGGTTGTCTTTCACTGATGAAAATGAATAAATTGGATGTGTGTGAAAGAGAGAGTGAATATAAATGTTAGATATGCATTTGTGTTTGTATTAAAGAAAGTGGATATGAATGAGCAGGGCTCTGGGAAAAGGGAGTTTAATGTATCTTTTTTAATGCATTATGCCAAGCAGGTTGCAATATGGATCCTTTTTGTTTAAAAAATGGCTGTTTCATGAGGTAGAATTGTCCTTTGGCAGGCAGAAAGTTTATCAGTAGCAAAAGATTTAAACCATGTCTGTCTGCACAGTTTGCGCAGGCTGACATGGGTCTAAACCTTTGGCTATTGGTAAATATTCACCCTCATATTACTTGGTACTGACTGTTTTCACAAACTGTGCAGGCTGGTATTGGCCAATACTTTGGGCAGATGCAGTTGACTGGCTTTCCACAGGGCATGACTGAAATTCAATCAAAAGAAGAAATAAATCATAGAGATTCTGTAGGTTAGAGTTCTAATTATTCCACAATTATTTGATTAAGATGAGATGGAGGAAGATGAAACTATGGAAGAAGGTTTTGATGAAAATGGTGGTAAGTAAAGCAATAGTGGCCAACAAAAACAACAACATGTATGGTGGCTTGCATAGCCCTTTATCTCATATTAGCTGTCTTATCTCTTTATCAAAATGAAGTAGTTCCATTTGTGTGTCCAACCTTCTGTCTGTTGGTCCCACTAAATATGTGATTCTGTGATGCTTAAAAACCTTTGGGAGTCACACTCATGAAACTTTATCAGCAGAACTACAGCACATGTTAACTCTTATTCAGACTGGTCCAAACTAAATGCATTTGCAGATGACAAATGTGGCTCAAATGATTATTTCTCTCTCTCATAGGGAAGAAAACATTGTGGAAGAAGAAGAAACTGCTGGTTACCAGCATTTTCTGCTTTTCCAACAATGTTTTTTAAAGCCTTCTCTTTCAAGATTGTTAAAACTTGGGATTGTGTGGTAAGGGGTTAAAGGAAGAACAGTGTGGAAAAAGAGGATCATTCATAACTATTACTGACCGTTTTACATATTGTTTTACGATAGTAAATGTAGAGAAATGTTTATATGAGGTAGAGGGCTATGTCAACATTTATTTTGAAATTTTCATATGGTCCACTTCCTATAATAAGTTAATAACGCATGGTTTATATACATATATTCTAGTTTTGTGCCTTCCCATGTATTGCCTCTGCAAATGCTTTGCACAAAAATGCAATGATTCCCATGAAGGAAAGCAAAAAGTAGTAGCACTGTTCAATTTATTCCGCTTAGATACCGTCCAAGTTTTTTTCTTACAGTTCTCTTGTTGCAAAGTGGTCTCCTGCAAGAGAGAAACCAGTTGAATGCAGGAGGAATGTCTGAGAAGTCGGCAATTTCTCTAACTGTCATAATGGCAACCTGACCTGTAATGAGTACATTGGCACTAGGATTGCCTATACAATGTATTTTGTTCCACAGTTCATGTTTGATAATACATGTATACATGTAGTCATTGTGGGCTTCTTGTCACCTGATATTTCCACATAATGGGGATTTAGTAAGTTACTGACATACAAGCACATAGGATAGTGCTGAGGGGGCTGTAAGTTGTGCTTTAAGGCACCAAGTGATAGGGATGTTAGGTTGGCTCATCAGAATTAGCTCTTTACATAAGAACCAAATTTTAGACTCAACCAAATTTAAAGCATTTGCAGACAACAAATTAAATGTAGCTTAAAAGATGATTTCTGGCCTTGAAAGGGTAGAAAACATTGTGGTTACCAGCCTTTTCTCCTTTTCCCACAGTTTTTAAATGGCTTGTTTCTCAGGGTTGTTAAAACATGGAAGTGTTTGGTATGTAAAAGGGTTAGTTCATTGAGTTGTCTAAGTTACTTAGGATGTTATACTTGTGCACAGTTTTGTAAACCCATAGACTTGTCTCTCATTATGGTTTCTAGCCACTTTTCGTTAAATTACAATAACAGTAAGGTTATAGGATATAAGATTAGATTAAGTCTTAGATTTATTGAAATGTGAAATACCCATAGGTATACAGTTTATTAATATCAGTGTATTAGTAGGCAAATATTCAGTGCATAATCTCATGAATCCATAGAGTCTTCACTTGTTACATTTAAAAGGTCTTTTTCCAACAACACTTTTTCCATCTGAAATTTTCTGAATCAGAAAAAAAAAAAAGGAATAAACAATGATAGTTGGGAAGGTTGCACAACTTGTATGCTGTTCAAGCTGGAAGCCATTCCAATATTCAAAATATATCTTTCAGACTGGCCGTGAATATTCAATGAATGATGGGTCCCTCATTACAAAGGGGCACATAGAATTCCAGGTTACATTAAAGTAAGAATTGCTTGTTATGAGTGATTTCTCCATTTTGGAACAGACTTCTTATCCCACCCTCTTCTCATCATTGGAAATGGCAATTTGGTTTCCTTCAACTATTTCTGTATTAGTGGAGCATAGACTTGCTTGTGGTTTGTCCAAACTAAGTCTGTTGGTAGGCTGGTCCTTGGACATACAGAAAATTGACCAGTAGCAAAAAGTTTGGGCCAGGTCAGTCTGTGCTTCTGAGCAAGCTGACCTGGGTCGATACTTTTTGCAGATGCATTAAGCCCTCTTTTCATAGAGTATGATTCAAATACATAAACCTGTCTTGGAATCTGAGCCCAAATAGACTGAAATGTGCACTTTTTACCCCTAATGAAAAAATCTATCGATTAAAGTTTCAAGTCTTATGTTTGATACACGAGAGCAAAGCTCTGTGAAAAGGAGGTTTAATGCATCTGTTAAAGGTATCGACCAAGGTCAGCCTGGGCAGTCTATGTTGGCATACCTTGATTGAAGCTTTTTGCTGTTGTCAATTTTCTGTGTGTCAAAGGACCAGTCTGTCAGTCATTAGACAAAAATGGTTTATATGGATCCATAATCATGTGATGACTTATGTGGTATGGTACATCACAGAGATGCATTATACTCCTTTTGCCAGAGCATGGCTCATATATATATTTTTTTCCCCTTAACATATTTGGCACTTTACTCTTTACCAGACAACAAAATTTTTTACCAGACAACAAAATTTTAGACTTGTCTACAGTGATGGCAATTGTGTAAGACAAACATGACTCAAATTATGGAAGTTGTCTCTGGAAGGGTAGAAAACACTGTGGAAAAAGGAGAAAATGCTGGTTACCCTCATCTTCTCTTTTTCCAACAGTATTGTTAAAGCATGGGTTTGTTTGATAAAGGGTTAATATCCAAGAGCAAACTGTTAACTGCTCAGTCTGATCTTGTCTCAATTTGCATTACCATAAAGAAGGTGCTCTCAGCAATGTACTTGTAATTCAAGCTTATGTATCCTATCCCACATTTGAGTTTTACCTTTACATTTGTGTTAGCCAACTCCCCCCCTGTCCCCCTTTTTTTTCTTTAGCTCTACTGGCAGTAACTGTAAGCCAGCAGAGCTTATGTCATGGCGTGGTTTTCATAGTTCGTCCGTCTCTCTGTCCGTCTGTCTGTCTGTCTGTTAGTCTTTTTCTTGTTTACACTATAAAGTCTGCATTTTTGTCAGATTTTCATGAAACTTGCACAGTTTGTTTAACTCATCAAGAGCTTAAACTCTATTGATTTTGAAAAAAATCTGTTAATCAGTGTGGGAAAAGTAGACATTTAAAATTCAACATTTAAATTTCTTGTTTACATGATTAAGTCTGCATTTGTTGTACATATCTGATCTATTAGATGAACATGGTAATATTCATGTGTTTGAGGATTTTAAAACCAGATATGGAATAAGAGGTACCTTTTTAGATTATCAATCACTTTTAAGGAAAATACCAAAATTTTGGCAGGGTTTGTTAAATGAAAATAAACCATTTAGTATTCTAAACAGATTCAATGTCAAATGTAATATATATGTAAAGGAAACACTAAAAGATAAAAAGGGGTGTAGAAGATTTTATGACACCATGACACAAGCCTTCAAAATGGAATCAGAGAATAAATGGAGTCAAGAACTAGGAATGATAAATAAACAAGAATATAAAAAATACAATAAAGTCATACAGTGTGTGAAAGAAATAAAATTAAAAGATTTTCAATATAAAATAACTAATAAGATATTGATTACAAAATATTTTCTTCACAGAATAAATAAGATTGATAATAATTTATGTGAATATTGTCAACATGCACCAGAAACCATATTTCATTTATTCATAGAATGTGAGATAGTTAAAAGATTCTGGGAAAACCTCAAAATCTGGTTAAACGACAATGCAAACATTAATATTAGTTTAACAAACAAAACCATTCTGTTTGCAAATCAAGACAATAATCCATTAAAGAGTTATATTATGGTACTGGCCAAGTATTATGTATATGCAAATAAATTCAATATGACTGATTTAAGTATCGATAGGTTTATAAATATGTTAGGAAAAAAGTTCCAGGCGGAAAGATATATTGCTTATCAAAATAATACAATTGCAAACTTTTTAAAAAAATGGAAACCACTGTATAATTTTTTCATGAGAAATGACCATTAGAACTAATTTGTTTTAATGACATTATACTGCTATTGATGACAGAGGAGGACACTTAACTGTTTTTTCTTTCTTGAAGAGATGAGAGTAAAAATTTTAAATCTAGAGATCTGAAATGAGGGCACAGGGCAATGAAATACCGAAGCTGACGCTTTATATTCGGTGTCGGGATTGGTTAAAATGGAAGATATAATAAACACAATTAGTACTGGTTTTCATACCACTTTATTTGTTTAAAATAATAATATTTGGATGTACAGATTCTTATGATGACATGTTGAATTACGGAAATAAAAAATTTAAAAAAAAAGTCTGCATTTGTGGTCAGATTTTCGTGAAACTTGCACAGATTGTTTATCTCATCAATAGCTTGAGCCCTATTGATTTTAAAAAAAACTCAACAATCAGTGTGGGAAAAGCAGCCATTTAAAATTCAAAATTTCAATTTCTTGTTTACACAATTAAGTAAGCAATTTTGGTCAGATTTTCGTGAGACTTGCACAGATTGTTGATATCATCAATAGTTTGAACCCTATTGATTTTTGAATAAAAATCTGACAATCAGTGTGGGAAAAGTAGCCATTTAAACTTCAAAATTTCAATTCCTTGTTTAGGCAATAAAGTCTGCAATTTTGGTCAGATTTTCGTGAAACTTGCACAGATTGTTGATATCATCAATAGATTGAACCCTATTTGTTTTGAAAAAAAATCTGACAATCATTGTAGGAAAATTAGCCATTTAAAGTTCAAAATTTCAATTTCTTGTTTACGCAATAAAGTCTGCAATTGTGGTTAGATTTTCGTGAGACTTGTACAGATTGTTGATATCATCAACAGCTTGAACCCTTTTGATTTTGAAAAAAAATCGGACAATCAGTGTAGGAAAAGTAGCCATTTAAAGTTCAAAATTTCAATTCCTTGTTAAGGCAATAAAGTCTTCAATTGTGGTCAGATTTTCGTGAAACTTGCACAGATTGTTGATATAATCAATAGCTTGAATCCTATTGATTTTGAAATAAAATCTGACCGTCAGTGTGGGAAAAGTAGCCATTTAAAGTTCACCATTTCCTTGTCTTGTTTATGTGTTTTAGTCTATATTTGTTGTCAGATTTTTGTGAAACTTGCACAGTTTGTTTATTTTTCAATAGCTTGAATCCTATAGATTTTGAAAAAAATCTGACATTCCGTATGGGAAAAGTAGCCATTTAAAGTTCAGAAATTTTCATTTCTTGTTGACACGATAAATTCAGCATTTTTATTGGATTTTCATGAAACTTGCACAATTGCTTTGTATCATCAAAAGCTTGAACCCAGTTGACTTTGACAAAAATTCAACGATCAGTATGGGAAAAGTAGCTATTCAAATTTGAAAAAAAATTTGACATTTCTTGTTTACGCTACAACGACTTGGCATTTGTGGTCGAATTTTTATTAAACTTGCACAGGTGCTTTATATTATCAATAGCTTGAACCCTATTGATTTTGAAAAACGTTCAACAATCAGTATGGAAAAAGGAGCCATTTAAAGTGGAAAATTTACATTTCTTGTTTACGCAATTTAGTCTGCATTTAAGATCTAAATCTTTCAAAACTTTCAAAGATTTTTTTGTGTCATCAAGGTATTGAACTCTATTAAAAATGAAGAAAATCTAGCAATCAGTTTAGGAAAAGCAGCAATTTGAAGACTTCGTATTGGTTACACAACTCAGTCGACATTATTAGTCACATTTCTTTGAAATTTGCAGGGATTGTTTATTATGAGTACTGAAACCCAATCAAATTTGGCTGGATTCCAAACAATTGGTTTTGAGAAATTGTACTCAAGGCTCTAGTATTTATCTACTTACAAGTTGAGCAACCATCACAATTAATATGTGGCCAAAAAAAAGGTGTGTGTTTACTATTGTATGAAAATATGAAATAGGGTTGGTAGGTCAGACTTTTTTTTATTTTTCATTTTTTTTTTTTTTTTAAGTTCTATTTATGTATCGGACTGAAATGAAAAATAAAAAGAGACAAACATACATTTCTTTCTTTTGTTGATGTATGATCAACTGAATATTGAGAATAAAACTTTAGTACATTCTCAAACTCCAATTAAGGACAATTGCTATAATTTTTTTCTCACATTAGATGTTTCTTGTATCTTTTTATTTTGGAAAGTGAGGTATTTAAGAGTGAAAAAATAAATAAAAAAAAAAAAAAATAAATAAAAGACATGATTCACCATTCAGTTGATTTAGTATTTGGATTTTCTTTGGATCTTAAGATGCTAGCAGCCTAAGCATTTTGGGTCAAAAAATTATTGCACCTATGGTTGACTTAATTATTGTACTTAATGTTTGACTTAATTCATGCATTTTTGCCTAATATTGAGGTAAATTTGGCTGAGTCCATAACGGGGAAAAAAAGGTTGTTCTTAATGAAATTTGAAGAAAACTGTACATGAGATTTCCATGAAAATTAAAGCATGAAGGCATTTCTATTTGAGTCACTTTCTGAGAAAAAATGAGGATCTTTCACCACACATTTTCAGAGATATGAAAATTGAAATAGCGTAAGAGTGATTTTGCTGTGAAAATCATGAATCGTACTGCTTTACAACATCCCAAACTGGAAAAAGATGTCAGTCTTATTCCATAAGATCATGTTATCATTTTGACACTGGCTATATTTACTGTGATGTGTTAAGCTAAACAATTTGCCCAACAATCTACAAAAGATTAGATGTATCTAAAGTATCAGGAATGTTTGTATCTGAAATTGTGCAAGTAGGCCACTCCATAACTGTCTCACTTTATATTGAAGTGGAACGACATACATTAACAGTGTCAATGTGTGTCAGTCTCCTTTATTTCCTAGATGTAGTGAACTACCCTTCAGAATCCTCATATTTAATTACTTCCTTACAAAGTTCATGGTATAGTAAAAATATACCAATTAAGAATATTATGCACAGAAATGTGCACACTAAAAATTATCGCAAACATCTTTAAAGCTTTCTCATATTAGAAGATTTCATGCTTCCATCAAGGCTGGAATCCACGAAGCAGAGGTATGTAGCAAGTCACAGATCAACCTTGCTCCTAACTGAGCTTGCTCCTAACGAGCTATCCGGGCAAAATAAACAGCAAGAAGAATACAAAAAATGCACTCCAAAACAGCGAAATGAACTAGGATGACCTACAAACTATTGAGAAGCATACCTGTCATTTTACTTAAATGCAACGACAGATAACGATGTGGCCACTACGGTTGTAAACTAGCAGCCTGTTATCAATCTTCGTATCAGTCTGTCGGACGGTTACGGGAGATACAACGGGTACCAGTTGACTATGGGGGCAATTTGGCATAGATGAAGATCTCCAAGAACATCTTTCCCCCAGCTGGGCGGGGGGATAGAAATAGCCCAGCTGTCGCACCACAGAAGGGGTAAGACCCCCCCCCCCCCAACTGTGCCTGCCCGTTTGCCGTGGGCTGCAACTCGTGTCGTTTGATGAGGGGATCCTGGTGGTTGAGTGGATTCAGAGTAAGGCCCTTAAATCGCTCTTTTTCACAACACATCACTTTGGCCTTGAATTGAACTAAACGAGAGGTCAGGAGGGTCAGTCCTGATCAATCGGCTGGTAATGCCTGGCCCTAGGGCAGTTCTCTTAACTGTGTTTTATTATAAACAGATATTCACAGAAAAAAAAGAAATCATTTTTTCCCTCTCTGTTATA
Source organism: Tridacna gigas (assembly GCA_945859785.2). Taxonomy (NCBI): domain Eukaryota; kingdom Metazoa; phylum Mollusca; class Bivalvia; order Cardiida; family Cardiidae; genus Tridacna; species Tridacna gigas. The sequence goes on from OX244039.2 coordinate 27,532,225, forward strand.
GATATAAATCAGTGCCCTAGAATGCGGTGGCTCATGGGTTAATCAAATGAAAGTTAGTGTTTGATTGACACATGTGACTGCCCAAAGATAGTCTCTGCTTGGTATGATTTTCTGCGGGCCTACATTTGTCCAGTCTAGCCCTTTCACTTTGAGTATATCATCGATGTACCCCTGTCATGATCTGTGATTGGTTTCTCCAGATCATGCCCCCTTGTTGGGTTCCGAGGCGGGTGGGAGCATCGCTGATGAACAAATAACAACTATCATGGCAAATCCCAAAAAAGCCAAGCGTGTACTTTCAGATTCGGATTCAGAATCAGACATTTCTTTTACTTCACACACTAGTTTTGCTAGGGTTATTGTCATCGAGTCAGCTGACACATCAAAAAGAATCGCAGAATTATCACCTTCCATCATTGAAAAAAACAATTTCTTCTATTTTAGGCACTCCAAAAATTTGTAAAGCAATTAAAAAATGAAACCCTGCTCATTGAATGTTTTACCCAACAGCAGGCAAAAAATCTTTTAGGTCACAAAAAATTCTTCAACCTGGATGTTAAGATATATCCTCATAAGACCTTAAACACAAGCAAAGGAGTCATCAGATACAAAGAACTTTCTTACTGTGACTCCATAGAAGAGATTTAAACGAATCTACAACCTCAGGCTGTGTCTGATGTAAGGAGAATCTCTGTTTTTAGAGATGGGGCACGTAGAAATACCCATACACACAATTTAACGTTCTGCACTCCCTCCTTACCTGCTTCCATTAAGGTAGGATTTCAATCGGTGAATGTCGATGAGTATGTGCCAAACCTGCTGCGTTGCTATAAATGCCAGCGGTATGGACATCACGAAAGCAATTGCACAAACACCCATGTTTGCCCAAAATGTGCTTTTGAGGGCCCTGACCATGATCCGAAAACTTGCGACAATCCAGTTGTGTGTTATAATCGCAAGTCTTCTCATCCAACCTTTTCCAAAAACTGCTCAGTATGGAAGGATGAGAAAGAAATCCTATCCATCAGATTTATTGGAAGCTAGGAAAATAGTTGAAAAACGCAAAAATGATGTGACCTTATTGACTAGTGCAACATCTTATGCCAAAGTCACATCTCCCATGTGTCCACAGGGACATTGCTCAACCTGTGAACTCTTGGCAAAAAAAAAAACCTCTGGAAAAGTTTCCAAAAATGGCCAAGGAGTTGAAAAGCCTTGCCCCTGACATTCAACCATCCAAACCCTTCGAACAGACAACCTGCACCCAAACCCACTACTGCATCCTCTTCTCAAAAAGCACTGTCTACTTCCTCCGAAAATAGAAAGGAAGTCATTTCACAAGAAACAAACTCGTCATTTGACTCCCTTAAACTCAACATCAGCAAAGAAACAACTAACAGCTTCCACCACACAGAAGACCCAAGCAAAATCTCAGTCAAAGTCACCAAAGAAAAAGACATCTACAGCACAGAAGCCTAAAGCTTCCAGCTCTTCTGGTGACAATAAATCCAAGAATGGTGATTCCTAACCTATTTCCAGACTTAATGCTAGAACGTCTACAAAAAAAGTCTGGGACATGATCAGAAAGATTAAAGCCCTAGTAAAGTCCAATGTAAACAATGCGGGGGGTAAAAATGAAGTTAAATTTTAATCATACCACTTAAAAGTATGTAAATTAATATGACGATGATACTCTCTTAATGTGCGATTGGTCAAAGTTCCATTCACTGGCAGAAGAATTGATTTCAAAACATGAAAAAATATTACCAGGTATCTCTAGCTTTTGTTTACATCAATAACGATGACGTAGATACGCCACGTGATACCTAGGAGCTAAGGTAAAATCTTAGGTCAAATCTTAGAAAAACCTTGTGTGAGCTCTAGAGGCCACATTTTCAGTCAGATACTTGTGAAATTTGGTCAGAATGTTTGTCTTGATAAGATCTCGGACGAGTTCGAAATTGGGTCATGTGGGGGCAAAAACTACGTCACTAGGTCAAATCTAAGGAAAACCTTGTGTGCGCTCTAGAGGCCACATTTTCAGTCTGATACTCATGAAGCTTGGTCAGAATGTTTGTCTTGATAAAATCTCGGACAAGTTTGAAATTGGGTCATGTTGGGTCAAAAACTAGGTCACTAGGTCAAATCTTAGAAAAACCTTGTGTGCGCTCTAGAGGCCACATTTTCAGTCCAATACTGATGAACCTTGGTCAGATTGTTTTTCTTAATTAAATCTCAGATAACTTTGAAATTGGGTCCCCCAGGGTCATAAAGTAGGTCACTAGGTCATTTTAAAGAAATACCTTGTGGGCACTCTAGAGGCCACATTTTTTGCTCAATTGACTTGAAAATGTATCAGAATGTTTGCCTCATTAAATCTTGAATGAGATTGAAACTGGGTCATCTGGGGTCATAATTTATGTCACTAGGTCAAAGTAAAGAAATACGTTGTGGGCACTGTATAGGCCACATTTTTCGCTCAGTTGCCTTGAAAATTGGTCAGAATGTTTTACTCAATTTAATCTCAGATAACTTTGAAATTGGGCCACCGGGGTCATAAACTAGGTCACTAGGTCAAATTACAGAAATACCTTATGGGCACTCTACAGGCCACATTCTTCGCTCAACTGACTTGAAAATTGGTCAGAATGAAATCTTGGATGAGTTCAAATATGGGTCACCTAGGGTCACAAACTAGGTCACTAGGTCAAATTAACCCTTTCCCAGACAAGCCCGGGTTTTCACGTGTGTACCTTATCTGGACAAACCCGGGTTTTCACGTGTCTATCTTATCCGTACAGACCCGGGTTTTAACGTGTCTACCGTATCTGAACAAACCCGGGTTTTCACGTGTGTCCTATTCAACGTAAAAAAAATCGGCAATTTACATTACCAAAACTATCTACGATGTATGAAACAGTAAGTATAAGATATCGTCGCTATTTTGACAGAAAAAAAACTGGTATGTTTGTTCTTCGAAAAAAAGAGTTATTTGAAGTCAAACAGGACTGGGGTCCAGAAATATAACCGTGTACATGTGTAAATGGCGTACGTGATAAACAGCGTCATCTGTATAGATGGAAAGTACTGGAAAAATAACCGCGACGTCGTCATGTAGTCAAAATTACACCTTCAACAATGTTGCATATACTAATCACATTTGAACAAAAGTTTAAATCACATATTTCTTACCAGTCGGAGGTGTTAATCCATCTCTTATTTACGCGTAAATTGATCTGAGAAAAATCACAAAATATTCAGTAGGTCTGATTTTCTGTTTACTTTACTCAGACGTGAATGACTAAAATGAGCCACAATGAAATAACTGTCACAACACGATTAAATTGTGACTTACGAAATATTAGGAAAATGGAAATTTCTTTTTCTGACGTATATTTCATTTATCAGATAGACAAATAATGAGGGAAGAACAAGAGACCAGAATCTGTGCACTGTGCCCTAAATTCAACAAAAGTTGATTAGATTTTATTACCCCCCCGATTGAAGTTTTTTTTTCTGAAGCATTGTGATGTACACTTTATGGCCTTTAATTATCGATTTTTACTGTTTCTGTCTCGTGGCCAGCTGCACTGTTACATAATATTACGTAATGACACAGCGGTCATCTACGGATTATGAATGGGCGGTATAGATCTACCATGCGATCACAAGGTTGGTGAAAAAAAATGAACGGGTAAGCCAATTAAATTTCACATTCAAATTAATCAATTCAATTAGCCAATGAAATTTGAGCGATTCAGTCCCCAAACTATCTATTTTCTTGCAGTTGGTTTGAGAATATGAGCTAATAAGCACCAAAATTTCCTCCTTAGATTTTCGAAAATAACGGTATCATTTGAAGTCGTACACTATGGTTCAGAATTCAGGGTCTGAATTTAATTTTGATACTGATATTTGGATTTCTCTGGGTTATCGGCTGAGGAATCTTCTGATCCGACGTTGATGAGATAGATGAGACACTGGAGGCCGATCTCGAATGGCAGTTTGCACCTCCGACAGTGTGTTTTAATTACTTATTCTGGGATTTTTCATATAGTTGAAAGCATCTACTTGAAAATTACATTACACCATCGTTCAGTTTTTACACAAAGTTTAAGATACACGTGATTTGGCATTTATATTTCCAAACAGAAAATTAATATCGTTAGGCGTTCTTTTCTTTTTAGATGAATGCGTACATGAGTAATAACGAAAAATATCGCTACGAATCTTATCCTTAAAAGCCGCAACATCTCGGAGTATGGACTTGTGAATAAGACGGAGTATTCCAAACATTACGTTGTCAAGGGCCACTGAAAAACACTAACTACATTTTAAGCTTGAATTATGATCTTTTAGGCCAAAAAAATGGCAATTTACATGATTATCAACATTTGCACGATGTTTAATCGAAAATTACATCTTCTTAACCTTGTCCATGATACCGATAATGTCAAACACGGCGTTTTTTTCCCCTCGATCTGCTTCAATGAAATCTTATGTCGTTCTACTAGCGACATGTTTTTCTGTTGCAGGTTGAAACAGAAGCCCTCTTTCTTTGGGTTGTAAAATCTCTGATTTCTTTGTTTAAGGGCTAACCCCTTATGAAACAACAGATTTTACACTTTCCATATTTAAAGAGCCCGCAGACAGCAAATCAAAACCTGTTCCTTCTGAATGTCAGCTCTCCAATTGGGTAGAAAACATTGCGAGAAGGAAAAAAAAATCTTGTTTCCCACAAAAGGCTTCTTAGAAAAGCTGACATCTGTCATGGATTTATTTATTAAAAGAGTCACTCACTTGTTCAGCATTTATTATTATGTTCTCTTTATCAAAAAAAAAAAAGAAAAGATTTCATAGATTTTTGTATTGGTAACCTACAGGAAATATGATTACTGAAACATTAAAACAGTCGCTTTAGACTTTTATACCCATTACAAAGTGAAATTTGCATTTTGACTGCATAAAAAGAGTATACAATGTGAAAGATAATCTAATTTTCCAAAGACCTTCCTATAATAAGATTTGTTCAATTATTTAACATAATTATAAATCCCCATTTTCATGACCCTATTGCATGAAAATAAAGGGAAAAAATTGTTAAAGAAATGAGAAAAAAACAAACACTAACTTTATTCTCATTTTGCTGCATAATTTGCATTAAAATTTTAAAAAAATCATACCATGAAAAAGAGCAGCCTTTTCTCTAAAAACTTTTTGTATACCAAAATAGTGTGAAATAAGAAATAATAGCTCTATTTTAACATTTTTTAGGACATGTGTGAAAAATTGTCAACAAATTAACAAAATCCAATATTCCCTGTTCAGATAGGACCATAAAATGTCTTATCTCCATAATTATGTGGTATAGGTTATTGATTTTTCCAGGTCACTGTTCAATAGAGGTAACAGTTTTGGCTACCTCTCTGTCTGGGAAAGGGTTAAAGAAATACCTTGTGGGCACTGTAGAGGCCACATTTTTTGCTCGATTGACTTGAAAATGTATCAGAATGTTTGCCTTGTTAAATCTCAAATGAGATTGAAATTGGGTCATCTGGGGTCATAAAGTAGGTCACTAGGTCAAAGTAAAGGAATAGGTTGTGGGCACTCTAGAGGCCACATTTTTTGTCTTGATGATATCTCGGATGAGTTCAAAATTGGGTCACATAGGGTCACAAACAATGTCACTGGGTCACATTGAAGAAATACCTTGTGGGCACTCTAGAGGCCACAATTCTAGCTAAATTGACCTGAAAATTGGTCTACATATTTGACTTGATGATATCACGGATCAATTAGAAATTGGGTCTCATCGGGTCATAGACTAGGTCACTGGGTCAAATTAAATGTATTGTGGGCACTGTAGAGGCCACAGTTTTTGCTCAAATGACCTGAAAATTTGTTAGCATGTTTGACTTGATGATATCTTGAATGGATTTGAAATTGGGTCACATAGGGTCATAATCTAGGTCACTAGGTCAAATTACAGAAATACCTTGTGGGCACTCTAGATGCGGCAATTCTTGCCCAATTCACCTGAACCTTAACAAGGTCAACAAGTTTGTTTTGATGTCTCGGATGAGTTTGAAATATGGCCACATAGGGTCATAAACTAGGTCACTAGGTCAAATTGAAGAAAGACATTTTGGACACTCCGGAGGCCACATTTTCAGCTCAATTGACCTGACAATTGGTCAGAATGTTTGTCTTAATAATATCTCAGATGAGTTTTAAACTGGGTCATTATGACCCTTGAGTGAAATTTCGCCTATTGACTCAGGTGAGCGATCCAGGGCCATCATGGCCCTCTTGTAAATTTAAAACTGTTCAGATCTCTTTATCACAATCTTAACATCATGATCATTCAAAACTTTTTGAGTTGATAGGGATTGTACTGTTGCTTAATTATATCTTCTATGCATATTAAAATCACACATAATCCTTCTTAATTCAACTCTTTTACTGTCAGCATGTCTCAAATCTTTTTAGCTAAAAAATTCCGCCTTAATCGTTTCTTTAACACAGATATGCGCGCTAAATGACCAAAGATGTCGATGCGCCATAAAACAACATTCATTCATTCATTCATTCCAAGAATATCTGTTCATTTAATTGACCTTCTGCAAACGTGAGTTTGGCACGTCCACCTAAGTAACGCGGTATTTTGGTCGTTAGGTCCGACAAACAAACCAGAAAATGGCGTTGGATACATAGAGAAAGAGAGATTATTTCAGTTTTATTCTAGCTTATATTTCGCTATAATTAAAGTACCCAAAGCTTTTTTCCCAGCGTTCTTTTCAGTTCGGACTAAATCGGCAAAGTAACAAGAAAAAATACTTTGAATAATGCCATATTTATGAGAAATCGAAAGATGAAAATAGCGCATATATGTTCGTAATTCCATGTTTGGTCACAACATTTAGACTAAAATTACGTTGTTAGTAGATTGCTGGCGGCATTATCCATAACTTATAATAGGGGCATAAGTTTTGAAGACATTTCGTCAGCATATAACATGTCAGTTTGACAGTAAACAATATGAGAAAACGATTTACAATTTAACCCTATACCACAAAAAACCCGTGCTTTAACGACCTTGAAGGAGGTAACTTTTGAAAACTTTCTCTTTTTCCTTAGATGTTTTCTACCGTTTTAAAGACAAATCTTACCATTGGAGCAACATTTAATTTGTCGACAGCAAATGTTTTCAAATTAGACGAATCTAATCTTTTGTTGTCTGGTAAAGATTTAATTAACACCTCTAACACCTCTTTGATTGAAAATCAAGAAGTTTATCGTAAGTAATCAATTAGGTGGTTTGTCGTATTTTTAACGGATGAATGTTGTAAAAAACTTTTAAATGGGGTGGGGGTGTATATTTGGTCAGTTGGGTGATTGTAAGGATTATACTGGTTTGGAATGGATGTGCATTTATCGATAATGTGACAATGGTTGTGAAAACAAACAATCGTTCAAACCAGGCAAAAGTGACATTAACAGTCACATGCAATCGTCTTTATGAAACAAGAATAAAATATGACTGCTTTCTGAAGTATTACAACAAGAACCATATGATGACGTTCGCAGTGTCAACTTATTTTTGAAACAGGGTGACGAGTGGCTGTCAATAAAATATCATTCGTCCTGTCACTCTTTTCGTATGTAACGATTACGACTGTCTACGAGTAATGGTTTGGAATTTGGAAGATGTACTTGCAGTTGGGTTTCAAAACAGGGTAGTTAAACAAAACAGTTCGGTCTACCGGCGACATTTTATGTAGATCTAGGTCTTTGGAATGGATAAATTTAGTTTTCCTTTCAAGGTATATGATTTAACAAATACCTTACTGCATGATTCTAACGTGTAATAATTATATAATCTAGTCTTAGAACCATCGTTTAAACAAAAAGAAAACAATTACATTGTCACTAGTAAAGTCTATCACTTTGTCTGACCCTTGTTTACACGACACGCTATACTGCGTTTTGATGGGCTGATAGGACCTGTCAATCAAAATCGGCAGAAAGGTCAATTTGCAGACTGTTATAGATCTTCATATCAATGGACGGTTACAGGAGATACAACGGGTACCAGTTTACGGTTATTCATAGTAGACTAAAATCCGGGAAGGACTGGTATTCGAAGGTCGGCTGTATGGGTTATTATTATTTTTTAAATTCAATAAAAATTACAGGGTCAGGGGAAAAAATAGGGACAGTCCGACAACCATGAACACAACTTTTTGTTTTTTGCTCGTCATAATTTTGAGATTGAGATATAAAAATGGGCACATCGATAATTCATGGAACGTTACCAATTGTTAAAACTTTCCTTAATGCAGTCGTTTTCTCACACTCGTTAACCCAGGTGTGAACTATTACCATCCATAACCCCTGGAACATTCAATTGCGAAACCGTCAATTCTATGAATATTCATAAGACTGCGAATTACACCCAATAGCAAATCAAATTGTTGATAACATGATGATACTCTCTTGTTGTGGAGGATAATTACATTTCTTCCATTGTTATGAATAAACCGGGTAAAACCCACATCATTATCAATGATTATGGCGGCCGCCGGTGGGCCTTCCTTCTGTGGCATTTGCCGTACGATAATCCAGGGGTATGTGGTAGGGGTGATGTCATCCTCGTTGACCTAGTTCTTATGTGTTCTGTAAAACTACATTTTATCAATTTGATTGGTTGGACATGAGGTAAAAATAGAAATGATGGCATACACGGTTGATAAAAATAGATTAAATTTTCTCACTGAAAACCTGAGATTACCAGTCAAAACGCCTCATGAATAATTCATGAGAACGAGAAAACATAAGCGAGATAACCCAGGAGCGATGAATGTAGTTTACGGAATACATCAGAGCTGGGTCAACGAGGATGTCCTTTTCTATCAAAGATCAAACAAATTTACAATCAAAATGCAGATTTGCTCAGGAATTTAAACAAAAGACCTCTCACATGGAGTTTAATGTCAGAATCTTTATGATTTGCATAGCCGCTGTTGCAAACATATGAACAGCTTGACATTGTCTTTTGATGTTTGTATGAAATTTAACGGTTGCTTAGGGGCATAATGGTCCAAAAAGTCGTAATTTGCATGGTTCCTGGTCGGAAACACCAGGGGTTGCTTACCACAAGTCATTTACATAGGAAAATTCGTCCGTGGGTGGGGGGGGTTCATGTGGTCATTTACAGCGGGGGATCGTTTATTGCAGGTGATTGTCTGTTTGACTGTACTTTCAAAAATCAAATTTCAAATGTAAAAATGTTGCCAATGGAGGTGGCGAAAATGAGACAAGGAATTTTAGAAGAAACTTGAAGAAAAATTGATGTTCATAAATACGAAACTAGGCCTTAATTGTCGTCAATTTGTCGGTCATGATAAAATTACTTTAGATTTACATACACTTCTTCATTAATTCATAACTGTTTAGGGGATATGTCGGATGGGGCTTATCCTCCTTATGAAGAAAAAAATGAACAAATTTACTACATGTATATGTGTGTAGCTTCACTGATGATGCCATCACATGAAGGACATTAAAAATATTTTGTCAGCTGGCATTTTGAGGCATTACCTTTTTAGCTCACCTGAGCACGAAGTGCTCAAGGTGAGCTATTGTGATCGCACTGTGTCTGGCATCCTTCCGTCTGTTGTCCATCGTGCGGCGTAAACATTTTACCTCGTGTGCAGTCTAGAGGCCACATTTTCAGTCAGATATGCATGAAATATTGTCAGAATGTATATCTTAATTATATCTCAAACAAGTTCTTAATTGGGTCATGTCGGGTCAAAAAGTAGGTCACTAGGCTAAATCTAAGAAAAAAAACATGTGTGCACTCTAGAGGCCATATTTTCAGCCTGATACTCATGAAACTTAGTCAGATTGTTTGTCTTGATTATATATTTTGGACAAGTTTGAAATTGGGTCATGTTGGGTAAAAAAGTAGGTCACTAGGCCAAATCTTTGAAAAACATTGTGTGCACTCTGGGGGCCACATTTTCAGCCTGAAACTCATGAAAGTTGGGGTTAGAATGTTTGTCTTGATGATATCTCGGACAAGTTCGAAATGGGGTCATGTCAGGTCGAAATGTAGGTCACTGGGATAAATCTTAGAAAAAAGCTTGTGTGCACTCTAGAAGCTACATTTTCAGCCTGAAACTGTTGAAACTTGGTCAGAATGTTTTTTTTTTTTTTTTTTTTTTTGTTTTTTTTTTGTTTTGATAATATCTTGGACAAGATATCACTGGGCTAAATCTTAGAAAAACCTTGTGTGCATTATAGAGGCCACATTTTCATTCAGTTATGCATGATACTTGGACAGAATGTTGGTCGTGATGATATCTCGGCTAGTTTGAAATTGGGTCATATTGGGTCAAAAAGTAGGTCTCTGGGCTAAATCTAAGAACAACTTTGTGTGCTCTCTAGAGGCCATATTTTCAGCCTGATTCTCTTGAAACTTGGTCAGAATGTTTGTTTTGATCATATAGAAAGCTTGAAATTGGGTCATGTTGGGTTGAAAAGAAGGTCACTGGGCCAAATCATAGAAAAACCTTGTGTGCACTCTAGGGGGCCACATTTTCAGCCTGAAACTTATGCAACTTGGGTAGAATGTTTGTCTTGATGATATCTCGGGTAAGTCCGAAATTGGGTCATGTGGGGTCAAAAAGAAGATCACTGGGCCAAATCTTAGAAAAACCTTGTGTGCATTATAGAGGCCATATTGTAACGCCCCAGCTCTGGACTATGAACTGACATCTAGCGTAAATAAGTAGAACTGCTGCAGTAAGGCATTTTAAGTTAATTTTTTCGGTTTAGCCCTATCTTGTTGGTAGGAAATACAGATGTAGATAGAGAGAGCATTTTTATTGTCTACTTCCACTAGTCGATAGTGTACTATTTGTGCAGTAAAATTCAAGGCCGAAAGGATGGATGCAGATCAGCCTGCACATAATGTGCAGTCTTATCTGAATCTTTGGTATTCGCAAAACTTTGATGCTTGACAACTAGCAAGATAGTTTAAAGTGTTAAAATAGTGACATACTTTCAGTCTTTTCCTGTAAGAGTTGGTTCTCGCACGATGCATGAGGAAAAATCACCACTCATAGCATATGCAGACAGACATTATTGAAAAGCCAGTCGGCCTGCATATAGAACAAACGGTGAAATGCCTTTTCATTTCCTTATCCGTGTCCGCGTAGCCTGCATGAGTTATTTTTGGGTCAGTTGTTGATCTTATTTCTCAGCCTCATGTCTCCGCAAAAATCACTTGTTATTATCCTTAATCCTTTACGAATCACTATTTTGTTTAAGTATGTGTATTTTGTCACAAGTTAGCTCCTTATTGGCCTAGTATGCGCACGTAATTCCAGTGATGTTGCATTTTAAAAGTTTGTTCACTGTAAACTTTACACCAGATCGGCCATGTTTAAATTGCATTGTGGGACCGATACGCTTGAGTGTATGCCGAGTCACCGTTCCAGATTGTGATTTAAACCCTTTGCATTAGTGTAATTCCAGTTAGGTGTGTGTGCTAGTCTGGTTTAGCTTGTAATTTAACTTCAACTTGAGGCAGGCAAGCCTATCTTGCTGTTTTTTAGCGTCACCATCTTGCATTTTGGTCCGATGGTCTTTCTACCAAGTTTCGGGTATTTCGACCAGAGTCATGTCGGTAGCTACCAGTTTTGGGTAGTGTCCAGGCTACCAAGCGTCGGTAGTCGCTACCAGAAAAGGGATATCTACCGTGTTTCTACCAGTTTTTGGTCAGGGTTGCTATATAAGCAGCGCGTTTTTGGTAGTCGAGGATTCGATTTCTGAGAACTGAAAAGAGAAGTCACGGCTATTCGTTTGTCAAAACATTGTAAGAAAGTATTTTAGATCCTTTTTAAATTGTGTCGAACTTTGGGAAATAGAGAGAAGTCTCAAGCCGTAGGTTTTTTATGAAAGCCGGACTGAATAATTTCTTTTTATCTTATCTGACGAGTTTTTCGTTCTGCTTTGACTCTATAGAAATACGCATACGCCAAGTGTAAATTGACCGTTTCAGATAGAAGGGAAGTTTTACATAGTAGAATGCACGGAACTCATCTTGTGACGCTGAACGCTTTAGATCAGCCTATCTGCAATGTTAAATGGTGTTATATTAATTTCACCTAATTCGTGAATTATCAACTCAACTCTTCAATTCGTGAATTATCAACTCATGTAATGAAAGCTGTCTGTGTTTTTCCAAGAGTTGTTTTCAAATTCTATACACCTTGCGTGGGGCTAACCGAAAGACAGATAGGGATCAGCCCCCACTCTACCAAACCCCGATATAGGTCTACACTATTCTGTCTTTCGTACCAAGGGGACCGTAACAATATTTTCAGCCTGATACTCTTGAAACCTGATCAGAATGTTTGTCTTGATGATATCTCTGACAACTTTGAAATTGGGTCATTTTGGGTTAAACAGTAGGTCACTAAAGTAAATCTAAGAAAAAACTTGTGTGCACTCTAGAGCCTATATTTTCAGCCTGATTCTCTTGAAACTTGGTCAGAATGTTTATCTTGATCATATCTTTGACAAGTTTGAAATTAGGTCATGTTGGATGAAAAAGTAGGTGACTGGGCCAAATCTTAGAAAAACCTTGTGTGCATTATAGAGGCCACGTTTTCACTCTGATACTCTTGAAACTTGATCAGAATGTTTGCCTTGATGATGTCTTGGACATAGTGGAAATTGGGTCATGTCTGGTCAAAAAGTATGTCACTGGGCAAAAACTTAGAAAAACCTTGTATACACTGAAGAGGCTACATTTTCAGCCTGGTGGTCAGAAAGTTTGTCTTTGTGATATCTTGGACAACTTCCAAAGTGGGTCACATCTGGTCAAAAAGTAGGTCACTGGACCAAATCATAGAAAAACCTTGTGTGCACCATAGAGGCCACACGCAGTAGGTCACTTACACTCATTTGTTTTACATCATTAAAACTAGGCTCTCTTTCAGCTGTATCAACTGTAGATGACTTTACTCAGGTGAGCACTTTAGGGCCAATGGCCCTCTTGTTACAATAGGTACTGCGTGCATAGCTGTAGTGTATTGTCTTAGTTATATTTTCTGGTAGAAAAATGATTTTCCTCCATAATCCTAAAAAAACATACTGATGCATTAAGCATTTTTGTATTAAGGGACTGGTGAATTGTTAGGAGAATGCATACCCAGACTGCCATTATGTATAGCAATCATTGCAAGTCTGACAATCTGTTAAAGTGTGTTTGGTCAAGGTTCCAGTTACTGGCAGAACAACAAATATCAAAATTGGAATTAATTTTGGCAACATTAATTATAGTTTTAATCAATGTTCTACCAGTTCCTGGAACTTTGATCAACTTTATCTTAGCAGATTGTTACACTTGTGATATTTGCCATACTTTATAATCATATGAATGAAATTTACTTGTATCTTACACACAGAGTTCAGTGTTCCCACTCATATCTGTTTTTGGGAGTGTATGCACTCCCTGAAGTACAAGTTTGGGAGTGCAAGAGAAATTCTAGGAGTGCACTTAGTAATGACAATTTTAGAGCTTCTATGGAAACTAAGGGTCTGTTGTATTGAAAATTTGTTTTGAGGAGTCTCACTCTGCAGTCATCTGTTCTTGAAAACAATAAGAGTACTTTAAAAAAGAAGTTACTTATAATGTTTCCTTACATGCTGGACCAGGTTCAGAGGGACAACCTGATGGCCAGTAGAATTTTCCATTTCACTGTCAATTTCAGACACTAATTAGCTTTCACTTATTCTTTTGTAGAGAGATTTACGTAAATTCAGTTTTTAAAGTCATTAATAAAACTGAATAGACAGTTTGAAATGCCTATGATCAGACGATGTCAAACCGAGTTTTGTTGTGTCATTGGTTCTCACGTTTTTTTGCAGCCATCTTTTACTTCATGCCAGTTAATTTTTGGAGTAGCATTTCCACATGATTTGACAGTTTTTGTCAATTAGAGTAGCATGTAACTTCAGAATCTGTAATTAGTCCCCTACCGGCGAAGCCGGAGGGGACTTTAGGTTTGCACTCCGTCCGTCTGTCCGGCAATTCAGTTTTCTAAACGCTGGTACATATTGAGCTGAGTTTTGGTGTGTAAGTCACCCACCATCACTTACAGATCAAGTTTGACTTTCATTCCGGTCCACTGGTTTTTCACGGATTTGCGGGCCTTGGACTTACAAAATTTTACTGATAAATCAGTTTTCTGGACGTTTTTCCTAAAAGCTGGTACATATTGAGCTGAGTTTTGGTGTGTAAGTCACCCACCATCACTTACAGATCAAGTTTGACTTTCGTTCAGGTCCACTGGTTTTTCACAGATTTACGGACTTACAAAATTTCACTGATAAATCAGTTTTCCGGGATTTTTTTCCTAAATGCTGGTAGGTATTGATCTCAGATTTGCTGTGTAACTCAACCACCATGACTTACAGATCAAGTTTGACTTTTGTTCCGGCCCACTGGTTTTTCACGGATTTACGGGCCTTGGACTTATAAGATTTCACTGATAAATCAGTTTTTCAGACTTTTTTCCTAAACGCTGGTAGGTATTGATCTCAGATTTGCTGTGTAACTCAACCACCATGACTTACAGATCAAGTTCGACTTTTGTTCCGGTCCACTGGTTTTTCACGAATTTACGGGCCTTGGACTTACAAAATTTCACTGATAAATCAGTTTTCCGGAGTTTTTTTTCTAAATGCTGGTAGATATTCATCTGACTTTTGCTGTGTAAGTCAACCACCATTACTTACAGATCAAGTTTGAGTTTCGTCACGCTCCACTGCTTTTTCACACATTTACGGGCCTTGGACTTATAAAATTTCACTGATAAAACATTTTTCCACTTTTCGCACTTTTTTTCTAAACGCTGCTACATATAGAGCTGATTTTTGGTGTGTACATCAACCACCATGACTTACACATCAAGTTCGAGTTTCGTCCTGCTCCACTGCTTTTTGACACATTTACAGGCCTTGGACTTACAAAATTTCACTGATAAAACATTTTTCCGCACTTTTTTTCTAAATGCTGCTACATATAGAGCTGATTTTTGGTGTGTACATCAACCACCATGACTTACACATCAAGTTCGAGTTTCGTCCTGCTCCACTGCTTTTTGACGCATTTACGGGCCTTGGACTTACAAAATTTCACTGATAAAACATTTTTCCGCACTTTTTTTCTAAACGTTGCTACACATAGAGCTGATTTTTGGTGTGTACATCAACCACCATGACTTACACATCAAGTTCCAGTTTTGTCCCGCTCCACTGCTTTTTGACGCATTTACGGGCCTTGGACTTTAAAAAATTCACTGACATGCCAGCGATACATACGGCCGGTAGGGGACTGTGTATTGCTATGCAGTACTATCAGAATGCTTGTTTTACACTAGAAAAGCGGATTAATACCATTAATACTTTTAAAGAAATGACATAACAGCTTGATTAGCCTTGTTAAACAGTGACATTCATACTTGGTACCCATCATATACGTCAGAGTTTAGATCTTTTAAAAATAATGTAAAGACATCACTAATTGCCAGCAGATTCGCCAGTGCTTCTGTTTTGGGGACAATTCAGTTTTCAAAGCATGTCCCAGTTGGTGCCACTGATGATCAACAGCAGGAGCCCTGAAACCTGTGCATGCATGCACATTTCACTTCCTATAAGTGTGTGAATCGCGCACATATGTGCGTGAATGGGAACCCTGAGAGTTTATATATGGCTGTTCTTGTTCCTTAAATGTAATTGTTTTGGTTTGTTTTGCAAGTCAGCTCCACCATGCTTGGATAAGAAACAAATTTTATGCAAGTTCCATATACTCCCTGGTCATGTCCGTTGTTGTCCATGTAAATACTTGGAAAACTAATTTTTAGTTGCCATCAAAAGTGAAGACAATTCAGGATGCACACAGCATTTTAAAATCCAGATATCAGAATTTCTTGCTAAAAGATTGTATACATTGACAAAGATATAAACGCGACAAATTTTATTCTAGAATAAAAATATCGTAATCCCAATACCCATGCACTGCAGTCCTCTGTTGGTTTGATATGGATTTCCCTGTAATATGGACTACTGTACATATTATGAAAGTCAATTTTGATGTTGCAATTTCCCTTCGATCAAAACTATAGAGTATGTTGGCAATCTTTCGCTGAATGGTATGTTCTACAATAGTCATCCCTTTACTTACACAAAGCATGAAATTAATACAAAATACTTGTTGAACTCTGGCATCAGTTGAAATTTGGACTTGTCAATTGTGACATTTGGAAAAGCCAGATAATGTATGTGTGTTGTCAAGTTAGCCATCCAAAAGCACCACCAGTCAGAGTACAACACTTACAAAGTGCAGATGATTTCACTGATGTTCTAGAGTAAGTGAGTTAATTGCAGGAAAATACGATGTTGACCCAAATATAACTATCAACCAATGGAAAATTATAAGAGGTCAATGTCACCATAGAACGGAAATACCAAAGCATGGCTAGTAGGAAAAACAAACATGGCTGTGTTTTTTAGTCATTCAAACAAGATATTGCTGGAACAGAATGTGAGGAGTATTTTTTATCCAATATCATATCATTCCAAATTAATTAATCTTTTATCAAACAACAAAATTTTAGACTTGTCCAAATTGAAAGCATTTTCAGATGAAAAATAAATGACTCAATCATAGGAATTTGTTTTTCGAAGGGTAGAAAATATTGTGGGGAAAAAAAGGAAATGCTAGTTACCAGGATTTTCTTCTTTTCCTGCAATGTTTTTAAAAGCATTCTTTCTGAGGGGCGGTAAACTTGGGATTTTGTGGTAAAGGATTCGTCAAGGAAAGAAAGTCAGTGATGGTAATCTGGTGCTGCAGAATATTTCCCCAGGTGGAAAAAAGGTTTTCTGTGGCAAAAAAATCATCCGGAAAACAGTAGTAGATTGTTCCACTTGGTCTGCATGCTCTGTAAAGAATTAAAAACCAAATCTGTTGGAGCAAAAAATGTAACACCCAGTACAGATAAATGTCCCTGCATGCAGGTACTTAGACAATTGCGAAAAAAATGGTTGAAATCTCCACTCAGATTTTGTGTGGATGTTTAAATTCATATTTTCACAACTTGCTAACAAAGAATTTGAACATACCTGTTGTGTGCGTTTTTAATAATCCTTTATTTCAAATACAAATATTTTCAATTTAAACGCTAAACGTAAGAAAGAACAGTTTAATTCATTTGCTACACGAGGTGTTTACATTTTCCAAAACAGACAAAAAAAGGTTGCCAACAGTTACACAATTTTTATGAGTTTTTAGCTCACCTGAACACAAAGTGCTCTAGCTGAGCTTTTGTGATCGGGCTGTGTCCGGCATCCATCATGACTGTGTTGTGCGTCGTGCGGTCGTCAACATTGTGACCACTGTAGGGGCCATTTCAGCCAGATCCTCATGAAACTTGGTCGGAATGTTTGTCTTGATAAAATCTCGAACAAGTTTGAAATTGGGTCATGTCTGGTCAAAAAGTAGGTCATGGGGCCACAACTTAGAAAAACATTGTGTGCACTCTTGAGGCACCATTTTCAGCCTGATACTCATAAAACTTGGTCATAATGTTTGTCTGGATGAAATATTGGACAAGTCTGAAATTGGGTCATGTCGGGTCAAAAGGTAGGTCACAGGGCCAAATCTCAGAAAAAACCTTGTGTGCACTCTAGAGGCCACAATTTCAGGCATGAATTCATGAAACTTAGAATGTTTGTCTTGATGAAATAACAGACAGGTTTGAAATTGGGTCATTTTGGGTCAAAAAGTAGGTCACAGGGCAAAACCTTAAAAAAACCTTGTGTGCACTCTAGAGGCCATATTTTCAGCCAGTTCCCCATAAAAATTGGTCAGAATGTTTGTCTTGATGAAATCTGGGTTACATTCAAAATTGGGTGATGTCGGATAAAAAAGTAGGTCACATGGCCAAATCTTGGACACGTAGAAAATTGGGTCACATTGAGTCCAAAAGTAGATCATGGACCCATTTTAAAAAAACCTTGTGTTCAATCTAGAGGCCTCATCTAGCCTGATACTCATGAAACTTGGAAAAAAATGTTTGTCTTGATGATACCTTTGACAAATTCAAAATTGGGCCATGTCCGGTCAAAAAGTAGGTCACTTTCATTCAATTGTTTTACATTGTTAAAACCAGGATCTCTTAGCTTTATTTACTGTAGATGGCTTTACTCAGGTGAGCGCTTTAAGGCCAGTTGCCCTCTTGTTTAGCTCATTTGAGCACGAAATGCTCAAGATGAGCTTTTGTGATCATGCTGTGTCTGGTGGCGTTGTCCAGCGTGCATCATCTGTCATGAACTTTTACCTTGTGCAGTGTTTCTGCCAGCCCAAAAATTTTGGGAGTCATCTGTGACTCCTTGTTCGTCTTTGCCCCTTTGTAGATGTCCCATAATGCTGAAAGGTTTATATGACAGTTTTGGTGTTAAACGTAAAAGTTGAAAACAATGACCACGTAGAAACTGTCGTCTATCATCCCGATTACTCCAGCAAGTCGGTGACCGTGACCGAGCAGGTTCTAAAACACGGACAAACAGTTTAAAGTAACAGGCTGCCAGTTTAAGTGGTAGAATGCGGATTCCATATGATTCTACAATATGACTTGACAATTTTGTAAGATATATTGATTGAATCATTTTTTTTATGTGACTTTTTAGTTATGATTAATGTTGTCTCAAGGAAGATGTGATGTATTAATTCTGTTGTGCGTGTCAAAAACATAATAACGCAAACTTTCTGAAACGCTGCTTGTGTACGCTGTAAAAGTCAAATTTTCAGAGAATGTTTGTCTTCATGATATCTTGGATGAGTTTGAAAATTGGTCATGACCGGTCAAAAACCAGATCACGAGGTGAAATCTTTAAAAGTCTTGTGTTTGCTCTAGAGGCCACATTTTCTTAAAAGCTGGTCAGAATGTTTATCTTGATGATATATCAGACAACTTCAAAAATGGGTTATGTCAGGTAAAAAACTAGGTCACTAGGTCAAATCTTAGAAAATCCATGTGTATGCTCTATAGGTAAAAGTTTTAGTCTAATACTCATTAAACTTAATTAGAATGTATGTCTTGATAATATCCACATGAGTTTGAAAATGGGTCATGTAAAAAACTAGTTCACTAGGTCAAGTCTTGGAAAAACCTTGTTTACGCTCCAGAGGCTGTATTTGTATTTTTCGGGCATTTTCCTCAATAACAAGTAGGGTGCAATACCACCCCACACCATAACACTCCCCCCCCCCCTCAAAAAAAAAAAAAAAAAAAAAAAATCTTGCAGTATGCAACAGTCAGCATGACATTCATTCCTAAGTTGGGAACAATTATACATGGCCATCAGTTTGAGACAATACAAACCTTGACTCATCTGTAACAAGAATTGTTCGCCAACACTATCTTGTCCAGTGTATCTTTCCCAAGGCCCATTGCTCTCAGTTGTTGCGATCATGGTGTGTCAAAACCAAGCTGACAAACGGGCGACGTCCATGCAAACTGGTAATCGGCTGTACACCATTCCACACTGTCTGGGCAGAAATCGGTCGTTGCGAGTACCGGGAGAAACAGCAGCTGTAGCTGTTAGAGTTAAAAAACGATCTGTTATTTGCTGGTCCAAGATATAGCAGTCTTGGGCTTGGTTTGCAGCTCTGTAGTAGGTCTCTTGTACTCCTGGTCTGCTTCAATCTCAGCCAAAGGCTTCTGAACGCACAGATGCACCAACATAAACTGCAACCTTTGCAGTAGGAAACCCAGACTCCAGTATGCCTACAGCCCTATCCCTTACATTTTCTTAAATTTTTGGCACTAAAAGTTCTTATGGAAAACTTAAATTTTAACTGTTTTTAGCTCAACTGAGCACGAAGTGCTCGAGGTGAGCTATTGTGATCGGTCAATGTCCGTCATCCGTCTGTCCGACCGTCCATCCGTCCATTCACAATTACAAAAAAAAAATCTTCTCCTCCTAAACTAACAATCAGATTTCAATCAAACTTCAAAGAAATGATCCTTAGGTCATGCTCTTTCAAAATACTTCAAATAATTGAAATCAGTGAAGAACCGGTTGCCATGGCAACCGAAAGAAAAAACTTTAAAAATCTTCTTGTCCCAAACTGTAAGGGCTAGAGCTTTCATACATGGCATATAGCATCATCTAGTGGCCCTCTACCAAAATACTTCAAATTATGGCCCTAGTGTGGAAATTGGCCCTATGTTGTTGGTTCTCAGATTTCACATAGAGATAAAGAAGGAAATCTTTAAAAATCTTCTTGTCCCAAACCGTAAGGGCTAGAGCTTTCATATATGGCATGTAGCATCCTCTAGTGGCCCTCTACCAAAATACTTCAAATTATGGCCCTAGTGTTGAAAATGGCCGTATGTTGTGGGGTCTCGGATTTCACATAGAGATACAGAAGGAAATCTTTAAAAATCTTCTTGTCCCAAACTGTAAGGGCTAGAGCTCTCATATATGGCATGTAGTATCATCTAGTGGCCCTCTACCAAAATACTTCAAATAATGGCCCTAGTGTGGAAATTGGCCCTATGTTGTGGGTTCTCGGATTTCACATAGAGATAAAGAAGGAAATCTTTAAAAATCTTCTTGTCCCAAACAGTAAGAGCTAGAGCTTTCATATATGGCATGTAGCATCATCTAGTGACCCTCTACCAAAACCCCTTAAAATTATGGCCCTGGTGTTAAAAATTGGCCCTATGTTGTGGGTTCTCGGATTTCACATAGAGATAAAGAAGGAAATCTTTAAAAATCTTCTTGTCCCAAACCGTAAGGGCTAGAGCTTTCATATTTGGCATGTAGCATCATCTAGTGGCCCTCTACCAAAACCCCTTAAAATTATGGCCCTGGTGTGAATATTAGCCATATTTTGTTGGTCTCGGATTTCACATAGAGATAAAGAGGGAAATCTTTAAAAATCTTCTTGTCCCAAACCGTAAGGGCTAGAGCTTTCATATTTGGCATGTAGCATTATGGTGTTGAGTCTTCTTGCAAGTGGTTGTGGGAAAGAGGTTGATCACCATTATATCTTGAAAAGAGACAACTCAATACTGATCTGCTAAGATATTAATTAATTTCTTGAGCATCTCTGCAACAATTACAGTAAACTTTGCTTATTACTATATTGCTTAATACGATATATTGCTTATAATGACGTTAATCGCTTGGTCCCAACAGGGTCTCTTTTTATAAGAATATACATCAGTTAAAACGATATTCAGATAAAACAATATGATTTCTTCGGTCCCCTGAGTATCATTATAAGTGGAACCCTATTTTGGGCTGTCGCAGATGTCAACCCGTACCAGGTATGTGCCACTATTGGGAAACACTGAGTCTTTTAACTGCTTTCTGCAATTATTGTCTAATTGTTGTCAACTTTTCATTTGCCTGTCTATCAAAAGGTCATTGCATATCTAATTTATTTTTGGACCTACTCATGAAAAAGGTATAATCACAATATTAAGACTGAATGTAAAGGCTTTAATCCATGGGGGCATTCAATTCCAGCTAGTCTTATATATTTCAACAGAGACATTGGAATTCCTATCACTTAATAAAAGTGTTGGTTTAATAAACGTAGTCGCTTAGCTAAGCAAGATCAACTGTATTGCTCTTTGACAAATTGGAATTCATGAACAACTCTGGTTTCCATGTCAACTGCTGAAAAAAAAAAAAAAAAAAAAAAAAAATCGAACCAAACACAAAGCCTACAACTTAATTGGCAACAGTAGCACTCTACCAAAGTACATCGAATTGTGACCTTAGGAAAAAAAAATAAGTGCTTTGTTGTTGGATCCCAGTTTCCACATCCAAATAAAAGATCTTTTAAAATCTTCTTTCATCCAAACGTTACACCTAGAACTTTCATATTCAGCATGGACTGGTGGATAGTTATGCTCCCGTAAGGGCAAGCATATAGTCGTCACTTTGTCTGTCTGTCTGTCCGTCTGAAGCGATTTCTCAACAACCACTTGACGGCTCTTGTTTGCTAATAGCATTTACCAAATTTCTTCCTTGGAATCACAAAAAGTCCTTTGTAGTCACAATTTGGGATCAAATATGTAAAGAGTGTATTCTTGGAATCCTTCTGTTCCATATTGTATAGCCCACAACATACATTTGGCATGTGATTCTGTCTGAAAACCCATTATCAGCTCACCTGAGCATAACATACTCATGGTTAGCTTTTATGTATCCTTGAATATGCGTCGCCAAAATTCCACTGTTTATTATATAAGTATCATAATTCGAGCATAATCTTGATCTATCGCCCAAAATGTTTGTAAGGTTGTGAACATGAGCATGAACACACTCAGCAACCACAATTCTGGCTCAGTCATACTCAAAATTTCCCTGGATGTTCATAATGACCTAAGGACAAATCTGATCAAAATGGGGACAAGCTAAAAGCATCAAAATAGGGGATCTTGATGACAATTCTATTGTTTACACCCTAGGGCCTATGATTTCGACTATCATTTTCTTACCTGCTCTGATTGTTGGTATTGTCATGTGGATGAATCATTTTCAAAACTAAAACATTCCAGCAAAAAACAAGAGGCAAGTGGCCATAACAATGACAGCTGAGTTGCATTTCAGGTGAGCGATTTAGGACCATCATGGTCCTCTTGTTAGCTTTTGTGATGGTGCTTTGTCTGGCGTCCGTCGTGCGTCGTGCATCGTCCGTTGTCCGTCGTCAAGGTATCAACAGTTACCTTGTGTGCACTCTAGAGGCCACATTTTCAATTACATACTCCTGAAACTTGGTCAGAATGTTTGTCTTGATAATATCTCGGACAAGTTTGAAATTGGGTCATGTCTGGTCAAAAAGTAGGTTACCAGGTCAAAATGCGCTCTAGAGGCCACATTTTTAGTCAAATACTCATGAAACTTGGTCAGAATGTTTGTCTTGATAAAATCTCGGACAAATTTGAAATTGGGGTTATGTCGGGTCAAAAGGTAGGTCATTGGGCTAAATCGTAGAAAAACATAGTGTGCACTCTAGAGGCTACATTTTTAGCCATATACTCTTGAAACTTGGTCAGACCGTTTGTCTTGATAATATCTTGGACAAGTTTGAAATTTGGTCATGTCGGGTCAAATGGTAGGTCACTGGGCTAAGTCTTACAAAAAACCTTGTGTGCACTCTAGGGGCCACAATTTCAGCCTTATACTTTCGAAATTTGGTCAGACTGTTTGTCTTGATAATATCTTGGACATTCTTGAAATTCGGTCATGTAGGGTCACAAAGTAGGTCACTGGGCTAAATCTTATAAAAACATTGTGTGCACTCTAGAGGCCACATTTTCAGCCTGAAACTCATGAAACTAGGCCAAATTGTCTGTCTTGATGAGATCTTGAACAAGATTGAAATTGGGTCATGTCTGGTCAAAAAGTAAGTCACTGGGCTAAATCTTGAGTGCACTCTAGAGGCCATATTTTTAGCCAGATACTCTTGAAACTTGGTCAGAATGTTTGTATTGATAATTTCTTAGACAAGTGTGAAATTGGGTCATGTCTGGTCAAAAGGTAGGTCATTAAGCTAAATCATAGAAAGTCCTTGTATGCACTCTAGAGGCCACATTTTTTGACTGATACTCTTGAAACTTGGTCAGAATGTTTGTATTGATAATTTCTTAGACAAGTGTGAATCTGGGTCATATCTGGTCAAAAGGCAGGTCATTAAGCTAAATCTTAGAAAACTCTTGTGTACACTCTAGAGGCCACATTTTTAGCCTGATACTCTTTCAACTTGGTCAGAATGTTTGTATTGATAATTTCTTAGACAAGTGTGAAATTGGGTCATGTCTGGCCACATTTTTTGCCTGATACTCATGGAACTAGGTCAGATTGTCTGGCTTGATGATGTCTCCAAGTGTGAAATTGAGTCATGCAGGGTCAAAAAGTAGGTCACTGGGCTAAATCTTAGAAAAACCTTGTGTGTACTAGTGGTGTACCGATAATCGGCAAGTATCGATTAGCGGCGTGTTGGAAGCTCCCGATGTCGATTATCGTTTGAACTTTGTCATAATCGATGATCGGCAGGAAGTCTGCACCGTCGGTCGGGTACCCGACTTTATATACCGGTGTCTGTTAACAGCGTTTTTTTTTTCCTTCTATGAACGGGTCTGTAAAACGGACCCGTTCTCTATGCCAAAAAATGACCTTTTTTCCCCCAAATCCAGTTTAAGAAATTCCCAAAACGAAAAACCCCAAGTCGTCGGCTATTTTTTGGATTTCCCATAGCTATATATATATTCCAATTATCAGCGATGTCATTGGTCAAAAAAAGATGAATTTCCCAAACACATGTACTTCCTTTTTTAGCTCCACTGGCCGAAGGCCAGCGGGCTAATGTCATGGCCCGGTGTCCGTCGTGCGTCCGTCCGTCCGTCCGTGCGTTAACTTTTATTTCAAACATCTTCTTCTCTGAAACTACCCATCCAATTTTCATGAAACTCCACAGAAATGATCCTGCCATGGTCCTCTTCAGAATTTCTTGAAAGAATTTGATTCCTTCAAAAACTCTGGTTGCCATGGCAACAAAACTGAAAAATATTGGAAATCTTTAAAAATCTTCTTGTCAGAAACCATAAGGCATAGGACTACCAAATTTGGCATGTAGCTTTATGTAGTGGACCTCTATCAAGTTTCTTCAAATTATAGCCCTGGGGTCAAAATTGGCTCTGCCCCAGGGGTCACAAGTTTTACATTGGCTTATATAGAGAAAACTTTAAAAATCTTCCTGTACCTAGCCATAAGGCCTAGAGCTACTAAATTTTGCATGTAGCTATATCTAGTGGGCCTCTACCAAGTGGGCCAAAATTTTAGCCCTGGGGTCAAAATTGGCTCTGCCCCAGGGGTCACAAGTTTTACATAGGCTTATATAGAGAAAACTTTAAAAATCTTCCTGTACCTAGCCATAAGGCCTAGAGCTACTAAATTTTGCATGTAGCTATATCTAGTGGGCCTCTACCAAGTGGGCCAAAATTTTAGCCCTGGGGTCAAAATTGGCCCTGCCCCAGGGGTCACAAGTTTTACATGGGCTTACATAGTGACAACTTAAGAAATCTTCCTGTTTTGATTTTTTTTTTTAAATTAGCCTTGCATCAGGGGTCTTATGTTTTACAGAGGCTTCATATGGACAAAACTTGAAAATCACCTTATTTTTATGGCTTTACCTTGTGGACCTCTACCAGGGTTCAAGTAATTATAGCTCTGGGATCAAAAATGGCTTTGCCCTGCGGGTCTCAACTTTCATATGGGCTTTTACAGAGAAAACTTTGTAAGTCATTTTGAAACCATTTGGCTCAGCATTGAAATGTTTATTATTTATGGTTTATATTTATAAGCCAGTGGAGCGATACAGGGCCATCATGGCCCTCTTGTTTTTTTAGATCAACTGGTCCCGGAGTGTGCTCTCTATTATTAATGTAAGCCGGGGTCCAGTGTATTTAGTTCGGAGAACTCGGTAGTGAACGGCGCTTCGTTTCTGTGGCGCCAAAAACTTGAGATTTTTCACGCTCGGTCTGACATGTGATTTCGCGGAGAGACGAGAACGGTAAATTAACGTGAAAATGAGCCACAACAGCAAATATTACCGAAAAAAGTTAAAACCAACGGGGTGTAAAAGGTTAACAGACTTTATCTGTAAGAGGCCAAGTCATAATTCTAGCCAAGATGAGGTTGACGAGCCTGAGGAAAGTGAAAGTAAGCGCTCGTCTGCAATCGTAGATCGAGATCAAAACACTTCAAGTACAAGATGTAACCAAGTTATCCCGTTCACAGCAGGCTCGAGTTTTGAGGGTGAGCAAGCTATGTCTGCCATTCAGTGTGAATCTACCTGCCACCCTGATCCCACTGTCAGTAATGAAACTCTGTTTGCCTCTAAAATAGACCATCTACCAGAACCCAGTCCCTCTACCATATTCCCTCTTACTAAAAAAGAAATGACACTTGACTCTAAATTGGTATTTTCAGTAACATGAGAAGCAGGGACATTGCCCTTTGAAAAGACCAATTTATTTACAGTACATGTATTTCATGTCATACTGAACAATAAAAGTAAAACGTCGTGGTAGTATTTTTGAGTTCAGTTTTAGTTTCAATGACTTAAGAGGGAAAATAACCTCTATTTGAGGGTCTAGTGCAAAACTATTGTAAGTGCATATATTTATATAGGCACTTACAATAGTTTTGTGCTAACCCCTTGTATTATGGTAGTAAATGATATGCAAGGACTGTGTCTAAAATCATCAAGAAAATAATTCCCAATTTTATAGAAAACGACGTATTTTTCCCAATTTGCCTGGTTTCGGACCCATTCCCAAAACTATGAGAAAAAACGCTGTGTTAACTGGGTTTTATCACTCCCACAATAACAACAACAATCAGCCGAAATACTTCTGTGTTACAAAGCCAAATAGCACAAAGCAGAGGTGGTTAAAAACCAAAAGGTGTATAGAAAGCAGGTGCAAAGGTAAAACTACAAAAAGTCTATCTGCAACACAAACAACAGCATAATACATAAATGATACAAGGTTTTACAATGAAACATGCAAATTTATGAGGAACCGATTATAATCGGAAGAATCGCATTGGTAGCAGCAACCGATTCCAACCGATGATCGATTATGATTTCTAACTGATGTCCCATCACTAGTGTGTACTGTAGAGACCACATTTTTAGCCTGATACTCTTGAAGTTAGGTCAGATTGTCTGTCTTGACGATATCTCAGACAAGTTCCAAATTGGGTTGTACCGGGTCAAAAAGTTGGTGTCAGGGCTAAATCTTAGGAAGAACCATGTGTGCACCATAGAGGCCACTTTTCCAGCCTTACACTTATGAAGATTAGTCAGAATGTTTATCTTGTTGATATCTCGGACAAGTTCGAAATTGGGTTATGTCGGGTCAAAAAGTGGGTCACTGGGCAAAATCTTGTGTGCATTATAGAGGCCACATTTTCAGCTGATAATCTTGAAACTTAGTCCGACCTTTGTCTCGATGATACCTTGAAGAGGATCGAAATTGGGTCATGTCAGGTCAAAATGAAGGTCACTTGGCCAAATCCTAGAAAAACCTTGTAAACTTAAGGGAGGCCACATTTTCCGCCTGAAATGCATGAAACTTGGTTATAAAGTTTGTCTTGATGATGTCTTTGACAAGTACCAAATGGGGTGACATTCGGTCAAAAAGTAGGTCAAGGGACCAAATCTTATAAAAACCTTGTGTGCACCGTAGAGGCCAAATTTTCAGCCTGATTCTCATGAAACTTAGTCAGAAAGTTTGTCTTGATGATATCTTAGATGAGTTTTAGAGTTTTAAAGTGGGTTACATCTGGCCACAAAGTAGGTCACTGTACCAGTTCATAGAAAAAAAAAAACATTGTGTGCAACATAGAGGCCACACTTTCAGCATTATACTCATTGAACTTGGTCATAACATTTGTCTGAATGATATCTTTGACAAGTTTGAAATAGGGTCGCATTGGTTCAAAAAGTAGGTCACTTACAGTCATGTGTTTTACTTCATTTAAACCAGGATCTTTTCAGCTTTATCAGCTGTAGGTGATTGTACTCAGGTGAGCGCTTTAGGGCCAATGACCCTCTTGTTAATTTTTTCCAGCAGGTAAGGGTTAGGTTAGGAATGACTGTTGCAATATTTTGGTATCTATAGACAAACGTCCAACACATGGACTGGATATATCCATCCCTTACATGAACAAAAAAACTGAAATTTGTGGTATATACACGTAAGTGGACCAGACTTTTATCTAGAGATGAAATGACAGATTTTGCAAACTACAATGGTTAAGAAATTACCACAATGTAAATCTGTACATCTCAAAGTTTCTTTTGGGTTCAGTGTATGGTTAAAAGTAGCTGACAGGCTAAAACCCTATTAATGAGATGATGATGGATCTATAATTCAATAATTTTTTTTGGTGTTTAACACCATTTACAGCATCATTTCACTTATATTGTAGCATCCATACTTCCCTAGAGTATCTTTTACTAAAACTTTGCTCAATATTCTTCCCCAGCCACTGGCTGCATTCTCACATAACCATAGTTGAAACAACGATCAGTGGTGAGAGAGGAATGAATCCTATTGCAATGACTATCATGGGTCCCCAGCAGGGGACTCACATTAATGACCTTTTGTTTAATTGCAGGGTTGACAGTTTTGCTCATATGTCATGCCAGTCATACTGCAGGTAAAATTCTTTTTAGATCTTCAAGAATAAGTTCAACTGTTTTCTTCCATTGACATGACAGGGTGCAAGGCAGTATTTTCTCTCATCTATAGGCAAAGCAGGTTGTGAGGCAATATGTCTTCCATAAACACTGTGCACATTACAAGTCATGGTTTCAGTCCATTGCTTGTGAAACTTTGTCAGAACATTGATCTTTAAAGTATCTGGCAAGTCTTAAAATTGGTCACATTTGGTAGAAGAGTAGATCTACTGATAAAATTTTAGAACAACCTTGTATGCACTCCAGAGGCCATATATTCAGTCTAGTGTTCATGAAGCTTTTCCAGTACTTTTGTGGTGACTGTACATCATATTTGTTTGAAAATGGGTCACTTTTTGTCAGAAATTAGGTTACTAAAATCCCTAAAATTTGCAAAAAAGCTAGTTTGCTCTCAAAGGCCACAAAAAAGTCCAATGCTCATAACCATGTTCATAATTTCAGCCTTGATATTGACTTGGAATAGTTTTTCAAATGGAAATCCAGGGGTCAGAATGTCGGTCAAACGGTCAAATCTTAGAAAGGTATTTGTTCACCCTGCTTGTTTCATTATGCCCCCGCCATGAATGGGGGTATAGATATAGTGTTTCCCTTGTCTGAGTGTTTGTATGTATGAATGGGCATTAAAAAAAAAAATGCAAATTTTAGAGGGCAATTTTTCAAAATATGAACTAATTACTTTCTCACTAACTTTAAGGTGATAGTTACATGTATATGTATACTGAACATTGTTTTCCATAAAGGGGGGAGCTCCCAGATGGTCAGATGGGGTTTTTCTATCATGTAAAGAGAACCTGGTGATTAATTGTTTCCTTCCTGTTACTAAAATTGACAAATCTTTCAAACTGCAATATATTTTTTGTGTTTTTCCACAATATACCTGAGTTTAAGCTACCGAAAGCAACACACCAATTTTTTTTAGAATAATCTAATGATCTGACTTTTTTTTTTGCGTAATATATGTCCTGAAAAACCCATGAAAGTTGGTTAGAATGTTTGTCTTGATGATATCTGGGACAAGTTCGAAATTGGATAATGTCAGGTCAAAAAATAGGTCACTGGCCTAGATCTTAGAAAAAACCTTGTGGGCACTCAAGAGGTCACATTTTCAGCCTGATACTCATGAAACTTGGTCTTGATGATATCTCGGACAAGTCTGAGATTGGTCATGTAGGGTCAAAAAGTAGGTCACCGGGCTACATCAAAGAAAAAACCTTGTGTGTACTCTAGAGGCCATATTATCAGCCTAATGCTCTTGAAACTTGGTCAGAATGTTTGTCTTGATAACATCTTGGACAAGTGTGAAATTGGGTCATGTCGGGTTGAAAGGTAGGTTACTTGGCCAAATCTTAGAAAAACCTTGTGTGCACTCTAGAAGCTACATTTTCAGCCTGAAGCTCATAAAAGTTGGTTAGAGTGTTTGTCTTGACAATATCTTGGACAACTTTGAAATTGGGTCATGTCTGGTCAAAAAGTAGGTCACTGGGCCTCTAGTGGCCACATTTTCAGCCTGAGACTCATGAAACTTGGTTAGAATGTTTCTTTTGATGATATCTCGGACAAGTTGGAAATTGGGTCCTATAAGGTCAAAAAGTAGGTCATTGGCTAAATCTTAGAAAAACAATGCGTGCACTGTTGTAGGCACAATTTTAGTCCGAAACTCTTGAAATTAGGTCGTATTATCTATCTTGATTATATCTCAGACAAGTTGGAAATTGGGTCATCTCGGGTCAAAAGGTAAGTTATTACAGGGGTATATCTTAGAAAAACCTTGTGTGTACTCTAGAGGCCTCATTTTCAGCCTGATACACATGAAACTTGGTCAGAATGTGTCTTGATGATACCTTGGACAAGTTTGAAATTGGTTGACAAGGACCAAAAAGTAGGTCATGGGGCCAAGTCTTAGAAAAACCTCGTGTACACTCTAGAGGGCACATATTCAGCCTGATACTCACAAAACTTGGGTAGAATATATGTCTGGATAAAATCTTGGACAAGTTTGAAATTGGGTCACGTCATGTCAAAAAGTAGGTCACTGGGCAAATCACGGAATAACCTTTTTGCACTTAAAGGGCCTCATTTTCAGCCTTATACCCATGAAACTTGGTCAGAACGTTGGTCTGGATGAAATCTCGGAAAAGAATGATATCAAGTCACGTCAGGTCAAAATGTAGGTCACGGGGCTAAATCTTTGAAAAACCTCGTGTGACTCTAGAGGCCACATTTTGAGTCGGATTAGAAATTCACAACTAGGCTAAACAGTCAAAAAGTAGATCACTTACACTCGTGCGCTTTACATCATCACGACCAGGATCTTTTTAGCCTTATCAATCCTAGATGACCTTACTCAGGTGAGCGCTTTAGGGCCAATGGCCCTTTTGTTATGTATATATTTTGTTGTTATTTCCTAACATTATTTTTACCGGGTAAACTGAGGTACATTGCTACATCAATTTTTGATGAGAAGACTGAATTATCAAAATTTAAAGCAAACCATTATCTTGAATCAGGACACTTTTTAGCTAACCTGAGCACAAAGTGCTCAAGGTAAGCTATTGTGATCATGCTGTGTCCTGCGTCCGTCGTCCAGCGTCAACATTTTACCTTGTGTGCACTCTAGAGGCCACATTTTCAGTCTTTCAGTCAGATATGCATGAAACTTGGTCAGAATGTTTGTCTTGATAAAATCTCGAACAAGGTTGAAACTGGGTCATGTCAGGTCAAAAAGTAGGTTACTGGGCTAAATCTAAGAAAAACCTTGTGTGGTGTCTAGAGGCTATATTTTCAGCCTGATATTTTTGAAAATTGGTCAGAATGTTTGTCTTGATAATATTCTGGACAAGTTCGAAATTGGATAATGTCAGGTCAAAAAATAGGTCACTGGCCTAAATCTTAGAAAAACATTGTGGGCACTCTAGAGGCCACATTTTCAGCCTGATACTCATGAAACTTGATCAGAATGTGTCTTGATGATATCTCTGACAAGTTTGAAATTGGGTAATGTCGGGTCAAAAGGTAGGTCACTGGGCTACATCAAAGAAAAACCTTGTGTGCACTCTGGAGGCCATATTTTCAGCCTAATTCTCTTGAAACTTGGTCAGAATGTTTGTCTTGATAATATCTTGGCAAAGTTTGAAATTGGGTCATGTCGGGTCAAAAAGGTTACTGGGCCAAATCCTGGAAAAACCTTGTGTACACTCTAGAAGCCACATTTTCAGCCTGAAGCTCATAAAAGTTGGTTAGAATGTTTGTCTCGACAATATCTTGGACAACTTTGAAATTGGGTCATGTCAGGTCAGAAAGTAGGTCACTGGGCCAAGTCTTATAAAAACCTTGTGTGCACTCTAGTGGCCACATTTTCAGCCTGAGACTCATGAAACTTGGGTAGAATGTTTGTCTTGATAATACCTAGGACAAGTTGGAAATTGGGTAATATCAGGTAAAAAAGTTAGTCACTGGGCTAAATCTTAGAAAAACCACGCGTGCACTGTTGAGGACACAATTTTAGTCTGATACTCATGAAATTAGGTCAAATTGTCTATCTTGATTACAGTACAGTCCACGCGTTTTTTTCTCATTTCGCGCTCCGCGGTAGACTTAGCGCGGACCAAACGCCGTGATTTTAGAACACAGGTGAACGCGGACTAACGCGGACGACCGTTCAACACGGCGATCCCTGGCGGACCATGACGGTCTGGTTACGCAGAACAAGGTGCTCAGGATGAGCTGTTGTGATCACTCACCGTCCGTAGGTGTCCGTCGTCCGTCTGTCGGTCGTCCGTCCATCCACATTTTTTTGTTTACACTCTGGCATCTACAAATATTAACCAATCAGCACCAAACTTGGTCAAAATGTGTATGACCATAAGATCTCAAATGAGTTTGATTATGGGTCTAATCGGACCAGAACGACTGGAGTTATTTGCCCTTGAATTAGAAAAATTGCTATATTTGACTTTGTTTACGCTCTAGCATCTACAAATGTAAACCAATCAGCACCAAACTTGGTCAAAATGTATATGACCATAAGATCTCGAATGATTTTGATTATGGGTATAATCGGACCAGAACGACTGGAGTTATTTGCCCTTGAATTAAAAAAAATTGCTATGTTTGACTTTGTTTACACTCTAGCATCTACAAATATTAACCAATCAGCACTAAACTTGGTCCAAATATATATGACCATAAGATCTCGAATGAGTTAGATTATGGGTGTAATCGGACCAGAACGACTGGAGTTATTTGCCCATGAATTAAAAAAAGTGCTACATTTGACTTTGTTTACACTCTAGCATCTACAAATTTAAACCAATCAGCACCAAACTTGGTCAAAATATATATGACCGTAAGATCTCGAATGAGTTTGATTGTAGGTCTAATAGGACCAGCTATTGCTGTGTCATGGAAAAAGGGGGCTTGACGTATATTTTCATTGTGGACCAATATCTCTAACTACAGGACAAAATGTCATGAAACTTCATCTTTTTATTGTTTATTGCAAGCCACAGACAATAGTAATTTGTTTTTATTTCATGAAATGCCATGTCATGAAAAAAGGGGGCTAAATGTTTAATTTCGTCATTGACCAATGACCATCTGTTTGTCGATCTTTCAGGACAGATATCTTCTAAAATCCTTGACAAAAACTAATAGAAATTCATACAGGTGTTCCTAGTGATCTCCGCTGATATTTATTCTTTTTTTTTTCTTTTTGATATCAAATACTGTCTCGTAGGAAAAAGGGGCTTCATGTATATTTCTGTTAAGGATCAGTATACATGTATCTTCAACTCAAAATCCTGGACAAAAATTTGTGAAACTTCATACATGTGTTCCTTATGATAGTCCGCCAATATCATTAGTTTAGCTTTTTTTATTAAATGTTGTGTCATGGAAAAAGGGGGCTTCACATATATTTTCATTATGGATTAATATCTCTTTAACTACAGGACAAAATGTTATGAAACTTCATCTTTATGTTGTTTATCACAAGCCACAGACAATGGTTAGGCCTATTTGTTAGCTCACCTGAGTACAAAGTGCTGGGTGAGGTATTGTGATTTGTCGTTGTCCAGAGTCCGTCTTTCCACGATTCCTTTAAACATCTTCTCCTCCTAAACCAATCATGTTGAAACTTGACAGGCATATTCCTTGGGTGAAGTTCTACCAAAGTTGCTAAAAGAATTGAATTAACCCTTTAACTCCAGGGGTCACAATTTTGGACAAAATTGTATATAGAGCAAACTTTAAAAATGTTTTTGTCTGAAACTAGAAGGCCTAGAGGTTTGATATTTGGTATGTGGCATTTCCTTGTGGACTTCTACCAATTTTGTTCAATGATGCCCCTGGGTCAAAACAGGACATAAAGGTATACAGAATGAACTTTAAAAGTCTTGTTCTATTTAACCCTTTACCACACAATCCCAAGTTTCAATGCCTGTGAGAAATAAGGCTCTTGAAAATATTGTGGGAAAAAGAGGAAATACTTGTAACCAGCATGTTTTCCTTTTTCCACAATGTTTTCCACCCAACCAAAATCAAATTTAAATTTTTGGGTCACATTTATTTTGTTGTCAGCAAATGGTTTGAATTTGGACAAGTCTTAACCCTTTAAGTGCCTTTCACTACTATAGTTGCCTTTGTGTCTAGTGTAGATCAAGATCAGACTGCACAAAATGTGCAGTCCGATCATTGATCTGTACTGTCTGCTTTGTTGAAACACTGTAGAGAAAAGGCACCCACGCAGTTGTTATCATCTTGGACTCATTCTGGAATGAAAATGGCCTTTGGGTTTAAGGATTAAACTTTGTTGTTTGTTAATGATTTGAACCAAGCCTGTTAGCTCATTACCTACAGGGCTAGCCATGCAGGGATGTCAAGTTTAAATCTCAGTTGGGCCAAGCACTCAGGTAACCAGGATTTTTTTTAAACTGTTTCCACAATGTTCTCTACCCATCCCAAATCTAAGTTCATTTTTTGAGACAAATTTATTTTGTTGTCTGCAAATGCTTTGAATTATAGACCAGTCTAAAATTTTTGTTTGGTAAAGAGATAAAGATAGTACCAAGTAATATGCATTTCAAGACTGTGTTGTAGGCAATACTATCTTGCAGAATATTAGGCATATATATCCAAGATCCAGCTGCAGTCTGATCTTTATCTACACTGTCTGATAAAACATCCTGTCTTGCGTACCCCTAGCCTTGGTTCCCACCTGATCATTTTTTTCCTTTTATCTATTCAGGACGGACGGATGCAGTTTAAATTTGACAGGAAGCCCCTTTTTTCCATGACAGCAATAAATTCCAAAACCCTGACAATATGCGCTAGGTCACTTGATGTGTGAAAATTTCATCCAAATCTGTTGAGATATGTCCAGTAATTAAAGAGATATTGGTGAAAAATGAAATATAACATGAAGACCCCTTTTTCCATGATGCAGCTATAAATTGCAGAACCTTGACAATATGTGCTAAGTCACATGATGAGAAACATTCTGTGAAAACTTTTGAAAACATTGTGGGAAAAGGAAAAAATGCTGGTAACCAGCATTTTCTCCTGTTTCCCACAAAGTTTTCTACCCTATCAAAGAAATATTGTGTCACTTGAGCCAATATGAAAATGTTGTCTGCAAATGCTTTCAATTTGGACGGATCTAAAATTTTGCCATGTGGTAAAGGGTTAAAGGCTTTGACAGCATTTTTCTCTCTTGCTGTTAGGATGTATCTTTGAACATTGTGTTCATTGTATTTTGAGTTCATTTTTGTTCATTCATTTAACTCTGTAGTACAGATTTTATGTTGTAAATCTTAGGAGTCATTATAATTTTTGTTCTTCAGTTTGTGGTGTTTGTCTTAATTTATAAATAAGTTTATGACCCGCCGCCCCCCAATAGATTTTGGGCATATACTCCACCATGAATTGCAGTACCACTTGAAAGATCTGTTCAGGTAGGGCCAAGGTCAATGTCACACTTGAAGGTCAAATTTTTGTAAGCTGGACGCATTGAAAGGTTGGTGCAAGACTATTGCAAGTGTAAATACATTGTTTATGTGTTTACAATAGCAATTACCCATGAACATGTCCCTGGACAACCACTGTAGTTGTTGGTGTATTTAACAACATTATAATACTAACTTGTATCGAAAGTCTTGAATCGGCAAACATTCTCTACTAAGTTTGTTCAAATCAGGCAACTTTTTGCCACACACCAAAAGGCCTATGGCTTTGTTATTATTCCTTCAAAACTCTGTTCTGGAGGTATATAGGAGTCAGCTTGTCGATCCATCCATCCATCCATCTATCCATCCATCAGTCTTTCTGTAGCATTTTCTTGTCAGAGCTAGTTCTCAACAACTACAGGACAGATTTCATTCAAACTTTAGAGAGACTCGGTGCCAAGCAAGAATGTGCATATTATATTTTGGTGACGGTTCATTGAATTTCTGCAGTTATTTTCCTTTGATGAAATTTCTTGTTCTCCCTATTTTTCAACAACTGTTGGACAAATATCATTCAAACTTCTCACAAATAGTTATATAACCGGGTTTGGTTAAGAAAGATTATCTTCTTGTCTAAACCAAGAAGACCTAGAGCTTTGGCCTTGCACTTCGATATTTGGTATCTATGTTCATTGTAGACCTTTACTGCTTGGTACTCGGGTGAGCGATATAGGACCATCATGGTCCTCTTGTTTTGTCTTTTTTGTTTGTATTGTCATGAGCTCATGTTAGAAAATGACCAAAATTTCCAAAAATTATCTTAAAACAAAACATTTTTAACCTTTGTTTCCCATCTTTGTTAACAAGAGGGCCATGATGGCCCTTGATCGCTCACCTGAGTCAATAGGCGAAATTTCACCTCAGGGTCATAATGACCCAACTTAAAACTCATCTGAGATATTAAGACAAACATTCTGAACAATGGTCAGGTCAATTGAGCTGAAAATGTGGCCTCTGGAGTGTCCAAAATGTATTTCTTCAATTTGACCTAGTGACCTAGTTTATGACCCTATGTGACCATATTTCAAAACTCATCCAAAATATCAAGACAAACTTGTTAACAAAGGTTCAGGTGAATTGGGCAAGAATTGCCGCCTCTAGAGTGGCCAAAAGATATTTCTGTAATTTGACTTAGAGACCTAGATTATGACCCAATGTGACTCAATTTCAAACCCATACACGATATTATCAAGTCAAACATGCTGACAAATTTTCAGGCCAGTTGAGCAAAAATTGTGGTCTCTAGAACGCCCACAATGCATTTCTTGAATTTGACCTAGTGACCTAGTTTATGACCCGATGAGACCCAATTTCTGATCGATCCGAGATATCATGAAGTAAATCATGTAAACTAATTTTCAGGTCAATTTAGGTAGAATTGTGGCCTCTAGGGTGCCCACAAGGTATTTCTTCAATGTGACCCAGTGACCTTGTTTTTGAACCTATGTTACCCAATTTTAAACTCATCCGAGATATCACAAAGACAAACACGCTGACCAATTTTCAGATCATTTGAGCAAGAATTGTGGCTGCTAAAGCGCCCACAAGATATTTCTTTAAATTTGACCTAGTGACCTAGTTTATGACCCTATGTGACTCAATTTTGACCTCATCAAAGATTTTACCATGACAAACATGCTGATCACTTTTCAGGTCAATTGAGTAATGATTGTAGCCTATAGAGTGCCCACGAAGAATTTTTGTAAGTTGATCTAGTGTCTAGTGATACCTAATTTATGACCCTAAGTGACCCAAATTCAAAATCATCTGAAATTTTATCACGACAAACATTCTGACCAATTTTCGGGTTAATTGAGTAAGAAATGTGGCTTCCAGAGTGTCCACAAGGTATTTCTTTAATTTGACTTAGTGACATAGTTTATGACCCAAGGTACCCCAAATTTGAACTCATTTTAGATTGTATTAAGACAAAGATTCTGACAAATTTTCAAGTCAATAGAGCACAGAATGTGGCCTCTAGAGTGCCTTAAAGGTATTTCTTTAATTTGACCTAGTGACCTAGTTTATGACCTTGGTGACCCAAATGCAAACTCATCCGAGATTTCATCAAGACAAACATTCTGACCAATTTTCAGGTCAATGGAGTAAAGAATGTGGCCTCTAGAGTGCCCACAAGGTATTTCTTTCATTTGACCTAGTGACCTAGTTTATGACCCCAGGTAACCCAATTTCAAACTCATCCGAGATTTCATCGTAACAAACATTCTGACCAATTTTCAGGTCAATTGAGTATGAAATGTGGCCTCTAGATTGCCCTCAACATATTTCTTTAATTTTATCTAGTGACGTAGTTCATGACCCCAGGTGACCTGATTTCAAACTCATCCAAAATTTAATTAAGACAAACATTCTGACCAAAGTCAATTGAGCAGAAAATGTGGCCTCTAGAGTGCCCACAAGGTATTTCTTTAATTAGACCTAGTGACCTAGTTTATGACCCTAGGTGACCCAAATTTGAACTCGTGTAGGATTTTATCAAGACTAACATTCTGATCAACTTTCAAGTCAATTGCACAAAAAATGTGGTCTCTAGAGCGTCCACAAGGTATTTCTTTAATTTGACCTAGTGACCTAGTTTATGACCCCAGGTGACCAAAATTCAAAGTCATCCAAGATTTCATCAAGACAAATATTCTGACCAATTTTCAGGTCAATTGAGTGCAAAATGTGGCCTGTAGAGTGCCCACAAGGTACTTCTTTAATTTGACCTTGTGACCTAGTTTATGACCCAAGGTGACCCAAATTCAAACTCACCCGAGATTTTATCAAGACAAACATTCTGACCAATTTTCAGGTCAATTGAGTAAGAAATGTGGCCTCCAGAGTGTCCACAAGGTATTTCTTTAATTTGACCTAGTGACCAAGTTTATGACCCCAGGTGACCCAAATTCAAACTCATCCGAGATTTTATCAGGACAAACATTCTGACCAATTTTCAGGTCAATTGACGAATCACAATACTTCACCCAGCACTTCGTGCTCAGGTGAGCTAACAAATAGGCCTAACCATTGTCTGTGGCTTGTGATAAACAACATAAAGATGAAGTTTCATAACATTTTGTCGTGTAGTTAAAGAGATATTAATCCATAATGAAAATTTAGGTAAAGGCCCCTTTTTCCATGACACGACATTTAATCAAAAAAGCTAAACTAATGATATTGGCGGACTATCATAAGGAACACATGTATGAAATTTCACAAATTTTTTGTCCAGGATTTTGAGTTGAAGATACATGTATATTGATCCTTAACAGAAATATACATGAAGCCCCTTTTTCTTATAAGACTGTATTTGATATTAAAAAAAAAAAAAAAAAAAAATATTGGCGGACATCATTAGGAACAACTCTATGAATTTCTTTTAGTTTTTGTCAAGGATTTTAGAAGATATCTGTCCTGAAAGACGGACAAACAGATGGTCATTGGTCCATGATGAAATTAAACATTTAGCCCCCTTTTTTTATGACATGGCATTTCATGAAATAAAAACAAATAACTATTGTCTGTGACTTGTAAGAAACAATATAAAGATTAAGTTTCATGACATTTTGTCCTGTAGTTAAAGAGATATTGGTCCACAATGAAAATATACGTCAAGCCCCCTTTTTCCATGACATAGCAAAAAAAAAAAAAAGTATATAACTGTGGTGTTGCATGGTCAATCTGAGTGAAACTTGTTGTCCTGCATTTCCTAATGGTGGTTGATAGATGTTACAAGTTCGATGTAAAAACTCTGTATAGTTTCCAAGATATGAGTGAAAACAAAAGTTCACTCTCTATACCTTTATGTCCTACTTTGTGACCCTTGGGGCAGGGCTGATTCTGACCCCAGGGACATCATTCAAAAAAACTTGATAGAGGTTCACCAGGAGATGATCCATATAAATTATCAAAACTCCAGGCTTTCTAGTTTCAGACAAGAAGATTTTCAAAGTTTGCTCTATATATGATTTTGCCCAAATTTGTGACCCCTGGGGTCCAGCCAATTTTGACCCCAGGGGCATCATTTGAACAAACTTGGTAGAGGACTACTAGAAGATACTACATACCAAATATCAAAGCTCTGGGCTCTCTTGTTTCAGACAAGAAGATTTTTAAAGATGTTGTTAATTTCCCCTTTTTTGTTGCCGTGGCAACCAGAGTTAATGGGTTAATTCACTTCTTTTAACAACTTTGGTAGAGCTTCACCCAAGGAACATGCCTGCCAAGTTTCAACATGAGTGGTCCACCAGTTTAGGAGGAGAAGATGTTTAAAGGAATTGTGGACATTCGGACGGACAGACAGACGGACGTACCAACGAATGACCACATTATGGGTAGTTATTGTCCATCATCACTACGTACTTTTTGTTGGGTATTTTAACCTAACCGATAGTGTACTTACGAATGACCACTATATGGGTAATTTGTTCATCACTGGATACTTAATGGGTACTTTTGAAATACTTGAGGTTGATGGCCAATTCCAACAAAATATTCAGATTTATTTGCATACACTCAAAACAAGAGCTGTCAGAAGAACAGCATGCGAGACTATTTGAATAGTATGAAGTCTGACTCACACCTCTTAGTGCCACAAAGAGAATAAATTTGTACCAAATACAAGCTCACATTATGAAATATACTTAAGACACCTTTGAAATTGTGGAAAACTGCCTAAGTTCTGTATTTATCAATCATGAAGTTACAAAGTTATAAGGTAATACAAAGTGTCCTATTAAATTTTTAAGTATAAAAGGGGGATAATTCTTTCAAAATACATGCAAGAGTTATGGAACATATCTGGGACAACAAGATATTTGAGAAATAACAATTGTGTGAAGTTCTAGACTAATCCATTATGAAATCATCAAGTTGTATAAGAATATGCACTTTATCATAAATTTCCAAGTGTAACAAGAGAAATAATTCAGTCAAAATACATACAAGAGTTATGGAACTTGACTGTGAGGACTTTGTCTTTAATATATAAGAATTGTATGAAGTTTGGAAAGGATGTAAATAGGCATCATGAAGTTATACAAAAAGTGCAAGCAAATTTTAACCAGAGTGTGGACGCCGACACTAACGTTGATGCCGACACCGGATGAGTAGGGTAGCTCCCCCATTCTTCAAATAGTGTCGCTAAAAAGGAGTTTTTTGCAAAACAGTTGCATCTGCACCCGATAAAAGAGCACCACACGTGGATGCCAATGCTGGTCTGCTATTTCCTCAGTCCTTAAAAGGGAAATAATGTTTTGCTTCAGTCTCTTTAATTCCACAAATCATTGTGGTAATGTCAATACAAAGACAAAGGTTTATTGAAAAGATACAAGTCATGTACATTTTTGTAATCATTTTTGTTGTCAAAATACGGAAAGAAATGTTGTGTTACGCTTGGCTTAATACGCTGTTCTACGAACTTTCTGACCCCCTTCTCATATATGGTTTCACACGGTTTCAATGTTCATTTTACTGAGTTGAATGGCTTTCTGACAATCTTTTACTAGAATAATTACTCGGATTGGAAAAAATAACCGTCAATGCCACTGGGAATGTATATTCAGTTTATGGTTAAACCAAGACGCCTGACTGGCGTGTTAAATGTTGAACACTACAATAAGAACTACAGTTTTAGCCAAGACGCCTGACTGGCGTGTTATATGTTGAACACTATAATAAGAACTACAGTTTTAGCCAAGACGCCTGACTGGCGTGTTAAATGTTGAACACTACAATAAGAACTACAGTTTTAGCCAAGAGTCCTGACTAGCGTGTTATATGTTGAACACTATAATAAGAACTACAGTTTTAGCCAAGATGCCTGACTGGCGTGTTATATGTTGAACATTACAATAAGAACTTCAGTTTTAGTCAAGATTCCTGACTGGCGTGTTATATGTTGAACACAACAACAAGAACTACAGTTTTTTAATCATGTTCCACACTTTTTTCTTGATGGTTTCCCACGATCTTTTGTGTAAAGTTCCACTGTCCATTTTACTTAGCTGAATGGCATTCTGGCAGTCTTTCATCCCCGGGGTAGTCGTTGTTGACAGGTTTTCTTTGAAATACATCTGGATTTCCTTTACTTCCTCTTCTGTCCACATCACTCTGGTTGCGGCAGCTGCAACTGGAAAGAACCAATGAACCTGGTGTGAAACGATACATTCAGCTTCTATTGAGTATTTTACACATGTACATATGTAATGACATCAGAGAATTATCACTACAAAGCAAAGATTTTGAAAACCGAAAGATGCTATAGCTATTGACCCACACTCTATGGTGTGACTGATTAATAAAAAAATCATCATATGTGGCTCAACTTGTGGCTTCAACATTTTATTTGCGTATTATCGGGGACGTAGTAAGCATCGAAGTCGACTGGGAAAAAGCGGAAGTCGAACGCGCGTGCCGAGAAGAAAATCGATAACCCAGTCTGTGACTGTTTACAATCTTGTATGTATACACACGGCGGTGTGTATAATTATGCGAACTGTTGACAGATTATCACGTTTAACAATTGAAGTGGGCTATAAATCAGACAATTAAAGGATGTTAATTACTTGATTAGCGATTATTGCCGACACATGTCGGTACTTTGACCAATCTCCAATTAAAGATGGACTTGTCAACAAATTATCGGCAATTAAAGGATCGAATTATGTGGATGTTTTTCGGCGATTGATATCAGTTTATGAACTGTGCCACTTCCTGTATCAATGTGGCAGTAGGGGGGCATGACTGTTTTACAAACAGACATCTTGTTTTCATCTGCTTTCACAACCCCTACCATATGCTATGTAAGACTTAGTGTTGACGACAGGAACAACGTGTAAAAGACATATTTTCCTTGTTTTCAGAGGATCGTCGATACTTCTATTATCAAATAGGGGAAGCAACTGAGACATTCATTCAATTAATTAACATTCTTGACGGTCGTGATATTCAAAACAACAGACATGGATATAAAATGTCAGTTTTTAATGTTCAGGGTTCTTTTATTTGTAGTACGGTTGCGACAACATCCTAGCTTGTGTTTCCTTTCCAGTGTTAGTGTTTCCTCAGTTAAAGGAACATTTACTCCATTTTTCAACTTTTATATTGCTTTTTTCATACGCTTGCTCTGTGAAAATTTGTGGCTAGATCTATTGGGGAAATTACACAAAGTCCCCTCAGCAGTCGGTCGAAGCCAGTTGATGGGACGTTGCAACGAATAAACCTGTCTGCGACAGAATCTCAGAAACAGTACTATTCAGATCATCAGAGCTACCATGTTATGCATTCAAAGATAGTGACAGACAGTAACGGAAATAACTGTATATTGAAAGCAGATTTCGCAAGAACGCACAACAGCTCGCCTTCTTTGCAAAGATTGGCCCATGGGAAGTACTTCCTGCTGACTGCAATTACTTGCGGATGAAATGTAATCCTAATCGTTATTCAATACTTACAATTTTCACAGCAGCCCGACTACAAAAAAATGGGACTGCGGAAATTACGACACTTAAAAGCATACAGTGTGACTGTCGAACAAACATTAGCTAGTCTAGGGTCATGCAAGGCAACTGGTACAGTTTGGAGACACTCTAGGTAACTTCTAGACAGAGCAGTCAAGATTTGTGGAGGGCTTGTCTGTCGACGTAAAGTAATTGGGTTGAGCCATTGAAATAGCAAGTTAAACTTACTGACTTATTATTCGTTTTAGTTCCCCTTTAAATTCAGCTCATTATTGCATAATTTCGTTTGAGAAATCCCCTTAGAAAAGTCCGCAGTCTGCGGTCCGTAGTCCGTAGTACGCGACGATGACAAAAGTCTATTACAACTATAATTATAGGAAATCTGAAAATAGGTCTTGCATCAAAACTCAAGTTGCTTACTGTATGTCAACATAACTTAGCGTTGTTCATAATTATTTTTGGAATTTTGAATGGTAAAATTCATATCGGAAAAATGTCCTGTTTTTGAATGTTTTCTGCCCTATCAGAGACAAAGAATATACTTGAGCCATGCCTGTTAAAAGGCGGCTTAATGCATCAGCAAAAAGATGTCACCCAGGCCAGTCTGCGCTGTCTGGCAGGCCGACTTGTGTCAAGACTTTTTGCTTTTGGTAAATTTTAGGACCATGCTAAGTCGGGATCAGGGCTCATCCTAGACTCAGGAAATAGAAATGACTTTTCCCATAGCTCAAAAGAAGGAGAAGTGGAGGGAGTTTAGGGAGAAGTGGAGGAATTTGAACAATGAGAAGTTTTATGTGGGAAGTGTACAACATTTATAGAAACAAGTCTACATTATACATTATTACTTTTATAAATTTGTTGTTGAAGATCTGGAACTAAATAAAAAGTTATTGTTTATAAATCATATTTAGAAAAAAAAAAAACAAAAAAAAAAACCAACTACCAGGTTATAAAATAATGGCAAATAAGGAAAAGCGTTTTAACCTCTCGTTAATGGCATTTACAGATGACAGGATAATTGTGGCCTCGATGACGGGCTGAAAGGTTGAAAAATACCGAGGAGAAAAAAGGAGAGAATGCTGCTGTTAGTGGAAAAAAAGGAGAAAATGCTGTTGTTATTGACATTTTTTGTTTTAACTCGGAATACAAAATCTACGTTAAGAAATGGAAATCTGACTGAAAGAGACCAAAAAAAGTCGTGTGAATTATAAATAGGAAAAATCTTAATTCATTGACACCTTTACCTATACTCACATACGTTTAAGAAACAGGGGTAAGAATTCTGAACATATAATATAATTCAAGGATATGGTATAATTCAAGGGTTCCAATAACATTCAATCTGATCCGCGAAAACTCGTTTGTTTTGAAATCGATTTTTTGCAATCTGTTTGATATGGAAAACCTGGCTAAATCTGCACCATTGTCGTTGTCAGTGTCCATGGTTTTATCTGACGTGATTCTCCTATGGGAACCCGAATTTTGAAAGCCAGAGGCTTCTCAAGTAGGTCATTTCTGATTCATTTCTCTCAGTCCATCAGACAAAAGTCTTACGGTATCGAGGACAAAGTTCACAAACAAGATAGGTGGATTATGCGTATTTTCTTAAAAGAAACAAGACACAGTCTGCAATATTACTAATCGCAGTTTCTGGACAAAAAAGTGTAAGAACAGGGACAAAATACTCCGATAAATGGTCTAAATTTAGATAAAGTTGGAATTTCAAAAATTGCGAGATCAAAATTAATTGTGTTCCAAAAATCGTTGTGTTATTGAAATATGGTGCGCAAGTAACCTCTTTCTGACCATATTTTTTGTACATGATTTGG
This sequence comes from Tridacna gigas, assembly GCA_945859785.2. NCBI lineage: Eukaryota > Metazoa > Mollusca > Bivalvia > Cardiida > Cardiidae > Tridacna > Tridacna gigas. Next base: position 27,576,887 of record OX244039.2, read on the forward strand.
CGTAAAAAGTCGCTCATCTTACCTTAGCACGCAATTCAACATGTTGCATTCGATATCCAGAGTTGCTTCTACGATGCAGGATCGCGGGAATCCCGTGAAAATTAATGTCGGGCCGCAAAAATGTCATGCCTGTGCGCCCTTCGTGCCGCAAACTTAAGGAGAGTCCCACAAGTTTCGCTGTTTGTTGCGCCGAGTCTGATAAATTTTATTAGTGGAGTGCAGCGTCGATTGTTTCCGTGAGACTTGTGTCGACAGCAGCGACTGGTTACAAAATTGATTCCGCTTTGTAGCTGAACATTTGTTGATTTCGTTACAGGTTTGAAATTCCTGTATATGTACTTGCAATATGCGAGTAAAAACTAGAAAATGTGAATTGTGGAAGTTCATTTATGCAAATGAAATAAATTGCACATGCGAATACACAAATAAAGTAATCCTTTTTGTCGTAAACAGTCGCAGCTAATATCACACTGAAAATTCCTTCGACGGCTATTTATAATTTTTCTGGGAATTCACGAGAACTGTAAAATGGTTCTCGGCTCTAGTCAATAAAATGTAAAGAGTCTGAAAAAAAAAAAAAAAAAAAACACACACACACAACGAGAATTGTGTAATCGCCTAGCAACGGCGGATGAATCAAACGTTGATCATCGTGCCAGAAAAGATTGGCTACTCTCTTTTTATATGTCAGCATAAAATAAAAGGATGCCAAAGAAGGATCGTTGCCAATGAATAATTATTCAAAGATCTAAACTCCGAAATAAAACAGTATGAATCAAGTGTGAAGGACGCACGCGTCGCTGTTATCACAGCTGAACGTGATGGCCTGTGATTAATAAAAAAAAAGTTACAGTGATGTAAATCCGCTTATCTAGAGTACAATGACAGGTTTTGAAGTTACCTGCTACCATTATTGGCAAATTTATGTAAAATTATGCCGAAATATCCATCCAAAAATTCTTGACATAAAATATAGACCGCAGGAAAAAAACGCGAAAACCCATGACGCAACAAAATGTCAGTTTTACATTGTCCGATCAGAGGCTCTTTAGACTGTCTTTTCAGGTTAAATAATGACTCTAAGCAGTAAATTTACACAAATGTATGTATAAAACAATACTTTGGTGCTAAAAATCTCACTTTTATTATGAGGAAATAATTTGGGGGATTTTATGAAATAAAAATATTGAACAACCTACAAATAAGACGGGGGCGATAGGATGGGGATTAGGCCACCTTGTCTTACAATGCTAGAACTGGAACACATGTTGAAGAGGTATAGGATATTCACAGATATAAAGTTGTTTTGTATTTGCTTTAATTCAATTCTCTTATTGGTAATGTCAAAAACAAAACATGCGTCTGAAAGGGTTCTAAAATAATGCAAGTCACTGATGAAAAGATAAATTTGAGGGCCCCTTTTTGGGGAGTGAGGGCCCTTTTTTAGGAAGTGAGGGGGCCCCAGGGCCCCACCTTAGAAAATCCTGGAAGCAACACTGGATATCGGGTACTTAATTAGTTGATCAATGCATTTTGTTTTCTCACCATATACACAAACACTTGGCTCAGTGATAGGTTGATATTGATTTTTGTAGGCAGTCACTGTCTTTTGACTTCGTAATTGACATGCTGGGTGCAAATTTTGGCAAAGTGGATTTCAATCTGATGTTTTAGAAGAGAAAAGTTGATAAGAATAAGGCGACTTTTTTTGCCCAAATCGCTCTCTAGGTTAAGCCCTGAGGATTCAGCCGGTTGAATGACAAAATTGACTTTATGGATCCATAATTATCTGATGACTTGCTCGGTGAAATGCAAGACCAAGATCATTAAACCTGGGTACCCTTTTGCCAGAGGATGGTTTATAAAATATCATCATACTAGCCATATATTGTCTTCTGCAACTGCTTTGAATTTTGATGAATTTAAAGTTTTGTCGTATAGCAAATAATGAAAAAACCAAGAAGCTTCATGTATGGGGCATCACTATTTCACATTACAGAATGAAATTCTCATTTTTTTTTGCAGGAATCATCTACTCACATAACCCATCTGTATCACTATTGTTTGGTTGAATGTACTTTTTTTCCCCATTGCAGGACGCTTGACTGATAGATTTATTTTGGTCAATCATGAGGTTTTTGATGGAGAAAATCTATACCAGGTGTCAATGGATGGCTGGTTAGTGTTTGGCATCAACCTTTGGAATTCATTAGGGTAAGTAATGTAGTTTCTTATCAACAACTTAATCACTTTATCATGTCAAAATAAATTTCAGTGCTTTGCCTCTCTTTTTCCTGGAGAAGGACAAAATTCTTCATTCCAGGATATTCTCTTTTTAGCTCACCTGAGCACAAAGTGCTCATGGTGAGCTATTGTGATCGTGCTGTGTCCGGCGTCCGTCGTGCGGCGTCCATCGTCAACTTTTTACCTTGTGTACGCTCTAGAGGCCACATTTTCAGTCCGATACTCATAAAACTTAGTCAGAATATTTGCCTCAATAATATCTTGGACGAGTTCGAAAATGGGTTGTCTCCGGTCAAAAGCTAGGTCACTAGGTCAAATCTTAGAAAAATCTTGTGTACACTCTTGAGGCCACATTTTCTGTCCAATACTCCTGAAAGTTAAGCAAAATGTTAGTCTTGATGATATCTCGAATGACTTTGAAAATGGATCTTGTTGGGTCTAAAACTAGGTCACCAGGTCAGATATTTGAAAAACATTGTGTACGCTCTAAGAGGCTACATTTTCAGTCCAATACTCTTGAAACTTGGTCAGAATGTTTGCCTTGATAGTAACTCAGGCGAGTGTGAAAATGGACCATGTGGGGTCAAAAACTAGGTCACCAGGTAAAATCTTAGAAAAACGCTTTGTAAGCTCTAGAGGCCACATTTTCAGTCCAATACTCTTGAAAAATGGTCGGAATGTTTGTCTTGATAATACCTCGACATAGTACGAAAGTGTGCCATGTTGGGTCAAAAACTACGTCACCAGGTCAAATCTAAGAAAAACGTTGTGTATGCTCTAGAGGCCATATTTTCTATCCAGTACTCTTGAAAGTTGGTCAGAATGTTTGCCTTGATAATATCTCTGACTAGTTTGAAAATAGGTCATATCGGGTGAAAAACTAGGTCACTAGGCCAAATTTGAGAAAAACCTTGTGTAAGCTCCAGAAGCCACATTTTCCGTCTAATACTCTTGAAAGTTGGTCAGAATGTTTGCTCGATCATATCTCATAAGAGTTTGAAAATGGGTCATGTCGAGTCAAAAACTAGGTCACTAGGTCAAATCTTAGAAAAACCATGTGTACGAATTTCTGGGTTAGAGTGAAACTATGGTATCTGCATTTTCGAAAAATATACAGGAGATGGAAAAAACTGATTAATTTCTTTATCAAAACATAAAATGGACCAATACTGTAACATACTGTTTATTTCAGTAAGTTCTTTTAATGACTTAAATCAATTGCAAAAAACTATTTTTGGATTTTTTGTTTTTTAATACAATGTCAGTTACAATTGTTTCATACCAAGAATAATGGTGTTTTGCAGAAATCATGTTAGTATGAAACTGTTGTATTTGCATTGTTTTGATTGACTATTTGCAAGTTAGCAAATAGTACATGTATATCTTTTACGAAAAGGTTTTGCTTTGTTGTGATTATAATGCTATAGTGTAGATATTTTTTTGAAAATAAAAAACACTGAAACAGCATTATAAAGAGGAGAAATATTGTATAAAAGAGAGCATATCACTGTTGACAGTTATGTGCTGTCTCCTTGCTAAACTGCTTGTATCAGTAATGATTTTACTGCAAACTGATTTATATGTTTGATACATGCAAACTATGTGGTAACAGGAATAATGGGAAACTGAACAATCTGGTGACAACTATTTCGTTGCTTGTCTAGTCCAAAAATCAAAAGGCTGATAGTCCTGAGAGTCACTTGGTAGGTAATGGGTTAGAAGTTTTTACCCTTTTTTAATTTCAAATCTATTAAAAGCATTCAAGATACAAAATAACCTAACCATAAGATAGTATTATATGCAAGCATATTTCTGAGTTGTCATCCTAGTATTACCAACATAAACATTGAATTTCACATTAAAAAAAAAAAAAAAAAAAGAAAAAAAACATGAGGTAAGAGTAAATTTTATGCACCAGGAACAGCTTTAAAAAGTTCAGAATCTCTTACAAACAATTTCATTGAAATAATATCCCCCGCCAAAAAAGACCTTTTTCTGATAGAAACATATAAGAGGTATTGTGTTTTGCATGTAAACGTGGCCATTTTGTTATTGGTCCATAATGAAATTATACATTAGGCCCCCTTTTTCGATGACATGGCAAGTCATTTTATATAAAAACAAATACTGATTGTCTGTGGCTTGTGACAAACAATGTAAATATGAAGTTTCATAAAGTTTTGTCCGGTAGTTAAAGAGATATTGGTCCAAAATGGTAATATATATCAAGCCCCCTTTTCCATGACAAAAAAAGAAAAAGTGTATCATAAGGAACACAAGTATGAAGTTTCATCAACTTTCGTCAACAATTTTAGAAGATATCTGTCCGGATGGACAGACAACATAAAAACTATATCCTCCCTTCCCGCCCCAAAATTCAGCGGGGGATAATAAGGATAATGAATGTCGAAGTTCCATCAGTATTTGTAGTTCCTCCCTAGATTCATAATGCCCCTAAAGAATATGGGCAAAACTCAGGCCTCTAGGTTGGTAAAAATGTTTTTCTAGTGTATAATCTTGGTAACTTAACTTACATATATATCTTAATTCTTGCACGTATTGCTAAAGCAAACATTCTGACTAATTTCTGTAGAATAGGACAAACATTTTCTGTCCATATGTAGAACAAGTTGTTTTTGTATGGCATAAGTCTTCTAAAATTGGACCATGTGGTTATATATATCGGTTAATTTGAATAATTGTCCTTTCCAAATACAGGATGCTGGATATGAAATTTGGATGTAGTTGCTTATATAGTCTCTGAGGCAGTGATTTGAAGTGTTAAAACTCAGTTTTGAAGTTTCTGTGAAGTTAATAGAAACAGGGCAGAACTATTTGAACAATTTTGCAAGAGGACCATTTAGGCAACATTAGTATGGAACTCAACTGAACTTTGTCTTCAGGTATAGGATCTAATGACATACTTTTATACCAATATGCCCTTATGCAACACATCCATATCTAATTTAAGTAGTCTGACAAATTTTCATGATTATTGGACTGAACATAGATGGATTCTACAGTACTATTACGGTTTCGTCTTATTTGACCTAGTGACAGCCTTTTTTTTTTTAACCCCATGTGACACCTACGTATATTCAGTTTTGTCAAAAATATTATTGAGACAAATAGCCGGGCAATTTCATGATCATTGAACTGAAATGTTGCCGCTGGAGCACACACAAATAATTTACTCAGTAATCTACATGTCTTTTTTTTTTTTTTTTTTGTATTTTCTTTGTATTTGTCGTTGTCCGAGTTCAAGTTTTGTCTACGATGGACTCTAAGAATGTGGCTGCTACAGCTCAAACTGGTTTTGATTCACAATCTTTATAATGTCTGCGTTTTATCCCCTTTTCCAATACCCTTCTTCTTGTAGACTACACTGTCTGCCTAAATCTTTGTTCTGTATTGTCTGCGTTTCATAACGTCCCAGGAATTAGTACTGCTTCCACAGCAATTAAAAATTGTAGAGATTTATATGTATAATGCTTTGGTGTAAACTAAATGTTCGCCATTCACAAAGCTGTTTTAACCTTTACAACACTAACAAACACTCCAATAAAGAACTTGTTGTTTTAGTGGGTTAACATCGATCTATTTTATGGTATCTGAATTACAGCCAAGTAGAGAGCCAGATTCTCAGATTGCTGATTGTTAGAACTGCGTAGTTTCAAGTCGAATTCCCGAGTGAATTCAGATTTTGGACGTTAAGAAAGCACCTTGCTTGCTGACACCCACATAAATAAATTTTTGTTTCATAAATACTAGATCTAGGTATATCACACATTAATTCCTGAATTAATTTCCATGTGGTGTGTACGCAAGTCAGCCATTTAAAACCACTATCAAGGCTAATAAGGCAGTCTGAAGGATCTTTCCGCGGACGAGGTTAATTTGACATTTATTTGTCATGTGTTTTCGTGTTTTCTTTCAATGGCGATTATTCCATGAAGAAGATTTTTCTGCGTGCTTTGACTAATACGGAAATATTATGAAAATTGCCATTTTTTTTTTTTTTTTTTGTGATAGATCTAATACAGTCTTGAAAAAGTCCATTTAAAATCGGAATTGTGGAGAGGAAACTTAGCCCTCGATATTACCGTGCTATGATCTACAAAGTAAATTGTCATAGGCTATCAGACAAGCAGCGTCATTTCTTTTCATATTGGTAGAAAATTACATGATAAGCACAGTCTGGTTTTACCCCTTTTTGACTCCTAACTTCCGATTTTATGTCTTGAGTATTAATTTGCGTATGTTTTTGTAAAATGCTGGACGTACGAAAAACTACTGGTCTCATTTTGTCAGACGGTTTTGGGAATTATCAGGACGTACATTTCGTCCGCTTAATAAAAGCACTAGCCATCATCATTCACCTTTTAATCTAGACCCTTATTTAATGCAGTCCCTAAGGTTTTCTTTCATGCAGCCGATCTTACATGTAGAGAAAGGAACGTTCTTGAAATCGCGGAAATAGATCTACATTTGGTTGGTTTGGACTTTAGGTTTTCAATAGTCCAATGGAAAATCATCGTATAAATTTATGACGTCATGTTAATTTGTACGATGATTTACATTGGTCTGCTGAAGCTGAGCAGAGTATGGGAAAACCGGTGTGTCGTTCTAAAATTAGTTTTTGACCTTTCAATGTTATTTATATCTTTTAACACACGCGTGTAAGGAAATTATGCAAACACGGTCACTGAGTAATGTAAGGGAATATTTTCTTTCGGCGTCGGATTTTTTACCGGACAGTCGGTCCTGTGAACTGCAGAATTTTGATGGACCGATCTGACTTTTACCAGACATGTCAGTCGGACCGACGGCGTTTCGGAAAGACTGAATACCCACAGTAGACTTTGATTCACTTCTTTAACAACAACAAACATTTAATTAAACAAAGTTTATAACACTCTCTCTGCATGGATCGGTGAAGCATTAGATTGGCATACGCTGAAAATAAAGGCCGATTCTTAAATATGTAAATTTACAAAGAATTCCGTGGTGCAAATGACGTTATACGTCACATGATTACAGGATCTATATTTGTCGCACAGCTACATTCTATAAAGCACCTGCTAAGCGATGACTTGGTTTGGCCAAGAACCCTACACATTGCCTACGCTATGTACGATCTCTAGTGTACCTAAAATATTGATGTGCAAAGTATTCAAAGTCTAAAAGGCTGTGAAGAAGCAAAGTGTAAGAATGTCTAAGAAGTCAACGCAAACATTCCAAGTCATTGTAAATTTGTTCAAAAAAAAAAAAAAAAAAAGCCTACTGTTAGGAAATATTTCCTTGCCTATGAAAGAGTTGAACACATTTCCAAAAAAGGAGAACATGCTGATTACCAGTATTTTCTCCTTTTCATACTTTTTCAGAGGCATTTTCTTCAGGGTGTTAACACACAGAATTGGTAGGTAAAAGGTTGGTTGGTTGGTTGTATTGGGGTTTAACGCCACTTTAACAGCTAAGGTCATATCATGGCGGTCGGTGACGCACATGTGTTTCCTGGCTTTCTCACACCAGTACTAACACAACTTTCTTTCCAAAGCCACCGACTACTTTTCTCACATGCTTCAGCAGAGGTGAGAGGCGAAAATACGCCGGAAAGAAAGTTCGCCTCAACCGGGTATCGAACTCACAACCACCAGGTCATGAGTCCAACACGCTCACCACTGAGCCAACCAGGCGGGCATAGGTAAAAGGTAAAGCGCACCAAATAAACATGAATACATGTAAACATTTACAGTTTAAGTGCAAGATCAAGGTTGCTTTTGTCAAGAATGTCTGAGCAAAATGGTTGGTCCATGTTGTGTGCAGTATGATCTTGATCTACACTGGTTACAACAAAGAGAACAAAAGCAGTGAAAGGTGCTGTAAGGGATAATATAGACCTTTTTGTTTACATTGTAGATATTTAGGTATACCTTCGTGGTCTGCGATTGGTTTAAAGTACAACTACGACATGAATTATACATACATGACGACAAGTAAAGATAGAGAGGCAGCTGTTATAAGCTTGGATGGAAGACAATTGAAACTCCTGGCCACCCCAAGTAAATTATTTTTAGCTCGGCTGTTTTCAAAGAAAACATTAAATTATTGTCATGGCCCTGTCTGCGTGTGTGTGTTTTTTGTCATACAAACACTTTGACATTGTCTGACATTTGTTTCATCACTTAAGATATTTACTTCAAATTGTGTTAGTTGAGAAAGGGGAAACCCATACCAGAAGGCAGACATTACTCTGAAAATATTTTGACAAGGTATGCATGCACCTTTTTAGCTCACCTGAACACAACGTGCTCAAGGGGAGCTTTTAGGATCATCCGGTGTCCGTCATCCGTTGTGCGTCGTGCTTCGTTCATCATTCATCGTGCGTCGTCAACAATTCTTTAAACATCTTCTACTCCTAAGCCGCAGGGCCAATTCAGACCAAACTTAATATGAATGTTCCTTGGGAGGTCCTCTTTCAAAATTGTTCACAGAATTTGATTCCATCCAAAACTCTGGTTGCCATGGCAACCAAATGGAATTTTCTAAGCAATTCTTTAAAAATCTTCTCCTCTGGAACCGCTGGTCAGATTTTGAAATAATTTCACAGGAATGTTCCTTGGGTGACCCTTTTTTAAAACTATTCGCAAAATTTTGATCCGTCGAAAAACATGGCTCTGGTGAATGGGGGCTACTTGCACTGTATGGATATGAAGAAATTCTTAAAAATTCTTATTCTCTGAAACGGCTGGTCAGATTTTGAAATAATTTCACAGAGGTGTTCCTTGGGTGACCTTTTTCAAAAAATGTTCGCGAAATTTTGATCCGTCAAGAAACATGGCTCTGGTGACTGGGGGCTACTTGCACTATACGGCCATGAAAAAATTCTTAAAAATTCTTCTTCTCTGAAACCGCTGGTCAGATTTTGAAATAATTTTACAGAAATGTTCCTTTTGTGACCCTTTTCAAAATTTGTTCGCAAAATTTTGATCCGTCGAGAAACCTGGCTCGTGGGGGGGGGGGGCTACTTGCACTATACATGAAGAAATTCTTAAAAATTCTTCTTCTCTGAAACCGCTGGTCAGATTTTGAAATAAATTGACAGAAATGTTCCTTGGGTGACCCTTTTCGCAAATTGTTCGAGAAACTTTGATCCATCTAGAAACATGGCTGTGATGGCTGTGGGCTATTTACACTATACGGACATGAAGAAATTCTTAAAAATTCTTCTTCTCTGAAACCGCTGGTCAGATTTTGAAATAATTTCACAGAAATGTTCCTTGGGTGACTCTTTTCAAAGATTGTTTGCAATATCGTGATCTGTCAAGAAACATGGCTCTGGTGGTGGGGGCTATTTGCACTATAGGGACATGAAGAGGAATTTCTGAATTCTTCTTCTCTGGAACGGCTGGTCAGATTTTGAAATAATTTAACAGAAATGTTCTATTTGCACTATAGGGACATGAAGAGGAATTTCTTAATTCTTCTTCTCTGGAACGGCTGGTCAGATTTTGAAATAATTTAAGAGAAATGTTCCTTGGGTGACCCTTGTGAATAACTGTAAGGGAAATTTTTATCCGTAGAAATAAACAGCCAATTGTTGGCACCTGCATGTGGTGCTCTTGTTCGACTTATGTTTTTAGTCACTATCTGGCATGTGCTCTTCTTCAAGAAATTGTCCTTGGGTGATCTATCCAAAAATTTATTTGCAGAATTCTGATTCGTCAAAATCATTGCTGTGGGGTGGTGACAGATTTTGAAATGACTTTTACAGGTGACCTTTTCAAAATTGCTTGGTAAAATAATGATTTTGTTTCCAAAGTTTCAATACCTCAAAAAAAAAAAAAATGGCTATGGTCCTCGCAAAAATTCATGTTAGCGATCCAGGGCCATCTTGGCCCTCTTGTTTAAGTATTAGTTTGTTATTTATTTTGATCTTTCACTTAAAATCAATCTTTTTGCATGTTTGCTCTTTAGCTCACCTGCACACAGAGTGCTCAAGGTGAGCTTTTGTGATCGTGCTGTGTGCGCTGTGCGTCATGTATCCTCTGTTGTCAACTTTTACCTTGTGTATGCCCTAGAGACCACATTTTCTGTCCGATACACATAAAACTTGGTCAGGATGTTTGTCTGGGTTACACTTCGGACGAGTTGGAAAATGCGTCACGTTGGCTTAAAAACTAGGTCGCCAGTTGAGTCTTCGAAAAACCTTGTGTACACTCTAGAGGCCGCATTTTGAATTCAATACTCAAATTGGCCAGTATGTTTGTCGTGATGATATCTCAGGAGAGTTCGGAAATGGGCAATGTCGGATAAAAAACTAGGTCACCAAGCCCCGGTTTCATGGGAAAAAAAAAAAAAAAAAAAACTTAAGTCTATAATTTTACTCAAATCTGCAAAGAAACGTATTTTCTGACTTAAGTTTGATATTCCAGAAACATTAACACACTAATGAAACATTCTCAAGTCCTGTGTTGACACAACGTTTCGAACTCTATTCACCAAAAGAATAGACTTAATGCAAGTCATTTGATTGACTTGGGTCCATTTTTTTTGTGCTTAGTTGAGTCTGAAACCTCAACCTTAGTTGAGTCTGTCAACTCATGCCTTTAGAACGTTAATATAGTCTCTTAATGTTGCTGAAATGTGTCTGAAATGACAAACTCAGATTAAGTCAGAATCTGGGATCATTAGTATATTTTAGTAAAATAAGAGACTAAAGTTGTTTTTTTTTTGTGTGAAACCGGACCCCGGTCAAATCTTTGAAAAACCTTGTTTACGCTCTAGAGGCCATTCCATTTCTCTTGAAAAATTGTCAGAATGTTTGTCTTGATAGCTTAGACAGGTGTTAAAGTGGGCCATGTCAGGTCAAAAACTATATTACTGGTCAATCTTTGAAACACCTTGTGTACGCTCTAGAGGCCGCATTTTCAGTCCGATACACATGAAACTTGATCAGAATGCTTGTCTTGGTATCTTGGATGAGTTGGGGGGACAAATACTCGGTCACTAGTTCAAATCTTGTGTACACTCTAGAGGCCACATTTTCAGTCAAATACTCCTGAAATTTGATAAAAAAGTTTGTCTTGATGGGACTAGGATGGGTGTAAAGATAGGTCACATCCAGTCAAGAAGTAGGTCACAGGGTCAAATCTTAGAAAATCCTTTTGTACACTCAAAAAGCCAAATTTTCAGTCCAATACTCATGAATGTTGATCAGAAAGTATATCTTAATATCTTTGACGAGTTTGAAAATGGATCAATTTGGGTCAGTGTTTTCTCCAGCTTTTATGTAGAGTGGGCCCTCAAGGGCCCACCCCAACAAATTAATTGGGCCCTTAATGAATCTAGTGGACCACTCAGAAAAATGGTGGAGGAATATCACATAAGAAGACTTAATCCCACTTGCTAGAACATATTTATTACTTTGCAAAAAGTATTTTCAGTTAATAACAGAAATGAATTAACTAATACATTAGTAGACTAGGCACAGGTATAATTTTATTTGGCGTTAAAAATTCTTCTGGCTTTAGACGCTTCCAATGGCTTATTGCTTTTTCAAAGTTAAAATTTTCCATTGGTGTTTTATCAACAGCAACTCTTATCAAATTCAGACAGCCGTGCTAGGGAGAGTCTGTTACTGGTGGAGGTTTTCAGGTCATTCTGAACTGAAAACCCACTTTCACAGTCTGCGGTTTGCAGGGGCACAATGAAGCATAGAGTGGCAAGCTTGACTAAATTAGGGAATTGGTCTTTATGAAACTGGTTAATTAGAATCAGTGGCATACATTTGTCACTTGACAAGTATTTTCAGCATGCCCCATTCAGACATTGACTGTTCAACATCTATAAGTGCTTCTCCATGTTAGAAAGATTTCCCATAATGTTCCAACAATACTTCCATCTTGGTATTGCCATGGTTTTCTAAAACCTCTTAGTCGCAAAACAGAAAATGCACCAATAACTGATGTAACTTCTTGGGGAAATCTCCTTCCTAACTTAGAATTTATTTCAGAAACAAACTTATTTTGAATATCTGCAAAATGTGTTCTTTCGTTTTAAGTAACAGAAATTGTTTGATTTCGAAGATTAAGCTTTGACACATCTTTTGACTCCAATAGTTTCTTAGTGTAAGGTCCTGCACTTGTAGCTAGGTATCTTCGCTGGGATGTTGTGTTTTCTTTCAAAGGATTAACAGTACTGCGGTTATTGTTCTCTTTCTTGAAAGTAAGGCTCAATTTAATCAATATTGGTATGATGTCCATTAAAAGATTTGTCACTGCTATGAATTCAAAAATGCGAAACTTGTGACAAAAGACTCTTTGCACTTCTAGTCCACCTTTCTCTGCTCTTTTTTCTTGCTCGAAGTGTGTAAGAAGTGAAGACCATGTCCGATAAAATGCCTATAGAGCTTTATAGAATGCAAACCACCTGATTGCATGTATTTCTTTTATTTTTAATTGTTTAGCATTAAGGACTTCTTCAATAGCTCTTAAATCTGATATTCTCTGGGAGGAATGTTTAAGGTTATAATAGAGGTTTGTGAGGGTGTCTTTATAAATACTTCTTTAAGAAATGAATTTCATTTGCAGCCTGAGAAGTACACAGAGCGGGGACGGTGAGCCATGCAGTGGATATTCAACAAGAACTTATTTTTCTCTTTCATTCTTGCTGCGATTTTTCCCCTGTCATCAGCAAAATCAGAACCTAAAAACAGTATTTTTCCCAATAGGTATCTCATATTCCATAGCATATTCTCTTAGGGCTTCATGTATGGTTTTTGCACATCCATCTTTTACAGTTACATTGTCCATGGAGATAGTTTCAGGCGAAAAGTCATCATTGACCAACCTGCAGTAAATTACCACGTTTTTTGCAATAGCTATGTCTGTGCTTTCATTACACATTATTTACAATATGTCTGCTTGGCTTATTCTTTCCTTCAGTTTTGTTTCATAAATATCTGAGGAAACATCTCAAAATTCTTCTGCAGTAGTGTGAGATAAGTACGTCCGTCCGTCTGTCCGTATGTCGGTTAGGATTTTATTTGTTTACGCGATAGTCTTCATTTGTTAACGGATTTTCGTGAAACTTGGAGTTTGTTTATCTCATCAATAGACTGAACCCTATTGATTTTAAAAAAAATCTGACAATCGGCGCGGGAAAAGTAGCCATTTAAAGTTCAAAATTTTAATTTCTTGTTTACGCAATACAGTCTGCATTTGTGGTCAGATTTTCGTGGAACTTGCGCAGTTTGTTTATCTCATTAATGGCTTAAACCCTATTGATTTTACAAAATAAATCTGACAATCAGTGTGGAAGAGTAGCCATTCATAGTTCAAAATGTCAATTTCTTGTTTACGTGATAAAGTCTGCATTTGTGGTCAGATTTTCATGAAACTTGCACAGTTTGTTTGTCTCATCAATGGCTTAAACCCTATTGATTTTGAAAAAAAATCTGACAATCAGTGTGGAAGAGTAGCCATTCATAGTTCAAAATGTCAATTTCTTGTTTATGCGATAAAGTATGCATTTGTGGTCGGATTTTCGTGAAACTTGCACAATTTGTTTATCTCATTGATAGCTTGGATCTTCAGTGTGGGAAAAGTAGCCATTCAAAGTTCAAAATTTCAGTTGCTTGTTTATGCGATAAAGTCTGCATTTGGGGTCTGATTTTTGTGAAACTTGCACAGTTTATTTTATCTCATCAATAGCTTGAATCTTATTGATTTTGAAAAAATCTGACATACAGTGTGGGAAAAGTAGCCATTTAAAGTTCAAAATGCCAATTTCTTGTTTACGCGATAGAGTCTTCATTTGTGGTCGGATTTTCTTGAAACTTGCACAGTTTATTTATCTCACCGATAGCTTGAATCCTATGGATTTTGAAAAAAAAAAACTGACAATCAGTGTGGGAAAAGTAGCCATTTAAAGTTCAAAATATCAATCTTTTGTTTACGTGATTTTGTCTGCACTTGTGGTCGGATTTTTGTAAAACTTGCAGAGTTTGTTTCTCTCATCAATAGCTTGAACCCTATTGATTTTGAAAAATATCTCACAATCAGTGGGAGGAAAGTAGTCATTTAAAGTTCAAAATTTCAATTTCTTGTTTACGCGATAAAGGCTGCATTTGTTGTCGGATTTTCATGTAACTTGCACAGTTGCTTTGTGTAATCAACAGCTTTCATCCTATTGATTTTGAAAAAAATCAATAATCAGCATGGGAAAAGTAGCCAATTAAATTTGAAAATTTAGAATTCTTGATTACGCAATAACGTCGGCATTTGTGGTTTAATAATTTTCATGAAACGTGTACAGTTGCTTTATATTATCAATAGCTTAAATTCTATGACAATCAGTTTGGGGAAAGAAGCCATTTTAAGTTGATAATTTACATATTTCTTGTTCACGCAATTAAGTCGCATTTTTTATTAAATCCTTTTGAAACTTGCAAAGATTACTTGTATCATCAAGGGATTGAACTCTATTAAAAAGGAAGAAAATCTAGCTATTGATTTAGGAAAAGCAGCCATTTGATGACTTAGGATTGTTTATGTAACACAGTCCACGTTATTAGTCACATTTCTTTGAAACCTGCAGGGATTGTTTAAAATAATGAGTACTGATACCCTATCAAATTTGACTGAATTCCAAACAATTGGTTTTGAGAAATTGTACTTCATTTTTTTTTCACTATTTGTTCGATTTACCATGCCTACTTATGCTGTTTTAGTGGGTTCATGCCCAGTTGCAACAACCCCCCTTTTTTTGTGTGTTTCCTTTATTCCTTTTTGCATCATGAATTTTTGTATGCAAAAAAAAACCCCAAAAAACAAAAACAAAAAAACAAAAAAAAAAAAAAAAAAACAGTAGAGCAATCCAGGCCCTCAAGGGCCTCTAGTTTAAAGGTATGGTCGTATAAAGAGTATTGATTTCTAACAAAAGAGGATTAATTTACCCTGTATGTAGTGTCTTTTGCATGATATTTTCAAATGCAAAAGTTATAAAAATTCACCGAGTAGTATAACTCATTCACTGACCCTTCATGCCCTGTCTGAAATATGGATCCACTGAACTACTGATAATTCGAACAAATTGCCTAGTTACGAAGGTCTTCGAGGTACCGAAGTTTGACTGTATTTGCAATCTGATCTGTATCTACAAATGTATCATATTCTTCTCGCACCAAGGGTTAAGGTTAACATCGAACTGAAACATTGATGACAGGGCCAATTTTTGATAGTCAAGTCAAATCCTGTACACGGCAAAAAAGATTTTTGTAACATTTTATTGCCTTGTGAATACAGATTGTACAATATCAGTTCCGAGAAAAGTATAGTGAACAAGTGGAAAAGAACAGATACTCGTATGACCACACTCAAACGTTTAAAACATGTATTGATTTTCAGTATAAGGATGAGCGGAGATTAAAAGCAATATAAACAAACTTAGCCAAGTCGTTAAGAAGATAACAAGTGGATGAATTTGTATATTTTAGGCCTTCTAAAATCTACTTTGGTAATATTTCTGACATAAGTTGCAAATAAGATGGTTATTTAACAAGGTTAGATGTCTAACTGAACATAATTTCTTTTTATTCATATTTCATTCAATGAATTTTGTTTCCCACTGTAAAACATTTTATGCCTCGCTCAAAAAAAAAAAAAAAATTAATCTATCGGGTAATGTAGCCTTGCTGAAAACTCTGCATTTAACCAATCTTCAAGCATTATTGTAATGCAAACTTGTAGCCTCTACGTATATCTAATGTCAGCAGTACACGTTCGCAACGCACATCTCTTAACCATTTTCTTAAATATGAGGCTATAAAAAATAATATCCTGATGGTTCTGATGTTGCTGATATTGGTGTTTGGTAGAAGATATAGACATGTTTGTTTTAAAGGCCCTTGCCTATTTGTGGGAAAATTTACGCCGTCTATCTTTTTAAAGTTATTTCTTGTTTCCAGTGAATCTTGTTATGATATCCAAAGAAAGGTAAAATGGTCGACTTATTAAGCGATTTTAACAAAAATGGAATTGAATTTTATGAATTTAGTCTGACTATGTTAAATTCTTCTTGTGTTCGTTTAATCAATATTATAGTTGCCAAGGGAGTTGAATTATGAGTACAGTCTAACTTTTTAGCCATATTGTGAAATCAAAATGGCAGTAAAATTGTTTATCAGGGTTGAAGATTTGCTTTTTATGTGTAACCTATAGGCAGTCTTCAGACCGTGCCTTCTGCGTGGTCTTTCGCTGATATTTGGTGAGCAATATAGGACCTTTTTGGCTGTCTTACTTGGGTGACCGAATATTGACATAATTATATATCACTCTTGTTAGTCAGAATTTGCTTTCATCTTTCACTTCAGCAAATGCTTCCATTAGAGGACTTGCATACGATCCCACTTCTAGACTTTTGTTCTATGCAGCTTCTGCAGTGCAACGTGAAGATTTGGAAAAAGGTCACTATGGTTTTGTTGGTGTCTTTGATATGAAAGACAGGGAATTAACACTCCGTAAATCACCTTGGAGGCCAAAAGTTATTACAGTACATCCACCAAAAGGGTTTGTATACCTTATCGCTTTCTGTATTATAAAGTAAGGGGCTCATGTAGTTTCCATTGGATATGTCACATTGTGTAGCATAGACAATGGTCAAAAGGCTTAAACCATACGAAGTCCCGACGCTTTCTCCACCAACTTTCCATGCTGTTTTCTAGTTGATTTCTTTACAATACATAGTGTATGTCATGTTCACGTCCTCCACATGTGGTATACCATCGCTAGCACACAAATTGAATTATTAACTACGCTTACTTTCATACTGTTATTCATTTTGCTCCTTACCAAACAACAAAATTTTAGACTTCTCCAAATTGAAAGCATTTGCAGACGACAAAATAAAAGGGACTCAAACGAACCCTGGTAACCAGTATTTTTTCCTGTTTCCACAATATTTTTAAAGATCTTCTTCCTTAAGGATGTTCAAACTTGGGATTGTTTGCTGAAGGGTTAAATAAAGATTGATCTTATAGTCTCTTCTTAAACTTATTTTCTCCTGTTGAAAATATTTGCACTAAAGATGGTCATCTATAGCAATGTACCATAATATTAAACAGAAAAAATTCAAATGTACATTTTTGCTTGATACTAATAAAACGGTTTTAAAATTCAAATACATGTAAAGAAAAGAAATGGCCCTGCTTTAAGAGTTGAATTAAGATACTGCGTTCATGTGGTATTTTCTTATCCTATGTATTTGTTCGTAGGTTGATTCCAAAGTGACTGTTATTATACTTTATAAGGCCATAGGGTGGCAGACATTTTTTTCTTTTTATCCAATGAATAGTCATAAGCAACTATGAAGTACAAAATTATATCAACCGGTAACATTGGACTTGACATCAGAAGAAAGCATTTTTTGGACAAGTTTGTATGCAACATTGTCCTCAGAAAATGTCAATTTTGCAACAACCAAAGGCTTCCATTTTAAAGATAGTAAAACATTTCCCACCGGTACTACTTTCAAAGAAACAGTATTTGATGGCCTGAGCTTGTTTGGTTGAAAAAAAAAAGGTTCCTTACATGCACACGGAATTTTTCTAACCTTTTAAAGGGAGTTTCACAACTATAGTTGCCTAAATGTGCTGCTGTCTGATCTTTGACCTACACTGTCAACTTTGCTGGACAAGAGGAAACTTGAAACTGCATTTACTTGGGTCTTACTTCTAAGTAAAGAACTTCCCTGGGTTTATTTGACACTAAGGGTTAACCTGTCGATTATGGTATGAAAGGTGGTTACAGACTGTTAAGCATTAAATGATTTCATAATCGATGTACCAACCATTATTATCAAACAGCTTGATAACAGAAACTGACATTTTTTAAACAGTTCACATTCAAAGCAAGTAGGTACTAATATGTATGTTCTGACCCATTTTGACCATATTTCTACCATATTTTTTTTTCCTAATGCTTTAAACTACCATCCAAAAAAATCAAACCACAAAATCTCCAAACCCCCTAATTTCTAACCATCCTACGGTAAAAAATCTCCGAGCCCATTATATTCTAACCATCCTAAGGTAAAAAATATCAAACCCTCTATAATTCTACCATCCTAAGGTACAAATATATCGAACCATCTATAATTCTAACCATCCTAGGGTACAAATATATCAAGCCATCTATAATTCTAACCGCAAAATATGATATCGTGCGTGATAAAATGTGAAATAACGCGTTATTTTTTTACCGTAAAACCGGACTATAATATTTAACCTCGTTGTAAGGTTAAATATTTTTATTATAAGCCCGTCCTAATTTTGTAATGTCCTATAGCTAAAGTGTCTATCGAGTTCTCTAGTATATATCTTTTGTCATCATCAGAGCCCAACACTTTTTTGTTAACCTCCTCCGTGTAATATTCGTGTTTATAGCTTCTTAATACGTTCATATTCCTATACTGATCCTTTCCTGTAAGTAAACATTCTTTATAATTGTCAAAATTTATTTCATTCTTAACAACCGACTTTTTAATTCCTTTACATCTTTTATCTTCCTTTCCATCTAAAGTTCGATATGCATACATTTTTGCCCTTAAACCTACAAACTCAATCATCATCTTACCCCCCAAGTCATCTTGAACATTCCAATAACTTTTTTGTTACAACCAGTTGGTATTCCTGAAGGATGACTAGGAGGGTAGTTGCTTGTATCAAACCGTAATTTAACATCCTTCGAAATATCTTTGTAAAGATCTTCCGTTTCTATCTCAAGAATAAAGCTATCGGTGTCTGTATAACACAGTTTTAATTTATCCCCATACTTTGGTTTGAGGTACCCATAAAAAGCGTTATACATATGTGTTTTACTAATATCCAAAATACTCATTCCTGAGTAAACGGGTTTGTTGTATTTTATATTAATTTTCTTCATATGTACAGCAGCCAAACTTTCATCAAATATTGTTGTATGATTATAGTTCGGTATTGCTACCAGTTTTCTATATCGATCTTCATCAGGTACTAATTGAATATCAACTCGATTTCATAAGTTTTCCATTGTTTTTCCAAAGACGGAATTGTTCATCAGTTTGAAGATTTTTTTTTTCAAAATCGTTTGTTGCTGCTGTTCTTAGCCTTATGTTAAGATCAATGTATGGTTTTAACCAAGCAATTTCCTCAAACTTAATTCCACAATGTATTTTTTCTAATTTTAAACCTAAATTAAGATATGTTTTTAATGCTTGATGGCTCCCAGCCGGACGGGGGGTAGACTTCGCCGGCTGCCAGTCCTGTAGAGTGGTAAGACCCCACCAATGGACCCGCCTGTTTGCCGTGGATGGAGACTCGTAAGCCGGAAAAGAGGGTCCTGGTAGTTGAGGGGAGCCCAGCGATCTCCAGCTCTTCAACACACTGCTTCGGCCTCGGCTTCGGTCTAAACGAGAGCCTAGATGGGCCCGGTCTAGTGCAATCGGCTGGTCGTTTTTAGATTTGGGCATCATTTATTCATACCGAAACTTAGTTAATACCTGTACTGGTTCCAAATGACATTATCATTGCATGAACTTGAAAAGTTTTTTGTATACAGTAGGCATCTTGTACAGCCTTTACATAAGTTTTGGCATATTCATACATCGTCAGTATGTTCAAATTACTAGTTTTTACTTTGCGTTACATGTTTTAGTCCCTAGTCTGATATAGGCTTATGGGCTAATTGGGTGGTATAGGTTTCGTGATTGGGGCAGCAGCTTCCATGGCTGTTCTCTGATTCCCAGGAATTAGACATGCCTGCTGTATGTCGCTTTGCTTTATCCTTGCTGCCCGAGTATATCATCTGGGTAACCCTGGCATGGGGAGCTGGATACTCCGCTCCATATTCCATGTCCCCGAGTTGGGCTCCGCGGTGGGCGGAGACCACAGATGATGAACATCAAAAACTTCAATATGGATCACCAAAATAGAAAACGAAACCGTGATCAGCTAGATGCAGACCTGGACAATGTACAGTCGACTAATTCTGTGTTTCCTCGATTCCTCGTGATTGACTCAACTGTACCCGACCAGCCACTTTCAAAATTATCTCCTTTCGTAATAGAGAAGGTACTTGTGGGATTAGCTGGCAGTCCGAAATCGGTGAAAAAGCTAAAATCTGGAAGCCTTTTAGTAGAAGTTGAAAAAGCAACTCGTGCTCAAAATTTAATGAAATTGAAGCACTTCTTCAACATACCTGCAAAGTGTACTCCGCACAGTAGCTTGAATACCTCTAAGGGTATTATTCGCTGCCCTGATCTTGCTGATGTTTCTGATGATGAAATAACATCAGAATTGTCTAGTCAGAATGTTACAGCGGCAAGAAGGATTACAGTTTTCAGAGATGGTGTAAGAAGACCCACCAACACAACTGTATTGACTTTTAGTTCTTCTATCCTACCTAACTCACTTAAGGTTGGATATCTGAAAGTAGCAGTGGACCTTTACATACCTAATCCACTTCAATGCTATTGTTGTTTTAAGTTTGGGCATCATGAAAAAAGATGTAGATTTAACCAAGGTGAAGAATTTTGCCGACGTTGTGGCAATTCAAACCTTGTACACAAGGCAGAAACATGTGAGTTTGATATCAGATGCGTTAACTGCAAAGGCGACCATGTTGCAACTTCTCGATCTTGTCCAGTTTGGAAGAAGGAGAAAGAGGTTGTTACTGTGAAATACACAGAAGGACTCTCTTTTCCCGAAGCGAGGAAAATTGTGGAAGCTAGGCACAACTTAAGTGCTTCATATGCATCTGTGTCGAAAACATCGTTGTCAAAACAGGTACAGCATAGGGATGCACAAACCCAAACTGTTGATGCTGCTGTTCAAACAACGGATAAACCAGTAAGCGAACATGCTCATCTGAAACCTTCAAGTCCTAACAAGAGTGCTGCATCTAGCCAACCAACTGTAAAAAAATCTAATACTTCACAAGTACAAGCAAAGGCTCCAAGTAGCCCTGGTCAAAAGAGAAACAAATCTCCTCCTAAAGTTGTCTCGGATCGCCTTCCTAAGGGATCTGACGACAGAATAAAACAACATAACCGCTTTGAGTGTCTTGATGAAGACATGGAAGCGGAAGACTCATCAGCAGAGTCCAAAACAAATAAGCATGGAAGAATTATCAAACTCAATAACCAAAGATGAATAAATACATACTTCTGTTGCTTTATGGTATCTTCTTCATCTCAGATTTAGCAATGAGTAATAACATTCTGCAATGGAATTGTTGTAGCATTAAAGCTAACTTTGAGGAATTAGATCTATTAGTTAATGAACAGAAACCAGTAGCAGTTTGTTTACAGGAAACTTTTCTAAAAGACTCCGACAAGTTTACTTTAAAATATCACTCGTTATTTAAAAAACTTTAGTGGTAACGATAAAGCTTCCGGAGGTGTTGCTGTGATTGTGAACAATAGTGTTCCACATCATGCTCTAAAGCTCGACACTACCCTGCAAGCTGTCGCAGTAAACGTTTCTTTCAATAAGACTATTACTCTATGCTCCAACAACAATTTCAAATGGTTGTCTGTGGGGGGGGGGGTAATTTTCTCTAACATGTTCAACAATTTCATCCGACACTTGTGGTATCTGTGTTGTCTCCACATTACAAGTTAACCAATTACTAAAATCAGTTATTCTTCTTTGTATAGGTTCTGGAACAACAGCAGCCGTTAACCGTCTTGCACCAGAGTATATATTAGATGCGGCTCTTCTAGCTACATTACCTATTCTATTAAAAAAGCTCATTTTTATATAGTAGGGAAAAAACTTATCTTATTTCAAAAAAATTTTATTATAGCAATGTTATAATAAAATATATATATTTTTTTCCTAAACTTCATCGTTTTCTGAATCATCAGAAGGTTCTAGTTGTATATTGCGGGATATAGGAGCAGGATGTGAATTCTTTTTTTCCACTACAACAGCTTCAACAACTCGTACTCTAACAGATTCTGATACAGCAGAAACAAAAACATTTTCTATTTTAATACCTGCAATTACTTCCATTTTTTGAAAAAAATAGTTTTCAGGTTTTGTACTTACAATACCATTTTTACAATGGTTGTGTTCATTTTTGCTTGCTCTCCTCCAAAATGTTGATGTAATTTTCATATTTTCACCAATTTTTTTGGTATATAGCTTGGAATACAAAATAGGTCCTACATCCTTTTTTGTATTTTTACGAAGCAAATGAATGCTTTCTTCTTGTAAATTTTTCTTCGTTTTTTTCAAAGTGTAATCTAGTTTTTTGACTTCTTTTCTAATCCAAGAAGTGATATCTTCCAAAACCTGAATAAAACGATTTTCTTCAGAATTTGCTACGGAGCTATTTTTATAGCAAACAAGAGGAAGAGTATATCCTACCAACTTTTTTGTTTTCGTGTCTTTGTTCTCCAATATACCGAAGGAGAACAAAGTTGGTGTTTTCAAAATGAGTAGAGCTACTCCCGTTGGATATTCATATTGTATTCCAATTGATTTGTATAGAACCGGTTTTGTTGTTGAATATATTTCACCAATATGTAATCTATTGTAATCAAAAGAATCTATAGTAACATATGACATTTTTATATAGTAGGGAAAAAACTTATTTTATTTCAAAAATTTTATTATGATTATATCATAATAAAATTACTGAATGTTAATCCTATATTTATTTTTCCAAACTCTTCCATTCCAGTTTGTAATCGTTTGAGGGCACTGATTTATAAATTTACCCGCCTTGTAAATCTTTGGAAATTTTTTAATTTCCCCAGTTTTAACATCCTCTAAACTAAGTTTTCTTGGATTATGCATAATAGTTTTTAATCTGTCAAATCTAGGATCTTCTTTTTTTCTGGTTTAGGTAACTCCTCTGGTTTAGACGACTTTTTTGCTAACAAACCATGTTTTTTTACCAACTCAACTAACTGCTTTTTATCCCAGTAAGAGTAAAAATTTATATCATTTTCTTTAAGAATTTCTTTTAAATCTGAAATCGTTATCATTTTTTATAAAAGGAAAAATCTTAATACACTACACTCATTTTATTTCCATCAGACTGGAAGTTTATTAACCTATCACTAATAATAACAGCATATGACTCTGTGCCCGCGGGCAAATTTGCCTTAATTTGGATATCAGTATCAGAATATTTTAACCTTTCACTCTGCTTGGAAACATCAAACAAAAACAAAGGATAAAGGGCTTTGTACTCTGAGGGGGTAAAGTTAGGATTTGATACCAACTCATCCATGTTATAAAACTTAAATCTAAATAAAGCAGCGTCACCATACGCTCTACTAAATTGTTGTCTAGTAAATGAAAGATTGTAGTCAACCGCGGGATATCTAGTGGAATTTAACATAACATAAATATTTTTAACGTCTATGTTGTCAAATATGGATGGATTTTCTTCTTGGTTACCACTTTTATCAGTCTGAAAGCCAACAATGATAAAACGTGGCACCTCGGGAGATGATTTAACGGAAAGTTTCCAGGTAAATTTTGTTAACTGAGGAACTGAAATAGAGTCGCATTGTAGCATTTTATATCCAACTGGAAATTTTTCTTTTTTCTCGATAAATTTATAAAGTTCCATCTTCTCCTTATCCGCGGGTAGAACGTGTGGCATAAACCATGATATTTTATCCAACGTAATTTTACCAGCATCAACACCGTTAGCTCTAAAGATTGCATCTTCATCATCATTTCTTGTCAAGGTAAGAGTTTGCTTCATTCCATACAAGATTTTATCATAGTCTTCGCAAAAACCAAATATATGTTTTAATGGAACTATGAAGCTAAATGTTCCCTTTGGATCGGAATTATTAAAATAATGTATACTTTTCTTACATTCCAACCTATGTTTTGAGCTTGTGCTGCACGTGTTGTATCCTTATACCACAATTGGTTTAACCCCTGTGATTTAGAAAAATCATCCGGATATTTTAAGAACCCAAGCATTGTAGTAGCCTGACCAGGATGTGTTATGGATTCAATATCCTGACCGGAAAGTTGATATCTGATATTTTTAAAAAGATGCATGATGGCGTTGTTTGTTAGAGAAACGTTGTCAGCATTTGCGTAAGCTGTTCCGTCAGCCTTTGTCAAGCGGCCTTCTATAATTAAATAGCTTTCACTAGGATGTGTAAAAAGATCTTGGGTTTCAATGCTAATCCTAATATCTCCTCCAGAGTTGTTGAGATTGGTACCTGTAATTGGTTCATACTCAAAGTGTTCATACTCATCAATACTATTATTTTCTAAAATTGGTTCTTTAATGTCTAAAATGCCCATTTTTTTTTTTTATTATTATAATTTAAATTATATTACTTTAATACCAGACCCATTGTTTAATTTTTTAACTAAGTCTTGAATAGCAATTGCACTTCCATCTATTAACGTGTACTTTGTGTTGTAGGTGTACTTTGTGTTGTAGGTGTAGCATTATATTTTTGTAAAATTTTTCGTGATTTTGATGTCAAAGCCTTTTCAGCTAACTTCTTTCCTGCGTCTACAGCAGCACTCTTTCCAGCCTCTAAAGCTTTTTTTGCTCCTTCCTTAGCAACACTCTTTCCCACATCAAAGGCAGAAGACGCAATTTGTTTAGCTGCGGTACTAGTAAAAAGTTTTGTAATAAAGTCGGCGGTGCTTTCAGAAATTCCAGCACCACCATATGAATACTTTTTTTTATAAATCCGTGGTTTTTAGCCGTAATTATTTTTTAGCTCACCTGAGCACAAAGTGCTCAGGATGAGCTATTGTGATCACTCACCATCCGTCGGCGTCCGTCGTCCGTCCGTCCGTCCGTCGTCCGTCCGTCCACATTTTTTTGTTTACGCTCTAGCATCTACAAATACTAAACAATCAGCACCAAACTTGGTCAAAATGTATATGACCATAAGATCTCGGATGAGTTCGATTATGGGTGTAATCGGACCAGAACGAGTGGAGTTATTTGCCCTTGAATTAGAAAAATTGCTATATTTGACTTTGTTTACACTCTAGCATCTACAAATAATAACCAATCAGCACCAAACTTAATCAAAATGTATATGACCATAAGATCTGGAATGTGTTCGATTATGGGTGTAATCGGACCAAACGACTGGAGTTATTTGCCCTTGAATTAGAAAAATTGCTATGTTTGACTTTGTTTACACTCTAGCATCTACAAATAATAACCAATCAGCACCAAACTTGGTCAAAATGTATATGGCCATAAGATCTCGAATGAGTTCGATTATGGGTGTAATCGGACCAGAACGACTGGAGTTATTTGCCCTTGAATTAGAAAAATTGCTATGTTTGACTTTGTTTACACTCTAGCATCTACAAATATTAACCAATCAGCACCAAACTTGGTCAAAATGTATATGACCATAAGATCTCGGATGAGTTCGATTATGGGTGTAATCGGACCAGAATGATTGGAGTTATTTGCCCTTGAATTAAAAAAATTGCTATATGTGACTTTGTTTACACTCTAGCATCTACAAATAATAACCAATCAGCACCAAACTTGGTCTAAATATATATGAACGTAAGATCTCGAATGAGTTTGATTGTAGGTCTGATAGGACCAGTTATTGCTGTGTCATGGAAAAGGGGGGCTTGACGTATATTTTCATTGTGGACCAATATCTCTTTAACTACAGGACAAAATGTCATGGAACTTCATCTTCTTATTGTTTATTGCAAGCCACAGACAATAGTTATTTGTTTTTATTTCATGAAATGCCATGTCATGAAAAAAGGGGGCTAAATGTTTAATTTCGTCATGGACCACTGACCATCTGTTTGTCCATCTTTCAGGACAGATATATTCTAAAATCCTTGACAAAAATTAATATAAATTCATGCAGGTGTTCCTAATGATGTCTGCTGATATTTATTGTTTTTTTTTTCCTTTTTGATATCAAATACTGTCTCATAGGAAAAAGGGGCTTCATGTATATTTCTGTTAAGGATCAATATACATGTATCTTCAACTCAAAATCCTGGACAAAAATTTGTGAAACTTCATACATGTGTTCTTTCTGATAGTCCACCAATATCATTAGTTTAGCTTTTTAGCTCATCTGAGCACATAGTGCTCAGGGTGAGCTATTGTGATCGATCGTTGTCCGGCGTCCGTCCGTCCGTCCGTGTGTCCGTCCGTCCGTCCGTGAACAATTACTTAAAAAATCTTCTCCTCTGAAACTGCCCAACAGATTTCAGTGAAACTTCACAGAAATGATCCTTAGGTGATGCACTTTCAGAATACTTCAAAGATTTGAATTCCATGAAGAACTCTGGTTGCCATGGCAACCGAGAGAAAAAACTTTAAAAATCTTCTTGTCCTAAATCGTAAGGGCTAGAGCTTTCATATTTGGCATGTAGCATCATCTAGGAGCCCTCTACCAAAATACTTCAAATTATGGCGCTGTTGTTGAAATTGCCCCTATGTTGTGGGTTCTCGGATTTCACATAGAGATAAAGAGGGAAATCTTTAAAAATCTTCTTGTCCCAAACTGTAAGGGCTAGAGCTGTCATATATGGCATGTAATATCATCTAGTGACCTTCTACCAAAATACTTCAAATTATGGCGCTGTTGTTTAAAATTGGCCCTATGTTGTGGGTTCTCGGATTTCACATAGAGATAAAGAAGGAAATCCTTAAAAATCTTCTTGTCCCAAACCGTAAGGGCTAGAGCTTTCATATTTGGCATGTAGCATCATCTAGTGGCCCTCTACCAAAATACTTCAAATTATGGCTCTAGTGTTGAAAATGGCCCTATGTTGTGGGTTCTCGGATTTTACATAGAGATAAAGAAGGAAATCTTTAAAAATCTTCTTGTCCCAAACCGTAAGGGCTAGAGCTGTTATATATGGCATGTAATATCATCTAGTGACCTTCTACCAAAATACTTCAAATTATGGCGCTGTTGTTTAAAATTGGCCCTATGTTGTGGGTTCTCGGATTTCACATAGAGGTAAAGAAGGAAATCTTTAAAAATCTTCTTGTCCCAAACCGTAAGGGCTAGAGCTTTCATATTTGGCATGTAGCATCATCTAATGGCCCTCTACCAAAATACTTCAAATTATGGCTCTACTGTTGAAAATGGCCCTATGTTGTGGGTTCTCGGATTTTACATAGAGATAAAGAAGGAAATCTTTAAAAATCTTCTTGTCCCAAACCGTAATGGCTAGAGCTCTCATATATGGCATGTAGTAGCATCTAGTGGCCCTCTACCAAAATACTTCAAATAATGGCGCTAGTATGGAAATTGGCCCTATGTTGTGGGTTCTTGGATTTCACATGGAGATAAAGAAGGAAATCTTTAAAAATCTTCTTGTCCCAAACCGTAAGGGCTAGAGCTTTCATATATGGCATGTAGCATCATGTAGTGACCCTCTACCAAAATACTTCAAATTATGGCCCTGGTGTTAAAAATTGGCCCTATGTTGTGGGTTCTCGGATTTCACATAGAGATAAAGAAGGAAATCTTTAAAATTTCTTGCACTCAAATAATACCTTACTTTCAAGAAAAGCGTTTGTTTGTAATACTCATTACAATACTCTCACTAAGACGATTGTAATAAGTACTAACAACATAGGATTTAGCTCAGCGTAAAGGCTTTAATCCACGGGGCATTCAGTTCCAGCTAGTATTATATATTTCAACAGAGACATTGGAATTCCTATCGCTTAATAAAAGTGTTGGCTTAATAAACGTAGTCGCTTAGCGAAGCAAGATCAACTGTATTGCCCTTTGACAAATTGGAATTCATGAGCAACTCCATGTCAACTGCTGAAAAAAAAAATCAACCCAAACACAAAGCCTACAACTTAATTTGCAACAGTAGCACTCTACCAAAGTACATCGAATTGTGACCCTAGGAAAAAAATAAGTGCTTTGTTGTTGGATCCCAGTTTCCACATCCAAATAAAAGATCTTTTAAAATCTTCTTTCATCCAAACATTAACCCTAGAACTTTCATATTCAGCATGGACTGGTGGATAGTTATGCTCCCATAAGGGCGAGCATATAGTTGCCACTTTGTCTCTCTCTCTGTCCGTCCGAAGCGATTTCTCAACAACCACTTGACGGCTCTTGTTTGCTAATAGTATTTACCAAATTTCTTCCTTGGAATCACAAAAAGTCGTTTGTAGTCACAATGTGGGATCAAATTTGTAAAGGGTGTATTCTGGGAATCCTCCTGTTCCATATTGTATGGCCCACAACATACATTTGGCATGTGATTCTGTCTGAAAACCCATTATCAGCTCACCTGAGCATAACATACTCATGGTTAGCTTTTATGTATCCTTGAATATGCGTCGCCAAAATTCCACTGTTTATTATATAAGTATCATAATTCGAGCATAATCTTGATCCATTGCCCAGAATGTTTGTAAGGTTGTGAACATGAACACACTCAGCAACCACAATTCTGGCTCAGGCATACTCAAAATTTCCCTGGATGTTCATAATGACCTAAGGACAAATCTGATCAAAATGGGGACAAGCTAAAAGCATCAAAATAGGGGATCTTGATGACAATTCCATTGTTTACGCTCTAGGGCCTATAATTTCGACTATCATTTTCTTACCTACTCTGATTGTTGGTATTGTCATATGGATGAATCATTTTCAAAACTAAAACATTCCAGCAAAAATCAAGAGGCAAGTGGCCATAACAATGACAGCTGAGTTGCATTTCAGGTGAGCGATTTAGGACCATCATGGTCCTCTTGTTATATTATAGACATTAAATTTTTATAACTGTTTGAATTTAAGACACCTTGTCTTTTTAATTCATCACAGATACTAACAAGCTCGTTTCCCACACCAGTGTTGCCTGCTGCTTTACTTGCCATTAACAGGTCTAGTCTTTTTATTAATGCGTAAGGGTCACATAGGATAATAACCCCGCTTTCATGGATTGAAGTATCAAACCAAATGTTGGAAAGAATGTTTTCCTATTTATATCATTTACTGCTTTTTGGAAAATTACTTTTTGGATCATCATTACGATGGAGGGTGTTGGTGTTTGCCATTATTTCCTTGTAATTTAAAATCCTCATCACTATATTTACTTTTGTCTGGTTTTTTAGATACGATAAGTTCCCATAGACCAGGTGTACCTTCATAAAATGCATCACCAACCAAAATATCATCTTCTAAAATACTAGTTGGTGTGTTACCAATATAAAATATACCATTTTTGTCATATAGTCCATACGTTGTATCAGCTTCAGACTTAGTAGTAAACTTTCTTAGGTACTGCTCCGCAAGTGGTCCAATAAATATTGGATATTCATCTTCTTCCATTTCTTTCATATACCACTTAATATCCTCAATATCCTGTCCTTCCTATTTTTCATAAGCTGTGATATAAGGAAAGGCTGGTAACGTAATAGCTTGTGGTAAGTCTTTTATACCTTCTTTAATAGGTTTAAGTTCTTATATAACCTCCTTTGTTGTAGCTTTTTGTGTTTCTGTAATAGGTTTAAAAAATTTAGAAAGATCGGTTTGCAATTCTTGCTCACCTGTTTTTTCCCTTAGCAAACTATCCCGAATATTTTTTTTTTGTCTCAAGATACTCTTTTACAATTAGGTCTCTTTTTGCTGGATCAGTGATTTTTAAAAATGACATTTTTTATTATTGTAGTTTTTATCGTAGTTTTTATCACGTTTCATAACTAAAGCTACATGAAAACTTTATTTTTGGCTTGTGAATACTACAAGGAACCCTCATGACTCTTTTCAACCAACCTCCGAAGGGACTCACGGGCTTCTTGTCTTCCTCGTTCTATCAATGTTTCCTCCATTTCACTCGATATTTTCTTTTTCATCTTTGTACAAACTTCTTCTTTCATTGTTTTGTATTTTTCTAATTCTTCGATAATAAGTTGAAACTCATCATCGGTAACCTTATTATCGCTTAAAGCTTTAGATATATGTGATGATATGGTATTTATCTTGGTACTCGCTATTTTTGCAATCTTTTCATGGTTTTCAGCTTTTACTAAATTTTTTTTATTAGCGTACTTACCGATTAAACTTAAAAATCCTGTGAAAAGAGCTACACCTTCTAATGTTATAGCAACGGGAGTCGCAATTATTGTAGATAAAACGCCTATACCACCGGCACTTGCACCTATGGTAATAACAATTAAAACTAAATCGACAGTATCAATGATTTTTACGGCTCTATAATATTTTTTACTTAAAGCTTCTCTTTTCGATTTTTCCCCTTCTAAAAAAATTTGGATTTCATTAATTTTTTGTAATCGATACCCCTGCCCCTCATCAATAGGAGGAGCAGTTGGTTCTAATATTGGATATATTTTCTCTTCTTCTGTTTCCATTTTTTATTTAAATAATATTTTATTTATTACGGATATTAACTTAGGTAATAAATGAAGCATAAAAGCTTGTTTTCATTAATTTCTACGATATTAGTCGGATTGTTCTTAATAACAATTAAAATATCATCAACATTTTCGAGATTAACCTCATCTTGTAAACTACACCTTTTTAATTTTAAAGAGTATGCTAATGAAGTTAAAACAACTCCTTTAGTCATCTCAAACCCAAACCCTAATTGTATTTGTCTAACTTCTTTGGGGGAAGTGTAATTTTTTTTTTTTTTGATTAAAAATTTCCCATTTTACCGAATTTATTTTTTTAGGTGGATATTTAAAACCTTGTAACGGTTTCCAATAAATTGTTTTTGGTTGTGTAATTTTTGATTTTATTCCTGATTTGTGAATATTCATTTTTATAAAATAATAATATTATTTCATAACATTTACAATATAGCTCCTAAAATAGGTATATTAGCGAATGGACTATTAGGTCCTAAAAGAAGTCCTTTCCCATCATAAAACTGTCTACCCTTTTTTAGATAAAGACCATCACCAACAGACTCTAATCCCTTACCGGGTGTTGGTTTCAAATAAAGTCCTTTCCCATCAGTTTCTACCTGACAAACGCATCCTCCTTTTTTAAGGTAAAGACCCGATGCTACTGCTTTTTGTACACCTGATGAGGCTAATCTAGAAAGAGCACCAACACCTAACGCGGGTAAAACGGTTTTTATATTATGTTTGTCTCGCTCTCATTCTAATCGTTATACCTGTACCATTTTCATAGGCTTAAACAATTTTCTTAGCTTGTGAATTGGTAATTGCTATTATATCATTACCCCGTAAATCCTCATGACCTAAATGAATACTTACCGGACATCCAGCTTCAAAAGCAGATTGAAGCTTTTGTTTTTGTCCTTCTGATATATTAACTT
Source organism: Tridacna gigas (assembly GCA_945859785.2). NCBI lineage: Eukaryota > Metazoa > Mollusca > Bivalvia > Cardiida > Cardiidae > Tridacna > Tridacna gigas. The sequence continues at coordinate 27,608,451 of OX244039.2, forward strand.
TAACAGTCGTATAACTTGTCATTTTATATATAACGTATATTTTTTTTATCTCGCTTCTCTAATATGAAATCTAATTGTTACATTTTCTCCTCTAAGATTTAGTAAAGTACCATTTTGGTCCGTAATTTTTACCTCTAAACTGTGTATTTCATCCATTGTTATTGGTAAGTATACTAAATTTATTGGTGACTCAGCTATTTTGTATCCGGGAGAAACATTTGGGAAAAAAGAGTAATAAAGCTATTTCATACATTTTATCCTTTTTCAGCTGAATAGGTGGATTAAACCTAGTTCTAAAGCTCGTTTTGTTATTACTTACTATAATTTGTACCGATGTTCTAGGCTCAGTATTTTTCGCCAATTGATCATTACTTTCTACCAATCGTTTTAATAAATTTTCACTCATTTTATAATAGTGAATATATTATTTAGGTTTATAAATAATATATATTTATTCTACATCCTCTTCACTATTTGAATTTTCTGTTTCATCATCACTAATAACAGGCCAAAAAGTTATTAATAAGTATGAATAATTTAATGTCGTATTTACCAATTTATCTTTTTTAAACTGTGTATAGTTTTCTAATTGCTCTAAATTTTTATATAAAATAATTTTTAATTTTCCAATATCTTCTCGAGCTATATCTTCTTTTTCTTCTAAGTCCTTAAAATCATAACCGTTTTCCAAAATAACATAACGAAATTTTTCTAATGAAGAATATAATTTTTTTATTAAATAATATTCTTTTAAATTTTTCGGTAAACATTTTTCTACTAATTCAACAAATGCAGAATTAACACTTTTTAAATCATATTTTGAAAAATTTCTTTCTAATTTGTTCATAGAAAGAAACAAACGTTCTTGTATGTTAAATAAATGTTTACTTTCTTGTAGTTCTTTTGTGGAACAATTACTTAATTTTTTTTTCTTGATAAGCATAATTTCACCATATCTTTAACTACACCTTGAATACTTGTTTTAGTTTCTAATATTTCTGTGTTATAACTATTTTTTTACTCGTTTTTTTCCATATATTATATTTAAATAAATTCATTTTTTTTTTTAAGTTTTCTGGTATATAAAAATTGTCAAAACCGCTTTTATATTTCCCGTTATGTTTTTTACTGGTTAAATCAATAACAACAAAATTATAAGGTTTTTCCCACGTTTTTTGACAAAACTTTCTAAACTCGTCTTTAGGCATATCTTCACTAACGTGATCATTATAAATATGGTTAATGTTTTTATGGTCTTGTGGAAAAAAACAAATTAAGTTTGCGTTTTCCCTTATTGTTTGTCTCGGTAGCCTAAAATAGTTTTCTTAGAGGTAAAAGCAGTCAACATTACTATGTCTTCCACGAATGTAGTAACACTCACACTTATTTTGTTTTTCTAAAAGTAAATCATCAAAAATCATTAAATTTTTATTTTTGGAGCGTAAATCTCGTGGATCATGCACATCTTCCGCAGTTTCATAAAAACTACAATTTATATCTGACTTATTTTTAATTGTCTTAACCCATTCTTCAATCAAAATTGATAGAGAAACATTTTTATCCCGTATCTCATCTCGCATGTCAAACAATTTTAAAATTTTTACTTTAGGTAGTTTTTCTTCAAAAGTTTTTTTTAAGCATGCGATATTCCGGTTGAAAAAGACTTTTTCCAAAAACGCACAACTCATTATAGTTTAACCAACCCGGTCTAAGTAAAAGGTTAAGTAAAAGAGTGGTTTTACCACATCCTGATTTACCTACGATTAACCCTCTAATACTTTTTGGTAAAATAGGGTAATTAAATCTCTTCGATACTACTTCATTCCATGATAAATTCATGATATCCATTTTATATAAGTTTTTTATTTTTTATAAAAAAAATGTATTCCGTTAAATGTAAAAAAAGAACTGATACAACCAACATAGAAAACGTTGTTGCTAAAAATGGAAGAAATATGAAACGAGGAAAATGTGTAGTATGTGGAATGACTAAAACACAATTTGTTAAAACGCACGATGTAAAAAAAGGTGGATCCTTGTTAAATAAAGCTATAAATAATTTACCTTTTGAAATGCATTTCCCTGGTCATAATTTTACGGGACCTGGCACTATATTAAAAAAAAAAAAAAAAAAAAAAAAAAACAAAAACTCAACCTAGATTTAACACCAAAAAAATGGAGCAAACCAATAAACCATGTTGATAAAGCTGCTTACCATCATGATGTTTGCTATTTAAAAAATCCTACTACTAAAGTTAGAAACGAAGTGTGTGATAAAAATATGTTAACAGAGGTATAAGGTATTTACAATCCAACGGTTAGGGAAAAAATGGATAAGTCCATCGTTAGTAAACTTATTGGAGCAAAGATGAGATATGGAATAGGTGTTAAAAAAAAATTGCAACATGATAAATTTAGTGGAAGAATTGCACAAACCCATAAAAAGAAAATTTAAGAAAAGGAGAGTTAGAGTAAATGGTATTGATAGGATATGGGCTGCAAACTTAGTGGACATGCAAGCATTTTCTAAGTTTAATCATGGTGTAAAGTATCTCCTTGCTGTTATCGACATTTTTTCTAAATATGGATGGTTGGTGCCATTAAAAGACAAAACGGGAAAATCTGTCGTTGTAGCATTAAAGAGTGTTTTTAGGAAGAGAAAACCAGATAAAATGTGGGTGGACAAGGGTAAAGAGTTCTATAACAAAGAGGTTAAAGACTTGATTGAATTGTATTCCACTGAGAATGAAGAAAAATCTGGTGTGGTTGAGAGATGGATCAGAACAATGAAAGAAAAAATGTGGAAGTATTATTTCTGCTAACTCTACAAACGTTTACATTAATGCGTTACAAGATCTCGTTAAAGAATGTAATAACACGAGACATTCATCCATTAAGATGACACCAGTAAATGCGAGTAAAAAAGAAAATGAAACTAAAGTTTGGAGAAATCTTTATCCTGATCATCTCGAAATAAAAGATATAAATCCTAAGTTTTCCGTTGGAGATAAAGTAAGGATAACTAAAAAGAAAAAGACCTTTGAAAAAGGATATACTACAAGATGGACTGAAGAGGTTTTTACAGTTTCCGAGGTAAAACATACATTACCTATAACATATAAAATTGTAGATTTTAATGGGGAAGAAATAAAAGGTACCTTTTATGAACCTGACAGTTATGTTATACAACCACCTATTGAAATTCAAGAGTACCTAAAAAGTCCAATACATTACAATAGTGATCAATTACAACAAGCTGGGCAAGTATTTTGTAGTCATTTATGTTCGTACATTCTTAAAGAGCTGGGTTTGGGTAAAAAATTTCAGGATGTGCTAAATAAACTTTTTTAGTGATAAAAAAATGTCTGTTGATAAATTTGGAAGAATGGATGATGTTAAAACAAGCGGTGATGGTGTGTCTCTCGCTTACATAAATAATAATATTTTACGAAACGATGGAATAACCACTGTTAACGGTTCTGTAAATATGGTTGGTAATACTTTTTTCAATGTCTCTAATCCAGTAATTCCTCAAGATGTTGCTACTAAAAATTATGTTGACTCTAACTCAGGGTCGATAGATGAAAATGGAGGACACAATGTACAAGGGTATTTAAACATGAATTTTAATCCTGTAAAAAATGTTAAGGAACCAACAGAACCGGGTGAAGCTGCTACTAAAAGTTATGTGGATAGAAGCGGTAGAGCAATAATACAACAACAAAATAGTGACTTTTTTGCTGTTACAAATATAAATATGAGGGGGTATACTTTAACAAATCTTATAGATCCTGCAGATGCACAAGATGTTGCAACTAAAAAATACGTAGATAATGCTAATAAAACCTTTGTTTACGGAGCTGGAGGGTATATGGCAGCTGGTGACATTTCTATGGGTGGACGGAGGATTTCCAACCTTGCTCAACCTTTAGAACACCATCAGGCCGTAACCAAGTCTTACGTAGATGGAATAATAAAATTAAACAAGCCTATTATAACCGTGTGGGCTGAAGAAAATGGTCCAATAGGAAACGGTAATTATGAGTTTTCGTTCGGTAACGGTAATTCTGGTGGCAAACACGCACTCGGAGGTTACTGTATGAGCATGCCGGGTAGAATTATAAGAGGTAGCTCAGCGGTTTTGAAAGATAAACCTAATATACCAAATGAGGTAAAAATTAATATTGTAGTAAACGGTTTAGAGCAGGTTGACTACACTATAGTTAAAAAAGTGGATGAATATTGCAGTTGTACGGTTTTTCCCAGACCACTCGAGCTTAATCAATGTGACGTAATAAACTTTATCTCAAAAACAAGCAACTCTGACGTTACGCATCTTACATGTCTATTTTGATAGCGTTAGACTTATAAAAATATTTAATCTTACAACGAGGTTATTTCACATTTTATCACGCACGATATTATATTTTGCGGTTAGAATTATAGATGGCTTGAACTATTTGTACCTTAGGATGGTTAGAATTATAGATGGTTCGATATATTTGTACCTTTGGATGGTTAGAATTATAGAGGGTTTGATATTTTTTACCTTAGGATGGTTAGAATATAATGGGCTCGGAGATTTTTTAACTTAGAATGGTTAAAAATTAGGGGGTTTGGAGATTTTGTGGTTGGATATTTTTGGATGGTAGTTTAAAGCATTGGGAAAAAAAATATGGTAAAAATATGGTCAAAATGAGTCAGAACATACATATTAGTACCTACTAAAGCATTCAAAAGAAAATGGGGTCAATGAATAAATTAAAGAACAACTCAAAACATGAGAACAGCCCAAGCAGAGGGCTCGACAATAACGGTTGTATGATGGATTTTGGCAAGGGAAACTCTAGGTCAGACAAGTAAATCTAAAACCTGGTTGCCCACTGGGACAAGTGGATTTTTCTACATTCATTAAAGGATGGAAAAAAAAGGGTAATGCAAAGTTAAAATCTTGATTGTTGCAACCTGTTTTGCGATCAAAGTCACTGCTAGAAATGGCATTCTCTTTTGGTCAGTTCTAGAGAGCATAGTGCATATTCAGCTCGGCCCATATCAATTCAATGAAATATGGAACTGGCTCAGACCCTAAAGTAATTTACTAGTATATGGCATTACCTTATGAAATGACAAGTTTGTAAAAAGTATCAACTATATAATTTTTGTACTGAGTTATCTGTCCACATTTCTGTCCTAAATCAGGTACTTAAAATCCTTATACAACCACAATTCTGAGTCGATTTCCATTGCTATTTCTGTAATCCACGTTGAAACAAAAACACAGAATGGATTCTACTTTTTTTCCAGAAATAAATTAACATGGGGGAAAAACGTAAAAACACATGACAAAACAAGTGTCAGCTTGACATCCTTGGATCAGAGTCCTTTCAACCTGCCTTTTCGGACTTAGTCATGACTTTTAACTAGGAAAATTCATGCACACTGCATAGAACATAGAATGGGCACTAAAAATCTCCTTTTAACCCTATACCACACAATCAAAAGACCATGGATGAGAAGCCTGTTGAAAATATCGCGGAATGAAAATATCGCGGGAAAAAAATATGCTGGTAAACTGCATTTCCTCCTTTTCCAACAATGTTTTCAACAGTATCAAAGACAAATTTCATCATTTGAACCACATGTAAATTGTCGTCTGTAAATGCTATGAATTTGGACAAGTTTAAAATTTTGTCGTCTGGTACAGAGTTAATTTCAATGAAACAACTTGCATGTTATCATGAATAAAATAACATCTGACAGCCAAGAAAGAGGGCAATACTGATAAAATAGGAGAAACAATGGTTAAGTCATGTTACTCACTTAAAATTGCATTAAATTTCATTAGAAATTTTTGAAATTCAGACCTGGAATTTCAATATTCCTGAATTTAGCCCTTAACGAAGCCCTTAATGAAGCACCGATTTCAGTATTAAGTTGCAATAGAAAGCCATTTTGTAGGAAAGTGTTGCCTTAAACAAATGATAGAAAGTCTTACTGTCATACTTTTTGTCCAGATTATAATGATTGATATAATTTGGTGTAAAACAGCAATTGACTGTGGACTCCCATTCCCCACTCTTCACCATACTCTTTCATTGATGAAAGATGACTGAAAGTATTCACTCGCTAATGCTATTTGAAATTGGCATGCATTTCGTTATCAGTTTTATTAGAATGTAAACTATTTATTGCAGATGAAGTGTGCAATACACAAGCAATAATTTCCTTGTTATGTTGAATATGGCATGTAGCGGCGTGAAGATTGTGAAACTGTGAGGGGCAAAGGGTGTAGATTTGTCAAGTTTACAACCTAAGCAGAGAGGTCATTATGTAATCAATAAGATTAAATGTGATCCTACACTTGCAATCGCAGCAAAGACTGTTATCAGTCTGTCAACTGTTTTCAAAACAAGCCTTTATTCTAACGTCCTCAGGAGGAAGGAGTTTGAAAACAATGCAGGAATATAGAACTACTCTTTTTCGCACAGTAATTTTAAGCTCTACTGGCTAAAGGTCAGCAGAGCTTATGTCATGGCACGGATTCAGTTGTCTGTCTGGCTGTCGTTTTAGCTCACCTGAGCATGAAGTGTTCAAGCCGAGCTTTTGTGATCGTGCTGTGACAGTTGTCCGTCGTGTGTCATCTTTCGTCAATCTTTACCTTGTGTATGCTCTAGTCCAAGACTCATGAAAGTTGGTCAGAACGTTTGTCTTGATAATATCTCAGACGATTTTTAAAATGGGTTATGTTGGGATAAACCGGATCACCAGGTCAAATCTAGAAAATTATGTATACACTCTAGAGGCCACATTTCATTCTTATGTCCGTGAAAGTTGGTCAGAATAGTTGACTTAATGATATTTCGGACTAATTACAAATCATGTTAAGTCAGGTCGAAAATGACATCACCAGGTTAAATGTTTTTTCAAAACCTTGTGACATGTTAGAGGCCACGTTTTCAGTTAAAACTCATGAAATTAGGTCAGAATGCATGTCTTAATGATACATTTATCTATCAAGAGTTTGAAAGTTGCAAATGTTGGGTAAAAATTAGGTCAATGAGACAATTTCTAGAAAAAGCTTGTGTACACACTAGAAGCTACACTTTCAGTCCAGAACATAGAAAGTTTCTTAAAATGTTTGTCTTGATGATATCTCAGACGATTTTGAAAATGGGTCATGTTAGTTGAAAATTTACAAATCTTTGTAAAACCAGTTGTACACAAAGGTCACTGTTCAAAATCATGAAAATTTGATCAGGATGTTTGTCTTGATGATATCTATCACGAGTTTTAAAGTTGCCAATGTTGGGTAAAAAAAAATAGGTCACTCAAGCAAATTTTAGAAAAAAAAGCTTGTGTACACTCTAGATGCCACATTTCAGTCCAATAGTAATCAAAGTTTGTTAAAATGTTTGTCTTAATATCTTGGGAGAAATTAGAAATAGGTAATTTTTGATAAAAAAGCTCACGTGAGAGAGTTCAAGGCCATCACGAATTTCTTGTTCTTAGTTAGGGGATAAAGTCTGCATTTGAGGTTGGATTTTCGTGAAACTTGCACAGTTTCTTTATATTATCAATAGTTTAAACCCTAGTGATTTTGAAGAAAACCGGACAATATTTGCGTGGAAAAAGTAACCATTTAACGTTGAAAATTTACATTTCTGGTTTACACAATTAAGTCAGCATGTTTGATCCAATTCTCTGAAACTTAAATAGATCCCTTGTTTAATCAACTTAGGGATTGAAACCTATTGGAAACGAAGAAAATCCAGCAATCAGTTTAGGAAAAGTAGCCATTTAAAGACGTGGTCTTGCTTACTCAACAAAATCCACATTATTGGTCCCATTTCTTTGAAACTTGCATGGTTTGTTTGATACAATGGGCACTTAAACACTATCAAATATGGCTGGAATTCAAACAAATCCTTTTTTAGAAATTGTACCTTGATTATTTCTCTTTTTATCCACTTGACCATGCCTACCTATTATGCTAACTTGCAACTCCGATTTTTTGTGTGTTTCTCTTTTTCTTACTCTCATCATGAATCCATGATATATACCAGAAAATTGCTTAGAATATTGTTTCTTGATGATATCTTGAAAATGGGACATGTTGGGTTAAAAAGTAGGTCACTGCGACAAATTCTAGAACAGGCTTGCGAATACTCTAAAGGCCACATGTTCAGCCAAATACTCATGAAAGTTTGTTAGAATGTTTTTTTAATCTTAGAAATAGGTTGTGTTTAGTCAAAAAGACTCAGGTGAGCGAGCCAGGGCCATTATGGTCCTTTTTTTTTTTTTTTTTTTTTCATTCTTCTTCAGCAGAGAAATGCATTGCACACTTTTCTGCTATATAGGAATTGATTTTTAAACACCTCCAAATATGTGCAGTGGTTAGCGTTGAATAGGTTTGTATCCAAAGTGTTAGAAATGTTCGAAAAAACAATATGAGACATTCTTTACCGTAGAAATTTCTAATTTTGCCTTGATGTCTTATGGTAAGCTGGCCTGTTATCATTGTGCGTATTTGGCACCAGGGGTCAAAGAGGTCCGATGTTTTACACAGAGTTGTTAAGATTTTTTCCCCAAAACCTTCTTTTGGGATTGACATTGTGTCTTCATCCCTTGTGGTTTTGTGTTTGATATAGAAAAACTGGCTCAAATGATTGGACCTATCTTTAAAAGAGTAGTTAAATGTTTACCAGTATTTTCTTCCTTTCCCACAACAATTTCAAAGTCTTTTTTCTTGGGACCATTATCCTTTTGCCAAACCACCCTGAGACAGAGAAAAAGAGATAAGGCTGACAATCAGAATTTTGTCACTTTCCTGCAATATTTGCAATTGCTTAATGGACAAATTCCACCATTTTAGTCATATTTGTTCTCTGTAAATGATTTGGACTTGAGAAGTCTAAAAGAATTTCTGGTACGCGGAGTGTAAATATGAATGCATCTAAGCACCCAAAATTTGATTCTTCGTAGGTTTCACTGAAATTTTTGTTTTGTTTTAGTCTTTAACAGATTTACACTATGGAGTCACTGGAATATTGCAGAACCGAAGTGTTTGCGCTGAACAAACCTGAAAGGTATTTTTTGAGCTTTGGAAACAAAAAGAAGTCACAATGGGTAAGTCAGGTGAATACGGAGGGTGGGGGAGCACAACGACTTTTTCCTCCTTCAGAAAGTCTTGCACCTCGTACAAAAGACAATGACTCAAACTGATGAAATACACATGTTGAAATAGAGTTGAAAGAAAATGAATTCCAGTGTCTTCATGGTATACCTAAGAAACACCATGATATGCCTTCAAAGATTGGATCGGGAGACTAGAATTTCGTATATGTGTTGGCGGTGAATACTTTGAGGGAACAAAATAAAAATTTTAGCGAAACCTATGAAGAATCAAGTTTTAGGTGCTTACATGCATTCATATTTGAACACTCCTCGTAGGAGAAAAAAACAAAACAAAAAAAAAAAAACTTGAGGATATATGGTATGGGTTCAAAGACTTCATTTTATGGTGTATTTTAGGTTAGTATTTTATATAACTGATGGAAGTCGACACGGTCTCTACAGAATTGAAATGAACGGAGCTAAATGGACTTCACTTATTACAAATAATATTGTACATGCTAGAGCAGTAACCATAGACTATGATGGTAAGTTAAAACTGTTCATCCATTTTTTATCTCAATTTAACCATCTACCGAGTTAGAATAACCCTGAGGAAAAGTCCTTCTGAAAACATTGTTGGAAAAAGAGGAAATGCTGGTTACCAGCATTTTCACATTTTCCCATGTATGTTTTCTACCATGGGCAAGAGATATTCAATAGTTTGAGCCACAGTTAATTTGTAACCTGCGAATGCTGTAAATATGGTCAGGTCTGTTATTGTATGTTGTGGTAAAGAGTTCAACCTAACAAAGAGTTGGACAAATGCCACAAGAGGGAAAAAATAAAAAACGTGGAAGCCTTTCCCAAACGACAAATGATAGACTTTTCTATAAGAATCTGCAGACAACGAATCAAAAAGTGTTACAAATAAACTGCAGTTCCGTAACAGGGTAAAAAAACCTGTGAGGAAAAAGAGAAACACATGCCGATAATCAGAAGTTTCTTCCTTTCTCACAGCCGGCCGGGTAGCCCAGTGGTTAGCCTGTCTGACTCGTGATTTGGTGGTTGTGGGTTCGATACCCTTTTGAGGCAAACTTTCTTTCCGGCGATTTTTCGCCTCTCACCCCAGATGCCTGTGAGAAAAGTAGTTAGTGACTTGGAAAGACAGGAGTGTCAGTACTGGTATGAGAAAGCCAGGAAACACCTGCGTAGGTGCACTGACCTCCATGACATGACCTAAGCTTTTAAAACGGCGTTAAAATCCAATAGAAACAGACAATCTTTTCTCACAATTTGTATGACCTTTCAAAAGCTGGTTGGTTCTTTTTAACACTATTTTCAACATTGCAATCTTCACAAAAAAGTTTGGGGAGTATATTGAGATAAGCTGGAATAAGTCTGTCTGTCTTTGTGTCTGTCTGTTGACACATTTTCATATCCTCTATCCTCCTACAGTTTTCCACTAATTTGATTGAAATTTTGATGGAAGCCTTCTTTGGGACCTTGTGTACCAATTTTCATGATGATTGGTAAACTAATCGCAAGCCATGGATTGCTTTCCAGCACAAAGATAAAGCGGTGTTCACTGTTGAGAGAGAAATGAATCCTATCGGAATGACTATCATTGATCCTGTGAAAGAATTTGACCTTGCTGGAAATTAAAACAGTGATCCCGTGTTTTTATCCTCCCCCCTCATCCTCATATTTAAAGACAAATCTCAGAATTCGTAATTTTAGCCACATCCAACTTGTCATCTGCAAATCTTTTGATTTGAAAAAGTTTTTTCTTCTGACAGAGTTAACCACACCAGTGATCCCTGGGTTTCAACCCCATCCCAAAGACAATTCCATTATTTGAGCCACATCTAATTTGTCATCTGCAAATACTTTTTCATTGTTTATGTCTGAAGTTCTGTCTTCTGGTGTAGAGTCCATAAAACCATAAATCCCTGAGTCTCAAGCCCCCTTCTCAAAGACAATTCAATGATTTGAACAAAAGATAACTTACCATCTGCGAATGAGCGGTGCTCTGGCAAAAGGGAGTTTACTGTGTCCCCGTGATGCATTACACAAAGCAAGTCATCAAATAATCACCAATCGTGAAATCCATTTTGTCTACCAATCGACTGAATTATGAGGTAGACTAGAATGGTCCTTTGATATGCAGAAACACAGGTAAGCCTGTACAGTCCAAGCAAGCTGACATTAAGTTTGTCAATGCTTTTTTTTTTTTTTTTTTCCGCAGATGCTTTGAATTTCCTTTTCACAGAACATGGCTCAATATTTTTCACTTGCATGCAACGCTTTCCTTAGTTAACACCAGTTTTGAAACACCTAAAGCCTCGATTCCAAAAACAGTTAAAAAACTTGGCACTCTAGTTCTATCAGAATGCACTGCTATTGTGAGTTATAGGTTTACAAGTAGTCCTACTTTTCATACTTCTTCCTACTTTTCCTACTTTTTTAACATGTTCCTACTTTTTTCCAACCTTTCTTTAAAGAAATATTCCTACTTTTCAAATGAAAATAAAAAAAAAAAGAATATCTTTCAAATTATGTAAGTATGTTGCAGAATGAAACATGCGAAATGATATAAGGATAGACTGAATATACTACTGATATGTTCTTGAAGAGTCTTTGAAGATGCACTGTTGACCTCTTAATACTTGTGCAAGCTGCATGGTGCCTTTCAGGGAAATATGTCTCAACCACTGGCAATTCATGTCTAAGAGGTTGGCTGCAGATGTTCGGTAAGATATCAGAGCCTCCTGAAGTTATACAGCCCTTGTATCTTGTGACTAGAGTTTTTATACCTCCAGTAAGGAGGCAAATAGCAGTCACATTGTCTGTCCATTCCACTTGTCTTGTCCTCACAGCTACAAGCATACGGCTGTTTTCACAATACTTTCACAGAAAGGTAGTAGATAGTTTTTGGTGGGCTCATATTTAAAAGAGTTACTGACTTTTTATGTAAAGATACATCTGCACTCATTTTCAGCCAGTTTTTAACCCATTTCATTTTTATCAAACTGTAATCATTCTTGTATCTTGAATCTTCATGCCAAATATTGCCCCCAAAGTTGCAATGTTGCATAGATTATGACTGATAGACAATGCATTTCATTTTCCTGAGACCATGTCGAGAAAAATCTCTGTTGTAGATATTTTGAAAACGGACAATGAATACTTTCGGACATGCGGGGCATTGAATTTTGGCAACAGAAAATGAATATTGTCGGAGAGATCAAAGTTTTCTGATATATGTCCGTAATACCCTCGGGATATCTTATGATAATCATGCATTCTACCTTGTGACTGTATTTTATCTTCGCTATGTGTGTAATGAGGTAAACAAAGAAAATGGATTCTTAAATGTGTGGAAGAAGGAAAGTATATGCAAATTACATCGACTTTATGTCTTCTATGCGTCAGTGGCTCCATGCGCTAACTTTTATTTCAAACATCTTTTCCAAAACTACCCTTCCAAATTTGACCAAACTTCAAGAAAGCCATAGCTCTCTTTACAAATTCTTCGAAGAACTCTATTGGCATAAAATCTGGTTGCCATGGAAACAAACTGAAAAATATTGAAAATCTTTAAACGTTTTGTCAGGAACTGTAAGGCCTAGGGCTTGTAAATTTGGAATTTAGTTTCAACTAGTGGACCTCTACCAGAATTCTTAAAATTATAGCTCTGGGGTCAAAACTGACCCAACCCATTGAGTCACAAAATTAAAATGGGCATATTGCAATGAAAACTTTAAAAATCTTCTTGCACCTAACCATTAAGCCTAGGGCTGCCAACCTTGCATATTGCGTCATCTAGTAGACTTCTACAAAAATTGTCCTAGTTATAGCTCTGTGGTTAAAATTGGCCCTGATGGGAGGTCAAAGTTTTACAATGGCTTATAAAGTGAAAATTAAGACACTCGCTTGGTTCCTAACCCATAAGGCATAGGGGTACCAACTTTTAGATGCAGCCTCATCAAGTGTGCCTCTACCTAGGTTTTTCAAATTATAGCCCATGGGTTGAGATTTGCCCTGTTCTAGGGCTAGCTTAAATAGTGAAAATTTCGAAAGTCTTCTTGTTCTTAAATGTGAGAGCTACAGCTGTAATATTTTGCATGTGCTGTCATCTAGTATGGCTTCTACCAAGATTGTTCAAATTGTAGCTCTTTGGTCAAAATAGGGCCTAGTCCAAGGGTCACAAGTTTTACATACGCTTTTAAATTGAAAACTTACAAAAATCCTTTTGTTCCGCACCATTTATTCTCAGGCTACAAAATTTGACAGGTAGCTTCTTCAAAATTTAGTCTTTGTGTCAAAATTGGCCCTTCCCCCGGGACCGGATTTTTTGCAAGGGTGTATAGTGTAGAAATTTATACTTTCTTGTTCGTTACCATTCGGCCTAGCCTGTTTTAGTGGTTTGTAGTTTTATGTGGTGGACCTCTTTCAAGATTTGACTAAATATGGACCTTGGGTTTGAGATGTCCCCGACCTTGGAGTTACATTTATTTTGAGCTTTTATGGAAAAAACTTTGAAAAGCTCCTGGGCCTCTTGTTGGAAATTTTCATGTCAGAAACACTCTGTCAGAGTTCATTGATATCTATTATTCATTAACATCATCCTGGTATGGGCCTGTTTTGTCAAACTACATTATTACTTATCAGAAAGTAGCAGCTAAGTTTTTGATACTGCTGTAACTCAAATTATGATAGAAATGATTCAAAGTTTTTATTAAGGTTATGGTTTGCCATGAATTTATGACTGGCTGCCATCTGGAAGCTTCGTGTTTCTTCAAACACATTTTGTTCAGAACTGTTCTGCTGCGTTAAAATGAGTTTATAGAAGAGATTCATAGATAAGTTTGTATAATAGATTCCTACTTTTTTATTACAAAATTCCTACCTACTTTTTATCAAAAGATTCCTACTTTTTTCCTACTTTTTGCTTAAAAATGACTCCTACTTTTTTCCTACCTTTTCATTAAGAGCTACTTGTAAGCCTGTCAGTTAGTTCTTCCCTTTTATTTTTAAGTGGATTCAAATTGAATGCCTTGCGGCCATTCTAAAATCAGAATTTCTGCTTTTTTCCTTTGTTTTAATGGTATTTCTCATTCACAATTGAGTGGATTGGAAAGAAATTTTATACATTCATGTATATGCAAGGTTAAAAGTACTTAGTTTATCCCTATTTTTGTCGAGCCTGCTTTTGCTGGATGAGACATAGTTGTCACAATATCGCCCCGGTGAATGTGCGTCTGTGAATGCATGCATTCGCCTGTCCGGATTTGTCCGGACCAGAACTTTTACATTTATGGATTGATTTCAAAATAATTTGGCACAGTTGTTCTCCTTCATGGGTAGAAGTGCTATTTGAAACAGTTGTTCAAGTAGGTCCAGGGTTCAGGTCACACTTAAAGGTAAAATGATAAACTTGTCATACATAGAATTTGACTGAGCTTTAATTTCTAAATTTATCCATGAATTTAAAAATAACTTTACATATTCAAGTGCTCTGCTTTACCACTAGAAGTGATATTTGAATCAATCGTTGAGTTAGGTCCAAGGTCAATGTTACACTGAAAGATCACATGATAAAATTTGCCATTAATTGATAATGTTCGAGTCCCAGCCATAAATTCTACATTTTAGATGGATTAAAAAATAATTTGGCACAATTAGTCTCGTTCAATAATAAATGATCAATTTAAAACATTTGATCATATGGGTCCAAGGTCAGGCTGACACTTTAGGTCAAACAATTAAATTATCATAAAAAAAGATCTCGTCTGAGCAATAACTTCTACACACATGAAAGGATTTCAAAGTAAATTTGCGCAACGGTTCTCCGTTATGAGTAGATGTGCTATTCCATAAATTTGTTCTGGTAGGTCCAAGGTCAAGTTCATACTTGCTGGTTAAATGATAAAATACATGCATTTGTCAACTTTTGTAGTGAATGTATAGTAATTGTCTCTCTGAATGATTCACTTCAGTAATTTCAATGTCATACTTGAAGGTCATAAAGTAAGCTTCTACTTGTTCATAAATAGGGAATATTCTAGATTGGTATCAGTCGGTTAAATAGAGCATTTTCAATTGAATAAAATCATAAAATAAAACAGCAAAACAAATACACTCATATAATGTTCTCAAGGTCTGATTTAACGAACTGGTTAAAAGACTTGGAGTAAGAAATTTGCCTAACGGTCTTGCACTGCTGGAAGTGTTTATCTCCCTCTCTGAAGTAATCCTAATGGTCTGTGAAAAATCAGTTTTATATCTCTGCTGCCATAAACACCAATGTATCGCTTAGTGGTCAGTTGCTTTGTGTATTCAATTTAAAAAATATTGTTTTTCTGTATACTCATGAATTTTGGTGGCTAAGAATTAATCGCCGTAGTATAAAACTGATTTATTTATTTTCATCTTATTCTTGTCCTTTTAAGCATACTTAGGTCTTACATGCTACCAGAGTAGCAAACGTTGCCAGGTGTGACATCACCTTTGGCGTGAATACTAGTGACTTTATAGATACTTGTTATTTTACTTGTAATCTATTCAGCTATCTTATTTCTGAGTACGCAATAAAGATGTCTTTCCGTATAAGGCAAGAAAAAAAAAAAAAAAAAAAAAAAAAAAACTATCTTGCTTATTACATGGATATTCATAAGTTAAAAATACTCTCATTTATTATAATTTCATAAGCTCAAAACTTGCTGCTGGACAACCTTTCGAATTTTTGAATGAGGAAGATAGCCGATAGTTGATTTAATATGTTTAGAATGCAGTGTTTTAACACATCACATTAAGTTGTCTATGTAATATAATGCCAAGTAACATGGCATCAGATACCGGTACTGCATTTCCTGAAAGAAAAACGGAGGCATTTTTTTATTTCATTAGCATGCCCTCACTGAGGAGATTTTAGTGAGCACCCAAAATCTATGTTTTGAAGAAAAATGAGAAAAAAATAATCCATACCCTACAAACCCCACTTTTCACAATATCTAAAGGGGTTTACTGGGGTTTCAAATTTTAATGCTTGACAGACATCTAGATGAAGGAAAAAAATCTAAAATCGCTTTGTTTGTTTGTATCGGAGGGTTAACGCCGTTTTAACAGCTCAGGTCATATCACAGTGGTCAGTGTATCTACGCAGGTGTTTCCTGGCTCTCAAGCAGCAGGTCACGAGTCAGATATGCTAACCACTAAGCTATCCGGGCGGGTAATCACTTTCTTTATATGCTTCCAAACATTTACCTATCTAAATATGTTTATTGGTTTTAGGCTGAATTAAATATTATCATGTCGGATTGCCTTCGAGAATATTTCCTTCAAAAAAGTGTTCATATTATGATTAAAAAATACTTAAAATTTGACAATTCAGTGAGGACTTGAGAACAGGATGTTGCTGGTTCAGTCCCCAGCTCGACCAATTTCTTTCTGAGGATTGATGAGAGTCATTGTGACAGGATCCATTCCTCTCTCACCGCTGACCATTAAAATATATCGACGATGGTTATGTGGGAAAGCAGCCAATGGCTTGGAAAGAATATTGTGCGAAGTACTGGTGAAAGAAACTCCAGATAAGCATCGATAGGTGCACTGGTTGCAGCGATATAACTGAAATATTGTTGAAAATGGCATTAAAAACCATACAACAATAACAACAACAGTAGTACAATGAGCCTCATCAACGAATATGGCTCTCAATATTTTCTTCTCCGACAGGTCTTTAACTTTGCTCCAGTGATCACTCAATATAGACTCGGAACTACACACTAAGATGTTAAATGGGATTACAAGATTTAACAGAGCCCTAAAATTTCTCATTTTATGCTATTACACATTACATCATGCTGTGAACTTCGGCCAGAGGTCAGATTATCTGCTCCAGGAATCTAAAGAATTTAAACCCTCTCTGACCTTATCGGCAACCTGTATATTGGTTGCTTCTCAAGGCTTTCCACCAGGCCCTATATTTTAGATAAAGAGCAAGTAACAACATACATCTATGAGTCTACGATAATTGTGTACCTTGTTTACTAGAATGACTCATATGCAGGGCCTGAATGCCAGGCTAGGAATATTCCTATCCTCATTCAAACTTGAAAACAAAGGGATCTAAAATAAGATAGAAATGTATTGAGCAATTGGTTACTTTCTTTCCGAGTGCAGATTATGCGGTTCTGTAATAACACCCCCATGGCGGGCTTGGCATGTTGCCCCTGGGCAATCTTTTAGTATTTTTTTTTTTTGTATTTCTTTGTCAGATTGAATTCAAGGTGGATGTCTGTAGGCCATTTTGAATATAGAAGTGCTGTTTCTTGTTTGTTTTGGAGCTATATATCTCAACTGCAGTTAGATGGTATTAAAAAAAAGTGCATACATAAAGTACTGCGATAATTATATTATTCATGACAATTTCTTTTTAGATATGATTGAAGATGGTCAACTTAAGGCCATTTCTTATCAACCATTTCGCCTTTTTTCTTCTTATGGTTTGATTTCCCATTACACATTTAGTTGTAATACAGAGAAACTTTCTAGATGTATGGAGTCCTGTGGTATGCTTATTTAAAGACGTATAGTATTTCATTCAGAAAGTATTCAAGAAAGTTCTGGTGAAATCCTAGACACATGAATATATGAGCTGTCACCAAGCCATAACTGAAATAATATTGTAAGCGGCTTGAAATACCATTCAGTGTATTCACGCCTGGCAGCCATTTTGATGTCATAACAGTTATAATCCATTGCGATAAGACGGAATGAAGGGAAACCTCAGAGGTGTATGCACTCCTACAGTTAGACCTGTGCGAGAACTGTGGACGACGACAGCGAGTAGCAAACTCGATAAGGGGGCGTTCTCAAGCTATTTGGGCAAAATGCAAAAAAGGTCAAGCAGAATGTTAATGTCGATTTACATCACCGCAACTGTAAATGACAAGAATTAATATCTTAGTTATCCCGTTTCTACCGGTCTTCCTAGAACGTGGACCAATCTAAGTATATACTAACTTGATGGGCTAAAATGCACTTAAGCGTCCATTTAATGATTCTATTTGATAGGTAGGAAACCATTGTTTGAAAAGGAGAAACTGGTGGGTAATGTATTATTGATCTTAACTGATCGTGTAAATACATTTTTTTTTGTTTCTAAACCTGCCCTATGGCTAATAAAATAGGCCATGTAAAACAACAGTAACTAACGACTCAGAAAGGCCGTATCAATGAATTCAGTAGGTCATTAGCTGGCAAATTATCAAAAAAGAAGAAAGACAAAAGTAATGAAAAGCCTCTTTCGGTAATTTTAGATTTACAGTCCCACAAAGACTTGTAGGATTGTCACATGATCGATAACACGCTTTGATTTTGAGGATTTGTATTCAAATCAGTATGATAAAGTAATAAGGACATCATATCTGATGTAACAAGAGATGTTTGTAAAACATGTATGCCCCCCTAATGGCATCCAATTCTAAATATAACGTGATTATAAACTGTTAAGTTCAAAGTGTAAAAACGAACAAAGGGTAATTACTCAAAAATTATTAATGATAAATTAACAATTCTTGGGCACTGCACTTCCCATTTATGTGAACTATCAACTTATAAGGTTTCATGATTTTACCTCACATACTTTTTGAGTTATGCTCCGGACAAAAATTAAGTACGAAAATCAACAAAGGGCAGTAACTGCAAAAATATAATGGGCAGAGTTATGGTTCTTGTGCAATGCACTTCTCCTGAATAAGATCTATCCACATGTAAAGTTTCAAGATGATGTCTGAAAAACCTTTTGAGTTATGCTCCGGACAAAAATTAAGTATGAAAATCAACAAAGGACAATAACTCCAAAAATATGATGGGCAGAGTTATGGTTCTTGTGCACTGCACTTCTCCTTAATAAGAATAATCCACCTATGAGGTTTCAAGGTGATATCTGAAATACTTTTTGAGTTATGCTCCGGACAAAAATTAAGTATGAAAATCAACAAAGGGCAATAACTCCAAAAATATGATGGGCAGAGTTATGGTACTTGTGCACTGCACTTCTCTTTAATGAGATCTATCCACCTATGAGGTTTCAAGATGATACCTGAAATACTTTTAGAGTTATGCTCCGGACAAAAATTAAGTATGAAAATCAACAAAGGGCAATAACTCCATAAATATGATGGGCAGAGTTATGGTTCTTGTGCACTGCACTTCTCCTTAATGAGATCTATCCACCTATGTAGTTTCAAGATGATACCTGAAATACTTTTTGAGTTATGCTCCGGACAAAAATGTGGTCTACGGACCGACGGACCGACCGACTGACGGACCGACCGACAAGTGCAAAGCAATATACCCCCGCTTCTTCGAAGGGGGGCATAATAAAAATAGACACAGTTACCGATTAGAATTGTGCATTGTATACGGTTGCAAAGAAAATTATATCTTGTATTTATCGGTATTTCACAAGAAACTTTGGTTTGCGGCATAAAATCCAAACAGTCCCCTCTAAGGACTGATGATGAGATGAGTAAACCTTCGCATGTTTTCGTTATTTTCAATGTTGGGCTAGTTGATACGGCTGCTAGGTTATACTCGAGTTGGAAATCAAATAGGTTGGAGTAATCGCCGAATCAAAGAAACTGCTATTTTCTCCTCAGTGTTTTTTTTAATCATGAGTATTGCAGAACGGCATCCGAAAGCAGTCAAACACACAATGCTTACAGATTAGTAGTTTTGAACCCAGGATTTGAATCATCACGATATGTTAGTAAGACTTCAGGCGTCTCAAATCCTTCGGTCAAATGAAACTATAAGCAGTCAAGTCAAAGAAATGGATAGACTAGTAAATACACTGGTTGCATTTAAAATATCAGCAAACTTCGAGGAGCAAATGAGATTCCATAGATGCTTACTTATATCTTCGTTTTCTTTATCTTAAGCAGTAATCAAGTTCCCAAGTTTATAGCTCACCTGAGCACTAAGTGCTCAGGATGAGCTATTGTGATCACTCACCGTCCGTCGTCGTCCGTCCGTCCGTCCGTTCACATTTTTAGCTCACCTGAGCACAACACAGCCGAGCGTTGGCACCCGCATGTGGTGCTCTAGTGTGATTTAACAGATTCTTGCAAAAAAAAAAAAAAAAAAACATGCGTAATTATATTTTCTTTCTGAGAATCACATTAATATGATGTAATTTGATGACACAATTTTGTCATCTTTAAATGCGCGAATTTCAGTTACCTTAGAAAATACAGATGCCTTGTCAATAAAACTTTTTATGGACTGGGGCAGGTCAGTATAACATTATATGGACCGCATGACGTCACATTTAAAACAGAAAGATGTATTCACAGGTTTGCATCTAGAGTGTTGCATTGTGGCATTGCCACCACTTTTTATGCTTGCCGCGGTATCTATCAGTTTGCCGTGGGAAAAAGTCCCACAAATATCAAATATGTCTTAATTTCTATTAACAAAACCGTCATCTTGTATTCTGTAACGCGTGAAAATAGGACAATTCAAATAAAACACAATTCTATAAGGATACTAAAACCTGCTACTCTAGAAATCTAGATCTGTCATTCCACTGAAATTATGATTCCCCATTCACCGTTTCTACCACTGACTCCGCCCCTTTTTAGCTCACCAGGGTGAGCTGTTGTGATCGCGCTATGTCCGTCGTCCGTGAACAATTTCTTTAAACATCTTCTTCTCCTAAACCACTGGGCCAATCTTGATGAAACTTTGCAGGGATGTTTCTTGGGTAAAGCTCTATCAAAGTTGTTCAAAGAATTGAATTCCACCCTTAACTCTGGTTGCCATGGCAACAAAAATGAAAAAATTGCAAAATCTTTGAAAATCTTCTCTGAAACTAGAAGGCGCAGAGCTTTTATATTTGGTATGTAGCATCTCCTAGTGGACCTCTACCAAGTTTGTTCATATGATGCCCCTGGGGTCAAAACTGGCCCCGCCCTGGGGGTCACACGCTCGAGCATAGTAACAAAGAAGGAAAACTTTAAAGATCTTCTTCTCTGAAACTAGAAGGCATAGAGCTTTGATATTTGGCATGTAGTATCTCCTAGTAGACCTCTACCAAGTTCGTTCATATGATGCCCCTGGGGTCAAAACTGGCCCTGCCCCGGGGGTCACAAGTTAGAACATAGGAACAAAGAGGGAAAACTTTAAAATTCTTCTTCTCTGAAACTGGAAGGCGTAGAGCTTTGATATTTGGTTGTAGCATCTCCTAGTAGACCTCTACCAAGTTTGTTCATATGATGCTCCTGGGGTCAAAACTGGCCCTGGCCCGAGGTTCACAATTTCGAACATAGGAACAAAGAAGGAAAACTTTAAAAATCTTCTTCTCTGAAACAGGAAGGCGTGGAGCTTTGGTATTTGGTTTGTAGCATCTTCTAGTGGACATCTACAAAGTTTAGGCATATGATGCCCTTGGGGTAAAAACTGGCCCTGCCCCAGGAGTCATAAGTTCGAACATAGGAACAGAGAAGGAAAACTGTAAAAATCTTCATCTCTGAAGTTGGAAGGCGTAGAGCTTTGATATTTGGTATGTAGCATCTCCTAGTAGACCTCTACCAAGTTGTTCACATGATGCCCCTGGGGTCAGAACTGGCCCTGCCCCCGGGGTCACAAGTTCGAACATAGGAACAAAGGAGGAAAACTTTGAATTTCTTCTTCTCTTAAACGGGAAGGTCTAGAGCTTTGATATTTTGTATGTAGCATCTCCTAGTGGACCTCTACCAAGCTTGTTCCAAAGATGCTGCTTGGGTCAAAACTGGCCCTGCCCCGGGGGTCACAAGTTCGAACATAGGAACAAAGAAGGAAAACTTTAAAATTCTTCTTTTCTGAAACCGAAAGGCGTGGAGTTTTGATATTTGGTATGTTGCATAACAGAGTGGACCTCTAGCAAGTTTGTTCATATGATGCCCCAGGGGTCAAAACTGGCCCGACCCCAGCGGTCACAAGTTCGAACAGAGGAACAAAGAAGGAAAAGTTTAAATTTCTTTCTAGCTCACCTGAGCACAATGTGCTCAAGGGGAGCTTTTAGGATTGTCCGTCGTTCGTCGTGCGTCGTCAACAATTCTTTAAACATCATCTCCTCCTAAACTGCTGGGCCAGTTTGGACCAAACTTGGCAGGAATGGTCTTTGGGAGATCTTCTTTAAAAATTGTTCACAGAATTTGATCCCAACTTTGGTTGTCATGGCAACCAAATGGTTGAAATGGTAAGAAATTCTTTAAAAATCTTCTCCTCTGGAACCGCTGGTCAGATTTTGTAATAATTTCACAGGAATGATCCTTCGGTGACCTTTTTCAAAAATTGATCCGTCGAATAACATGGCTCTGGTGACTGGGGGCTTCTTGCACTATACAGCTATGAAGAAATTCTTAAAAATTCTTCTTCTGTGGAACGGATGGTCAGATTTTGAAATAATTTCACAGAGATGTTCTTTGGGTGACCCTTTTTAAAAATTGTTTGCAAAATTTTGATCCGTCAAGAAATATGGCTCTGGTGACTGGGGGCTACTTGCACTATACGGCCATGAAGAAATTCGTAAAAATTCTTCTTCTCTGAAACGGCTGGTCAGATTTTGAAATAATTTCACAGAGATGTTCCTTGGGTGAGCCTTTTCAAAAAGTGTTCGCGAAATTTTGATCCGTGAAGAAAAATGGCTCTGGTGACTGGGGGCTACTTGCACTATACGGAAATGAAGAAATTCTTAAAAAATTCTTCTCTGAAACGGCTGGTCAGATTTTGAAATAATTTTACAGAGATGTTCCTTGGGTGACCCTTTTCAATAACTGTTCGCGAAATTTTGATCCGTCAAGAAACATGGCTCAGGTGACTGGGGGCTGCTTGCACTATACGGAAATGAAGAAATTCTTAAAAATTCTTCTTCCCTGAAACGGCTGATCTGATTTTTTTAAAATAATTACACAGAGATGTTCCTTGGGTGACCCTTTTCAAAACATGTTCGCGAAATTTTGATCCGTCAAGAAACATGGCTCAGGTGACTGGGGGCTACTTGCACTATACGGCCACGAAGAAATTCGTAAAAACTCTTCTTCTCTGAAACGGCTGGTCAGATTTTGAAATAATTTCACAGGAATGTTTCTGTTGTGACCCTTTTCAAAAATTGTTCGCAAAATTTTGATCAATCAAGAAATATGGCTCTGATGGAGGGGGGGGGGCTACTTGCACTATACGGCCACGAAGAAATTCTTAAAAATTCCTCTTCTTTTAAGTCAGCTGGTCACAT
Source organism: Tridacna gigas (assembly GCA_945859785.2). Lineage (NCBI taxonomy): Eukaryota > Metazoa > Mollusca > Bivalvia > Cardiida > Cardiidae > Tridacna > Tridacna gigas. The sequence goes on from OX244039.2 coordinate 27,631,849, forward strand.
TTTGAAATAAGTTCACAGAAATGTTCCTTGGGTGACCCTTTTCGCAAAATGTTCGCGAAATTTTGATTCATCAAGAAACATGGCTCTGATGGCTGTAGGCTACTTACACTATACGGACATGAAGAAATTTTTAAAAATTCTTCTCTGAAACGGCTGGTAAGATTTTGAAATAATTTCACATAAATGTTCCTAGGGTGACCCTTTTCAAAAATTGTAAGGGGAATTTTTATCCGTAAAAGAACAACAGCCAATGTTGGCACCTGCATGTGGTGCTCTTGTTCGACTTATGTTTTCAGTCACTATCGAGCATGTGCTCTTCTCAAGAAATTGTCCTTGGGTGATCTATCCAAAGTTTATTTGCAGAATTCTGATTCATCAAAATCATTGCTGTGGTGATGATTTTAGGGGTGGTGACAGATTGTGAAATGACTTTTACAGGTGACCTTTTCAAAATTGCTTGGCAAAATAATGATTTTGTTTCCAAAGTTTCAATACCTCAAAAAAAAAAAAAAAAAAAAGAAAAGAAAAAATTGGCTCTGGTCCTCTCAGGTGAGCGATCCAGGGCCATCTTGGCCCTCCTGTTTTTGTTTACACTCTAGCATCTAGAAATATTAACCAATCAGCACCAAACTTGGTCAAAATGTATATGACCATAAGATCTCGGGTGAGTTCGATTATGGGTCTAATCGGACCAGAACGGCTGGAGGTATCTGCCCTTGAATTAGAAAAATTGCTATATTTGACTTCGTTTACACTCTAGCATCTACAAATATTAACCAATCAGCACTAAACTTGGTCTAAATATATATGACTATAAGATCTGGGATGAGTTCGATTATGGGTCTAATCAGACCAGAACAACTGGAGTTATCTGCCCTTGAATTAAAAGAATTGCTACATTTGACTTTGTTTACACTCTAGCATCTACAAATATAAACCAATCAGCACCAAACTTTGTCAAAATATATTTGACCGTAAGATCTCGAATGAGTTTGATTATAGGTCTAATAGGACTAGAGCAACTAGAGTTATCTTCCCTTGAATTAGAAAAATTGCTGTATTTGCCAAATTTTACTTAAAGATAAATAAGGAAATGTTTTAAAAACCTGTCCTCAAATCATAAGACCTAGAGCTTTCATATTTTGCATGTTGGATTGTGAAATGGACCTCTATGAAAAGGTTTCGTTTTAAGCTCCACCTGCCGAAGGCCAGCGGGCTTATGTCATGGCCCGGTCTGCGTCCGTGCGTCCGTCCGTCCGTGCATTAACTTCTATTTCAAACATCTTCTTCTCTGAAACTACCCATCCGATTTTCATGAAACTTTCATGAAACTTCACAGAAATGATCCTGCCATGGTCCTCTTCAGAATTTCTTGAAAGAATTTGATGCCTTCAAAAACTCTGGTTGCCATGGCAACAAAACTGAAAAGTATTGGAAATCTTAAAAATCTTCTTGTCTGAAACCATAAGGCATAGGGCTACCAAATTTGACATGTAGCTTTATGTAGCAGACCTCTATTATGTTTCTTCAAATTATAGCCCTGGGGTCCAAATTGGCTCTGCCCCAGGGGTCACAAGTTTTACATAGGCTTATATAGAGAAAACTTTAAAAATCTTCCTGTACCTAGCCATAAGGCCTAGAGCTACCAAATTTTGCATTTAGCTTGATCTAGTGGGGGTCTACTAAAAGTGCCCAAATTCTGGGGTCAATTTGGCCTCATGCTGGGGGGGGTTCACAAGATTTATATAGGGAAAACTTTTAAATCTTGGTGTACGTAGCCAAGGCTTAAGGCTACCAAATTTTGTATAATTATAGCATTATCTAGTGGACAACTACAAAGAGGGCCCAAGGTACAGCCCTAGGATCAAGTTTGGCCCAGCACCAGGGGTCACAAGTTTTACATGGGTTTGTGGAGTGAAAACTTCAGAAACCGTCTTGTTACTAGCCATAAAGCCAAGAACTCCCAAATTTGGCATGTTATTCTTCTAATACACATATTCCCCATTCAGTCCGACTGTAACAAATTTGGCATGTTTTGAGCCTTGGGATCAAAATTTGTCCCACTCCAGGGTTCACAAGTTTTAGATAGGCTTACATAGTGAAAACTTAAGATAGATGTTTTTGTCCTTACTGTAAGGCCTAGGGCTATAAAAATTTGGCATGCCGATTCATATTGTAGACTTCTACCGTGATTGTTCCATCTTTTTCATTGAAACTACTCTTCCAATTTTGACCAAACTTTACAGATATCAACTTGCCATGATGTTCTTCAGAATGTCTTCTTAAGGAATGAAGATAATTTTTTTTTTTTTGATGGAGGTATGAAAAACAAAAAACTAATCACACGTTGTATGAAACCGCGATGAAAAAAAAACCAAAAAAAAAAAACAAAAAAAAAAAAAACACCTCATCACACTTTTGTATGAAACTGCGAAGCAGATTCATACAAAAGTGTGATTAGGTTTTTTTTTTCTTTTCTTTTTTCATACCTCCATGAAAAAAAAAAAAAAAAAAAAAATTATCTTCATTCCTTATAATTTAACATTACAGACGACACACACCCACGGAAATAATTCAAACTGCATTCATTTTCTTTATTCTTAAATATAACATTGGAGTTTTCTGGAGATGTAAAATTCTTAAAAAAAAAAAGTGTGGAATATTGTATACATGTTTGTTTACATTAGTTTAACGGCTTAAGTAGTTCCGGCACAACGTGATTTTTTTTTTTTTTCATGGAGCTATGAAAAAAATTTTTCAGCCAATCAGAACTCGCCAATATTCATGAAAACAAGTGATATTAAATTATAAAGAATTAGGTTCTGTTAAAAGCTATGGTTGCTATAGCTACAAAACTGAAAAGTATTGAAAAACCTTTAAAAATCTTTTCCATAAGCTTGTATTTACTAACGCCATTGTAGCTCATGAAAAAGATACCACTTTTTAGCTCCACAGGCCTAAGGCCATCAAGCTTGTCGTCTCTGAAACTGCTTCACCCAATAAGTCACAAGCTTTACATCTAGGCTAATATAGTGAGAACTTAAAAGGTCTTCTTGTTCCTTACCTTGAGTTACAGCTGTAATATTGTATGAGTGTAATCTAAATAACCTCTTTCAAAGTTATTCAAGTTATGTCAAAATTAGTCCTGTCTCATGGGTCATAAACATGTGCTTATGGCGTGAAAATTCAAAAAATCTTTTTGCTCCTAACCGCAAGCCCAGAGCTACCAAATCTGGATCACTCTTGATTTTTTTTTTTTTTTTGAAATTAGCCTTGCATCAGGGGTCTTATGTTTTACAGAGGCTTCATATGGACGAAACTTGAAAATCACCTTATTTATAACCATACAGCATAAACTTGTATTATTTTGGCATGTGGCTTTATCTTGTGGACCTCTACCGGGGTTCAAGTAATTATAGCTCTGGCATGAAAAATGGCTTTGCCCTCCGGGTCTCAACTTTCACATGGGCTTTTACAGAGAAAACTTTGTAAGTTTTCATTTTGAAACCATCTGGCTCAGAATTGAAATGTTTAGTAATTATGGTTTATAAGTCAGTGGAGCGATACAGGGCCATCATGGCCATCATGGCCCTCTTGTTTTTTGTTTTTTGTTTTTGTTTTTTTCTGTCTTTTTGTTATTGCTGTGTCATCGAAAAAGGGGGCTTGACGTATATTTTCATTGGAGACCAATGTCTCTTTAACTACAGGACAAAATGTCATGAAACTTCATCTTTATATTGTTTATTACAAGCCACAGACAATAGTTATTTGTTTTTATTTCATGAAATGAAATGAGTTCGAATTTTGGTCACCTTGGGTCATAAACTAGGTCACGAGGTAAAATTAAAGAAATAGATTGTGGACACTCTAGAGGCCACATTTTTTACTCAATTGACCTGAAAATTGGTTAGGATATTTGTCTTGATGAAATCTCGGATGAGTTTGAATTTGGGTAACCTTGGATCATAAATTAGGTCACTAGGTCCGACAAGGAGATATGCTTTCCCCCAAAAAATGAACTTGAAATAGCAATATTTGGGATTTTGCTATCAACTTGAAAAGTTTTATTCAAGTTATTTAGCAGGATAAAGGTTAATGTAACAGCTTAATGTGAACTTAAAACAATCTCGCGGAAAATTGATCGTAGCTGGATATGTTTCATATTTCCAGCGTTGTTTTCAAAACTCGTTTCTAGCAGAATCGTAATACTGCAGACAGTCGATAATTCCCGACGTTGCTAGATACATGTACATGACCAATGAATGGTCCTCATAAATCAGATTACCGCAGATTAACTGAACTCTGTAAAGGTTATAAACAGATGTCTCGGGCTTTCAAATTACAACGATGAATTTCCCCCGAGTTTGCTACGCCACTGTAAACGTTGACTATTTCGGGATCACTTTGAGATTTTCCCTCGCCAAGACCTCGTCGTCCGATGTTCACTCACGCGCTTGTTATAATTCGTACAGGTCTATTAGTTCTTCCTTTTTAGCGGATTTGTGCAGGAAATCTGCTTACTGTGACTGGACTAGCCAGAAGCAAATACATCCTATGTAAAGACGATTGCGTTCTCACCCTCAGATTTGAATTGCTGGTCTGTACTACGTTATCGGTTTGCCCTGAACCCAATACTGACATACAAGCTTACACTCTGCTCATTCTGCTTTCAGAATTAGTACATCCCGACCTCGTTTTTGTCACTGCCTGAACATTTACATACAGTCCTTAATCTCATACCAGCATAAAACAGCGTTAGATTGGTGGATCAAGCTACTCCTTAATAAGTTCATGTAATAAAATAACAGTTAACACTCGTCCGGGGCAACAACTGTCCTTGTCCTTGCTAACTCCACTAAGGACACATATACATGTACATGCATTACATGTAATGGAAAATTTATTTTTCATTACACAATATTATAGCTCGATACTGTTTCATTAAACCTCTTGTCAGGACTTGGAGTCCTTTTATTTCTTTTCTTGATTGGATTTAAGATGGCGACCTTGTGGCCGTTTTGAATTTAGAATTTCTTCTATTGTTTGTTTTTAGTTAAAGGGGTTGAAAACATTGTGGGAAAATGAGAAAATGATGTTTTCCAGCATTTTCTCCCTTTTCCCACTGCGTTTTCGAAAACCTTTTCAATTTGATTTGTTGAAAGTCAGGGTTGTGTGGTAAAGGGTTAAAAGACTTCTCCCAAACCAGTAGGAGGATTTAATTGTACAGGAATACTTCTTGGACAGCCATCTTTGTAAAAGTGCTCAATCGAAAAAGATGGATGCTACTGCCAAAGCTTAGAATAGAAAAACCTAAACCAATGTAAGGATTTAGAAATAATTTCCCAAAAATCTTCTTTTGGTGAGCCTTCCCAAATGCTTATGCTCCCCTGAACAAGATTGTTTTCAGAGCTTTATACTGAAACGTTGTCAAACATGTTTCCAGAGCTTTATGCTAAATGAAAAGTTGTCCTCCCGTAGAAGGTTCTGTAGAAAACAGCTCAAATTGTTCAGCTGGGCAGAAAAACGGCATACACCTTATATTACCTAGCATTTCATTCGTACAACTTTAATCATGGCCCTCTTGTTTACCTTTCTTTCGCTTTGTTTCCAATTATTTTTTTTATTTTGAAAAGTCTTTTCAGTTTAATTTCTCACAGGTCATTAAATGGCTTCTACAGACATGACATCAAATTGGCAAAGCAGCCAGTGGCTTGAAAAGGATATTGTGCAAAGTATTAGTAACAGAAACTCCAGGAAAGCATGGATAGGTGCACTGGCCACCATGATATAACTGAAACAATGTTGAAAACAGAATTATTATACAATCATACAATCAGTTGCAACATGAACCCTTTGCAACATGCAACAAGTCAACGTCCAAACCCTCACAGCAGGGTATATTAATTCTGTGAATGTTCTTCTCATTTTTCAGTTTCTATTTTGTATTTTTGTGACGAATCACGTCACACATATTCCTGTGATTTTGATGGAGGCAATCGTAGGACAGTATTTATGGATCGCCAATATCTTGCGCTGGGTATGATTCTGATAGATGGGTATCTGTATTACTGTGCTTACAACAGACCGTAAGTAATTTTGGCTTTACTGGTCACAGGCCAGACCTTATGTTACGATGTGGTTCCCTTCCTTTGTCTGTCTGTTGGCATACTTAAAAAAAAAAAAACTTTACCAAACAGTTTCATGATTTCACAACCCGCACCATTATGGGGAAAAAAAGAAAATGCTGATAATTAACATTTTCTCCTCTTTCCCAGATTTTTTTTACACTCTCCAAGATATCCTTTGAGTCAAATTTTATATGTTGCTTGCAAATGCTTTCAATAAGTCTAACACTTTGTCCCGTGGAAAAGAGGTCAAGTCCTGATAATGGGCTGAATCATATAATTGATGCTCACAGGTGCTTGTATCATACTTTTTGTAGCATTTTACAAAGGCACCCCCACTTTGAGTTCAATAGGGCATTTTGAAAATCATGTGTCATAGTTTGTGCAAAACCAAAGGAAGTAATCCCAATTAAACTAAATTTTTCTAAGACAAGTGTTTCGAAAGAATTCATATGTATAATTGAAAATGGTGTATTAATATACACTGGATTAGGCAATCGATCGTAGAAATGCTTTTTTTTTTTTTTTTTTTAATTGAAAGTAGCTTTACCCGCAGTGGCCTTCTGTTGGGACAATCATGCACAGTCTTTGTCTCCTGACCACCTGGTTCAAGGTTTGTTCTTTCAAAAACAGGTTTGTCCCTTGGCTTGTACGTCTGGGCTTGTTTGTGCCACATGATTGCATGCTACTCTTTTTGATTGTGTATGAATATTTACTGATCAAAATAATTGATCACATAACTTACCAATACAGTAACCCGGTTTGCAGTTTTTGCAGAACTTTATTTAAAGTTGTTAGCTGCACCATGCATGTCAAAAGTCATCTGTATGAGTGCAAGGGTTGTAGAAAATCGTTTGTTTGCTTTAGGCTTGTTTGTCTGTATGAATCTATATCTTCTGAAGCAGTCTACACACTTTAGCAGTATTATAAAACATCATTACTTAAAGGGCAAATCAACAGGTTTCAGAAAATTTTAATTTTCAAAACTACTTTTATCAGTTGGTACTCTGGTAATGTTGTAATTAAAAAAAAAAAAAAAAAAAATCACTATGAGTACTTTATTCCAATTTATATTTCTGCGTGTTACTTTTTACGACATCGCTTATTTCCCTTAGTTATTTGTTGCGTCGGGTTGCGTCCCTTGATTTATGACGTCATAGGCGTTGTTGTTTCAATATGGACGTTGTTTACCATAGCGACTTGAGTGATACTGAAGGCAAAAAAAAAAAAAAAAAAATATTCTGGTCCAGTAAAAACGTACATGTTCGAGCCATTTTGTAAAGAAAATAATACAATTTCGGAGGATGATAGGGTCTATGACAAACATCAAGTGACTGCAAAGGAGGACAACATCCAGGTTGATTATTTACTGGTATTAATAGATTCACATAAGTAAAATAGGCTTTGTATTTCTGCTAGAATAATTTTAATTAATACGCTGAAACTTTTGTCCTCATTCTAAAAATCATATATATATATATATATATATATATATATATATATATGTGTGTGTGTGTGTGTGTGTGTGTGTGTGTGTGTCCTAGGCTTGGCTTGCCATGCCCATGGCCATAGGAATCGTATACCAAAATTTCAACCCAATCCAAGCATTTACGAAAAAACCCGAGTAAAAATGAAAAGTACAGCCTGCAATCCATCTCACTACATTGAATGTTATGTGCAAACAGTTTAAGTTTGGACAATTCTAAGATTTTATCATCTGGTAAAGAATTAGTTTGTTTTCTTTGAATGCTTCGATTTAGACAAGTCTAAAATTTTCTCGCTTGGTGAGAGCTTGATTATATTCTGACTTCCATATTCATAAAAACTTAATGAGGAGGCAAAAGTGGTACAGATTGGATGAAAAATTTCCAACAGAAACATTATGGTGAAAGGAACAATTTTGTATTTTCTCATTTTAGCACAATGTTTTTAGATTTGCATGTATTTACATATTAAACATTAATTACTAAAGAATATCCTTATCAACAGGAGAAAAATTTATCTCATCTTGTGAAACTGAGTTTCTTTACAAGTTATTTTCTAACCATTACCACACGATAAAATTTGAGAATCCTCCAAGCCGGGAGCGTTTGAAGACGACCTAACAAAAGTGGGGCTCAAATGATGAGATTTGCACGACATACTTCCTTAGCCTTTAACAGACCAAACCTTGGTCAATGGTGTCAGCAAATCATTCTTAAAAGGAGAAATTTTCTGTAATGAACAACTTTTGCTTTTTCGGGAATATGTCATATCCTGTCAACGAGCTGAAATTCTTCAGTACCATGGTTTAAATGGTCATCTGCATATTCAATCCAAATTTGGAGGACCCTTAGGAACAAGGCGTGTTAAAACCTTGAAGCCAAAAAAGAAAATACTTCATTCCCTTCACTGCTTTTTACCCGTTCAAAGACACATTCTAAGTGTTGCCTATAAATGCTTTTAATATATTTAAGTCTACAATTTTGTTGTCAGGTTAAGAGTTGAAATGGCGCTATGCATTAAAAAAATGTGAATAAATAACATGAAATGAAGTTGTGTTTTGGAAAATCTTTATTTGAAACTAGTACTATGCAACGTGATCCCATACTCAAAAGGGCCTTAATGAATCTGCAAAATGTATCAACCCATGTCAGCCAGCACAGTCCGCGCAGGCTGACATGGGTCGAAAAACGCTTTGCTATATGTCAACTTTTTGCATGTCCGAAGGACCAGTCTACCCAGGGATTCGGGTAGTATGATGTAACTTGATCCCATACCCATTTAAAGTTACAAAGCTTATCTTTATAATAAAATTGTACATGAGTCAGGCTGTCTGCAAAGGGAGGCTTTATGCATCTCCAAAAAATATTTGCCCATGTCAGCCTGCACAGCCTGCTTTTTGTTATCAGTCAATTTCTGTATGTCAAAGGACCAATCTACCTTGCGATTTAGCTGGATGTTAGTCAAAATGACTTTTATGGATTTAAAAACATTGTGTGAAAATGAGAAAATGCTCGTAACAGTCTTAACACACAATGCTTTCTAAATTTTCTAAGACAATTTCCATCATTTTAGCCATGTTTCATTTGTCGTCTGCAAATGCTTTCAATTTGGACAAGTCTGTGCTTGGCCTGGGCTTGACTTGCCAAGCCCAAAGCCATAGGAATCGTATACCAAAATTTCAACCCCCATCCAAGCATTTGCGGAAAAACCCGTGTAAAAGTGAAAAGTACCAGCTGCATTCCATCTCACTACGCTGAAAGAAAACACCCCTTAAAATATTAAAAATATTTTGATTTGAACACCAAAGTAAGGTTAAATTTCTCAACAAACTTTGAAAGCTGTGCGATTTAAATCGTACGAAAGTGTTGACTGAGAATTTTTGGTCCTGGTGAGGTTATTCATTACTGCAAATTCGTGCAATTTGCAAACCTCGGGTGATCGTTAATCAAATGTTTAGATGTAGGTACGCAATCGACCGAGTTGTGATGAGTGCTGTTGTGAAACACTGATCGGGATAGTTCGTTTGTCCTTTTTCTAGACACCATGTGAATGACAAATAATGATTAGCATATTTTACGCAGACGGTGTGCTCTTTCTCTGAGAAAGGTGTTTCAAAACCTTGGTAAGATTGTAATTTTACTGTGCACCTCGTGTCTGAAGTTATTACTATGTATTTCATTGCTAAATATGGCTTATTTCTTCCTGTCAGAGTTGTCCAGATATGACATCTCGGCCCATAACCATTTCGACTCGTAGCAAATTCGGCGAACACAATATCAAACATGTATTAAAGTTTGTAACATGAGCCATTGAAAACTAGTTAATCTAAAAAATGATGAAATTTTAGACTTGTCTAAATCGAAAACATTTGCGGACGGCAAGTTAGATTTAGCTGAAATGTTGGTTATTGGCTGTGAAAGTGCAAAAAACTTGTAGGAAAAAAGAGACCATTTTTTTTTTCTTTTTCCTAGAGGTTTTTTAGGAGGCTATATCCCTATAGTCCTTAAATCTGGGGATTGTGTGGTAAAGAGTTAAGTAACTGGTGAGCGTTTTTTTTTTATCGAAGATCAGACGTGACATTCAGTGCAGTCTGATCTTGATCTCCATGGGTATTTAGGCTGACCTGGGTCGAAACTTTTTGCTTTTGGCAAATTGTCTGCATGTCAAAGGACCAGTGTACCTCATGATTGAGTCGGTTATTCGACAAATTGGATTTTATGGATCCATAAATATATGACGGCTCGTTTGAAATGATAGATAACGGAGATGCATTAAACCCCATTCTTGCCAGGGCATGGCTCATTTGTGTTTTCATAATCACATCTAGGAGCTCTTCAAATTGATCAATTCTAGATGACTTTACTTAGATGAGGGCTTTAGGTCAAACGGCCTCCTTGTTTATGAAAATCGGCTTTCCAACTTGGTTGATCATGGCAACTTAAAGATTCGATAGACTTTTAATGGGGAAAATTGAAAAGTGGCATTTACAGGAGATATTTTGACAAAACGTTTATAGACATGTTCCTTGCATCATCCGTATGATTTTATTTAACTGGTAGTCTTTGGCTCATCTGTTTACAAAGAAAGCATCATGCTATTGTCAAAGCCTATGCGTCATTGTAGTCGTGCAAAAACGTTGACATTTTATAATATTTCTGTTATTCCTGAAGATATTTACTTCAAACTTGGACAAGTTATTTACTGTCAAAAGGGGTTGCCATATAACAGGTGTAGGTAACCAAAATATTTTTGACACAGTTACGCCATTTATTATTATTACTTTGAACTTTCAGAACCTTTGACATTTTATCATATCTGTCATTAATATAGATACTTCAAACTTGGGCTTTTCGTTTACTATTAAAAGGGGAATTTATAGTTCCCCTTTTATCAGTACAACAGAGGCAGGTAACCACCAAAATATTTTTGGCAAAATTATGCCCCTTTTTCGACAAAGAACTTTTAGCTGTTTTTAGAGGCATGGTATTTTCATAACCCTAGTGTCATTATCTTCGTCGTTTCTGTCGCCGTCATGCAAAATCTTTGACATTATACAGTATCTTTGCTGCTACTGAAGATGTTCACTTCAAACTTGGACAACTTGTTAACTATCAAAAGGGAAACATACATAATAAAGGTAAGTAACCATCAAGTTATGCACTTTTTTAACTTTGTGTTTTCACTGAAAATCAACTGAGCATTGGCGCGCGAATGCGGACGTCTTTTTATTTGTTGCCATAGAAACCAAAATGTAAAAATAAAAAATACCTAAAAAATTAGACTGAGTATGGTGAAATGAAAAAAAGTATGATTCATTGCTTGGCCATTGTGGATTTTTTGCGCTTTCCAGAAATGTTCACTGGACTTGTCGTCTATCAGCAATTTTCGCAAGCTGCTCATTTTGGTTTGTTACAATAATTAGTTGCAAAAGCAACGTAAAGAAAGAAAAAATAGGAAACAGAAAATCCTTTAGAAATTATCTCCTTTCAATCCATAAAGACCATGAGGCCAAGGCTATACAAAAATACCCATTATATTGGCCTTTACAAATTGTTTTTTTGCAGTTTGGGATGATTCGATTGCACAAAATTCATCTTTCCTGTCCGACCCCGGCTTTGAATGTTGAATTCACAATTTTCTCCTATGTAATTCTCTAGGAAATTTGAATATACTGAAACTAAAGATCTCCTAATCGACGTTGCAGCCGTAAGCAGCACATTTTTTTCCGACTGAATTTTCATTAAACCCTTAGATAACTGAGCTCGATCAACAGAATCCCTATGTAAAGAAAGACCGACCACTTCACCTATGACGTCACACAAGGACGGGAGGTAAGCGAATCAGGGGAAGTAAGCGATGCGCCATTTTTAGGACTGCAAAACATCGTGACAATTCAACGGTGATTTATGGCATGTTAGCGAGTGCTAATTGTGGAAAATGAGGTATAGATGTTTTACTGACATCATTTGCAGATGATTATAGGGAGAGAGGAAAAAAAAAAAAAAAACAGCTAAGTCAAGAAATGTTCGGATTTGTCCTTTAACAATAGTATACATTAATCAAAAAATTCTAAAGTTGTCATGATATGTTTTAACTGAGGGCTGTAGTCTATTTCACTCTTTTGTACACAAAAGTCAATGCTTTCTGATGATGGCGCTTGTTGAAATGTGTAAATCCTTTTAGTTTCGGTGTAAATATCACAATGTACTTGTTATTTTGTTAAGAAAAGTTTCAAATGAAAAAAGAATATTTTCCTAATTTGTCTTTTCACTCATTCTAGCCACAGTTATACTAACCTAATGTTGATACAGTGCTATGTGTTTTTATTTCATCTGAAGTATTTAGATACAAGAAGATTGATTGATAAGGGTTACATGTCATTCTCAGCAGCATTTCAGTAGTTTGTGGCAGTCAGTATACCTGGCAATTTGTACCTAATAATTATTCACCAGTACATAACATTCTTCCAAAGCCACTGAATGCTTCCTCACATAGTCTTATAAGTCCAATGGTGAGAGCAGATTGAATTTGGTTGCATCAACTTATCAAAAGGAAGTGACGGAACCAATGTCTGAACCAAGGCAAGCTGGGGTCCCATGGATTACAAGCCTGAGTTGCTACTGACTGCGTTACAGAGGCTAAGCGAGCTGACGATTAATTATTTAAAGACAGCAATAATTGATTCAGGAAAAAAGTGTCTAGAAACGATCCATCATAACAGTTCATATTCCTGTGGCCCTAAGGGAGACAGCTTTCAGGGAAAAAATGTGGAAAAGGAGTAAATGCAATTTTTTAGCTCACCTGAGCACAAAGTGCTCAAGGTGAGCTTTTGTGATCGCCCAATGTCCGTCGTGCGTCGTCCATAATTTCTTTAAACATCTTCTCCTCCTAAACCACTGGGCCAATCTTCATGAAACTTGGCAGGGATGTTCCTCAGGTGAAGCTCTACCAAAGTTGTTCAAGAGATTGAATTCCACCCGTAACTCTGGTTGCCATGGCAACCAAAAGGAAAAAAATAGCAAAATCTTTAAAAATCTTCTTCTCTAAAACTAGAAGGCGTAGAGCTTTGATATTTGGTATGTAGCATCTTCTAGTGGACCTCTAACAAGTTTGTTCATATGATGTCCCTGGGGTCAAAACTGGCCCCGCCCCGGGGGTCACAAGTTCAAACAAAGGAACAAAGAAGGAAAACTTTAAAATTCTTCTTCTCTGAAACTGGAAGGCGTGGAGCTTTGATATTTGGCATGTAGCATCTCCTAGTGGACCTCTACCAAGTTTGTTCATATGATGTCCCTGGGGTCAAAACTGGCCCCGCCCCGGGGATCACAAGTTTCAAACATAGGAACAAAGAATGAAAACTTTAAAATTCTTCTTCTCTGAAATTGGAAGGCGTGGAGCTTTGATATTTGGCATGTAGCATCTCCTAGTGGACCTGTACCAAGTTTGTTCATATGACACCCCTGGGGTCAAAACTGGCCCCGCCCCGGGAGTCACAAGTTTCGAACATAGGAACAAAGAATGAAAACTTTAAAATTCTTCTTCTCTGAAACTGGAAGGCGTGGAGCTTTGATATTTGGCATGTAGCATCTCCTAGTGGACCTGTACCAAGTTTGTTCATATGATGTCCCTGGGGTCAAAACTGGCCCCATCCCGGGGGTCACAAGTTTCAAACATAGGAACAAAGAAGGAAAACTTTAAAGTTCTTCTTCTCTGAAACTGGAAGGCATGGAGCTTTGATATTTGGCATGTAGCATCTCCTAGTGGACTTCTACCAAATTTGTTCATATGACGTCCCTGGGGTCAAAACTGGCCCCACCCCGGGGGTCACAAGTTTCAAACATGGGAACAAAGAATGAAAACTTTAAAATTCTTCTTCTCTGAAACTGGAACGCTTGGAGCTTTGATATTTGGCATGTAGCATCTCCCAGTGGACCTGTACTAAGTTTGTTCATATGATGTCCCTGGGGTCAAAACTGGCCCCGCCCCGGGGGTCATAGGTTCAAACATAGGAACAAAGAAGGAAAACTTTAAAGTTCTTCTTCTCTGAAACTGGAAGGCGTGGAGCTTTGATATTTGGCATGTAGCATCTCCTAGTAGACTTGTACCAAGTTTGTTCATATGATGTCACTGGGATCAAAACTGGCCCCGCCCCGGGGGTCACAAGTTTCGAACATAGGAGCAAAGAAGGAAAAGTTTAAAATTCTTCTTCTGTGAAACTGGAAGGCATGGAGCTTTGATATTTGGCATGTAGCATCTCCTAGTACACCTCTACCAAGTTTGTTCATATGACGCCCCTGGGGTCAAAACTGGCCCCGCCCCGAGAGTCACAAGTTTCAAACATAGGAACAAAGAATGAAAACTTTAAAATTCTTCTTCTCTTAAACTGGAAGGCGTGGAGCTTTGATATTTGGCATGTAGCATCTCCTAGTGGACTTCTACCAAGTTTGTTCATATAACGTCCCTGGGGTCAAAACTGGCCCCACCCCGGGGGTCACAAGTTTCAAACATAGGAACAAAGAATGAAAACTTTAAAATTCTTCTTCTCTGAAACTGGAAGGCGTAGAGCTTTGATATTTGGCATATAGCATCTCCTAGCGGACTTGTACCAAGTTTGTTCATATGATTTCCTTGGGGTCAAAACTGGCCCCACCCCGGGGGTCACAAGTTTCAAACATAGGAACAAAGAAGGAAAACTTTAAAATTCTTCTTCTCTGAAACTGGAAGGCGTAGAGCTTTGATATTTGGCATGTAGCATCTGCTAGTAGACCTCTACCAAGTCTGTTCATATGACGCCCCTGGGGTCAAAACTGGCCACGCTCCGGGGGTCACAAGTTTCGAACATAGGAACAAAGAAGGAAAACTTTAAAATTCTTCTTCTCTGAAACTGGAAGGCGTGGAGCTTTGATATTTGGCATGTAGCATCTCCTAGTGGACCTCTACCAAGTTTGTTCATATGACGCCCCTGGGGTCAAAACTGGCCCCGCCCCGGGGGTCACAATTTTCAAACATAGGAACAAAGAATGAAAACTTTAAAATTCTTCTTCTCTGAAACTGGAAGGCATGGAGCTTTGATATTTGGCATGTAGCATCTCCTAGTGGACCCCTACCAAGTTTGTTCATCAATCAACCTGACAATTGGTCAGAAATTGGATTATGCACGTTGAGTGAATTTCGCCTATTGACTCAGATGAGCGACCCAGGGCCACCATGGCCCTCTTGTTTACACTGTTCTTATCTGCATCAACTTATCAAAAGGAAGTGACGGAACCAATGTCCGAATCAGCGCAAGCTCGGATCCCATGGATTACAAGCCTGAATTGCAACTGACTGCGTTACAGAGACTGAGCAAAAAGAAATAAAAAATATAGGTGTGACTGACTTAAAGCCATTAATTGTTTTTAACCCCTATCCTGCTTGCTAAAAAAATACTGTAATCTTTGTCATTCTTATTTTTATACGCCCATTTTTAACAACGGACGTATGATGGCATGACTTTGTCCGTCTATCCGGAAACATTCTTTTATCCCGTTTTCGTTATTTACACTGACCTAAAAAAAGGGTAACCTAATAAACTTGGCTTTATCTGGCAGTTGTTAATGAAACAGACTGTTGCCATCAATTCTTGAACGTCAGAAAACAGAATTGCTGACGTTAACTGTGAATGAGCATTGAAAAACAAAACTGTTTTACATATTCAAGCTCGATTTTTCGTACCTTAGTCTTAGTCTTTTGCCATATCCTTTTGATTTTATTACATTCTGTATCCTCCTGGGTATGGTGGAGTAAAAGTCCCTGATGTGCTCAATAGGAATGTTTGTGCAGACGTCCCGAATGGCTTTCTGAAGCTTATCTCGCGTATCAATAATTTCAGGCAGATTTTTCAGTTGTCTTTGCCGTAAGTTCTCAATGATATTCAAGTCCGGACTTTGAGCAGGCCAAAACATCAAACTGAACCTCGGGATGGGTGGAGTAGCGAGGACACATGGTAACCAATCTCCACCTACCTTCCTCGAAACTTTGTCGTCCGTTCCAATATATCCTTTTCTATACAATGTCTTTTGGAAAGTCCATTTAGAAACTGTAGAGTGTTTTGCCTTATTGAAAATTCCCGTTATGTCCGATTGTGTTTGTTTTCTGTAATGTTCAATGCCCGCTCTCTTATTTTTGCTGGTGGGCCATTTTTTTTGTAAATTTTCGACTCTGTCTTTGCCGTAAGTTCTCAATGATATTCAAGTCTGGACTTCGAGCAGGCCAAAGCATCAAACTGAATCTCGGGATGGGTGGAGTAGCGAGGCAACATGGTAACCAATCTTCGTCACCTTTCTCGAAATACAAACCTTGTCGTCCGTTCCTGTGTATCCTTCCCTATACAATGTCTTTTGGAAAGTCCCTTTAGAAACTGTAGAGTGTTTTGCCTAATTGAAAATTCCCGTTTTGTCCGATTATGTTTGTTTCCAGTAATGTTCAATGTCCGCTCTCTTATTTTTGCCGGTGAGCCACTTCTTTGTAAATTTTCGACACTAATTTGCATACGATATCTGTTGTTAATCCCATCAATTGTAGTCGGTAGTCCAGGCTACGAGATATTTCCGATTGTCGAATACACGGCTAATAATGAAACAATAGCAGTTTTTGTGTTAGGGGTGAGTTCTTTCCTTCTCCTTACCTTGTTTACGAACAACATGTCTGCGAGTGGTAACGTAGTATTTCGAGAAAATTAAGTCATGTGACGTCACATTGGAAAAAATTTATGAATACAAAAGGGATATAACCCCTAAATTTTCCTTCTAATTGGACGTTATTTATTTGCTGCCGTTATTAATGTCGCTGTAACTGGAGCCGTTTGGACGTTCACCTATGGCACAAGACAGTATTATTAGAACGTTGTATTGACAGTCAATATCAAGGTCAAATACTGGAAAAATAGCGAGCTGACGATTAATTATTTGAAGACAGGTTTTAAGCAATAATTGATTCAGGAAAAAGTGTCTAGTTACGATCTATCATAACAGTTCATATTCCTGTGGCCCTAAGGGAGACAGCTTTCAGGGGGAAAATGTGGAAAAGGAGAAAATGCTATTTATTTTTTCATATTTTTCTTATCTGTATCAGAGACAAATCAGCTCATTTGGGCAACAAATTTCAGTTGAATTGCTTTAAATATGGACAAGTCTAATTTCTTTTGTACTAAAAGAATTTTATGTTGATTTCAAGTGAACAAAAGGCAATGCTATAAACAGTTAGGTATGAATATCTGACAAAGAAAACGAGGTATGAATATCTGACAAAGAAAACGGGTATCTGGCCAGTAATTTTGCAACATACTGATTGAGATAATGTAAATGTGTAGGGATGGTGTTGCACACCTTATGGTCATTTAGAAAGAGAGAGATGAAGAGTCAACATTTCGTCTGATTTACTAAGATTTTAAACTCAGCATCTCTTGCACAAAAACCAAAATATATATCTGAACTGACTTCTTAGAAAATTACAAGCTGTATCATTTACTCTTTTAATGACACAAGCACATTCAGACAGTTGTAAACAAGAAAGTAGTTTAGTTACTGCAATATATTGTTGGCAGAAATGAATAACATTAGAAGTATTTGATAATGATATTCTGAGAACACATTTAAACAAAACATATCAAAATCATTCAATAATTTAAGACAGCTATGACTTGCCCTTGATGAAGTAGTTCTGGCATTTTAGTAAGGACCATAACCTTATAGTGCAGAGTGTGAATAATTTGTGTTTTGTAACCTATAGCCGTTTCCTATTTGCACTTCAGCGAAACTTATTTAGTGCCATTGCCCATTTTGAAGAATAGTGGCAATGCCAATTAGTTAAATCAGTGGATTCCTATATATAATTGCTTGATCCATTTTAAATGTTTTTAATAAAGTTTCAGGGTTTTAGAATTAATTATTTGATAAAGATGTGGTGTGACTTTTTGGAGTTGTTTGAACAATTTTTGAGAAATCATATTTTGTAAAGTAGCAGTTTAATATTCATAAGTTTTGCTAAAAGCGCTTATACAAAGTTTTTTTTTAAAGTCTGTTTTTGATAAAAGTTGTCTTATTCTTAGACTGAAAATGAAGGAAATCATGGCGTTAGAAAAGAAAAATATTAACAACAACAACGACGAAAATAAGCTTTGCAAACCCGAGCAATATATCTACACGCTCGAAAGAAACCAAAACAAGCTTATAACCTATGTCCCCTTGTTGTAACCCTGGCCTTTGGGCCTGGCATTTAAAACCTTTGCTTTGTGCGTTGTCTCATCAAGGTGCACATATGATTGAAATATTTCTAAAATCAGACAAACGGTTTGAGAGTTATTTAGAGGACATGACTACAATCAATCCAAAGAAAGTAAATGGCCGAACCGGGGAATAAAGGATTAAACCAGCGACCTCCTGTTCTCAAATCCTACACATACGCTACCGACTGAGCTACGGGGGCTCGGCTTTTAAACTATAAGTGTAAAGTCTATTACAAAAACTATCGAAACTAGACCTATTTATAATCTATGGTTACTATAACTCTGACATGAAATATGAGAGGCCTGTTTATACGGAATTTGCCTCTGTATCAAAAAGCAATGTTGCATTGCACATATTCACATAACAGAAATGTTTCATCGAGGACACACACACACACACACACACACACACATATGTGTGTGTGTGTGTGTGTGTGTGTGTGTGTGCAAAGATCTCAAACGGTATTTAAACTTTTAAAGAGACACTATTGATCTCACAGAAAAACAAATCTGTAATTTTGATTTGGATACATACGAGGGTTGTCCCAAAACTCCGTGACAAATATTATAGACGGACCATTTTTAGCATCAGGACATTCGTTCTTACATATATCATCTATAAAGATGTTATTTCACTTTGTATGAAGTCTTTAATAAAATATTAGCTATATTTTTACCTCGAATCGACATAATTGTTGGGGAGGTGTCGTTTACCGGCGCACGTCAATTTATTCTTTTAAATTTTATTATTTACTCAAGTCATGCGCTGATATTTTCAATATTTGATATTGTTTCTGTTTAATATCTCACGGAGGTACTTTTCTGATACTTTGACGTCATTATAGAAAATTTGAATGTGACCATATAAACAACGGACAGTATACAGACAAACAAAAACAATCGGTAGAAAATAAGAAATGTGAAATGATGACGTCGGGAGATCGTGCGGCGCAGCAAACAGTTATAACATTATGTGCCGATCTCGGAATGTCACCCTTCCAGACTATAAAACAAATTTGTCGTACTGAAAACGTTTCTCGGGCACTGGTCTACATTGGCATGGCAGGAAAAGACGCCGTGAAAAGGAGAAAGCACGAAATGGAAGACTAATTTCTATAATTGAAGAATCATGTGATTTGATAAAGAGATGCATTTTCGCAGATCGGAGACAAACAGGCAAGAGAGATATCGTCGTCAACCGCCATTTTAAGGTCTTATATCCACAGATTACCTAAAAACAAACTGAACATACCACGCCTCTGCGCAAGATGGGTCCGTGTCTGCTATCTGGTTTGAATTTCATGGAGAATCCTTTGAAAAAAAAAAGCATGTAAACTTAACATTGACGTCGTTTTTGACGCTTGACGTGCGCCGGAGTGTGCATGGTAGTTGTGGTATTTATGCTACAATTTTCTTATTTGGAAAGATTTTTGTGTGATTTTTTATCTTTATGTCTGGGTCATGTAATTAGAAACATATCTGAAAATTGCATCTGTAGCGTTTCATGTTCTTTTGTAAATGAAATTGTCACGGAGCTTTGGGACAACCCTCGTAAAAGGTGTTTATGCGCCAAAGCAGTATACATGTTTAATGACCTGGTCTACATGAGGAACGACGATGAGTTGAACTGGTGATAACTTGCAGTACATACTTTGACAATAAAATTCGAAACAATTTCCCTTTAAATACAGCAACTATCGGTTTTTTCGTAGCTAATTGAAAGTGTAGTCTCAATAATGCGGTGCTTCTTTTCTGATTTGGACATTTACTGTGCACCACACTGTCGTAAGTCCATCGGGAATTTACTGGTGGCAAAACTACAGCACTTAATTTATAATAACACACATGACCAAGGACAAAATATTAAACGTTTCATTACCAAAAGCGCTTGTAGAAAGTCGTTTATAACATGTAATCTCGGAAGAAAAATTATATGCAATTTTATCATGCTTGGCGGCCATTTTGTCTCTATCTAGGTGAACGTAAACATCTCGGGTGACAGATGAATTAAACTGTTTTTTCGCTGTGTATCGTTTAAATTGGAACTACTTTTGTTTGAAACGAAAGATTATTGAATACGTAAGCAACATGTATGTTCAAATTATAGTTATGTACCCTATTCTTGAAAGTAAAAGAGTTGCAAAGTGCGCATAAAATTTGTGTGCAGATTTCAACTGTTTTTTGTTGTTGTTTTTTTTTTTTCCACGATCGTCTCTGTACCCGGAGGTGACCAGTCAAAAATTAAAATCGCCATTGGTGACCAATTTTCACCAAAATTTTTTGGTGTCAAATCTTTTTTGTCAAAAATTAAAATCGCCATTGGTGACAGTCTGTACTAATTGAAAGTGTATAATTCTTTTGAGACAACCCCACCTAAAACTCCGTAGTCTGCTGTCCGCTCTCGTCTTCGGCGTCCGTTAAAAGACGCTGTAGTGTAAGTTCTTACATGGAATGAACGAACATCCATTGCAGCTTCAAATGGAAGATATTTGCAATTCAGTCTTAGAAGCTGAAATCATATTAAATTACCCCACCCACTTTCTTTAAGCATATAACATGAAAGACATGACCGCTGCATGTTAATACTCCCCTAAATGATAACCAATACATAGTAGTAATAAACAACAAATTTTGTCAAAAGTCTATTCCAGCCCAAAAAAGGCCCTTTTAGACACACATCCTTTGAAATTGGGTCATGTTGAATCAAAAGTAGGTCACAGTGAGTCTGTGACAAATCCTAGAGAAACCTTTTGTGCATTCTTGACGCCACAATTTTGATCGGATACAAATCAAAGTTGATCAGAATGTTGTTTGTTTCGTTGATATCTCCGACAATTGTGAAACTGGGTCAGTAAGTAAATCCCTTTGCCAAATCTGAGAATAATCTTGTGTGCACACTATAGGCCACATTTTCGGTTAGATACTCTAAAACCTTGGTCAGAATGTTTATTTCAATTATATCTCATACAAATTTGAAATTGGTTATGTTGGATCAAGAAATAGGTCGTTGGGTCGCATCTAGGGAAGACCTTAAAGCCATATCTTCAGTCCAATATTCTGGAAAAACTGTCAGTGTTTGTCTTCATGATATTTTAATGGAGTTTGAAACCAGGTTAAATTTGTCCCAAAAAATTTTGCCTTGGACAATGCTTTTCTTTTTCTTTTTATCTCTGATGCATGAAAATCATCCTCGGATACCCCTGGGTCTCCCTATTTGCTACGCTACATCGACCCCTGGGACAATTGACTACTAAAACTTTGAATCAGCCTCCGAAAATCGATACGAAACGTCATAGCGTACAGTCCAATCAAATAACCGCTTTCATAAGACAGTGCGTTGTCAATGACAACCTTTTAAACTCGACACACCAAATTTTTCACACGCCAAACGGTAGTAATCCTCCATCTTGACAGCTTAATCGAATCGATTTGTAAGGATCGTTTTCATTGGTCGACTCGCCCATCACAAAATGATGATGGAACCAATGAAAAGCCAGCATTCGGCCAGCGGTAAAGCGAAGGAAATTCAATTAATTGTCCCAGGGGTCGATGTAGCGTAGCAAATAGGGAGACCCAGGGGTATCCGAGGATGCATGAAAATGGGTCACATAAGTTATACATAAAATCAAACTGAATATTTATTCTCTCAATCAAATAAGTATAGTTACCATAAAAACATAAATCTGTCATAGCAAGTATTTGATATATATATTTTTAGTGATACAATGTGAAAAAAAAATCTGAACATGACCAGAGTTGGAGGTCGACAAGTACACGGTTATCATACCAGTTCTAAGGGTGTAAATATATGACTTTATCTGATAATCTGATCGACAGTGACGAGTCCATCAACCAAGACTTGCGTAATTATTCATAAGCTACACCGTTGTGATCGAAACCCTGAATAGTAGTAATTATTTATAAGCTACACCGTTGTGATTGAAACCCTGAATAGTATTTGAAGACAACCTTTTCAGCTCTGTATGTAAGGACACACTTCAGAATCAACAGCATGAAACAGCACTGACTTTTACAAGCAGTTTAATGTGAATTCCCTTGCCTTTTTGTCAAGGTCAAACAGGCCCTCATGAAAACAGTATTGCTCGCCATTGTTGTAAGAGATAGCCTTTTATAAAAAAGAATATTTCGACAAGATTTTATTGCCATTTCTATAAGGAACATGTCATTTGAATAAGGTTGCAAATTATCCCCTTGCCAAACAATCCTGTGTTTTCAAAACCCTGAGGAAGAGGCCCGTTGAAAACATTGCCGAAAAAGGAGAAAGTGCTGGTAACTAGCATTTTCCTCCTTTCCCCTCGATTTTTTTTTACTCTTTCAAAGAACTGAAGTTTATTTGTACCATTTCCAAATTTCCCATCTGCAGATGCTCGCAATTTGGAGGCGTCTAAAATTTGTTGTTAGGGAAAGGCTTAACTCATAATAGTAGGGTTAAATTCAGTTTCAGCACACGTACAGACATGAGTGCTATGCTGCCTTAACTGGTATAAGTAAGAAAACTGAAGGCAAACCAACAAAAAAACAACATATTTACCCAGTAAATCTCAATCTGCATGCAATTCTTATGTGAGCAATAATTATTCTAAGGTTGAAAAAAGTTTCTATTCAATGAAGGATATATATATATATATAGAGAGAGAGAGAGAGAGAGAGAGAGAGGTAGCATTTGCATATTCGTAATGAGGGCTGATTCTAACAAAGCTAAAATGGTCTTGTAAAGGTTGGTCAACGAATTTAACTTCTCAACTAAAGATAAGTTTTTTTTTTGTCGAGAAGTAGTTGAATTCGTGGACTAACCTACCCATGAAAGCAACTAAAATTAGTACTCTACAAATATTACTGGTTTCACAATTACTTTTTACTAGACGTCAAAATTCAGTGCTTTCGGATTTTGAAATGCAAAAAAAATCATTGTAGGTAACGGAAAAAATAGTGATAACCGGAATTAAAGCTTTTCCCCTCTCTGTTTTTGAAAGCCTTCTTTCTGAGGATAGTAAAAATATGGGATTTTATTGTAAAAAGATTTCAGGATGAACTTAAACAAAATCTTTGATTTTTCAGGGTCATCTTCAAGTTAAAAACGGACAATATTTCAGACTTATCAGTCGTAATCGAAGATCGAAGACTACATTCCATGACAGCTTTTGATATATACATCAAGGGAGTAACGGATAACATTGTACCAAGTAAGGCTTTTAACATGTTACCAAACAATCCTGTTTTTAATGACCCCGACAGAGAAGCCTTCAAAAACATCTAGTGGGAAAAGGAGAAAATGCTAGTAACCAGCATTCTCTTCTTTTTCCAGCACCGTCCGTAGTCAGTCAACACTGAAGAACCTTATTGCTTTGAAAATAACTCATTACAAGAAGTGTATTAGATATATAAAGAAAAAAAAAGGAAGTCCGTGAAGCTTCATGGGATGTGATGGTGACCCTAACATTGGACTACTTTGATAGCAGTTTGATTTTAAATAAGTTTTTTTTTTTTTTCCCAAACTGTGTCTTACAAATTAGTAGTATGCTGGAATGAGTATGAATGAATTTGTTCCACAGCCATATCAGCCATGGAATGTAAAGGAGATACACAAAGACAAAATTTATATTGGCAACATATATATTAATTTAGGTTTGGGTATTGCATAGCAAACTTTTCTACTAAACATTTATTACCTAAGGAAAAAACAGACGTTAGTAAAAAAGTTTAGGAAAGTAAACTATTGGTACGAAATCAAGAATGCATACTTACAATCACACAACAGGTGACAACTTACTTCTCTACAAAACAAGTAAATTTCATACTGGTGTAAATTGAAAGGAACTGCAGACAGTTTAAACATGATTCAAGTTACGGGATTTTCTTTTAAAGAGTTGAAAACTTTGTCGATAAAGGAGGAAATGCTGACTACTAGCATTTTCTCCATTTCAAACAATGCTTTCAAAAGTCTTCTTTTTCAGAATTATTAAAATTGTTTGGTCAAAGGTGAACAAATTTTATTCCACTCCTCAGTTAACAATGTTTGCAAAGGAGACAATGACTCAAACACTTCCTGATTATACCCAACAAATACTAATTATTGTACATTAAATATGTATGGACTCATAGCAAGCCTTAAAAAGCTATGGGTGCTTCTTTGTTGAAGGCCCTGAAACAACCTTTACCTGAGTTGCCATTGCATTTTAATCATGGAAGATAAACGAACATTTATGTTGTGCGGTAGATGAAACAATGTCAGTGGCAAGCATGTTGTCTAGGTAATGGTCAAAGTAGGCTAAGTTTATGACACACAAGTAGCTCAGTTCTGCCAGCCATGGTTATGCTGCCCCAAACTATGAAGACTCAAAGTATACAATGTCTTATCATGGAACCTAAAGCTAGACCACTGGCATAGATTTAATTGTGGTTAAGGCTGGACCAAAACAAGTCTGCTTTGTAGTGTAAGAGCTATATGGTTGAGATGACCCGGGGCTTCTTTCATTGAGGTAATTTAAGTGCTTACAATTTTGCATAGTCCTTCAAGGGACAGGGATACCCTTAACATAAATGAGATTGATTTGAAGGCATGTACATGTAACATGTAATGACCTGTACAAAAAAATTGATCGCTGATGAACTACTGTTGATATAAACTGATCTTAGATCTTGGCTGGTTTTGATCTTGGATATTCACTTCTTGGCTTGTCAGTAGCGCAGTGGATTTTCTGAAAACTTGCTTAAAGTCTGCTGTAAATAGTATGCAGTGCTTGCATGGCATGTCATTCCGCATGCCTGAGTCTAGGTGCTACGCGTGTGGGACAAACTGATGGCTTTCCAACATTCCACTTCTAGTAGCCTTCAAATGGTTTGTTCCAAGAAAAAAAAAGATACGAGGAAAGATTTTAAGCTTTGAAGTTTCAGGACCTTTGCACGAAACCCAGATGATTTGGATGGGAAAAAAAAACGAAAAAAAAAATCAAATCTGTTGTTTTACCCCTCTTCTCAAAGCAGCAAATGGCTAACCTGTGTAAGAATGGACATTTATCTTTTAGCAACCTTTAGGAAAAAGGAGAAAATGCTGGTAATCAAACTAAACTTACACATTTCGCAAAAAAGTATCAATGGAATATGGGCGTATTCCATTCACCTGTTCTGGCACATTGCACCGTGTTCCGGAATACTCTTCTGGAACGGGCGAAAGGAATATTTCCGCACATAAGCACTGTTCTGGAATGATGTTCTAAATGGAGCATTTTTGGAACATTGTTCTTATCAATATCAAAAATGTTTTGTCTTTCATTTGTTCTAAACCGATAACAATATTGCTGGTCGATATTGGGTATATGTGTCTTATCCCCTTTTGAATCTATTGTTGGCGATTAGAATGCTATTTTCACACTTAAGCTGCTGAATAAATGAAACACAAATTTCTACTCAATACTAAAAGCCCAAACATTGCGGTTTCAAAGTTGATTTCACCGGAAAGAAAATACCGTATCGGACAGTGTAGATCAAAGATCAGACTGCACTTTCTGTGCAGTCTGATCTTGATCTACAATGTCCGCAAAAGGTCAGTTGGTCGCGATTAGCAGCTTAAGGGTTAACTTATGTCATAATTAAACTTCAAATCTATCGCAAACTTTTCTAGAAAATAGGGAAATTGTACGAGCGTATGAAATCACCTCAAGACAATTTGCTGAGGGTTAGTTGTTACAATCATATAACTCTTTACCAAACATCAACATTTCGGACTTGTCCAAAGTGAAAGCATTTGCAGACGACAACGTCAATGTGACTCCAAAATTGAAATTTGTCCTGGGATGGGTAGAAAACAATCGGGATAATGTAGAAATTGCTACTTGCCAGCAATATCTACCTTTTTCACACAATGTCTTCAAAAAAAAATTTTCACCTATACTTAAGGACAAAAGTCTTGTCCGGTTAGGGTTTCCTTACTAATGTCAAAACCAATGAAGGTATGACCTTGAAATTTTGCTTATTTTCTTTCAGCCAATTTCCAAACTGGTAAATCGGGTTTTGATTTCAAGGCTGCACCGAATTACCGAGATTCAGTAACGGCGACGTTTTTCACATGCATCGACATGAATGCAAAACTGTGTGTTTCACTATTGATTTGTTTATGTCAACACATCCTTATCGATATTCCAATCGAAAGACATCGAAAGTTTTCGAATTTCTTCAATTAATTCAGAAAAATGAAGCTTTCAAATGAACAGCGTGCACGCGTTTTAGGCCAACTTGAGGCAGGGGCCACAGCCGCACATGTAACCCGTGTATTTGGTGTAAACGAAAGAACTGTTCGACGTTTACGCCAAAAGTTCGCAGCTTATGGGACCGTTGCGGACCTGCCACGCTCTGGATGGCCCCGAGTAACAACCTTGCGTCAGGATAGGCATATTCAGCTTACTCACTTACGCAACCGTTTTGCGGCCCCCAAATGACATGGCACGTAACACACCGGGTCGTAATGGACCTCGCATTAGTGCAAGGACTGTGCGGCGACGTTTGGAAGCAGTCGGCTTACGTTGCCGTCGTCCATACCACGGATCTAAATTAACACAAAATCACAGACGTTTACGAAGGCAATGGGCTTTACGTCATCGAAGATGGCGTTTAAACCGATGGCAAACGGTTATGTTTACCGACGACAGTAGATTTTGTATTGATTCGAGTGATCGACGACAGCGTGTATACCGGCGCAGTGGCGAGAGATTTGCGGACCCGTGTGTCGTGGAAACTGACCGTTGGGGTGAGCAAAGCATCATGGTTTGGGCAGGGTTTACCTACCATCACAAGACTCAGCTCGTGTTTCTTGACTTTGGTCGAGGACGGGGTCGTGGTCTCACTGCGCAGCATTATATCAACCAAGTTTTGCGTCCAATTGCTCTGCCATTTATTGTTGCCCACCCAGGTACTGTTTTACAACAGGATAATGCCCGTCCCCATGCCGCAAGACTGACCCAAAACTTCTTGACCACACATAATGTTCCAACATTACCTTGGCCAGCTTTATCACCCGACCTGAACCCAATCGAGCATGTATGGGATTACATGAAACGTAAGATCAGATCACGGAACGTAAACAACGTCCAGCAGTTAAGACGGGCAATTGCTGACGAATGGAACAATCTTCCTGTCAGATTTTTACGCAGGCTAGTTTGCTCCATGAGGCGAAGGTGCACTGCAGTCATAAGGGTACATGGGGGCCATACTCATTACTGATTTTGTCTTATCAGCATAATGCAGCTTCCTAAGTTATAGTGCCCTACTTTGTGGGGGTTTTACATAGACGGTACTGATCCAAATTCTTTCAAAATTTTACCATTAAATACGTCTTGAATTGTTCTTTTCATTGATACCTGATTTGTTTTTGTACTCTGAACAAAAAATGAAATATTCAATATTTTGTGGACCGGACAAGACTTTTGTCCATTAGTATATATTTCGATGATGAAAAAATCCCATTAGTTGCAAGTTTTTTTTTTTTTTTAAGCAACTAATTGGGTGTCGACCGTTTTACAGTGCTGATGTTAACAGCACTTTGATTTATACTCTGGTCATATGGGCTGGAGAATTCTGTGCTTTTTGAAAGTACATTAGTGCCAAGACACGAGGAAATGAGAAGACAATTGAAACCAACAAAATGGCTTGGCGTTCAGCAAGGATCTAGAGCACCCTGCACATCTGTGAGGCCTGTTCACGATCCATATTGTTTTCGCAATGAAAAATTGTTTGTCTGTCAGCCATCTTGTAACACGTGAGGACGCGTTCAGCAGGTGCGCTGCACCTCGAATTATTTAGAACAGTCAGAACATGTTCTGAAGAACAAAGTACCGTGTTCTGAAATACTCCATTGATCTAGAACATGTTCGGAGTGTTCGGAGTAGCGAAAGGAATACGCCGTATTAAAGGAATTGTAAAATTCTTAATTGGAGATATATAAAAGATTGTGGATCTTTATTGTTTTTGTGTCAGTTTAAAATATATATCTGACCATGGGTCAAGTGGCACGCGGTTGCTGTCTTTGGGAATAAACATTCAAGTACTAGGTAGAGGCAGTCTTTGCCCCCCGTCAAAAGATTCATATAAAATATTGACTAAGGTCAGGGGTTAAAATCCCAGATAGTGTGATAGCAATATAACACTGAAGCCCCAGTCCAATTTCATATTGATATTTTTATTTTAGTTTATATTTGCTGATCACCTTTATTACTTCAATCATACATTTAACTTAAAGATTTACAGATTATACACAAGCACTGATAATTTTAGCTACTATCAAAGTTACTTTGTAATACTTAACACTTTTAATCATATTGCCGAATACTCTGTTCTATGTCTACATGAAAACCACACATTTTATTACTTTGAAACTTAGTAACCTGACCAATGCAATTTACAATTTCAGAATCAAATAGAAATAATTCAAAATCAACCATAAACTGATTATCTTTAGATTTTAAGAGAGGAAAGCAATGGCTTCACACCTTTATCATATATACCGTAATGGCTAAAGATTAAGTCGTAACAATTCAAAAATCAAAGGTGCTAAAAGCAAAATCTTATCGGAAAGCAGACTTGATTAATGAAAAAGGAAACCGAGTAAATCTAGAAGGTGTAAAAACATGTCTCATTAAATCTAAACTTGTGGGATAAAAATACCAAACTGCATCACAATCCTTAGTATTAAAACTTATTTTAGAATTGACAACTCCAGTTTTGAAAAAAAAAAAAAAAAAAAAAAAAATTGTTAAGAAAAGGGAAGCTCAAACGATTATGCAAAACAATCTAATATTTTGCATATTTAACAAATAATACATGACCTTAAAGGCAATATGGAAGATAAGAGACTGGTCTGTCGACCAAATAGATACGCAGAATCAAAAATAAGGGACGCTTGTATTTCTTCTTAAGATAATTCTTTATTTAACTTAAACATATGATGTCTTTATTAATGAAAAACCATAAGTTCACAGACACATAAAGTATATAAATCATGTACAATACAATATAGTACCAATATGGCGAACTAAATAATATAATATAATATGATGTAGTTATCATAATTCCCCGTCTTTCCGTCAGTGTCCACCTTGTTCGAAACGAAAAAGCAAGATAGACGAATGAACTGACGAGGGATAAATCCTACTGGGAAAAAAATCTACATACTATATTGCAAAACTCTTAACCTTTCAATTTAAACACTTTTGGCAACCTTCTAATTTGTGTAATAATTCATCATCAGTTCATCTGTGTCCAGCGAAGGAAATAACCAAAACGATTGACAAAGAATTATCATGCTCAGGCACATTATTGGAAGTTAATAAGATATACTTCATCAAATTTACAGTAGTGTACAACATATTTACAACATTAAAATAACACTATCAACATTTTATCTAGGTAGACATGTCTTGCTAGTGAACATTTGCAAAAATACATTGAAAATGAAGTCTGAATTAATAACGATGTATTTTACAGCGATCGAAAACCCAGGCCATTACTACATATCATCTTCTCATTTCGGATAAACCTAATCTCATCAAACATGTAAACCAGTTTGCCATCTGGTGAAGGGTTTATAAATTCTTGGCGAGAAACATATAACAGATATGAAATCCAATTTATGACCTCCATGTGCAGCAACACTTGCACGACACGTGGCGGGCATACTGGAGATGATACGGCGTATCCTTGCTCTTGGAATCTGTTGAAATATTGAGGTAAAGTCGCCCTGTCATATTATGTCAGGAGAAAAAAGTAACAAATAATGCATGAAAAGACAGAAAAATTATTTCGTAAACAAGTATTGGAAAAACAGATCAGGTCTAATCGATCTAGACCTGGACTTCAACAATGAAAGTTAAAAAAAAAAATGTAGAAAAAAAGAAAATATCCTGCGTCGTCGCCTGCATCGTCGTGCAAAACCTGTAACATTTCATAATATTTCTATTATTACTGAAGATATTTGCTTCGATAATATCGCAAGGGAAGGCTATAAAACAAGGGCAGATCACCATCACAGTACTTTTAACACAGTTCTGCCCTTTTTTCGACTCAAAATTTTCTTTGAAAATCAAGAACCGCAGCCGAGCGTTGGCACCCGCATGTGGTGCTCTAGTGTGATTTAACAGATTCTTGCGAACAAAAAAAAAAAAAAAAAAAACATGCGTAACTATATTTTCTTTCTGAGAATCACATTAATATGATGTAATTTGATGACACAATTTTGTCATCTTTTAAATGCGCGAATTTCATTTACCTTAGAAAATACAGATGCCTTCTCAATAAAACTTTTTATGGACTGGGGCAGGTCAGTATAACATTATATGGACCGCATGACGTCACATTTAAAACAGAAAGATGTATTCACAGGTTTGCATGTAGAGTGTTTCATTGTGGCATTGCCACCACTTTTTATGCTTGCCGCCGTATCTATCAGTTTGCCGTGGGCAAGTCCTACAAATATCAAATATGTCCTTTTTTTTTTTTTTTTTTTAAGTTTATTGTCCCCGTATAATGATGTAGGAGGGTCGGGGATCTATCCCTCTCCACATCTTACAATCTCTGATATATATACACGTAACAAGGGACAAAAAACATTTTTATGTGATAGAAAAAAGTGAAGAAAAAAAAAATAAATAAATAAAACTAGTGAAAAAAAAAAAAAAAAAGAAAACTGGAAAGTGAAGAAAAAAGGAGAAAATAGAATGGTGAAGAAAAGATGTAAAGAGTAATTTATAACAGTAACGGTTCGAATCTTCCCAGCGTTTGAAAATAAAATAAAATAGAACAGTAATAAAGTTGCTATTTACCTATTATTCTTTAAGAAAAGATCCAAAATCGTTCCAGTTTCTTTCGAATTCCTCTAATTTTTTTGTTTCAATAGCAACTTTTTTCAAGATTTTATATTTATAAGATATAAATTTTTCAACACCGGTTAGAGTGGGTGTGTTTTTTGATATTCGACATTTATAAATATACAGTTTAAAAAGAATGAGAAGGATGTTTTTAGCACTTTTTGAATTTTTTGTGTAACCAAATAACATTTTACTGATGTCAAGGTCCATGTAAATGGCATTATCATGTTTCAAGTAATTTGTAATTAATTGTTGAACTTTAGGACAATTCCAGAATAAATGTGCAATTGTTTCTTGATCGTTGGAACAAAAAGTGCAGCTCGCAGAATCAATATATTTTATTTTATACAAAAAATAGTTTGTTCCAAGGATACGGTGATTTATACGGAATTGGAACCACTGTATGTATGTGTCCCTTGTTGCTAAAAATGGTAAAGAAAAAATCAGTTTCCATTCATTTTTGTCAATGTTTATTTTTTTTGTCCAAGTTTTTATGCAGGCAGGTTCATCTTTATTTCTAATCAGATATTGGTAGATATGTTTAGAACCCTGCGAATCTTTGAGAATGATCTGAAGGTGTGGTGGCAGATGCGGTTTTTGATGTAAAGTTATGTCTCGAGGCGTTATCAACAATTTTTTAAAATATTCATTAATATCACATTTTATCTGTATATAATGTAAATAATTTGCAGATATATTGTATTTTTTGTTTATCTGATCGAGAGTTAGAAAACAATTATTAATATCAAGTGTATCTCCAATGCAGTGAATACCGGCATTGAACAGTCTTTTGAAATAAAAACTTTTTGCAGAAATACTAATATTGTTATTGTGAAAAATAGGACAATATCAAATATGTCTTAATTTCTATAAACAAAACCGTCATCTCGTATTCTGTAACGCGTGAAAATAGGACAATTCAAATAAAACACAATTCTATAAGGATACTAAAACCTGCTACTCTAGAAATCTAGATCTGTCATTCCACTGAAATTATGATTCCCAATTCACCGTTTCTACCACTGACTCCGCCCCTTTTAGCTCACCCTGAGCACAACGTGCTCAAGGTGAACTATTGTGATCGCCCTATGTCCGGCGTCTGTCGTCCGTCAACAATTTCTTTAAACATCTTCTTCTCCTAAACCACTGGGCCAGTCTTGATGAAACTTGGCAGGGATGTTCCTTGGGTAAAGCTCTACCAAAGCTGTTCAAACAATTGAATTCCACCCTTAACTCTGGTTACCATGGCAACAAAAAGGAAAAAAAAATGCAAAATCTTTGAAAATCTTCTTCTCTAAAACTAGAAGGCACGGAGCTTTGATATTTAGTATGTAGCATCTCCTAGTGGACCTCTACCAAGTCTGTTCATATGATGCTCCTGGGGTCAAAACTGGCCCCGCCCTGGGGGTCACAAGCTCGAGCATAGTAACAAAGAAGGAAAACTTTAAAAATCTTCTTCTCTGAAACTTGAAGGCGTAGAGCTTTGGTATTTGGTATGTACCATTTTCTAGTGAACCTCTACCAAGTTTGTTCATATGATGCCCCTGGGGTCAAAACTGGACCCGTCCCGGGGGTCACAAGTTCGAACATAGGAACAAAGAAGGAAAACTTTAAAAACCTTCTTCTCTAAAACTAGAAGCATAGAGCTTTAATATTTGGCATATAGCATCTCCTAGTGGACCTCTACCAAGTTTGTTCATATGATGCCCTTGGGGGTCAAAACTGGCCCTGCCCGGGGATCACAAGTTCGAACATAGGAACAAAGAAGGAAAATTTTAAAAATCATCTTCTCTGAAACTGGAAGGCGTAGAGCTTTGATATTTGGTATGTGGCATCTCCTAGTAGACCTCTACCAAGTTTGTTCATATGATGTCCCTGAGTTCAAAACTGGCCCTGCCCCGGGGGTTACAAGTTCGAACAAAGGAACAAAGAAGGCAAACTTTAAAAATCTTCTTCTCTGAAACAGGAAGGCGTGGAGCTTTGATATTTGGTATGTAGCATCTTCTAGTGGACGTCTACCAAGTTTGTTCATATGATGCGCTTGGGGTGAAAACTGGCACTGCCCCGTGGGTCACAAGTTCGAACATAGGAACAAAGAAGGAAAACTTTAAAAATCTTCTTCTCTGAAATTGGAAGGCGTGGAGCTTTGATATTTGGTATGTAGCATCTCCTAGTGGACCTCTACCAAGTTTGTTCCAAGGATGCTGTTTGGGTCAAAACTGGTCCTGCCACGGGGTCACAAGTTCGAACATAGGAACCAAGAAGGAAAACTTTAAAATTCTTCTTTTCTGAAACCGAAAGGCGTGGTGCTTTGATATTTGGTATGTTGCATCTAAGAGTGGACCTCTACCAAGGTTGTTCATATGATGCCCCTGGGGTCAAAAGTGGCCCCGCCCCAGGGGTCACAAGTTCGAACATAGGAACAAAGAAGGAAAACTTTAAAATTCTTTATCTCTTAAACGGGAAGGTGTAGAGCTTTGATATTTGGTATGTAGCATCTCCTAGTGGACTTCTACCAAGTTTGTTCCAAGGATGCTGCTTGGGTCAAAACTGGCCCAGGCCCGGGGGTCACAAGTTTGAACATATGAACAAAGAAGGAAAACTTTAAAATTCGTCTTTGAAACTGGAAGGCGTAGAGCTTTGATATTTGGTATGTAGTGATTCTCTGCTAAGTTTGTTTGCCCATCTAAGCACAACGAGTTCATTGAGTTCAAAATTGGGTCATCTTGGGTCATAAACTGGGTCACTAGGTCAAATTAAATAAATACTGTGTTGGCACTCTCGAGGCCAGATTATTTGCTCAATTGTCTTGAAAATTGGTCAGAAAATTCGTCTTTATAAAATCTCACATACGTGTGAATTTAGGTCAATTTGGGTCATAAACTAGGTCACTGGGTCAAATTAAAGAAATACCTTGGTTTGCATTCTGGAGGCCACATTTATTGTTCAAATGACCTGAAATTTGGCCAGAATGTTTGTGTTGATGAAATATCAGATGAGCTTGGATTTGGGTCACCTGGACCCATAAACTAGGTCACTAGGTCAAATTTAAGAAAAACTTTGTGGGCACTCTAGAGGCCACATTATTTGCTCAATTGCCTCGAAAATTGGTCAGAATGTTTGTCTTTATAAAGTCTCACATGAGTCTGAGTTTGGGTCAACTGGGTTCGTAAACTAGGTCACTTGGTCAAATTAAAGAAATACCTAGTGGGCACTCTAGAGGCCACATTTATTATTCAGATGATTTGAAAATTGGTTAAAATGTTTCTTTTGATAAAGTCCAAGACCAATTCAAATTTGGGTCACCTGGGGCCATAATCTAGGGCACTCGGTCAAATTAAAGAAATACCTTTATGTCACTCTAGAGGCCACATTTTTTGCTCAATTGACTTGAAAATTGGTCAGAATGTCTGTCTTCGTGAAAAATGAGTTTGACATTTGGTCACCTGGGGTCATAAACTAGGTCACTTGGTCAAATTAAAGAAATACCTTCAAGGCACTCTACTCCAGGGCCATCATGGTCCTCTTGTTATCATATATGGATGACATGCATTCTAAATAAGGTAATGATTACCAGAGAAAGCTCGTGCAAAAGAATGATGTCATAGCGAGTCCTCTACATTCCTGTCATTCGCCTACGTAATCCCTGCCTGTTACATCATCTGAGTGTCTGATCCCCATGTTTTCTCGAATAAAATCAATATTCTAAAGCGATGCCAATTGCAATTTTTATGCAACTTGTACCATAAAATGCTGTAGTTGGTGGGTAATACCGCGAAAAATGTGTGTGTGTGTCCAAGTTCTGTGTGGTTAGGATAACCAGTCATGATGTTTATCTTAACCAAATTTTCTTAATACAAAAGAAAAACACCATCAGTACCCATGGTTCGCACAGGTCTTGAAAAACCCTTAAATTTGACTTCAGTCTTGAAAAACCCTTGAAAATGATGAGAAGCCTTAAAAAACCCTTAAAAAGTATAGAAAGTCCTTGAAAAACCCTTAAATCTAAAAATCGTAAAGCACAATGCACCGAATATCCAGGTGACGTGATCGAAGAAAGTTTGCAAAGAAACCCGTCTTCTTACAAGTGAGTATATACGGTAACAAGGAAGAGCACTGTCTACACATATTTTGATGACATAATTTGATATTGCGTCATATCACACTTGGTTTTTCAGACTGGTGGCTGACCTTATACTTCAATTTTAGTAGAAAGTCGGGTACCATTACCGGTTTACTCGCACCTTATCTCTAAGAGCGTCTGTTCACAGTGATTGTTATCATATGCGTCAGCCATTTGTAAAAAGGTCGTCAGTATCGAGTTGTAGAAATGGGGAAATGTATATTTAACAGAAATTAGTTAGCGGATCCCATGTACAAACACTGGGTATGAGAAATTAAAGGGCATAAACGGTGGACACGCTTAACCCTTTCCCAAACGACAAATTTTGGACTAGTCCAAGTTGAACGAGTTTGCAGACGACAATTTTAAATTCGATGAAAATGGCAGAAAGGTCTCTAAACGGGTAGAAAACACTGTGGGGAAAGGAGAAATTGCTCGTTACGAGCAATTTCTCCTTTTCCCACAGTGTTTTCAAAAGACTTGTACTGCAGACACGTGAAAACCAGGGCTTGTTTGGGAAAGGGTTAAGCAATAAAATAAGGTTAACTCTTTCACTACTTATGACGACTTCAGTAGCTTTTGCGGACATTGTAGATTAAGATCAGACTGCACAGAACCTGCTCAAGTTGAGCTATTGTGATCGCCCTATGTCCGGCGTCCGTCGTCCGTTGACGGTCGTCTGTCGTCCGTCAACAATTTCTTTAACCATCTTCTTCTCCTAAAGCACTGGGCCAATCTTGATGAAACTTGGCAGGGTTAATCCTTGGGTGAAGCTCTACCAAAGTTGTTCAAAGAATTAAATTCCACACTTAACTCTGGTTGCCATGGCAACAAAATGGAAAAAAAATCAAAATCTTTGAAAATCTTCTTCTCTGAAACTAGAAGGCGCAGAGCTTTGATATTTGGTATGTAGCATCTCCTAGTGGACCTCTACCAAGTTTGTTCATATGATGCCCCTGGGGTCAAAACTGGCCCCAACCCGGGGGTCACAATTTCGAACATAGGAACAAAGAAGGAAAACTTTAAATTTCTTTTTCTCTTAAACTGAAGGTGAAGAGCTTTTATATTTGGTATATAGCATCTCCTAATAGACCTCTACCAAGTTTGTTCCAAGGATGCTGCTTGGGTGAAAACTGGCCCTGCCCCGGGGGTCACAAGTTCGAACATAGGAACAAAGAAGGAAAACTTTAAAATTCTTCTTTGATACTGGAAGGCGTAGAGCTTTGGTATTTGGTATGTAGTGATTCTCTTCTAAATTTTTTTGCCCATCTAAGCACAACAAGTTCATTGAGTTCAAAATTGGGTCATCTTGGGTCATAAACTAGGTCACTAGGTCAAAGAAATACCGTGTTGGCACTCTCGAGTCCTCATTATTTGCTCAATTGCCTTGAAAATTGGTCAGAAAGTTTGTCATTATAAAGTCTGAATTTTGGTCAATTTGGGTCATAAACTAGGTCACTGGGTCAAATTAAAGAAATACCTTGTTTGCACTCTGGAGGCCACATTTATTGCTCAAATGGCCTGAAATTTGGCTAGAATGTTTGTATTGATGAAATATCAGATGAGTTTTGATTTGGGTCACGTAGAACCATAAACTAGGTCACCAGGTCAAATTTAAGAAATACCTTGTGGGCACTCTAGAGGCCACATTATTTGCTCAATTGCCTTGAAAATTGGTCAGAATGTTTGTCTTTATAAAATCTCACATGAGTCTGAATTTGGGTCAACTGGGATCATAAACTAGGTCACTTGGTCAAATTTAAAAAATACCTAATGGGCACTCAAGAGGCCACATTTAATATTCAGTTGATTTGAAAATTGGTTAAAATGTTTCTTTTGATAAAGTCCAAGACCAGTTCAAATTTGGGTCACCTGGGGTCATAATCTAGGTCACTAGGTCAAATTAAAGAAATACCTTTATGTCACTCTATAGGCCACATTTTTTGCTCAGTTGACTTGAAAATTGGTCAGAATGTTTGTCTTCATGAAATATTAGTTTGAAATTGGGTCACTTGGGGTCATAAACTAGGTCACTTGGTCAAATTAAAGAAATACCTTTGAGGCACTCTACTCAGCTGAGCGATGCAGTGCCACCATGGCCCTTTTTTTTTTTTTTTTTTTTTTTTTGTTGTTGTTGTTGTTTTTTTTTTTTTTAGCTATTGTGATTGTGCTGTGCCCGGCGTCCGTCGTCAACTTCTTACCTTGTGTACGCTCTAGAGGCCACATTTTCAGTACAATCCTCATGAAACTTGGTCAGAATATTTATCTTGATAAAATCTCGGACGAGTTCGAAATTGGGTCATGTGGGTCTAAAACTAGGTCACTAGGTCAAATCTTAAAAACCTTGTGTACGCTCTAGAGGCCACATTTTCAGTCGGATCCTCATGAAACTTGGTCAGAATGTTTGTCTTGATAAAATCTGGGACGATTGCGAAATTGGGTTATGTGGGTCAAAAACTAGGTCACAAGGTCAAATCTTAGAAAAACCTTGTGTGCGCTCTATAGGCCACATTTACAGTCAAATACTTGTTAAACTTGGTCAGAATGTTTGTCTTGATAAATTCTCGAAAAAGTTTGAAATTGGGACATGTGGGGTCGAAAACTAGGTCACTAGGTCAAATCTTAGAAAAACCTTTTGTGTGCTCTAGAGGCCACATTTGCAGTCAGATACTTATGAAATTTGGTCAGAATGTTTGTCTTGATTAAATCTCGGACGAGTTTGAAATTGGGTCATGTGGAGTCAAAAACTAGGTCACTAGGTCAAATCTTAGAAAAACCTTGTGTGCGCTCTACAGGCCACATTTTCAGTCCCATACTAATGAAACTAAGTCAGAATTTTTGTCTTGATGATATCTTGGAAGAGTTTGAAACTGGGTCACCTCAGTTCAAAAACTAGGTCACCAGTTCAAATCTTAGGAAAACCTTGTGTGCGCTCTAGAGGATACATTTTCAGTCCGATACTCATGAAACGTTGTCAGAATGTTTGTATTGATAAAAACTCGGATGAGTTTGAAATTGCGTCATGTAGGGTCAAAAACTAGCTTAAATTAAAGAAATACCTTGTGGGCACTCTAGAAACCACATTTTTCGCTCAATTGACTTGAAAATTGGTGAGAATGTTTGTCTTAATTAAATCTCAAATGACTTTGAAATTGGGTCGTCTGGGGTCATAAAGCTGGTCACTAGGTCAAATTAAAGAAATACCTTGTGGGCGCTCAAGAGGCCACAGTTTTTTCTCAATTGACTTGAAAATTGGTCAGAATGTTTGTCTTGATTAAATCTCGGATGAGTTTGAAATTAGGTCACCTGGGGACATAAACTAGTTCACTAGGTCGAATCAAAGAAATACCATCTGGACATTCTAGAGGCCACATTGTTTGCTCAATTGACTTGAAAATTGGTCAGAATGTTTGTCTTGATGAAATCTTGGATGAGTGGGGGTCATAAACTAGGTCACTAGGTCAGATTAAAGAAATACCTTGTTGGCACTCTAGATGCCACGTTTTTTTGTTCAATTGACCCGAAAATCGGTCAGAATGTTTGTCTCGATGAAATCTTGGATAACTTCAAAATTGGGTCACCTGGGGACATAATCTAAGTCACTAGGTCAAATTAAAGAAATACCTTGTGGGCAGTCTAGTGGCCACATTTATTGCTCAATTGTCTTGAAAATTGGTCAGAATCTTTGTCTAAAAAAAAATCTCGGATAAGTTAGAATTTGGGATACCTTGGGTGATAATCTAGGTCACAAGGTCAAATTAAAGAAATACCTTGTGGGCACTTTAGAGGCCACAATCATTGCTGAATTGACTTAAAAATTGGTCAGAATGTTTTTCTTGATGAAATTTCAGATGGGTCTGAATTTTGGTTACCTTGGGTCATAAACTAGGTTACTAGGTCAACTAAAAGAAATTTTTGTGGGCGCTCTAGAGGCTACAATTCTTACTCAATTGACTTGAAAATTGATCAGCCCGTTTGTCTTGATGAAATCTTGGATGAGCTCAAAATTGGGTCACATAGGGTCATAAACTAGGTCTCTAGGTCAGATTTAAAGAAATATCTTGCAGGCGCTGTAGTGGTTACAATTCTTGCTCAGTTGCCCTGAAAATTGGTCAGCGTGTTTGTCTTGATAATATCTCGGATGAGTTTGAAATATGGTCACATAGGGTCAAAAACTAGGTCACTAGGTCAAATTGAAGAAATACATTTTGGACACTCCGGAGGTCACATTTTCAGCTCAATTGACCTGACAGTTGGTTAGAATCTTTGTCTTAATAATATTACATACGAGTTTTAAATTTGGTCATTATGACCCTGGAGTGAAATTTCGCCTATTGACTCAGGTGAGCGATCCAGGGCCGTCATGGCCTTCTTGTTTACAATTAGGACATTTTGTGTCGGACCAGTATAGAGAAATTATGCAATCCGATATTAATCTAGCAAATTCTACCAATGATTTGCAATGTCAGGAAAGGCTTTGATTGTTGATAATTTTGGATAGACACGCTTCTTTTATGCTTTACAAGTACAGCCCAGGTTTTTATGGCCTCTGGGAAGAGGGGTTTTGAAAACTTTGTGGAAAAATAAAAAATGCCCGCATTTCCTCCAACACTGTTTTCAACTCTTCCAGAGACAAAATGTATCATTTGAGCCACAGCTATTTTGACGTCTACAAATGTTTCCAATTTAGACGAGATCAAAACTTTATTGTCTGGTAAAGAGTTTAACTCATATTCCATATAAACGTATGTTATTGTTTTATATTATCATATATGTATGTAGACGGACGTGTCCGAAGAGATTGATCAGTATATCTTTGCTGTCTGATCTCGGTCAACATTTTCTCACATTTTCTGTATTCGCCGATTCTACAAAATGATATTGATCTAGTTAAAAAGAAAAGCATGTAGAGGCACTTCAAATATCACATCCTAGGAATGATAATTTATTGGAACAATAATAGGTTTGAAATTAAAGCATATTCTCTGTAATTTTGACAAGTTATCCCCTTTGAAGAACTGTATCTTTGTATTTTGCCCCACAACATATGATTTGACCAGCATTGTACCGACTTCTATTTTGTCGGTTTGATCTGTATTGCAATGAAATGCAATTAATTTTTAGTGGCACACATGACAAAGGACAAATTATAACATGTTTCATTACCTAAAGCACTTTTAGACGTCGTTTATATATCATGTAAATCTCGAAAAAGAACTCATGAAATTTATCGTATTTGGAAGCCATTTGGTGTCTCTTTTGGGGAATATAAACATCTCGCGTAAAAGATTAATTAAACTGTTTTTTTTTTTTTTTTTAATTGAAAATATTTCTGGTTGAAACGAAGTATTACTGAATCTACAAGCAACAGGTATGTTCAAATTCTAGTTTTGTCATCAATTTGTGAAAATATAAGAGTTTAAACATCTGCACAAACTGTGTGCAAAGATTTCTTCTTTTTTTTTTTTTTTTTCCGCGGTTGTCTCTACCTGGTTGCGACCCACAATTCCCCCCCCCCCCCCCCCCCACTTTTTCCGACTTATTCCTGATTTTGACTCAATGTTGTATAAAATCAAGACTGTTGAAAGAATTTTAGAAATCTAGACTTTTTAGCCGTCGTATCACTACAAGATGAGTTTATGTATTTTTAGAGCATCCAGAATGTTCAGTCAACAATCAAAATTGCAGCCACTTTTGTTTACCAATCACAGGAGGATATGTTTGTGCATGCGAAACCGGATACAGCCTTCTTAGTGACATGAAACATTGTGAAAATGGTAAAGAGATTATTTCTACAAGAACTTTCTAATTCTCTACAAGACCACGAAGTTTTAGACTTGTCCATATTGAAGGTATTTGCAGACGACATATCAAAGTTAGCTGAATTGATTGTGTTTTTCTCTAAAAGGGTAGGAAACACCATTGAAAAGGGAAAAATGCTGGTGTCCATCATTTTCTCCTTACAAACAGTGACTGGGGTGCTAAAAGCAAGGACTTGTCTTATACAGGGTTGATCACTTAATTTTAAGTCACCTGAGCACAACGTGCTCAAGGTGAGCTTTTGTGGTCGTCCGATGTCCGTCGTGCGTCGTCGGTCGTCACATTTACCTTGTGGACACTCTAGAGGCAACATTTCTTACTCAATTGACCTGTAAATTGGTCGGAATGTTTGTCTTGATGAAATCTGGGATAGGTTTGAATTTGGGTCACCTGGGGTCATAAGCTGGGTCACTTGGTCAAATTGAAGAAATAACTTGTGGGCACTCTAGAGGCCACATTTCTTACTCGATTGACCTGAAAATTGGTCAGAATGTTTGTCTTAATGAAATCTGGGATGAGTTTGAATTTGGGTCACCTAGGTCATAAACTAGGTCACTAGGTCAA
Source organism: Tridacna gigas (assembly GCA_945859785.2). Classification (NCBI taxonomy): domain Eukaryota; kingdom Metazoa; phylum Mollusca; class Bivalvia; order Cardiida; family Cardiidae; genus Tridacna; species Tridacna gigas. The sequence goes on from OX244039.2 coordinate 27,673,606, forward strand.
ACTGAAGAAATAGCTTGTGTGTGGCTAGCGGCCACAATTCTTGCTCAATTGACCTGAATATTGGTCAGCGTGTTTGTCTTGATGTTATCTCGAATGAGTTTAAAATTGGGTCACATAGGGTCATAAACAAGTTCACTGGGTCACATTGTAGAAATCCTTGTAAGCAGTCTAGAGGCCACAGTTCTTGCTAAATTGACCTTAATATTGGTTTACATGTTTGACTTGAATGATGATATCTCGGATCAGTTAGAAATTGGGTCTCATAGGGTCATAAACTAGGTCACTAGGTCAAATTAAAGAAACATATTGTGGGCATTCTAGAGGCCACAATTTTTGCTTAAATGACCGGAAAATTTGTCAGCATGTTTGACTTGATGATATCTTGAATGAGTTTGAAATTGGGTCACATAGTGTCATAATCTAGGTCACTGTCAAATTACAGAAATACCTTGTGGGCACTCTAGAGGCGGCAATTCTTGCCCAATTCACCTGAACCTTGGTTAACAAGTTTGTCTTGATATCTTGGATGTGTTTGAAATATGGTCACATAGGGTCATAAACTAGGTCACTAGGTCAAATTGAAGAAATACATTTTGGACACTCCAGAGGCCACATTTTCAGCTCAATTGACCTGACAATTGGTCAGAATGTTTGTCTTCACTTTCTACCAAACGACAAACTTTTTAGACTGGTCCAAATTGAAAGCATTTGCAGAAGACAAAATAAATGGGACTGAAAATTTGAAATTCGTTATGGTTATGGAAGAAAACATTGTGAGAAAGGAGAATATGCTGGTTACCAACATTTCTCCTTTTCCCACAATGTTTTCGAAAGGCTTCTTCTACAGGGTCGTTAAAACCCATGATGGTGTGGTAAAGGGTTACTAATATCTCAGATGAGTTTTAAATTGGGTCATTATGACCCTGGAGTGAAATTTCGCCTATTGACTCAGGTGAGCGATCCAGGGCCATGATGGCCCTCCTGTTTATGTTTAGTGCCATTTTCTGCCGTATATCAGTAATAATACACTTATCCAGGAGTTCATTGAGTTTCATGTGCCAGTTCTTCGCAAGCCATTCTTTTTCAAGCCTCTGGCTTCTATATTCAGTCTTTGAAGAGAAATCAGCCGAGCTTGAAATTGAACCAAAGTCCCCTTCTTTTCAGGCCCTGTATATTACTGACTTGGCTACCAGTCTAGGCAGCATAGATTAAATCTTTGCAGCACTTAAAGCAGTCCCATGATATTGGAATTTCATCGTTGTTCCTGTAAGGATGTCTCGCAAAATGTCTGGTTTCCTCAGTTTTGTTTTCGTTTTATCGAAACTTTCTACATCTATTAACAAGAAATTGTGAATGTGCAAGATGTCTGTCTTGTTTGTGTTAGGAGATCCCATGCTTCAACTTGAGCACTTGTTGTATAAAATGGATGTAAGGTTTTACCGCCTGTCTTCTCTATTGAAGGTTTGGCTGGTGTGCTGACAGTTTACCAATCGGTCCACCATTTCAAAGACACCGAGTCAAAACGCTTGTTGAAAACTTTGCTGGCAAAGGAGAAAATGCTTTTTACCAGCATTTTCTCCTTTCCCCCCACAATGTATTCAATCCATTCAGAGATTGCCCTACTTTACCCACATGTGTCTGCAAATGCTCCCAATTTGGTCAAGTCTAAAAATTGTGTTGCCTGGTAAAGAGTTAAGTCACAAATGTCTTCAGTTCTTTTTATATTGTAAACAGTTCCCAGATGTCCAATCATCATGAAATCAGCAGTTGTGAATGACACGGATCCATGTCTGCGCCTTCCTGGAAATGTGTGTAAATTTGAGTGCTTGAAAGCTTACAAACGAAAGGCTTCTAACATCATATCTGTCACATGTACAAACGAGCCCGAGGGTTATGACACTAACATACTTTTATGGAATATGGAGCCTTGCCAAGGTTTGTTTTGCTACAGATATTTTATAAAATTGAAAATTTCCTTTGACCTTGCATTTTTCAGTGTGCAAGAAATTGAAGAATGTTGCTTCTAATCTGGTTAAAGGGTAAACTGTACTGATACAAAGGGAGGTATTAACACTTGTAGTCTATTTTTGTTCTGCGTCTACTTGAAACCTAGTGGTGTTATTTTTCAGTTTGAATTTTGTGGCATTGCCATTGATGTTAATGAATTATATAATTTTTCAAAAAAACACTGATAAAATACATGTATAGGCACTTATATTTCTGTCTTATAATATTGTAGCTAAATGTGTTTCAGGAACAATGATTACCTTTAACCGCCTATATTTTTATCATATAATATTGTAGTGAAAAATCTTTCGATATATCAATTATTTATAAATGGCTATATTTTTATTCTTTTAATATATTCTTTTAATAGTCTAAAAACTCATATTTCAATGTCAAATTTATTTTGATTTATTTTCATATACATGTTCATGCAACTTTCATTATGATAGCTTCATTTTCTAACTAAAAAGTTCACATGTGATTGTATACAAGTGAGTCGATGGAAACTTGGATGTGCTGCCTGTGTTTCGGCAATTTGTTTATTCAGATTTGTACATGTGTTTGAATTTTTCAACTAGGTAGCACAATTAACATGCTGTTGAACAATTAGTTTGATATTTTGCTTTGGTTACTATGAGGGTCCAATAAATTCTGCCGTGGGGGCTTGGATTCTGCTATAGGGGCTAGGATTTCTTGAACACAGTTTTATTAAACCTAATTTTTACAAACCTTCAAAGTATTTGCCCTCTAGTAATTCCAGAAGCAGACAAATAGTCTGTTTTCGGAGTCTTTGTTGGAAGCACTAAAATGTAGAACTGCTAAGAGAACTTCTGGACTTCTTTCCAGAAAGACTTTCTTGATCCTTGGAAAGAAAAAAAAGTTGAAGGGATTCAAGGTCAGATAGATGGTTTACAATCACCACTTTTCAGAAGCAAGAAGAAAAGACTTAACAGTGTTCCTGTTGTGGGATAACACTTCTTTGTGTACAATGTGGAACCCTGACTAGCCTTTGCTTGAATGTTGGTCATTATGTATGACTGTTTGTACATGACTTTTCCCCTCTACCGTTGATGCTTTTCCTCTTTGTATCCTCTGTCTTATTGACCGCCTAATCGCTTCTTTGAAGTAAATTAAATGGCAAGATGTATCTAAGCAAAGCCTGGTAAAGACAGAATACGACCAGGACTGGTACTTGAGATTTAGTTTAATTTTTTTTTTTTTTTAAAAAGCTATAATAACCATGCAACACTGAAGTTAAAGCCGTTCTCAGGAAGTCCCACAAGTCTTTTTTTTTTGCCTTTATCTCATACCTAATTTACCATTCTCTGAACAAGAAGGATTTTATCTCAACCATATTTACAGTGCTTTGCAAAGACAATGGGAGAGGCGAGTGGGAATTTCTCTCAAAAACTTTTCGATGTGGTCGCCAAAGGTTTAGGAAGAGAGCGACACATGTGAAAACAAGTTCTTATTTACTAGCGTGCAAGCAGGAAACCAAGCAATCAACAGTAATGCTTGCCAGCGTTCAAAATCGAAACATGCTATGTGAATACTCTGCTGGCAGACGACTTTTCGTCCTTAGAAGTAAATGAAATTATTTTAAGGGTAACATCATTTTTATTATTTCATACTAAAATAGATTAACAAGCCTGATTGGTAACAACACAATTTGATACGCATGTAAACTTTCAAATACCATCAGAAAGACATACAGAACACACATACAGGCGTCAAATGAGCTGGCCACTCCAAAGAATGATACTGGGTTACCCATATAATCTCCTCACATAGTGAAGATTTCGTCAAAAATGAGGCATCAAGACAGCGAATCAACGAGCTTCTGTGCAAGTAAACTTTGACTTATAGAAGCAAGATTCAGTCACTGCTTTGTATGTACCCAGGAAGTGAACTGGTTATTGCTCTGTGGCTGATTTTTGCTGCCACAATTGATGGATGCAAATTTATCCCTCGAAAAATTAGTTGCAAGAAATATACTTTTTGATGGTGTCATTTTATGTGGTCGAATTAGAACTGCAGGCCGATCCTATTTAGGTGAATACCATCCAACCATAAAAAGGCTGTTTTTGCATTTATTTGGGATTGGATAATATCAGACTTTATCTCATTCCCAACGACCCAACCAACACGCGGCCAATTCTATTCACATGCCTACGCTTACGTTCCATAGTATCGTATCCACCCACAGATAGGACACCATAGGACGAATGGGGTCTTTAATCTGTAAGTTAATTAAATCTATGAAATTGTTACGATTTAAATCAATAATGATAAGTTCTGGATAGGTTGAGAACAGCACTTTTGCCTCTATATCCTTGCCGAGGCGGGTCCATCCACGGCTTCTCATCCCTTATCACTCAATTGAACTGTTGGTCAGGCTAAAATTGGGGGTAGCTATGTCCCACTTGTATGCAATAGGGAGTCGAATCGCCAAGAATCCAAATGGCTTAAATGGCAAAAATAAAGATATCAACAACTGTAAATTTTTATGTACATAACTGAAGATCCGAAGATAAACAGTTAAAGTACACATGTATGTATATAATTTCAATAGCAACCAGAGAGCTCTCTTCCAAAAGCATATTAGGCTCCAACGATACTCCTTGTATTGCAAAATTGTTCCCCCATAGGATTGCGGAGAATTGTGTTCTCGTTAACGGGGTCCATCATGATGTACAAACAATGATCACTTGCTGCAGGTTGTAGTGCTATAAATTCCATCAATACCTGTACAAGTCTAATCGGGCCATCTTCCTTGGGCAGTTTAAGGGTGCATTGTTTACCGTACTGATTTGTCACGTAATAGCTAATACGGATGAAAAAAAGACATAATTATTTGGAATAATGGACACGTCTCGCATAGAAACAACTGCCTGAAACTCCAGATTGGATGGAACTAGCAACTTGCTTGCCCTAAAAAGCCAAAATAAGCTCATGCAACAACGAGAAAGACAATGCAACTTTGTAATCGTGATATGCTCTCCGTGGAAGGACGGTGCATACAGCTTCTAGAGGAGATTTGTTCAACGGGGCCTGGTTACCTACTGATCAATGATTTCTATGACATCCCTTAAGTAGCTTCTTTCAGACAAGTATGTCACTTTGGTCACAGTGGCCATTAAGCTTGTGGAAATACTTTATCCCAGCAACATGTAAAAAAGGATTCGAGCGGATTTTCCGCTTTCATAGTGTAGTATACTGGTCTAACCCACAGATTTAAATCTGTAGCTTGTATTTGTAAAAGGGGACACTTATACTGCCTTGCTATAGAGCTAGCTTTTGTAGCGACATGGTAGAGGGTTTGCCTTGGGATCTAGAGTCCTGGGTTCAATCCCCGCCCTGGGTGGTTAATTATCAGAAATGTTACAATAGCAATACGCAATAAACAAAACCAAACGAGCATGTGGTATTGGCTAGACATCATATAAAGTATGTCTGTTGTTTTGAAAGCTCTTTGTGCCACTACATCGGTCAATCAAGTATTGTAAGGTAAATGTCTGTGTAACAGGCCTCAAGCTTTAAGTGGAAGATACTCTAAAGAAGTTCGAAATGAGGCTTGCTGTCAGTCAGTGGGGTGAGCTTTCTGAAGTTTAAGTCCCGAAAGCGAGACAATGTATTGGAAATCCCAAATCACAAAAGCCTGGAATGTGAGCAGCTTTCACGAGAATGTTATAATCTGACCTTGCACATAAGTGCTTCCAACTTTTTGATAATTTCAACTATAGGGATACCATCACAGTTCAAGACTATTTTTTGTTATGTAATTTAGGAGCCCATATGAAAACTGCCACGAGAACTGGAAATAATTCTAGAATGTTATGTTTGAAATATAGCCAGGTCTCAGGCCAATTAGCCTTAGACCAGTTACTTTAGTAAAATATGTCAAAACCTAAACGCTCGCTGGCAGTGCTATCTGTGAATAACTGGACTTAACACTTTACCAGGTACTTGTCATGAAAAAATGAAACCAATTGAAATTGACCAAAAACTTTTGCCACATCATTAGATTTAGCCGCACCTTAGAGGTTTGGAAAGCCCACAAATTGAATTCATAAGGCGACATATTACAGATTTTATGAAAAATCTTTCCTTAAGAAAGTGTGGATTTTTAGCTTGCCTGAGCACAACGTGCTCAAGGTGAGCTTTTGTGGCTGTCCGATGTTCGACGAGCGTCGTCTGTCGTCAACATTTACCTTGTGGACACTCTAGAGGCCACATTTCTTACTCAGTTGAATTGAAAAATGGTAAGAATGTATGTCTTGATGAAATCTCGGATGAGTTTGAATTTGGGTCACCTAGGGTCATAAACTAGTTCACTAGATCAAATTCAAGAAGTACCTTGTGGACACTCTAGAGGCCACAATTTTTGCTCAATTGCCCTGACAATTGGTCAGAATGTTTGTCTTGATTAAATCTCGAATGAGTTGGAATTTGGGTCACCTGGGGACATAAACTAGGTCACTGGGTCAAATTAAAGAAATACCTTGTGGACACTCAAGAGGCCGCATTTCTTGCTCAATTGACCTGAAAATTAGTCAAAATGTTTGTCTTGATTAAATCTCGGATAAGTTCAAATTTGGGTCACCTGGGGTCATAGGTCAAATTAAAGAAATATTTTGTGGACACTCTAGAGGTCACATTTCTTACTCAGTTGACCTGAAAATGGGTCAGAATGTCTGTCTTGATGAAATCTCGGATGAGTTCGAATTTGGGTCACCTAGGGTCATAAACTAGGTTCCTAGGTCAAATTAAAGAAATACCTCGTGGGCACTCTACAGGCCACATTTCTTACTCAGTTGACCTGAAAATGGGTCAGAATGTTTGTCTTGATAAAATCTCGGATGAATTCGAATTTGGGTCACCTAGGGTCATAAACTAGGTCACTAAGTCAAATTAAAGAAATACCTTGTGGGCACTCTAGGGGCCACATTTCTTACTCAGTTGAATTGAAAATTGGTCAGAATGTTTGTCTTGATTTAAATTTCGGATGAGTTTGAAATCGGGTCACCTGGGGTATTAAACTAGGTCACTAGGTAAAATCAAGGAAATTCCTTGTGGACACTCCAGAGGCTACATTTCTTACTCAATTGACCTGAAAATTAGTCAGAATATTTGTCTTGATAAAATCTTGGATGCGTTTGAATTTGGGTCTTTTGGGGTCATAAACTAGGTCATTAGATCAAATTAAAGAAATACCTTGTGGGCACTCTAGAGGCCACATTTCTTACTCAGTTGACCTGAAAATTGGTCAGAATGTTTGTCTTCAGAAAATCTCAAATGAGTTCGAATTTTAGTCACCTAGGGTCATAAACTAGGTCACTAGGTCAAATTAAAGAAATATATTTTGGGCACTCTAGAGCCCACATTTTTTGCTCAATTGACTTGCAAATTGGTCAGAATGTGTGTCTTAATTAACCTCCGAATGGATTTAAAATTGGGTAACCTGGGGTCATAAACTAGGTCACTAGGTGAATTTAAAGAAATACCTTGTGGGCACTCTAGAGGCCATATTTCTTGCTCAACTGAGTTGAAAATTGGTCAGAATGTTTGTCTTCATTAAATCTCGGATTAGTTTTAATTGGTGTTACCTGGGTCAAATTAAAGAAATACCTTGTGGATGCTCTAGAGGCCACATTTCTTACTCACTTGACCTGAAAATTGTTCAGAATGTATGTCTTGATAAAAATCTCGGATGAGTTCGAATTTGGGTCACCTGGGTCATAAACTAGGTCACTAGGTCAAATTGAAGAAATACCTCATGGGCATTCTAGAGGCCAAATGTTTTGCTCAATCAACTTGAAAATTGGTAAGAATGTTTGTCTTCATTTAAATCTCGGATGAGTTTGAAATTGGGTCACCTAGGGTCATAAACTAGGTTACTAGGTCAAATTCAAGAAATACCTTGTGGACACTCTAGAGGCCACATTTCTTACTCAATTGACTTGAGAATTGGTCAGAATATTTGTCTGGATGAATTCTGGAATGAGTTGGAATTTGGGTCACCTAGGGTCATAAACTAGGTCTCACTAGATCAACTTACAAAAATTACTTGTGGGCACTGTAGAGGCTACAATCCTCTCTCAATTGACCTGAAAATTGATCAGCATGTTTGTCTTAATTAAATCTTGGATGAGTTAGAATTTGGGTCACTTGGAGTCATAAACTAGGTCACTAGGTCAAATTAAAGAAATACCTTGTGGACACTCTAGAGGCCACATTTCTTACTCAATTGACCTGAAAATTGGTCAGAATGTTTGTCTTGATGAAATCTCGGATGAGATCGAATTTGGGTCACCTGGGTCATAAACTAGGTCACTAGGTCAAATTAAAGAAATACCTCATGGGCACCCTTGAGACCAAATGTTTTGCTCAATCAACTTGAAAATTGGTAAGAATGTTTGTCTTAATTTAAATCTCGGATGAATTTGAAATTGGGTCACCTAGGGTCATAAACTAGGCCACTAGGTCAAATTCAAGAAATACCTTGTGGACACTCTAGAGGCCACATTTCTTACTCAATTGACTTGAAAATTGGTCAGAATGTTTGTCTTGAAGAATTCTGGAATGAGTTGGAATTTGGGTCACCTAGGGTCATAAACTAGGTCTCACTAGATCAACTTACAAAAATTCCTTGTGGGCATTCTAGAGGCTACAATACTTTCTCAACTGACCTGAAAATTGATCAGCATCTTCGCTTGATAAAATCTTGGGTAAGTTCAAAATTATGTCACCTAGTGTAATTATCTAGGTCACTAGGTCAAATTTAAAGAAATGCCTTGTGGGCGCTCTAGCGGCCACAGTTCTTGCTCAATTGATCTGAATATTGGTCATCGTGTTTGTCGTGTGATATCTCGGATGAGTTCAAAATTGGGTCACATAGGGTCACTAAGAAGGTCACTGGGTCACATTGAGGAAATGCCTTTTGGGCACTCTAGAGGCCACAATTCTTTCTAAATTGATCTGAATATTGGTTTACATGTTTGACTTGATGATATCTCGGATCAATCAGAAATTGGGTCTCATAGGGTCATAAACTAGGTCACTAGGTCAAATTAAAGAAATGTATTGTGGGTGTTCTAGAGCCTGCAATTTTTGCTCAACTGACCTGAAAATTTGTCAGCATGTTTGACTTGATGATACCTTGAATAGGTTTGAAATTGGGTCACATAGGGTCATAATCTAGGTCACTAGGTCAAATTACAGAAATACCTTGTTGGCACTCTAGAGGCGGCAATTCTTGCCCAATTCACCTGAACCTTGTTTAACAAGTTTGTCTTGATATCTTGGATGTGTTTGAAATATGGTCACATAGGGTCATAAACTAGGTCACTAGGTCAAATTGAAGAAATACATTTTGGACACTCCAGAGGCCACATTTTCAGCTCAACTGACCTGACAGTTGGTCAGAATGTTTGTCTTAATAATACCTCAGATGAGTTTTAAATTGGGTCATTATGACCCCGGGGTGAAATTCCGCCTATTGACTCCAGTGAGAGATCCAGGGCCATCATGACCCTCTGGTTTAAAAATCAACTGTTAATTCAGTCAAATTATCCCCATTGTTTACTCAATGGTCTATATACAAGCTGCATATTTTTGAATTTCACCCAGCTCAAAACCAGGCATTTATACATTTTTTCTGCACAACTGAATTAATTTTCATTAAAATGATGTATATGTGTATATGTACATTCTTTCGATATTTTTAGCCCTTCTGGCTGTAAGCCAACAGAGTTTATATCATGGCGTGGTTTCCGTCGTCAAATCGTCCGTCTGTCTGTCCGTGCGTCCGTTGTTATTTTGCTTGTTTACGCGATAAAGTCTGCATTTTCGGTCGGATTTTCATGAAACTTGCAAAGTTTTTTTTTAATCTCATCAACAGCTTGAACCCTATTGATTTTAAAAAAAACAAACAAACAAACTGACCATCTATGTGTGAAAGTAGTCATTTAAAGTCCAGATTTCAATTTCTTGTTTACGTGATAAAGTCTGCATTTGTGGTTGGATTTTCCTGAAACTTGCAGTTTATCTCATCAATAGCTTGAACCCTATTGATTTTGAAAAAAAAAAAAAACATTTGACCATCAGTATGGGAAAAGGAGCCATTTAAAGTTGAAAATTTACATTTCTCGTTTACGCAAGTAAGTCCGCATTTTTGATACCCTTTTTTTTTAACTTGCAAAGATTATTTGTATCATCAAGGGATTGAACTCTCTTAAAATGGAGAAAATCTAGCAATTGGTTTTGGAAAAGCAGCAATTTGATGACTTACTATTGTTCACTCAACACCAGCCACATTATTAGTCACTTTGCTTTGAAATTTGTAGGGATTGTTTAATACAATGAGCACTGAAACCCTATCATATTTGGCTGGATTGCAAACTATTAGTTTTGAGAAATAGTACTTCAATTTCTTTTCACTATTTGTTCAACTCACCATGCCTACTTGTGCTGTCTTAGTGGGTTCAAGCCCAGTTGCACCTCCGCTTTTTTTGTGACGGGTGTGTCATGAATTCGTAATGTATGGTAGAAAAAAGCAAAAATTCTGTCAGTAGAGCGATTCAGGCCCCCAAGGGCCTCTAGTTTTCTGTTTAACTGACTATTAAAGAAGGGTGTGTAAAATATAATTTATACGTGATTTTGGACGTATATATGGGGGGATCGAGATTCTGTCCTCAGCACAACCTAGTTTATTTCTTCTTTATTATATACTGAAAATTATTATATGGGTACTTTATGATAAAAACTGCTGAAGTTTCAAGCAGTTGCACCCTAGTCAGGGATCTTCTAGAAATCTTTGATAATTTCTATGGATATGATATCAAATCCCCATTGTATGTTAAATTAGATGGCGTCATTCCTTTTTAGCTCACCTGAGCACAAAGTGCTCAAGGTGAGCTTTTGTGATCGTGCTGTGTCCGTCGTGCGGTCGTCAACATTTACTATGTGTGCACTCTAGAGGCCAGATTTTCCGCCAGATCCTCATGAAACTGGGTCAGAATGTTTGTCTTGATAAAATCTTGGGAAATTCCGAAATTGGGTCACGTGGGTCAAAAAGTAGGTCACGGGGCCAGATCTTAGAAAAACCTTGCGTGCACTCTAGAGGCACTCTAGAGGCTACATTTTCAGCCTGATACTCCTGAAACGTAGTCAGAATGTTTTTCTGGATAAAATCTCGGACAGGTTCGAAATTAGGTCACGTCGAGTCAAAAAGTAGGTCACTGGGCCAAATTGTAGAATAACCTTGTGTGCACTTTAGAGGCCATGTTTTCAGCCTGATACTCTTGGAACTTGGTCAGAATGTTTGTCTTGATAAGGTCTCGGAAAGTTTTGAAATTGGGTCATGTCGGTTCAAAAAGTAGGTCACTTGGCCAAGTCTTATAAAAAGCTTTCATGCACTCTAGGGGCCACATTTTTAGCCTGATACTCATGAAACTTGGTAAGAATGATTTTCTTGGTAAAACCTTGGACATGTTTGAAATCGGGTTACATGGGTTTAAAAAGTAGGTCATTGGGCCCAATCTTAGAAAAAATTTGTGTGCACTCTAGAGGCTACATTTTGAGCCTGATGCTCATGAAACTCGGTCAGAATGATTGTCTGAATGAAATCTCGGACAAATTTAAAATAGGGTGACGTCGGGTCAAAAAGTAGGCCACTGGGCAAAATCTTTAGAAAAAAACTTGTGTACACTATAGAGGCCACAATTTCAGCCTGATACTCATGAAACTTGATTAGAATGTTTGTCTGGATAAAATCTCGGACAAGTTCTAGAATATATCTGATACAAATTTCCCGGTGAAATAAGCTGTCGAAATTGATGATGCTGTGAATGCTAAAGTTCTAATTATTTCTAAATTTAATCAAATAATTGATCGTATTTGTTACCTTCACTGAAACTATTTTTATCCCAAACGCGCACTTGCGTCAAAGCATAACTCAGTATATTTTGCTTGTCGATCTAATGATTTATACGTGATGTCCTTGAGATACAGTTATTTGATTTAAAAAAAAAAAAAAAAAAACTTAACGTTTGATGACCTTTGAAATCAAACATAATGAAACTCATCAAGATGAAATGCAATTAAGCTTGCCAAAAGCTGTCTTATATGTTTTCTTCTTCAGAGATATTTTGTCCAGATTCAATTGAAAATGGAGTTCTTAGTGAAACATGTAACACAAGCTATTTGAGTGTCTGTAATTATACATGTAATGAAGGGTACAGACCAAACAAGCATTTACTCATGGTCACTTGCGTTAGAGAAGGAGAATGGGGTAAGGAAGGACTGTTTAATGCGACTACCTGTATAGGTATGTATAATTTCAAGTTTAGGTAAGTTACAAACCTTATACATCATATCATATTTTGATAATTGTCCCTATGCAATTGTATGGGAGATGAATATTTCTGTACTCAGACAAAAAGTCGGGGACATATAATGGTTTTTGTTTGATCTATCAGTAAGTCAGTGACATTTTCTTCTCGGAACCCTAATATTTTTCCGGTCTTAAGGACTTATGCCACAGTTTCCCTGCTCATCGCTTTGTGCATGTTTCCTTTCTGTCAACTATTATATTCCACTGGGTTAGGATGACAGAGAAATAGTATATTTTAATCTGTAACATGTCGGTTTCTTTATAAATATCTGAAAATCACAGGAAGGAAAAATTTGGAGATTTTGAAATGATTGGGATGCCAAGTCTTGCAAAAATAGACGTCTTTTATTAAGGGGGGTAATTCACTTTGTCAATAACTTAAAAATGCACCATATCTCTTAAAAATGCCCCACTTGATATACCTTTTTTTCCTTGTTATTTTTACAAGGTATTAGAAAGCACTATTTCTTGCAAAATTTTGAAAAAAAAAAAAAAAAAAGCTGTTCACTGAACAATTTTCATTGCAGAAAATTGATCACATGTAAGCACATTTCTAATTACTATTGTGATTTGTTTAGTGCCTTAATTCTTTCAATTAATCCTTTATACTATAGGCAAATATCACATTTCTATGAATAATCATCTATTTAAGCAGTGTTTGTTTCTTTAAGGACCTTTTTCAAGGTTTATATTTAAAGCCTTTTTATGTAATTTTGACAAGAGTTATGACATTAAAAGAACCGCATCTTTGTAATTTGCTCTGCAATGTATGATTTTCTTTTCATCTTTTTACGTGGCATACATTGTATTATCATCTGATTGAAAATGAAAAAAAAAGTCTATCCATAGGAAAAAAAAAAAACTGTGGCATATGTGTTAAGATTTTTTTCACACTGTTATGATCAAACCCTTTTTTGAATGTGCCATTTGTCAAATCATTAAACCAGGCGTTGCCTCCGCTATCGCAAATTTAGTTGTTAGCCATCGCTTTTGCACAAAACTTACTCTTCATGTTTACATTCCGGCTAAAATGTCCAGAAAGTGCAATACTTGGGTTTTTTTTTTCCTGATTGATAATGACTTTTTGGCTTTTAGGCACTTGTTACAATAATTATGCTATATTGGCAAAGAGATATAAATGATATTTTACAAGGTTTCAACCATGGACATTTTTTATCGTTGAACACCAAATAAACCCATGTTCAGACTGAACATAAGACCCAATGACAGCAAATTCTAGATTGCTTTTGTCAAGAATGTCTAAGCTCATCCAATACTGTTTATATAAGTTCTTCAGTGTATATTTTGTGTAGCCTGATACTGATTTAGGCTGGCTGCAAAAGTAGCTATAGTTTTGGAGGGCATTTTAAGGGTTAATAGTTATGTATAATGGAAATCTATTTCAGCTGAATGTCCCAGCTTTTCAGCCGATGATTTTCAAGCAACTTTAGACCCCAACTGCACCAGGGACATAGGGGTGACATGCAACATCACCTGTGATAGTTTCTTCAAAAATATGGTCCCTCATGGACTGAAGTGTCTACCAGGATATCAGTGGCATGTCCCCCTTGACACTATCTGCAAAGGTATGTTGCCAGTGTAATCTGTCGAGGAGTTATGTTCATGCTATCTCTCAAGGGACCTGCACAACACTCTTTGTTAAGGTATATTGTCAATGCAGTCTGTTAAGTTAGATAGTTAACACAATATGTAAGGGTCTCTCATCAAGTCTTGAGACCTGTCAAGTTCTGTTTTCACTCTCTCTGTCATGGTAACTTGTTAACACTATTTGCCAGGGAACATTGTCAGCTCTGTCAAATTCTTACAGTCACAAATTTTAGAAATATTTGCATGTTTTTTTTTAACTTCAAAAAAATTAAGTATTAGCTTTGATTGCACATCTGAGTTTACAAAAAATGCTTTTGTGCTTTGTAGATAGTAACACCGAAGGTTGTTTTGGGTTCGGTTGGGTGTGAGTGTCTTTTGGCAAGGTATTAAATAGCGTGAGCCTTGTACTTGTTAAGACGGGAATCACATAAATGAATAAAAAAAAGCTATTGCTCCAATTCCTACAATTTCTTTCCATATTGTTGAAATCAGATAGTAAATGAGCAGACTGGTTCCCGTTTACGAAACATAGGACACACCTCTAGTTAGGCCAGCTATGTTTTTTAAAGAAAATATTGAGGTATTGTCGTAGCCCCGCTGTCACTGTCGTTTTCGTGCCAAAAATTTGACTTTTTCTCATACAACAGTCATTACTGAAGGTACTTTACACTCAAGCTTGATCTCATTTCCTTTACAATCAAGCTTGATGTCATCTATTGACAATGGAACTTACACCAAAGGGTAAGTAACCCTTGAAACATTTTTGACATGGTTATATCCCTGTTTTACATAAACACTCACTAAGAAAGTAACTAAAGCCAAATGTTGGCACCCGTATGCGGTGGCCTTTCGTATATCAAGTCTGTTTTCTACTTTCAGGAGTATATTGTCCAAATTTTATTGAGAATGGAGTTCTAAATGAATCATGTGACGTCAGGTATACCAGTACATGCGATTACACATGTAACTATAGGTTTCGGTCACATAGGGATTTACCCAATGTCACCTGTCTTGGGAATGGTGAGTGGGGTAAGGAGGGCCATAATTTAACTGTCTGCACAGGTATGTATAATATTAACATTTTACAAGGTGATGAGATATCATACCTAAAGCGCTACTATTTCAAACACCCATCAGTTTACAAGTGTCATCAGTTGCTAAAGTTAAATAGACAGGTCCTCATTAAGTTGTGTATTTTCATTAAAGAGGCTTTAACGTTGAGAAATAGTATAATATTACATACTAATGCATAGAAAGTTCATATTGTTCAACCTTTTATTGTAAAATGCCGACTTTCAACAACCCTGAAAAGAAGGCTTTTGAGTTCATTTTAGTAAAAGGAGAGAATGCTAGTAACGGGCATTTTCTACTGTTCCCATAATAATTTCTCCCCTATGAAAGACAATTTTTTAGCTCACCTGAGCACGAAGTGCTCATGGTGAGCTATTGCGATCGTGCTGTGTCCGTCGTCCGTCGTCCGTCGTCAACCTTTTACCTTGTGTACGCTCTAGAGGCCACATTTCCAGTCCCATCTTCATGAAACTTGGTCAGAATGTTTGTCTTGATAAAATCTCGGACGAGTTCGAAATTGGGTCATGTGGGGTCAAAAACTAGGTCACTAGGTCAAATCTTAGAAAAACCTTGTGTACGTTCTAGAGGCCACATTTTCAGTCCGATCTTCATGAAACTTGATCAGAATGTTTGTCTTGATGAAATCTCGAAAAGGTTTGAAATTGGGTCACGTGGGGTCAAAAACTAGGTCACTAGGTCAAATCTTAGAAAAACCTTGTGTACGCTCTAGAGGCCACATTTTCAGCCAGATACTTGTGAAATTTGGTCAGAATGTTTGTCTTGATGAAATCTCGGACGAGTTCGAAATTGCGTCATGTGGGGTCAAAAACTAGGTCACTAGGTCAAATCTTAGAAAAACCTTGTGTACGCTCTAGAGGCCACATTTTCAGTCCGATCTTCATGAAACTTGATCAGAATGTTTGTCTTGATGAAATCTCGGACGAGTTCGAAATTGGGTCACGTGGGGTCAAAAACTAGGTCACTAGGTCAAATCTTAGAAAAACCTTGTGTACGCTCTAGAGGCCACATTTTCAGCCAGATACTTGTGAAATTTGGTCAGAATGTTTGTCTTGATAAAATCTCGGACGAGTTCGAAATTGGGTCATGTGGGGTCAAAAACTAGGTCACTAGGTCAAATCTTCGAAAAACCTTGTGTATGCTCTAGAGGCCACATTTTCAGTCAGATACTTGTGAAATTCGGTCAGAATGTTTGTCTTGATAAAGTCTCGCACGAGTTCGAAATTGGGTCATGTGAGGTCAAAAACTAGGTCACTAGGTCAAATCTTAGAAAAACCTTGTGTACGCTCTAGAGGCCACATTTTCAGTCCGATTTTCATGAAACTTGATCAGAATGTTTGTCTTGTTGAAATCTCGGATGAGTTCGAAATTGGGTCATGTGGGGTCAAAAACTAGGTCACTAGGTCAAATCTTGGAAAAACCATGTGTACGCTATAGAGGCCACATTTTCAGCCAGGTACTTGTGAAATTTGGTCAGAATGTTTGTCTTGATAAAATCTCGGACGAGTTTGAAATTGGGTCATGTGGGGTCAAAAACTAGGTCACTAGGTCAAATCTTCGAAAAACCTTGTGTACGCTCTAGAGGCCACATTTTCAGTCAGATGTTTGTGAAATTTGGTCAGAATGTTTGTCTTGATAAAATCCTGCACGAGTTCGAAATTGGGTCATGTGGGGTCAAAAACTAGGTCACTACGTCAAATCTTAGAAAAACCTTGTGTACACTCTAGAGGCCACATTTTCAGTCCGATCTTCATGAAACTTGATCAGAATGTTTGTGTTGTTGAAATCTCGGATGAGTTCGAAATTGGGTCACGTGGGGTCAAAAACTAGGTCACTAGGTCAAATCTTGGAAAAACATTGTGTACGCTATAGAGGCCACATTTTCAGCCAGGTACTTGTGAAATTTGGTCAGAATGTTTGTCTTGATAAAATCTCGGACGAGTTTGAAATTGGGTCATGTGGGGTCAAAAACTAGGTCACTAGGTCAAATCTTAGAAAAACCTTGTGTATGCTCTAGAGGCCACATTTTCAGTCAGATACTTGTGAAATTTGGTCAGAATGTTTGTCTTGAAGTTTGAAATTGGGTCATGTGGGGTCAAAAACTAGGTCACTAGGTTAAATCTTAGAAAAACCTTTTGTACACTATAGAGGCCACATTTTCAGTCCAATACTCTTGAAAAATGGTCAGAATGTTTGTCTTGATTATATCTTTAAATAGTACGAAAATGTGCCATGTTGGGTCAAAAACTAGGTCACCAGGTCAAATCTAAGAAAAACGTTGTGTATGCTCTAGAGGCCATATTTTCTGTCCAGTACTCTTGAAAGTTGGTCAGAATGTTTGCCTTGATAATATCTCTGACTAGTTTGAAATTGGGTCATGTCGGGTGAAAAACTAGGTCACTAGGTCAAATCTTAGAAAAACCTTGTGTAAGCTCCAGAAGCCACATTTTCTGTCTAATACTCTTGAAAGTTGGTCAGAATGTTTGTCTCGATGATATCTCAGTAGAATTTGAAAATGAGTCATGTCGGGTCAAAAACTAGGTCACCTGGTCAAATCTTAGAAAAACCATGTGTACGCTGTTGTGGCCACATTTTTTGTTCAGTACTCTTTTAAAGTTGCTCAGAATGTTTGCCTTGGTAATATCTTGGATGAGTTTGAAAATGGGTCATGTTGGGTCAAAATCTAGGTCACTAGGTCAGATCTTAGAAAAACCTTGTGTACGCTGTAGAGGCCGCATTTTCAGTCCAATACTCTTGAAATTTGGTAAGAATGTTTGTCCTGATGATATCTTGGACCAGTTTGAAAATGTGTCATGTTGGCTGAAAAACTAGGTCACTAGGTCAAATCTTAGAAAAACCTAGTGTACGAATGACTCTCAGAAAGAAACCTATTGAAAACACTGTTTGAAAATGAGAAAATGCTGGTATCCAGCATTTTTTCCCTTTTTCACAATGTTTTCTACCCCTTTGAGAGACCAATCCCACAGCTTGATCCACATATTGTTTTATGCAGAAGGTTCAGACTGATGAGTTTAAAATTTTATTGTTCGGTAACACATATATCTCACAAGATGTTGGAAATTGGTTGTGCCTGGTCAAAAGGCTCACGTGAGCGACTCCAG
The DNA here is from genome assembly GCA_945859785.2 of Tridacna gigas. Lineage (NCBI taxonomy): Eukaryota > Metazoa > Mollusca > Bivalvia > Cardiida > Cardiidae > Tridacna > Tridacna gigas. The sequence goes on from OX244039.2 coordinate 27,691,825, forward strand.
GGCCATCATGGCCCTCTTGTTTATGTTTTGAGGAAGATTAATTTGTCGTATGCACATGCTTGCACTTTGGTGAAGGCAAAAATTGTCATCTGTAAAAGAGTTAAATGAATAAATCTTATATAAAATTTATCTTTTTATATGTATACCTTTAATGAAAGGAGGCTGCCTTGCCTTTCTTTCCAATGATATATGTACTGTAAACCCGAATTGTATATCTTTAAGAATACTTTCATTTTTAAAACCCCAATGTATTCGAAGGTGCAGACCTGTGATCAGACTGAACTTTGAGTTCGGCCTGACCTTGGCCTACACTCTCAGCACCCAAAGTATAGGAACCTGTGAACCTGTGATCGGACCGAACTTGGAGTGCGGCCTGATCTTGTCCTACACTGTCCGCCATACTACAAGAGAGTATTCGGGCACGTTTCGCAACAAGGGGACCTGAAGAATTATCTTGTCTCTTTTTCTTCATGGTGTGACTATTTGGTCATCTCTCCCTCTTTATATTGTATTATTTCTCTTCATACATATTGTTTCTCGTTGACAAGGTTTTTTGTGTAATTCCTATTATTTCTGCTTCTGATCGGTAATTATAGGTTAACTCTTTTTTTTTACAGTTTGGTTACTTCACTTTTGATATGTATATACACATTTGGCATCATTCATTGAAAAACTTACATTCTGACAAGACAATGTACTATGTATACGTCTAAATAGAATGTCTGTTCTGTTCTGTTCTGATATTGCCACTGAAAAGAACTATTGATTTATCGTTGTATTTTACCATTTTCAGAAAATCTTTCGATTACTTTCTGTAAGGAAAAAGGATTAAATTACGATTAACAGATTAAAGGATTGAATTCTGTATGAGGTGTAACTTTTTAATGTAGCTTTTGTTTACTTGGTATCATAGACTAGAGAGCCCCCCTTTATAAATATGCAGGATCCCATTCTGTTCTTCACTTACAAAGACATGGTGATGTAAATATTCCGCTACACATTCAAACTGCTCAAAATGCAACAGCTACTGGCAACTCCTTACCAAAAAATCCCGGGTTTTGATGACCAGGGAGGAAAGGCTTTGAAAACAGAGCGAGAGAGGAGAAAATGCTGATAACAATAATTATCTCCTTTTCCCATAATTTTTTCTACTGTGTCATACACAAATTCCATGAGTCACTTTTCATTTGTCATTGACAACTGCTTTCGATTTTGATGAGTGATATTTGGTTGTTTGGTAAAGAGCTTTAAGATCTGTGAAAAAGGTGGAGTTGTATAATCTAGAGGCGTCAAAGTTTTATTTGACATTAACAATGTATTTCTAGTCATATATCAAATGAAAATGCACTGAAATGTATACGTGCATCCAGATTTCCCCTTAAACTGCTAAATGAATAGAATGGAGATTTTCTGGCCAAATGTATATTCTTAAACATTGACATTACAAAGTAGTTTTTGTTGGGGAAAAACTGATCGTATTGGACAGTGTAGATCCAAGATCAGACTTCACCTCCTGTGCAGCCAAGACCCGGAAGCGCAGTCTGTAGCGTACAGGACTTGAGAATAGGGGTCGCTGGTTGGATGCCCGGCTCGGCCAATTTCTTTCCGAGGATTGATGATAGTCATTGCGACAAGGTTCATTCCTCTCTCATCACTGACCATTGTTTGGACGATGCTTATGTGGGAAAGCAGCCAGTGGCTTGAAAAGAATATTGTGCGTAGTAATAGTGAAAGAAACTCCGGGAAAGCATGGATGAGTGCGCTGGCCACCGCCATATATCTGAAATTTTGTCGAAAACGGCATTAAACATACAGTCAATCAATCAACCTTCTGTTCAGTCTCATCTTGATCTTCACTGCCCTAAAAGAACGTTGAGTCTCGTTAAGCAGCCTAAGGGGTAAATGTCGAATGAAGGGAACAAGTTTTAGACACAGCTTTATGTCCTTCTCTTTTTATACAGTTTTGAATCAATTTGGCTGAAATTTAAATGGAAGTCTTCTTACCACGGGAACTTTTAAACCTGTATTCTTCAGCATGATTGATTGATTATTACAGGAGTTATAGGATTTTAAATTTCGTTTTTCAGAGTGTGTACATGCAGTAGAGCCTCTCATACCTACGTTTGGGTGAGTCTTCTTATAAATTCAACCTTAACTCTTAACCAAAGCTCAAAATTATGAACTTTTTCAAATCCAAAGCAATTGCATATGACAAATGTGACACAAAAATGGGGTTGTCTTTTAAAGGGTAGAAGACATGGTGGGAAAATGAGAAACTGCTGATTATCCTGGAAATTGGTTAGGTGGGAATTTAGTTTAACAGATAATGTCAACCATATGTACTTGAGTTTATTGTCAGAGGAGATTAGATCTAAACTTTAATAGGCAATGGCAGTCATATGTATCTAGTATATTGTTAGGGGAAATGAGCTTTTAATTCTATGCAATGGACAATGTCAGCAATATGTTTTGAAGGTGAAAAATCAAGATTTAAACTTTGTTTAACCGACATTGTCAACAATATGTATCGAAGGGGTTTTGTGAGGGGAAGTAACCTAGGGTTAAACTTAGACAGTGTCAAGCGTAATCCGTATATGTGACTTCGGCAAGAGAAAGGGGTATTACGGCTCCGACGTCAATTTCGAGAAAATACGTTTTAAAGTTTGCGCGTAGTATTTTTATACGACTACCGCCATAACTTTGGCTTTAAACACATATTTTTGTTTGTATATAGTCTCTTAAGTCTGTCAAAAGGTAATTCAGTCACGAATCTGAGTGATCCGATTGTATTACGATAAAATTAAGGCCGTCGAAGTGATTTAGTCCGTACCGAGTGTATCACTTCCTGCCTGAAAACAGCGATTACCTCATTTAGGTATGGTGACATAAACATCGGATTTAAAGATAAATATGGTGACTACATACAAGAATATATCTCGGGTAAGATTTGGGTATTTTACATTTTGCAATAAGAATTTGTATCTCAATATTTCTTGGCGAAAATACAAATTTTCGGCACTTTCAATGACCCGGAAGTTGTGTCATCGGTAGCTAACTCGTACAAGTTTTGTTTATAGCAATGGTTTTGTTGTACATTGTCCGCCAAAATTTGAAAAGTAACTAGACAAATAAGCACGTAAACTCACTTTCCCACTGTCAGTACGATTCTACATAAAATAATCGTGTATCAGGACAATGTTTTGTTGAATGATTGAGAACAACATATCGGTTGTCACGGGTGAAAAACTACCAAACTTTTGAAAACAAATTTGATCCAGAATCCAGTCTTGTAAATGTAGACATATAGATCCACTGTGAGTCCTATAATCATTCAGGCAATGGCAACAGTGTTAAATTTGAAACCGAAAACTTAGAATCTGTATGTTTGTGTGTGGTGGCCTTTATTTTTTGTTGTGATTATTCAGTACAGAGGCAGGCACTGAAGTAGAACTGTGTGTTTTGCAACTCATGTTGACTAAAATTTGAATGGAAATGTAAATGATGAACATGTTCACCAGATTCTGAATCTTATCATTATTTACCTATGTATTGTCTGACTCCAGTGTGGCTTGTATTTAATTTTATATCATTTAATAACAAATAAACCGAGGGTGGGAGCTCTGTGGCAAACAGTCAGGCATATAGAAAGTAACAATGATTCTTAAGTAATTTGACTGAGAATCAGACAGTTGGTTGATTTCAGATTATCAGATGGTGAGTAGAATTCTAAAACCTGTATTGCAGATATTCTTTCTTTAATTCCATTAAGTACCCACAATACAGGTTTCATGTTGTTTAAGTTATTTTCAGTATGTATGTTAGTTTTATTCTTGTCAATACAAAAGTTTCATTACTTTCATTCTCATCCCAGGTAAATAGACACATTTGAATGATGGTGAAGTGGTTAGTGAAGGAACAGACAGTGTAGTTAGCATTGCACAGCATCATTTCTGAACTTCAAGATCTTGAGGTCAGGATTGATAAAAAATGACAGGTATGTCTTGTTCAACAATTTAGTTTACTGAATTTTAACTTTAACTCTTTTACTGCCAAAATAAATAAATTCAGCTTATTTCAAAGTCTGAAAGTACATTAAATAGATACATCCAAAGGCAGCTTTATTTCTCACATTTAACATGCAAAGATGACCTTTTCTGTCACATTTGTGTTCTGTAATTATTCTCAATCTTGCAGTTTTCTTTTGTTCCTAATTATGTGTATGATCGCAAGTGATAGACGTACCGGTGTTTTACAGGCTTCAAGCAATTTTTCAGTTATACAATGTAAACTGCTACCTTACTGAAACTGACATATTTACATACATGAGCACCAAAAATAGATAGATAGCCTGTGAAGCAATTACGAGTGATACACCAATGGTTATAGGAACATATTGTGAAATCTTTTTCAGATGCACTTTGGTAAATAGATCTAGTATCAGCAAGAAAATATTGTTGTAAATCTACTTCATTGTGGAGAGTTTTAACAGGTTTGTGTATTTTCTTGTCAAAGATAGTTTCTTTGTAGAAATGAAAAGGTGAACATTTTCAGAAAAAAAGGATTGTTGTTGCTTTCATTCCCAATAGGTATCAGACTTGGTAAACATAAAAAGTTATAGCATGGTCAACTTATAAACAGAAATCTGTGATAGTCATAATACTCTTTAAAAGGAAATTTCAGAACATTATCCTTCACCTCAACTGCTAAATCTATGCAGTTTACTATATATCACATTCATTCAGTCATTTTCAGTAGACATTTTTTTTGTGATAAATTTCTCAAGGAAGGAGTGAAAGGTTGAGACTAAAATTTGATTGTTTGTTGCAAGACTGCATGAACGTATAGACTGAATTTGGTGCACAAAGGCAAAATTTCACTCATAATATATAGCATCAAAGTTACAAAAGTGAGCAGGGTAGGTCTTTGCAAATGTCATTCAGAGATGACATCCATCACTTAACTCTAAACCAAATGAAAACGTTAAGGACTGGTCCAAATTTAAAACATTTGCAGACAACAAATAAAAGTGTGGCTCAAATGATGAAGCAGTCTTAAAAGGTATGAAACATTGTGGATAATGGAGAAAATGCTGATTACCAGCATTCCCCCTTTTCTCGCAATGTTGACAAACTCCTTCCTATGGTTGCTAAAATAGAATAAATTGGTAAGGGTTATCACAATTCATTCTCACTCCTATAAAGATTGCATTTCTACATTAAATAGGTAAAAGCAAAGACATTCAGTGCAGAATGATGGTGCCTGGACGAAATCATACCAATTTTTCAGCAGACATGTGCTCTGGTGTTATGAGAGGCTCAAATGGAGAGCTGTTGCATAGTTTACACTAAATCTGTGCATCTTTCGTGTAAAAGTGCCCACAGTGTGTCACAGTTGGTGAAAGATACTTTAATATGTACTTGTGCAATCAATCTTTTTCTTTTAAGCCAAAGCTATTTGAACCATTTAAGTTGCAAATGTCCAGTCAGCTAGATATTCCATTTTTACAGACAATTAGCTCAAGATCAAACTTCTTTTACAGACAGTGTAGATCAAGATCAGACCACAAAAGTGTGCACTCTGATCTTTGATCTATATCTTTCTTTTGTGTTGACAATATTATGGCAGACACCTGTGAAATTATATTACTATTGTCCTTTTTTTCTTAGACAGGAAAAAGTCCATTTAACATCATACCAAATGACAAAATTCTAGCCTGGACCAAATTGAAAGCATTTGCTATGACAAATTAACTATTGATAAAATGATGATGATGATGATTTCTCTTTTTGATGGGGTACAGAACATTAGGAGAAAATGCTGATTACCAACATTTTCTCCTTTTCTAATAATGTTTCCAAAAGCGTTTTTTCCGGGGGGGGGGGGGGTGGAATAAAAGACTGGATTGTGTGGTTAAGGATTAAATTGTATGGTAGGGGTTAAACCAATTTGTATATTTCAGTACATGTATTTTTGACAAATTTGGATATTTGCTCAGTTTATTACATATGTTAATGTAATTAATCATTAGTCGTGTTATGTTACAGAAATAAATAACTTAGAATAGTAATACTGTTTTTTGTCACTGTGCCCCATTCAGGCTTGTACTGACATCCTTATCTAACTGGTGTTAAAGCAACTTTTTATGTCTCTGAATTTGATAGGTTTAAAGGGAGAAATTGCATGTAAAAGTTGATTGAATATCATCTTATCATGTGTTTGATGCTGTTGAAAAAAACATATTTTCCTCTGTTGTAAATATGTGTCCTATATTTAATTTGTAATGGGTTTTTGTCAGTCTAAAAGTAGCTGGTAAAGTAAAGGGTTAAAGTGTAGGTTTGATTCGTCTGTGGAAGACAGACAAAGGTATATGAGATGAATTAAATATATCATTGAAATAGAATCATCTTAGCCAATTATTTAATCTATTTACCAATGAATTAAAGCATTGAAGCAAAACGTTCAGCTCTTGTAGACTAATGACGTCATGTGCACGACATCATAGATCTTTTATCATTGACTCCCTTTGGTAAAAAGGTCATAACTTCCTTATTTTTAGGAATTTTCATTCCATATTCACAGATTATGTTCTAGACATGTAGGTGTATCCAAATACGGGAAAAATGAAAAAGTGATTTTTTGACCATAAGACCCCTTTCTGCAGTCACTGACACATATATTGGAGGGGTTTTGTCAGGGAAAATAATTCAGGTTTAAATTTTGTTTAACAGACAATTATATGTATCAACCATATGTACTGGACTTTATTTGTTAGGGGGAGATAAAAGGTTTATACATTGTTTAATAGAAAATGTCAGCCAACTTTAGTTTTGTCAGAGGAAGTAATTAAGATAAATCTCTCACACCCAGCAAAATTTTGGAAATGTCCGCAATGAAAGCATTTGCAAATAAAAAATTAAATGTGGCTGAAATTACGGTATTGTCTTTAAGAGGATAGATAAAAACGTGGTTGGAAAAGGAAACAAATGCTAATCATCAGCTTTTTCTCCTTTTACCACAAATATTTTCAAAAGCCCTCTTCCTCGTGGTTGTGAAAAATTAGGATTGTATTTTTTATGAAAGGTTAATCTTTGTTTAACAGAGAATGTCAACCATATATATTGGAGGGTATTGTTAGAGGAGGCTGTCAGAACTGTGATGGATATCACGTCGTCACATATGAATGGATGTTGAGAGAACATTTCTGTTCAGAGAACACAACTATTTTAAAGGGGATTGACAACACTGTGGAGTTGATCTGTAATTCTTTAAATTGCGATAATCTGCGAAATGGAATGACCTCAGAGAGACTCACTTTTATTGTAACTGGTATGTAGAAGTATGAATTTCTATTAAAAAGTTACCCAAACTTAAACCTGAACGACACAATATGGACTTTTAATTGCCCTGACGAAGAAGGTGTTTGGAACAACTGTGGGAAAAGGAGGAAATGCTGGTAACCATGTTTCACCATATCAAAGACAAATTACATGTTTTGGATGACATTTAATTTTTCGTCTGCAAATGCTCTCAATTTGGACAACGCTAAAACTTGTTTTCTGGTAAAGATTTAATCCATAACTACTCAAATTTGAGTTTTTACCTCCTTCAGGAGATAGCTTTTGAAACTATAGAGAAAAGGTGCTATTGTGTGTAATATCCAAGTGCTCTTCCTTTTACAGTTCTCTGTATCATTCCTTTGCCTTTGAAATATTTCTTTTTGGATTCATTTGTTAGTATAGCTAGCTAGTTGAATTGGAGGTCATGCCCCAAGAAAAGTTTTGAAAACAAGGATGCGTTTTGGTACTCTCTATGCGTTCTGAGGAAAATCTTGTGGTTTTGTATTTTAGACAATTCATGAAGCATAAATGCAAAAAATTAATTCTTTACTTGGGTGATTTTTCTCTGGTCAGAATCATGTGGAATCAAGTCTTTACTCACAGATAGGCAGCTATCTGCCTGCTTGTATTATATTATGGTATGTATAACAGAGCCTTTGCAAAAATGGGATGTCCCAATACCTCTTGATACATGTTTTCAGCAGATAAATTTGAAAAATAATAATGCTAGTCAACATGGGCTGAGTTATCACATATTATACATGTTAAAACATGGTGGTAAAAGGAGAATTTTCCTTGCCGATATACATGTATTTAGCTCAGCTGTTTTCGAAGAAAACGTCAAGGTATTGTCAAACCTCTCTGTAATTACTGAAGACATTTGCTTCAAACTTGGACAAGTTATTTACTATCAAAGGGAAATCTAAACAACAAGGGCAGGTAATAATCAAAGTATTTTTGACAAAATTTTGTCCCTTTTTGACGTAGAATTCTCACTGAAAATCTAGTAACCGCTGCCAAGTGTTGACATAGATAAAAATCATTGTGCTGCAAAATAAAAAATATATATACTGTCAAACTTCGGTAGCTCGAACACCTTTGGGGATGGGTAATTTGTTCGAAATATCGGTAGTTCGACGGATCCATATTTCAAGTACAAAGTGCTCAGTAGACGAGTTACATGTATTTTTATTGCATCTTTATAACATTTGTATTTGGAAATATCACACAGAACACAGCACATACCTTTGTCATTTTACATGAATCGGCTGTCTAATTGATGGAAATAGCTTGTTTTCGGCCGAAATCGATACCCTTTATTAATTTTTTTTTTAAATCGAGAGTAGCCATTTCGGCAGACAACAACCGATTTTCACCAATTAAAACACCGACGGTCATTTACTTGATACATATCTAAAAGTCATTTTATCAGAAAAACGAAAAAAAAATGCCCAAGAAAAATGAAACTTATAATTATGCAGATATTGAGTGCCAAACACCATCTTGTTTATGTTCTAATTATAACTCAGATCAACGCTACATGTGCAGATCAAGATCAAGGTTGCGGTGAATAAAACCTTATGTGTTGAGAGCAACACAGTTCATACATTTGTAGCCTTACAAAAATGACTTGTCCCACTCATTCACCTCAACAACCTTGAAAAACAAAATTTAAAGAAAGCAATTATTCAATCACTTCGATTCAATCCCTAAATTAACACCTTGAGCAAGTGTGTGTGTTTTACAGTAAGTGTTAAAAATATGCACCATATCCATTTTTTGGACAGATAATTACCGGCGTATCCAATTAACAAATATACGTGTGAAACCCAACAACTAATTATTGACCAGCCCTTTGTTCGACTTCGAAAAGGTAGAATACATGTACATAGGAAAATGAATGACGGGACTGTGATATGTGTTCGAAAGTTCGAATTAAGGGTTGTGCGAGCTTTTCGAGGTCGAACAATATGAATTATATGGAGATTCTGCCGGGACTGAGATTATTATTCGAGCTTTCTTTGGTATTCGAAATTACCCATGTTGGAGCCATCGAAGTTTGACTGTATGTTGTAATTGAGTATGTGTAGAAGATGTGAAAAAATATATTTATATTCCTTAGGTGAAAATAATTGTCATTGTTTTCACTCAAAAGGGAATACCTATTGCCATTTAATTAACCCTTTACCAAACAGTCATTTGAAAACTTTGTGGGTAAAGGAAAAAAAAAAAGAAAAAGAAAAAAAAAAAAATGCTTGTAACCAGCATTTTTTATTTTCCCACATTGTTTTGTAACCTGCCAGAGACAAATCCTATCATTTGAGTAACATTTGATTTGTCCTCTGTTACTGCTTGAAATTTAGACTGGTGCACAATTTTGTCGTCAGGGAAAGATTTAAGTCTTAACTGGACAAGAAGATTTTAGATTCGGCCGTTTCTTTAAAAAAAAAAAAAAAGAAAAAAAGCTACATGTGGATCAAGTGACTGGAATTATCTTTGACTCATGTTGAAAATGGAGAAAATGCATTTTCTCCTTTTCTCATAATGTTGAAAACCATTGCAGTATGGCTCAAATGATGGATATTTCTTTGAAAGGTAAAGATTCATTATGGTAACCAGCATTTTCTCCTTTCCCACAATATTTCCGAAACTTATTTGTCAGAGTTGTGTAAACAAAATTGTTTGATAAAGGGTTAAAAGTTCTGTAAAATATCCTTAAATCAGCGTGTCCGTTGGTCCGTCCATTAGTAGAAGCAATTTTGTGTCCTCTTCTTCTGTAACAGTTTTCAACCAATTTGGATGAGAAACTGTACACCTGCAATTTTTCTATAGGGCCTATGATTTAATCTTTGATAATAGTCTTGTCAAGAACTTGTAGTTATATTTTATTGATATTTAATTTACTCCTTACCAAACGACAAATTTTAGACTGAACCAAATTTGAAGCATTTTCAGACAAATTAATTGCTGCTAAAATGCTTTTTTTCTCTCCTCTTTGATAGGATATGAAAGAATCTTGAAAAAAAGGGGAAAATGCTGGTCACCAGGATTTTCTTTTCCCACAATTTTTTAAAAGTCTTTTATGTACCAGGGTCGTTAAAAGTGGTAAAGGCCTAACTCTTTGGCAAACAATAAAATTTTTGGATATGACCATTTTGAAAGCATTTATAAATGACACACTTGATGTTTTTCAAATGATGATTTCTGGCTTTAATAGGGTAGAAAAAATTGTGGTAAAAGAAGAAAATGCTGGGTACCAGCAATTTCTCCTTTTCTCACAGTGTTTTCAAAAGCCTTTTCTTTAAGGGTTGCTAAAACTTGGGATTGTTTGCTAAAGGGCTAAATTTTGTAGACCTCTTTTCTTAATGTCACAAGACACGGCCACGGAAATGGCATTTTGATATAATCCTGCGTGTATCAAGAATAAATAGGTAACTCTTACCACACGACAAATATGTTTTTTTTTTTTTTAATTGTTAGCATTTGCAGAAGTACAATTTAGATGTTGCTAACATGCTGCTTTCTCTCTTTTATAGGGTAGAAAACATTGTGGGATAAAGAGAAAATGCTGGTTATCGGCATTTTTTCCTTGTCCGCATTGTTTTCCAAAGCCTTTTCTTTCGGAGTTCCAAAAAGAAAATCTGTGGGAAAGAGATAATGGGATCATAATTCTTTCAGCACTAAACATGTCTTCTTTTGATGGGGCTGTCAAAAGAATCCACTGGAACTCAGAAAGATTTCTACCTTATATGCTTCATTTAAAAAAAAAAAAATATAATAATAATAATAAAAAAAATAAAAATAAAGGGAAAAAAAAAAATATATATATATATATATATATATATATATAGAACCAAGATCTGACTGCACAATCTGATCTTCAGCTGTGCTATCAAGAAAAGTCCTTGTTTTCACCTATGGCACGGACTAAATCATTTATGACTAATGGTATATAAATGTCATTGTCCATAAAATGTCATTTTCCTGAATGTTGGGCAAAAGGCTACATTATTCCTATACACAAGAAAGATAACCCCAATGAAGCGGCAAATTATCGAGGTATTACACTGCTCAGCAATTTAGGTAAATTATTTGCAAGCGTACTAGACGTCAGAATAGAGCAATGGTATAATGAATATAATATACTATCTGACGCCCAGTTTGGATTTCGGAGGAAAAGGAGCACAGTAGATGCTTTGTTTGTTTTAAAAAACCTAATCGAACATGTCTTGTATTCCAAGGGTCGTTTGTATTGTGCCTTTATTGATCTAAAGAATGCCTTTGACTCTGTTTACAGAAATGCGCTCTGGTTCAAGCTTTTTAATATGGGTTTCGACGGGAAAATACTCAATATTTTCAAATCTATGTATTCATGTGTAAAATATAACAGTACTGAATCAGACTTTTTTGATATAGGTGTTGGGTTGTTTCAGGGACAAAATAACTCCCCAGCTTTATTTGCATTATTTCTGGAAGATCTAGAGCTATTTTTACAGGAAACAGATACCTGTGGTTTGAAACTGTCCGATATTTGTATTATATTACTTCTCTTTGCTGATGACATGGTAGTTTTGGGCAACTCCCCGACCGATTTACAACAAAGTCTAAATAGGCTCAATCAGTACTATACAAAATGGGGTCTAGAGGTGAATACGTCTAAAAGTAAAGTAGTTGTCTTTAGGTCCCGCGGAAACTTACGTAATAACGAAAAGTGGATTTATGGTAATGACTACCTAGAAGTTGTGGAAAATTTTAACTATTTAGGGGTGTGTTTTAATTATACGGGATCTTTTAATTTAAATGTTCAGAATATAAAGGGGAAATCTTTGAAAGCTATGCATTTATTATATAACAATGTCAAAATACACCACACTGAACCCGATATATCGATGCGATTGTTTGACACAATTGTTGGATCAATCATAAATTATGCTTGTCCAATTTGGGGCTTCACCAAGTCTAAAGACCTAGAACAAATTCATCTTAAGTACTGCAAGTGGATTTTAGGTGTAAAAAGTAGAACATGCAACGCGGCAGTTTATGGAGAATTAGGTCGATATCCAATATACATTTCACGATATGTTCAAATTATAAAATATTGGTTGAAATTATTGGATACTGACAATATTATTTTACAAAGAGTTTATGAAGACGCTAAACAAAGATTACATCGTGGTTTTAAAGGATGGTTACACAATGTTCAACATTTATTATACATGTACGGTTTTGCAAATGCATTCGATAATCCGCAAAATTTAAACGTCGAAATGTTTCTCCATCAGTTTAAACAGAGGTTAATTGACTGCTTTCAGCAGAAGTGGAATGCTCATTTATCTAAAAATGAAGTTTTAAAACCAGTCTATGTGTATCTGAAACAACACTTTTCGTACGAACCATATTTAAATTTAGTTGACTCGTATAAAGCAAGAGTATATCTTACCAAATTAAGAGTAAGCGCGCATAATTTGAATATTGAGTGCTTAAGATACGGAAGGGATTGTAAGCCGCGTTCTGAAAGATTATGTTATTTATGCAACAATGGCGACATTGAGGATGAATTTCATTTTGTTTTAAAGTGCATCAAATTTCAAAATTTAAGGCAACAATTTATTAAGAAATACTATTATAAAAAAACCCAGTATGTTCAAATTCGTATCTCTCTTGAAAACAAATATTAGGAAAGAAACTATAAATCTAGGTAAATTCTTGTTACAGGCATTCGAAGAAAGAAAGAAACTTTTGTCGTAGTTTTATCCTTTCCCCCCCCCCCCCCCCCCCCCCCCCCCCCCCCATAATCAAAGCAAATTTAAAAACTAATTCAGAAATTAAGATTCCATAATCATTGTTTGGAGACAAAAATAATGAAGCCTTCTCCTAAAATAAAAACTTTTAAAGTCGAATCATAATGAGATCTACCCTTTCACTACATCTAGAGATATATAGGAATGAAAAGAGGAAACCTGGAGAGCGAAAGAGAGAGAGAGAAAGAGAGGGAAAGAGAGAGAGAGAGAGGGTACTTTAACTTGTGATATATGTATTAATCAAATATATTGGACTTAGAAGAGAGAGCGAGAGAGAGACAGACAGAGATAGAGAGAGAAAATAGAGACAGAGAGAGCGGTACTTGCATTTTGTTATATACGTATTAACCCTTAACCAAAAAAGCTCGTGTTTTCAACCACCCTGAATTGGGAGACTTTGAAAACATGGTGGAAAAAAGGAAAAAATGCCGGTAACCGGCGTTTCCTACTTTTCCACCGTGTTTTCTACCTTTTTAAAGATATAACCCACCATTAAAGTCTTACTTTATTTGTCGTCTGCAAAAATGTCCAATTCGGAGCGGTCTGAAATTATGTCCCTTGGCAAAGAGTTAAATATAAATAAATTTGTCCGAGAGACAGAGTACTTTGAATATTTTATATTCGTAAATTGATCAAATATACAATCATGATGTAATTTTGAGAGCGAAAGGGCGTTGATAGAAAATGTGAGAGTGAGAGAGAGAGAGAGAGAATTGTATCACGTGGGACACTTTGAAAATTATTTTGATTGTTACTGACTATGTAAAGGATGTATAAGTCAATAAAGTCATTCATTCATTCATTCATATCAATTGTTGCTCACTTGCTTATAACCCCATCAATACCAGGGCTATCATGATCTTCTTTTTTTATTAGTTACAGCCCAAAATGATCTACCAAATAGCAAGCCAGTGAAAAGTTCCCTTTATACAGAGGTTTTTGTGAGAAAACTTCCTGTTGAAGAAGAAGAATTACAGTGTACCATCAGTCCTAAAGTTGGTGGTAAAGCTATTGAAACAAAGTACCATATAAACTGTACTGCACTCCATTTGAAGTATGACTTATACAGTGAAAATGACTCTAATTTCTACAAGGACCATACAGTACAATTTATGAAAAAGATTTTTGTTGAGTCAGACAGTGAAGGTAAGGTTTTTTAGTAGTTGTCTAAGCCAGCAGAGCTTATGTCATGGAGTGGTTTTTGTCGTTGGTCCGTCCGTCTATTAGTCTTTTTTTTTTTTTGTTGTTGTTGTTGTTTACCCATTCAAGTCTGCATTTGATCAGATTTCGCGAAACTTGCACAGTTTGTTTATCTCACCAATAGCCTGAACCGTATTGATTATGAAAAAATGTGCCAGTTAGTAAGGGAAAAGTTCCCATTCTTGTTAATGTGTTTAAGGCGAAATTTGCAGTCGAATTTTCATGAAACTTGCACAGTTGCTTTATATCAATCAAACAACTAGTGTGAGAAAAGTAGCCATTTAAGTTGAAAATTCAGATTTCTTGTTTACACTTGCAAACATTATTTGTATACTCAAGGGAATGAAAACTTAAAAAAATAAGTAAATACAGCAATCAGTTTAGGAAAAGCAGCCATTTGATGACTTGGAATTGTTTACTCAACTCAGTCCACATCATGAGTCACATTCCTTTGAAAATTGCAGGAATGTTTAATACAACTAATACTGAAATCCTGTCACATTTGGTTTTTAGAAAATGTACTTCATTTTTTTTTTTTTTTTCACTACGGTATTTATAAAATTCACCATGCCTATTTATGCTAACCTATGCTGTCTCAGTGGGTCCAAGCCCAGTTGCAACAACACCCACCCACCCCCACTTTCTTATTATGTGTTTGTCTTTTCGTTTTTGCATCCTGAATTAATGACGTATACTAGAAAGTAAGCAAAATCACTGACACTAGAGCGATTCAGGCCCTCAAGGGCATGTAGTATTTTTTTAGCTTACCTGAGCATGAAGTGCTCAAGCTGAGTTTTTTGATCGTGCCGTGTCAATCCAAACGAAATTCATAAATATATATTCATTAGATGTTAGTTTTTTAACCGATATAAATCTACACTGCATTACTAAAAGAGCGAACAACACCCGGCCAAAAGTGATTTAAGATGGACGGGGCAAGCGACGTCACATGAAAGAGGTCTTTCTTTACTGTATTTCCATAAATGCATCTCTATCACTACTTCAATAAAAATAGTTTATTCCTTTATCAAGTCATGTCTAGAACTGTTTTCAACTTGTTACGGGAGATACTCCTTCCTTACAGCATAGCTTCGTCCCGTATAAAATCAATACCTGACAACCGCGTTAGGGAGAATTCTCTTTAGCTCAGTGGTTAGTGTATTGGTCTTTTAAACCTCAATTGACGGGGATGTTTGCCGAATGGGTTCGAATACCAGCCGGGGTGGTTTGTATTTGAGCTATGCATTTGTTGCGAACTTTCATGTTCGTAAGATAGGGGCTCGTCCGGGATTGACCATTGGGCCATTTGTTGTCTATAAAAATTGCCCGTTATTGGCCATTGAGCCATTTGTTGTGTAAATAATAGACTTACTGCCTAATAAGGCTTTCAACCACCAAATGATGACTTCTCTTAAGAAGGGGTGTGTTACGGGAGATCAACAGTATAGCTTTTCCCGTATAAAATAAATACCTGACAACTGCGTTAGGAAGAATTCTCTGTAGCTCAGGGGTTAGTGTACTGGTCTTTTAAACCTGGATAAACGAGGATCTTTGCCGCACGGGTTCAAATCCCAACCGGAGCGTTTAATATTTGAGCTATGCATTTGTTGCGAACTTCCATGTTCGTAAGAAGCTTTAGATGAAATTTTCGTTCAAGCTACGCCAGCGAGAAATCAATGTGTAATTAACAAACCTCATATTGCAGAGTTAAAAAAAATATTTAAAAAGGCTTTAACTCAAGCTTTGTCAAACGCACCTAAGAATTTCATAACTTTTTTTGTTAGTGAAAAGATACGAAAATGCTTACCCAAATCTAGGTTAGATAGCCCCAGTTCACCAGGTCCAGGCTTTCTAGGGGGGCCATACTTTTCCTACTTTTCGCTACTTTTTTTCTGTGCTTATTTTACCTACTTTTTTTCCCCTACTTTTTATAAGATAATAGAAAATATATAAAAAGGGTAAAAAAGCTGAAAAGACTCTTGGGTGAAAGTTTTCAGTATTATGGTGGAATTCTGTATTTTGCAGGGTCCAACTAGGTCATTTTTCCAAATCGTCTAAAGCCAAGGAGAAATTTATGGTGCAGGGGTGTTATCCCCCAAATTTCGTATCTTGCATGCTGCAGGTCATTTGATCTTAAGATGCCATGTCAATAAGGTTTTTTTTTTCTCTCGGCACTTACTTTGTCTGAGGCTATTCCTGATCATTTATGGCTCTCATCGAACATCAGGTAACAGAGATTCTGATACGGAATCAGACGAGTTTAGTGGCCGAGTATACTCAGAATATTTATGAGAGAATGTTTCTGCAGCCTCTTTGAAAAAATATCTTACGATTGAACCAGAACATATCAGTCGGCTAAGTTCATCCTGTATGATGACATAGCTGCCGTGTTAAAAACAAAGATTGTCACCATTGAAAAATGAAGTTTTCACCTCCCGGTTTTAAAAGAGATCGAAAAGGACCAATTATTTTTAGCTCACCTGAGCACCAAGTGCTCAGAGTGAGCTTTTGTGATTGCCCAATGTCCGTCGTCCGTAGTCCGTCGTGCGTCCTATATCGTCCACAATTTCTTTAAACATCTTCTCCTCCTAAACCAATGGGCCAATCTTGATGAAACTTGGCAGGGATGTTCTTCGGGTGAAGCTCTACCAAAGTTGTTCAAGAGATTGAATTCCACCCATAATTCTGGTTGCCATGGCAACCAAAAGGAAAAAAATAGCAAACTCTTTGAAAATCTTCTTCTCTGAAACCAGAAGGCGTAGAGCTTTGATATTTGGTATGTAGCATTTCCTAGTGGACCTTTACCAAGTTTGTTCATATGATGCCCCTGGGGTCAAAACTGGCCCCGCCCCGGTGGTCAAAAGTTCAAACATAGGAACAAAGAAGGAAAACTTTATAATTCTTCTTCTCCGCAACTGGAAGGCGTGGAGCTTTGATATTTGGCATATAGCATCTCCTAGTGGACCTCTACCAAGTTTGTTCATATGATGCCCCTGTGGTCAAAACTGAGCCCGCCCCGGGGGTCACAAGTTTCGAACATAGGAACAAAGGAGAATTTTAAAATTCTTCTTCTCTGAAACTGAAAGGCGTAGAGCTTTGATATTTGGTATGTAGCATCTCCTAGCGGACTTCTACCAAGTTTGTTCATGTAATGCCCCTGGGGTTAAAACTGGCCCCGCCCCGGGGGTCACAAGTTCGAACATAGGAACAAAGAAGGAAAACTTTAAAATTCTTCTTCTCTGAAACTGGAAGGCGTGGAGCTTTGATATTTGGCATCTAGCATCTCCTAGTGGACCTCTACCAAGTTTGTTCATTCGATGCCCCTGGAATTAAAACTGGCCCTGCCCCGGGGGTCACAAGTTAGAACATAGGAACAAAGAAGGAAAACTTTAAAATTCTTCTTCTCTGAAACTGGAAGGCGTGGAGCTTTGATATTTGGCATCTAGCATCTCCTAGTGGACCTCTAACAAATTTGTTCATATGATGCCCGTTGGGTCAAAACTGGCCCTGCCCCGGGGGTCACAAGTTTGAACATAGGAACAAAGAAGGAAAACTTTAAAATTCTTCTTCTCTGAAACTGGAAGGCGTAGAGCTTTGATATTTGGTATGTAGCATCTTCTAACAGACCTCTATCAAATGTGTTCATATGATGCCCCTGGGGTCAAAACTGGCCCCTCCCCGGCGGTCACAAATTTCGAACATAGGAACAAAGAAGGAAAACTTTAAAATTTTTCTTCTCTAAACCTTGAAGGCATAGAGCTTTGTTATTTGGTATGTAGTGAACCTGTTCAAAGTTTGTTAGCCCACCTGAGCACAACATGTTCAGTCAGTTCGAAATTGGGTCACCTGGGGTCATAAACTAGGTCACTAGGTCAAATTAAAGAAATACCTTGTGGGCACTCTAGAGGCCACGTTTATTGCTCAAATGACCTGAAATATGGTCAGAATGTTTGTCTTGATAAAATCTCGGATGAGTTCGGATTTGGGATCATAAACTAGGTCACTAGTTCAAATTAAAATAATACCTTATGGGCACTCTAGAGGCCACATTTTTGGCTCAATTGACTTGAAAATTGGTCAGAATGTTTGTCTTGATAAAATCTCACATGAGTCCGAATTTGGGTCATGTGGGGTCTTAAATTAGGTCACTACGTCAAATTAAAGAAATAATTTGTGTGCACTCTACTGGTTCGCTACCAGTGGCGGCCAAGTACCAGTGGCGGCCATTCTTATGATATCGCGTTTGTGCGTTCATTTGCATATCAAAGCTCTCGATCATGTTGAAAAAGAAGAAATGATGTTTCAGATACCAAATAAAAATCGAACCTTGATGCAATGTAAGTAAAAATATAAACAAGTATCCCTGTTAACCCCCTAAGTGTCAAACAATCACTTCCGGGGGATTGACCTTCATCATTTATCCCACCGACTTAACCTGAAATAACCCAAAAGAACGATGTTTCAAAATCAGAAATGTCAAATACACGATGACTTTTCACTTACTACATCAATTAGTCCATTTCTTCATTGGCTTAAGCAGTAATTCCCAGATATTCACGAGAGACACAAATCACGTTTGACTTGCAGAAGGCACGCGTTAACTGACGTCATGCAGAGGCATAGCTATCCAGGGCATCCATTTCAGTCAGTCACTATACTCTTTTTCATAAACCTCATTATTGCTTTTCAGGTTCCCCTTGGACGGTTCGACAAAATGCTATAAACGGGTACAATACTAGAGTATCTTAACTATAAGTTTAACTTATTCTTATTTCATATTAACTACAAGTTTAACTTATTCTTATTTCATATTTTAATGTATCAATAAAAAATCTGTTTAAGTAAATATATGATATAAATTGTATTCCTGTAGGACTGGTGAAAAAAGATATAAATTCAAGTTTTTCAATTTTACAACAGACATCTGCAATATTCCTATTCAACGGAAATACTTAAAATGGCTATATCTGGCGGATAACTGTCCGACAGGCAACAAAAAATACTCTATTTCAAGGAAAATGGTCAACAGTCATGGAGGTGGTATTTATGAAACACAAGTTTGACCCTGCATGTCGGGGAGGGCGGTTATAAATGAATCATCACGCAGATTACTGAAGAAGTTGCAAATTGCAGTAGTCAGGTAGATCTATCTAGAATACATGACTAGACAAGGTTTTTGAAGGAGCAATAAATAGGGGGTATTAAGGCAAAAGAGCAGTAAGTTTGTTTATAATGTGATGTTGGCGATCAAACAAATGGTTTAGATCTTTCTTTGGAAGATATTGACAGGTCAAGGTCAAGAATGGTAAACAATGAACAATGACTTTGATCTTCTTGAGGACACACTAAACTGAGTTGTACACACAACTACAGAATTGAAATTTTTACACAGCCAAGTTCATCTTAAATCAATCGATGTATCTTACTCTGTACTAGGTCTACAATAAATTTTTAGCCTTGTCCATATTAAAAGCATGTGCAGATGACATTACAATGTGGTTCCAATGAAAAAAGCCTTTAAAGTTAAGAAAACATTGTAGGAAAACATGAAAATGCTGGTAGCATACATTTTCTTCCATCCTATAATGTTTCTAAAATCCTTCTTTTTTTTCAACTTTCAACATTTTTCAAAATTAATGAGCTGATCTTACAAAAATAGTTAAACTAATAAAACTTGTTATAAAGCAAAATTCAGCTTTACTTAAGATGAAGTTTTCATTGTTGGCTGCGAGGCTGGGTTTTATCCATGAGAATGCCATCATCAGCAAAGCCAAATTTCCTGCAGTTTGAAGCCACACAGTGGACCATCTGTGTTCTTTTGCTGTCAGCAAAGGTGTACATCTGTATAAACAATCAGTCTCTGAGGTCTGAGACTGTAACTTTTTTTTCAACATTTTCAGTGGAAAAAGTATGAGCTTCAACACCAAAAGTGCTAAAACCCCTATGAATCTGATTATCATGATGATGACAGATTTATTTTCCAAAACTTTATTTACAGTATTACAAACATATTACCAAATAATTACAAAGAGTTTTGAACATAATGATTTTTACTTCCAAAGGTGATTGTATGAAGCAAAGTTTTAAGGACAAAGGCTGTCATCAAAGGTTCTTTAATGAAGTGTGAAATCCTCCAAGTCAACCCAGATGCCATTGGCATAACACATGTAACTCCACCATGGTTGATATAGAGACAGATCTGGGGAAGAGAGGGCACCAACTGCAGAGGAAATATTAAGGCATATGTAACCGCAGCGAATAAAGGATCAATTTGCTTAGCATGTTGCTCTTTATTTAGATTTAGCCAGTGCTCTTGTCAATCCCTCCAAAATTAATTTGAGGGACTGATTCCAGAATTCTTGTCACATGTATTTCCACCAGCTCCAGCCAAATCTGAAATTACCAGATAAGATTTTCTGTTACAGTTTTTTACAGCTCTGTTTATACAATTTTTGTACTACTCTCATCTAAATATGAAATGTTAAACAGGTATTTTGCAATATTCATACATGTGTCTTAAAAATGTCAAAATATCTATTTCAATTTAAATTACCAATCCATAAAAAATTATACTTGAAAAAAAAAAAAAAAAAAACATTTACGTACATACATGTACATGCAAAACTAACGTCATATCTATTTGGGATTTCTGAATTATTTGTAGGCAACAGTGATAACATACTTAAGAGTTCACAAGAGGCTGGAAGAAAAGTGAAATGCAGACCAATAAAGAAAATGCAGATAGAAAGTAGAATAGCAGGAGGGGAAAAGAAGAAGCAACACATGTGTAACTTCTGGATGCACTAACAAGCTTAAGGCTTATAAATCAAAAACAGAAAATCATCATTCTTATAGTATTTAACATGACAGCATGATATGTGTCCAAGTCTTTGTTTCCAGGCAGTGTACTACATGTACTTGCCTTTAGTAAGAATAGAGGTAGTTTCACCAGGAGTGTGTAGGTTTATCCATGTTATGGATAATAATAGTTATTTTGTGTGTAGGAATTGTTGTCAGCGAAACAATTTGACTGTAAAGAAATACATCTATTTCACAATAAGATCTTAATGAAATGTGACAATTCATCGTTTTGCATCGTATAATTTTCCTGTATGTGCACATCATCAACATTTTAATAATTATGTGGTGCCATTAGCTAACGGAAGTCGCCTGACATCATTCTTCTTATAAAGGCATTTGTGATTGTGTAATACTCAAATTTGCGATTGTGAAATAACAAAATATAATTTTAATCTCTTCACTGACTCAGTTTCAACATTATCATTTTTTAATTATATGTTTATGAAAAAATATTGGCATTTTTTGGTATCCTTATTGAAATAATGAGCAGTATTTTACCATCGTAACTAAGTACAACAACAAATGAAATGCTGTTTAAAAATCAAACTGAGCTTATACTCACCTGAGTTCTGTTTTCCCCTCCGCTTTTCCCCCCTTTTCCGATAGAATACCATTAAATGTTGATTAACTGACATAACTACCCTACCCCCCTGTGTAACCTCAGCTGCCACAGTCCATATCTATTTTTGGCTCGCGCATGCGTGTTTGAATTGTGAAAGTAGAAAATGGACGCAGTTGTAGGTTGTTCCTCATTAAGTCTTTGTAGGGGTCATATAAAGCATTAGACTTGCTAGAATATTGCAGAATTTCAAGAAAAATGGTTTTTCATTCGGTATCTTCTGGCAATAGTAATATTATGGTAATTCTGTGTACAAAATTCGGTTGGCCGCCACTGGTACTCTTCGTGACGTACGTCCGTCTGTTGACCGACGGGTTATTCATATCGTGCCGAGTTTCAGTTACAGTCTATTTCAGATTTCCACTCGTGAATCTTACAATATTGAACCCTAGTTTGCCCACGAAAAGTATGAGCTGTGAACTTGAAGAACATTACCTTACAGATTAAAAAAGGTTTTAAAAAATGGCCGCCACTGGTCGTGAGCCAGTAGAGGCCACATTTATTGTTCAGTTGATCTGAAAATTGGTTAAAATGTTTCTCTTGAGGAAATCTATGATGAGTTCAAAATTGGGTCACCTGGGGTCATAATCTAGGTCACTAGGTCAAATTAAAGAAATACCTTGAGGGCACTCTAGGGGCTACATTTCTTGCTGAATTGACTTGAAAATTGGTCAGAATGTTTAACCTGATGAAATATCAGATGAGTTTGATATTGGATCACCTGGGGTCATAAACTAGGTCACTTGGTCAAATTAAAGAATTACATTGTGGGAACTCTAGAGGCCACATTTATTGCTCAAATGACTTGAAATTTGGTCAGAATTTTTGTCTTTAAAATCTCGAATGGGTTTGGATTTGGGTCACCTTGGATCATAAACTAGGTCACTAGGTCAAATTAAACAAATACCTTGTGGGCACTCTAGAGGCCACATTTTTTGCTTAATTGACCTGAAATTTGGTAAAAATTTTTGTCTTGATAAAATCCCAAATTCATTTGGATTTGGGTCACCTGGGACCATAAACTAGGTCATTAGGTCAAATTAAAGAAATACCTTGTGGGCACTCTAGAGGCCAAATTTTTGGCTCAATTGACTTGAAAATTGGTCAGAATGTTTGTCTTGATAAAATCTCACATGAGTCCGAATTTGGGTCAACTTGGATCATAAACTAGGTCATTAGGTCAAATTAAAGAAATACCTTGTGGGCACTCTAAAGGCCACATTTATTGCTCAATTGACTTGAAAATTGTTCAGAATGCTTGTCTTGATTAAATCTCTTGAAAAAATGTAGGATGAGTTTAAAATTGGGTCACCTGGGTCATAATCTAGGTCATAAGGTCACATTAAAGAAATACCTTGTGGTCACTCTTGAGGCCACATATCTTGCTCAACTGACTTGAAAATTGGTCAGAATGTTTGTCTTGATGAAATATCGGATGAGTTTGAAATTGGGTCACCTGGGGTCATAAAGTAGGTCACTTGGTCAAAATAAAGAAATACCTTGTGGGCACACTAGAGGCCACATTTATTTCTCAATTGACTTAAAAATTGGTCCAAATGTTTGTCTTGATGAACCCTACATGAGTCTGAATTTTGGTCACTTGGTCAAATTAAAGAAATACCTGTGGGCACTTTAGAGGCCACATTTATCATTCAGTTGATTTGAAAATTGGTTAAAATGTTTCTCTTTATGAAATCTAGGATGAGTTTAAAATTGGGTCACCTGGGGTCATAATCTAGGTCACTAGGTCAAATTAAAGATATACCTTTAGGGCACACTTGAGGTCACATTTCTTGCTCAATTGACTTGAAAATTGGTCATAATGTTTGTCTTGATAAAATATCGCATAAGTTTGAAATTGGGTCACCTGGGGTCATAAACTAGGTCTTTTGGTCAAATTAAAGAAATACCTTGTGGGCACTCTAGAGGCCACATTTATTGCTCAAATGACTTGAGAATTGTTCAGAATGTTTGTCTTGAAAAACTCTCAGATAAGTTCTAAATTGGGACAACTGGGGTCATAATCTAGGTCACTAGGTCAAATTAAAGAAATACCTTTAAGGCACTCTAGAAGCCACATTTTTGTGCTCAATTGACTTGAAAATTGGTCAGAATGTTTGTCTTGATAAAATCTCACATGAGTCTGAATTTTGGTTAACTGGGATCATAAACTAGGTCACTAGGTCAAATTAAAGAAATACCTTTTGGGCACTCTAGAGGCCACATTTTGTGCTCAAATGACTTGAAAATTGTTCAGAATGTTTGTGTTGATAAATTTTCAGATCAGTTAAAAGTGTTTTAATTTGGGTCATGTGGAGTCAAAAACTAGGTCACTAGGTCAAATTAAAGAAATACCTTGTGGGCACTCTAGAGGCCACATTTATTGTTCAATTGATTTGAAAATTGCTTAAAATGTTTATCTTGACGAAATCTAGAATGAGTTCAAAATTGGGTCACCTGGGCTCATAATCTAGGTCACTAGGTCTAATTAAAGAAATACCTTGAGGGCACTCTAGATGTCACATTTCTTGCACAATTGACTTGAAAATTGGTCAGAATGTTTGTCTTGGTGAAATATTGGGTGAGTTTGAAATTATGTCAGCTGGGGTCATAAACTAGGTTACTGGGTCAAATTTAAGAAACACTTTGTGGGCACTCTAGAGGCCACATTTATTGCTCAATTAACTTGAAAACTGTTCAGAATGTTTGTCTTGATAAATTTTTTGATGAGTTCTAAATTGGGTCACGTGGGGTGATAAATTAGGTCACTAGGTCAACTTACGGAAATTCCTTGTGGACGCTCTAGAGGCCACATTTTAAACTCAATTGACCTGACAATTGGTCAGAAATTGGATTATGCACGTTGAGTGAATTTCGACTATTGACTCAGGTGAGCAATCCAGGGCCATCATGGCCCTCTTGTATTTTTGATCAGGATGCAAAATCAGCAGTTCCCCATGGTGGATTTTTATCTAACTTCTTCAAAATCGAAAGGGGTGTCATCAAGGGGACCTTGTATCCGTATATTTTCATTTTGTGTGCCGGAATATTATCTATTGACATTAGAGATAAAAATATAAAGGGAATAAGAATTAAGAGAATAGAATTCATACTATCACAGTACCGTACGCTGAGGACACAAGTATAATTCTTGATGGATCTGAAAGATCCTTAAACGAAACATTAAATGTTCTGTCGAAAATTTGGAATCTATCCGGTTTAAACATTAATTTTGATAAGACAAAAGTTATTTAGATTGGAAAGAAAAAAATACTGTTCTGAAACCATCAAAACAAAGTGAAACTGAGATGGGACAATGATAATTTTGAAGTATTTAGTATAATTTTTCATGTAGCTTTAAATAGAATTATTGATTGAATTTTTTAATGTCACTTTGATAAGCACTTGATCAAAGTGAATGTTTGATGACATTTGTTTCTTACTATACTTAATCCCTCTGAAAAAAAAAAAAAAAAAAAAAAAAAAAAACTGTTATTGAAACTAAACGAAGTTTTCTACAGATTTATTTGGGAGGATTGTCATAAAATAAAGAAATCGGTCATCACAAAAGATTATGTAGATGGCGGAATAGAAATGCTAAATATTACAGTTTATATTAATGCACTTAATGTCAGTTTGATAAGGCACTTAATTAAAGCGAATGGTTGATGACAAATGACGGAATTGATTGATGTTGAAAAAATGTGTTTATACGGAAAGGATTATGTTAAAAGAATTAGTTAGAAAAAAATAATAACGCGTTTTGGATAGACACACGAAAAGCACTTAGCCAAGTATTCGATAATATCGAAATTGACTGTACTAAAATTGCAAGCTGCCATATCTTTATCAATAATAATATCCTCATTTCTGCTAAAATCGATGTACAATGCCGTTATCTACTGTATAGGAGATATACATGTACTTGATTCTAATATCTCTGTCCTAACTCTACATCAATTAAAATTAAACAAATAGAATATCAGTAAATTATGATACAGTTAAAATGTGCGATCAACAAAGTTCTGCTTCACAAAATTGCCGATAAAACGTCAATACATTTATTTACATTAAAACCATTTGTACTGGCAAACAATGATTTACTCAAAACTGTTTGATGCAAATGAAAGAATTCATTTATCCTGACTCTGCTTGAAGATGATAGAGAGAATAGATGGATGGTTGGTGTAATGGATGGGTTAAGTTTATCGGGCAAGGCGGAGGAATTTATCTGATGAGCCTAACGCGAACCGGATAAATTCCAGAGCCGAGCCCGATAAACTTAACTCACCCAAGACACCAACCATCTATTCTATTTATCCTGTCATGCACCGTAAAAGAACAAAAAAAAAAAAAAAAAATACAGGCCGTACCTTTTATTCAATATTTTATGGTACTGATACCGTGAAATTCCGCAGCCAAGCCCGATAAACTTTTTCAGTCCAAGACACCAACCACCTATTCTTCAACTTTCCCAATCCAAGACACTATTCTATTTATCATGTTTCTCATTTACAATCCAAAATCCGACAAGATAGAATATTTCGCTCGAAATTAAGGCTTGTAGTGACATCTTTCTCACTATGATAAAAAAAGCACACACACACACAAATGGCGAACTGTGTAAAGCGCTCTGGATATGCAGCTGCAATAAGTACGTCATGAATGATATTGACTACGCCATAACTGTGACGTTTACTAGCGGAAGAATGATTTGGCGAAGAATTCGATTACATCTTAAATACTTAGAAAAATTAACATTGGTGTCAAATTTTAAGCAATGATTTTACTGTAAAATTGATTTCGTGTACCGGCACCTAAAAAAAGTAGTTCCGGCTGGTCACATGACCAACTACCCAAAATAAACCTTGATCACGTGACCAACTAACATAATAAACCTTGGCATGCGGTCAAGTGACCGTATCAAGTTTATATGACATCGTATTATACGACGGGATTTATAGGAGGTGACAGGATAAAAAAGGATTCATTTATCCTTACCCTGCTTGAAGCTTATGATAGGATTCATGAATCCTTACATTGCGTAAAGAAAATTAAAGGATGCACTTATCTGTTACACTGTTTGAAACCCGTGAAAGAGGTTATTTGCCCTTGCACTGCTTGAAGCCATTGAAAGTCGGTTTTTGCGCTACCTACGCAGCTTAAAGCTGGTAAAAGGATTCATTCCCCTGTACATTGGTTGAAGCTAATGGAAGCATTCTCAGACCCTTACACAACTTGAAGCTGTAAAAGGAGTAATCCTTATATTGATTGAAGCCAGTAAAGGAATTTATTTTCCCTTTCCCTGCTAGATGCCAGTGAAACGATAAATTTGCCCTTTCACCACTTGAAGCTAATGAAAGTATAAGTTAATTCTCACACTGCTTGAAGCAAGTTTTAATGTTTGGAATGAAGGCTTTTGAAAACGTTGTGGAAAAAAACAGAGAAAATGCTGTTTACCAGCCATTCAAAGACAAGCCACCCTTGTTGAGCACATTTAATCTATTATCTGCAAATACCTTGTGTTTTAACAAGTCTGTACTTTTTCATTTGGTATATATTAAGCCATTAAAGTATCTTACTTTGTATGAGTGGCTACCAGAAAGTTCATGTACTGAACCGGTGAAAAATTCATTTTCTCTTTTAATCATTTAAAAGTTGTGGACACAAAAATATCAGATGTTATTTATTAAAATTCAGTTTTTTATCAACCTTTTCTAAATGACAGACTTTTTATTTGTTATCATAGAAACGATGGGAATGACATGCGGTGCACCAGAAAATGTGCCTTGACCTAATGCATGTATTAAAATATCTTGATAGTTTAAGGAAAGGTACCTCAAACTTGAGAAATAAAGATGGCTGGTATCACGACTGTCACAGGACCTTTTAGAGTCAATGTATTAGCACATATTGGATACATGTTTGGATGCCGTTATTTCAAACTTGTTATATTAGAGAAACGATCTTCATGTTTCATAACATCAAGGGTAATGTTAAAAATTGTAATACCCTTAAATACCTGTCTGCAATCGATGATTAACTGAAACAAAGACTTTAAAAACTTGAATAATGCATACAGAAGTGATGAAGTTTCTCGCATTTTAGTATTCAAGTGGTACAAGCGTTTTGTCAGGGGAGAGGGGATGTTAATGATGATGCCAAGCTACCACTTTAGCATAATAAATAAGCAAAATGGGTATCTGAGTTTGATAATATTTTTAGACAGAGAGTAAGGTAATGCAGAAATGTATTGGTCATGCCAGGGAATACAGTAAAAGAGTAAAACAATCACAGAGTAAAACAAGACTTTTAGTATGCTTAACAAATTTTGCTGCACCTGCCATCATCACTGTGATGTTGTGATACCGTGAAATTGCGCTGCATGACTGTTATTTTAAACAGTATATAAACCTTTCTTATTGTTGTAAATATGCATCTGTAACAGCCAAAGCCATCCGAGAGAGCTTCGATGTTTGACAAGTAGAAGCATGAAATAAACTCTTAGATGACAAAAAATTTAGACTCGCCGAAATTGAAGACATTCGCACACAAAGATATTAAATCCGGTTCAAATGATGAAATTGCCTTAGAAAGGATAGAAAACATTGAGGGAAAAAAGGAGATATTGCTGGCTTCCAGATTTTTCTCCTTTCCCAACAGTGTTTACAAATGCCCCTTTCTTCAGGGTGATAAAGGGTTAACAGGTATGAAGTGTGGTCATATTAGGGCTCAGAGGTCAACAACAGCTCCTGTATAGTAGCTGAGCTTTTCAAAGCCTCAAGTACATTGGTTTGCATATACTGACAATTCAGGTGCATAATTTCAGGACCATCCTAGCCCAGTTGTATATTTCTTCTTCTTTCACTAGTTCTTCTCCTTGTTGAATTTGTGGAACCAGTTTCACAAGGTTTTGCCCTACCTGCAGGAGATCCTGTTATTTTGAAAGTTAAAGTGTATAACTGTGACAAGTTGGTGCTTTCTCAAATTACTCCATTAAAGGTAAGTCATACCGTTTTGTAGCTTGGATCTGTACTAGGAACAGAACTATGATTTCATGAGAAATTCTAAAAATGTTGTAAAATAGCCTGCCATTAGCTTTTAGACTGCTGAGCACTACTGTATCCACTGCAGGACAGTGTAGATAAAGATCAGACTGCACAGACCTTGCAATCTGATCTTGCATGTACACTGCCCAATTGATCTTTTAACAACGGCGTTCGTTGCCAAGGAAATACGAACCTAGAATTCCACTCTTCGTGCATGCGCACTCTTTGTAGGACAAAAAGTTCAGTATCGCCACTATTGAAAGCTATTTTCACACGCAATGTTTGTGACTTGGCAAAAGAGTTTATTGATAAAATCTGTGAAGATTGTGTTACAGGATGACCTTACCATACTTTGCACTGGGATGTACAAACAGATTAATAAATTAGTATCTGGCTTAAACGTCCCAGAGTCAAAACGCCCTTCTTTTGGTTAAACGTCTGCAATTTCCATTTCGAATTGTTTAAAACGTCCCTATAAAACGTCCCCCCTTATATATTTTTTTTTTTTTAATTGTTTGTTTGACCTCATATGTTTTTTTAAGAGGTTTTTCTCCGTTAATGTTTTGTATTGAACAGTGTCATTTAATGTTATTGGTTTTTAACCCATATCCTGCCGTACTTATATTTTTGACCAGCACAAGAGGAGTTCGCGTTAAGTTCATATCATAAACCTTAATTTAGTATTACTTAAATCATAATTAGAATTTGTAACAGTATTTCAAGACCATGTTACCCCCATGTGCGTACAGATCTCTCATTACGCTTTTCGCAGAGATACTCAAGATCATACTCTCACGTGTGAGACCAGAGATAGTATATGACAATGTAATATACGATCCCTGGTGAGACCAAGGGAGGCTAAGGGTTAAGGCTATTTTTTTTTTAAAGTCCATATTGTCTCCCAACATTATCACGTATACGACACGCTAAAATGCCTACCGTGTACAATGTGCTCTACTAATTACTGTTGCAATTTCCATTTAACCCCTTACCCAGCAATTACAGGTCTTAACGACCAAGAGAGAAGAAAGCTTTTCAAACATTGTGAGAAAAGGAGAATATGCTGGTAAACATTATTTCAACATTTTCTAAAACTGTTTTCGGAAAAGGAATGTTTTCAAATTAGATGTTACATACGATCCCTGGTGGAAAGCAATTACGGAAAAGAGCAGTCTCAGACTACAACAAGGCAATATGTATACAGTTGTTCGTTCGTTCATCGATCGCGCGTTAGTTCATGCGTTTGTTCATCTATCCATCCATCCATCCATCCGCTCGCATGCTCACTTATTCATTCATTCATTCATTCATGCATACATGTTTTCAAATACGTTAGCGCCAAAATTTGTTTCGTGATGAAATTGATTACGATACACACTCTCTAAACTATTAGAGGTCACGGCATATTATGCCCATCTCAAAACCAACACCCTCCGCCATTGAAGTTAAACTAAAATGTCAACTGTATTTTCGATGAACTAACAAGTATGTGCTATATCAGATGGCTACCCCTTATAAACCTTTTGCCTATCTCTTCCTCGTCTTACTAACGACCCTACATCAATGGGCTTGTGGAAACGCTACGGCAAAAGGTAAAAATGTTGGTAACATGCATTTTTTCTATTCTCGTAGTATTCCAGTCCATACTTTGTGGGGTTTGTCTGTTGCTGCCAGGGGTCGGTGAACATTTCCGTTGATGATAACGTCAACCCACAACAGCAACACGTTTTTTTTTTTTTTTTTTGACGTCTTCGTCTTTTAGTCACTTATATACGGACCGTTTTCTTCCACGTGGGTGAACCCTTAGCAAATAAGTTAGTCTGATTATCGTGATTATCGTTTCTTTGGGAGCAAGTTTTCGTATAATCGCTCATAATTTAACGATTTTGTGTGCACCTTCAATAATCTGCCACTGTTTTATTTGGTCTTTTTGCCCTACACGAGTGCGCATGCGCAGTTTTCCGGTCTCGTTACCAGAAAGTGGTCAGAGACTACAAGGGTCAATATGGTAAGATTGTGTGGGTGAAAAGACCTTTGGAATTGCAAAATTTTGTTTTTGTGCGATTGGCTGGAATTTTTCATTTCATGTATTTAGCTGTTTTACACATTACCAGAAGGCAAAAATTTACACTTGTCTGTATTGAAAACATTTGCAGACCACATATCAAATGTGGTTCTAATGGCAGGATTTGTAACAGGGATTGTTTGTCAAAGAGTTCCAACTAAATTTCTATTGTCTGATTTATTTTATTTCGCCCTCTGTGGCAGAGAGAATCATCAAACTGTAAACTGCTAAATGAATTGAATGAAAATTTCTCGCCGACGGTAAAAGAACCAAAGCATGTTGCAGTTTTAAAGTATCTTTGGCTGTAAAAATGTCAGTGTATATGGTGGTATATATCCAGATCAAATTTCATTTTCATTTCAGTCTGATCTCGATCAACACTGTCCTTAAAAGCATACTATTGAGTTGCTCTTAAGACTTAACAGTCAAGGGCTTTACCAATTACTTTACAAATTGGTTTCCTTTTTAAGTAGACATCTTGTGCAAATGTGAAGCGAATGAAGTGAATGTTGCATACACAAATGATTGTTCCATTGCCCGTAACTCTTTATCAGATGACAACTTTTTTACTATCTGTATTGAAAAAAGAAGCAGACTGAGAAGTCCTTTGTGGCTCAAATGACGGGATTGGTGCTTTGCAGGAAAGAAAATATTCTGAGCTATAGACAAAAAGTAATTAACTAGCACTTTTACATTATCCCACGTTTTCAAAAGCCTTCCCCCTAGGTCACTAAAACTCAGGAATGTTTGCTTAAAAGGATTACTGTTTTCTTTACAGTTCTATGTTAATTGTCCTTTTTTCCCAAAGTAATCACTTAGGCGACAATTACATGCTACTTTTTGGTTGATCTAAGCTACTTGGTTAAAAAGTTTAGATGAACTGTGAAAAATAGCAGCTTTCAGCTTGGCTTGTACTGTAGAAAACATGGAGGTATTGTCATAGGACGGTGATCTTCTACAGTAAGCGGCCGTAAATATTTCATCGAAGTCCCATTCCCCGTTTACTTACATGTATTTCCAACTTTACATCTAATTGTAGTTTGAAAACTGAAGCTAAATATAGTTGTAAAACTTGATACAATACAATAATATTAGATAAATACAGCTGTTTAAAACGTGATCAGTATTACATTATTATATATTGTAGTTTGAAAACTGAAGCTAAATATAGTTGTAAAACTTGATACAGTACAATAATATTATATAAATACAGCTGTTTAAAACGTGATCAGTATTACATTATTATATATTGTAGTTTGAAAACTGAAGCTAAATATAGTTATAAAACTTGATACAATAATATTATATAAATACAGCTGTTTAAAACGTGATCAGTATTACATTATTATATATTGTAGTTTGAAAACTGAAGCTAAATATAGTTGTAAAACTTGATACAATACTATAATATTATATAAATACAGCTGTTTAAAACGTGATCAGTATTACATTATTATATATTGTAGTTTGAAAACTGAAACTAAATATAGTTGTAAAACTTGATACAATACTATAATATTATATAAATACAGCTGTTTAAAACGTGATCAGTATTACATTATTATATATTGTAGTTTGAAAACTGAAGCTAAATATAGTTGTAAAACTTGATACAGTACAATAATATTATATAAATACAGCTGTTTAAAACGTGATCAGTATTACATTATTATATATTGTAGTTTGAAAACTGAAGCTAAATATAGTTGTAAAACTTGATACAATACAATAATATTATATAAAAACAGCTGTTTAAAACGTGATCAGTATTTTTGAAAAGCGATGTTTGCATTGATGTCAGGGGCGATGACACCAAAATTTAGCGTAAAAACTAACATCTCTATGTTTTAGAGAGCAACAACTTTGATGTAAGGTGACAAACACTAATAGCATATTAGTGGAAATAGCTCCAGTTACCCCGCCTTCTACCATTATAGTTTTCCTTATGAGCAACTGATAAGACGCAGCGTAGGTTATTTTCTTGCACACTGAAAAAACACATTTTAGTTAATGGATATTCGGAATTTGATGAAATATTTATGACCATTTACTGTATCTTCCTTGTTGTGCAGCAACGTCGACATTTCCTGATATCTCTGTCAATGCTGAAACTAGACATACTTCAAAACTGATCTAATTATTCATATTGGCTATGAAAACAGGGCAGCTAACCCTCTATTTTTTTTTTTTTTTTTAACTCCGTTATGCCCTTTCTTCAACCTAGGATCTGCATAGTACTGGCACCTGTAATGTGATGCTTTTGCTTTATCGTCCTACGTCAGAACTTTAACCCTGTCCTAAATAGCACAGTTTAGATTCTTTTATGTTGAAAGCGTCTGCAGATGACTTTCGAAATTAGTAAATATTAACTGAAGTTCTCTGAAGAGTAGAAAACATTTTGGGAAATGAAGAAAATGCTGGTCATCAGCATTGTCCCATAATGTTTTAAAAGTTTTTTTCCCGGGATCTTCAAAGGACTATTTAGCAAAGGGTTAATATGGATGAATTGTCTAAGGAGTGGATGTTTCATTTTAACAGGTTCTCACTTACAACCTTGATATTCTAAGTATTGCACAATGGAGGACTTATGTTACTAGTGGTAAGGATTGTTCTTTCTATCAGAAACTACTACAGACGTACGTCATATTGAGAAATAAACCCTCTTTATTCAACATTTACAACACGATCCCAAGTTGTAACGACTTTGAGAAAACAGGCCTTTGAAAACATAATGGGAAAGGAGAAAATGCATGGTGACCATCATTTTTACCCAACAGTGTTTTTTACCCTTTTAAAGACAGATCCTAAGTTGTTATCTTCTAATTCTTGTAACATGAACAAGTCTGAAATTGTTGTTTAGTGAAGAGTCAAACTAAAGCCTTCCTTTCATGGTTTGTGTTTTAAATATAATTCGCTACAGTATTGTAATTATATCGCAGTAGGAAGTGCGCCTGTTCTAGCATCTTCGGTATTTCTGTACCGGCACTTCATATAGAAGTTTCAAGCCAATATGTACTTTCCAGCATAAACATAAACACAAAATCCCATTTTGCGCAGCCAGTAGGGAATGGTTCCTGTCACACTGACTTTTATTTATGGCAACCAACTTGAGCCTTAGCAAGGCGATGAAAGATTACAAGAAAAAGGTAATAATCAGTCTATAATATTGTTGAAACTCGTCCCATATCCAATCCAGTTCTTGTCCCTCCATGCTTTCCTGGAGTTTATTTTACCGGTTCTTCACACAATATTTTTCCTAAGTCACTGGCTGCTTTCTGACATAAAAATCGTTGCAACAATGATTGTCAGTGAGAGAGGAGTGAATCCTGTCGCAATGATCATTATCAAGCCTTTGGAAGAAATTGGCCGAGCTGTGGATTCGAACTGGTGATCCCCAAGTATCAAGTCCTGTACGCTAACGACTGCGCTACCAGGACCAGCCAAGGTAGGGATTCTCAGACATTGCCCTTTAAAGTTTAATAAAAAAGATTGTGTCATCATGGTGCATATAGGTAGAATTGTGTCCCTTTGAAACTTAGGAACTATGAACAAGTATGGCGTGAATTCGTTTGACTTATTTTGAAAATAACCCCTATCTCTTCAAGTTAGTTAGACAGTTGTCTCCTTTCTCATCATTTCTTGCCAGAAGTTTGCTGTTCTCTTCTACAGATGTAAGAAGTGTGATGTATAGCACTGCCAGTTTGATTAGAAATTTACAGAAGATGAGACAAAATGATTCTGATTATGCAGATGTATGTTTTTTTTTTGCTTTGCTTTTTTTGCAAAATGTTTATGCCCCCGCCAAGAAATGGCGACGGCATTATATAGTGTTACCCTCTCTCTCTCTCTCTCTCTCTCTCTCTCTGTTTTTGGTAAAAAAGTGGTGTTCATGTCCGACCGATAACTTCCAGGTGTATGGTCCGATTTCATAGTCCGATTTTAAAATCGGACACAAGTGATCACCATGGGTAGATAAGGTGTCGCTTGAAACAACCTTGTTACCACCTAAAATCAAGGACACAGTGCTCGGTTGAATTTTGTCAATATTTGCTACAGTTATAGTGATGGCAGGTATTCCTGTCCCACCCATAAGTGTGACATGCATTGTGGGATTTCTGAATGTTATGGTACAAGGGATTACCATGGATAGGCAATGTGTCGCATGTAAAAGTCATTTCTCTAGCTAAAACGTCAAGGTCACAGTGCTCATTTGAACTTCGTCAATTTTTGCTACATTTATAATACTAATGGTTTTTAATGTCAGCCAACTTGATTGAATTTGGGAATTATTTGGCATAAAAAATTACCATAGATAAAAGATGGTGGCATGCTAGAAACGTGTCACCAGGTAAAAAGCTGAGATCACAGTTTTCAGTTGACTCCATGAGTCATCTCCCATAGTTGTCAAATTTTGTGCAGGCCATAACCCTTTAATCCGTTGGTATATTTTCTTGATACCTTATCAAGCTGTTGAGGTTAATAAGTATGAATTATGTATGCTTCATACAAAAAAGACAACTCTGGATCTGTTTTGGTTTACCCTCTATGGTTGTTAAATTTTCTTCCAAGACATGAACGTCTATGGTTGACAAAAACCAATTTGGATAAGATTTTTGTAATGTGTTCTGATTATACGGAAAAGTATATGATTAGATCTGATTTAACTCTCTGTTGCAAAAATTACCAATCGAGTGAAGTTGCCGATTTTTGATGATGCAGAAATGGATTCTTGTTTAAGTCAGAACACTTTTTTATTTAGGACACGCTTACCAGAACAGAGCTCTGGTCTTTATTTTGCAGAATTTGTATTGAATTATCCGGAAATACTTTTTCAGAGATAAAGAACATACGAAATAGATCGATGTAAAAACACGAAAACCCATGACAAAACAAATGTCAATTTTATATCATTCACTCATAGACTTTTCAAGCTGTCTTTTCAGTCTCCAAAATGATTTTAAACAGCGGGTTTACATTCCTACTGACTAAACTGTATAAAACAGGATCCCAAATCTCAATGTAATCACAAGAAAATCTTATGGATTTTATGAAATAAATGTCGGACTTACAACAGCAGGAGAGGAGGGGGTCTTGTTTTGCCGCATGAGAGCACACAACATAAGTGGGTTTTGGCCTGGGCTTGGCTTGCCAAGGCCATAGGAATCGTATACCAGAATTTCAACCCCATCCAAGCATTAACGGAAAAACCCGAGTAAAAGTGAAAAGTACCACCTGCAATCCATCTCACTACTCTGAAAGAAACGACGCCTTAAAATGATAAAAATATTTCGATTCAAACATCATAGTAAGGTTTAATTTTACAACAAACTTTGATCAATGTGCGATTGTAATCGTACGAAGGTGTTGACTGAGAATTTGGGGCCCTCGTGAGGTTATTCATACCTGCAAATTCGTGCGCTTAACAGTTGGCAAACTTCGGGTGATCGTTGATCAAATGTTTAGATGTAGGTATGCAATCGACCGAGTTGTGACGAGTGCTGTTGTCGAGCACTAATCGGGATCGTTCGTTTATCCTTTTTCTAGACACCATGTGAATGACAAATAATGATTGCGTATTTTACGCAGACGGTTTGCACTTTCTCTGAAAAAGTTGTCTCAAAACCTCTGTAAGATTTTAATTTTCGTAAAATTGCTATGCACCTCATGTCTGAAGTTATAACTATGTATTTGATTGGTATATACGCCTTATTTCTTCCTGCCAGAGTTGTCCAGATATGACATCTCGGCCCATAATCATTTCGACCCATAACAAACTCGGCGCATACAATATCAAATATGTAACGTTACACAGTGTATTAAAGTTTGTAACATGAGCCATTGAAAACCAGTTAGTCTTAGTAAAAACGATGAAATCTTAGACTTGTCTAAATTGGAAACATTTCCGGACGGCAAGTTTGATTTAACTTAAATGTTGGTTATTGGCTGTGAAAGTGCAGAAAATCTTGTAGGAAAAAAAGAGAGCATTTTCTTCTTTTTCATGAGGCTCTATCCTTAGGGTCCTTAAAACTCGGGATTGTGTGGTAAAGAGTAACTGGTGGGCGTTTTATATCGAAGATAAGACTTGACATTCAGTGCAATCTGATCTTATCTCCACAGGTATTTAGACTGACATGGGCCGAAACTTTTTGCTTTTGGCAGATTTTCTGCATGTCAAAGGACCAGTGTACCTCATGATTCAGTCGGTTGTTCAAAAAATGGATTTTATGGATCCATAAATATATGACGGCTCCTTTGCAATGATGGATCACGGAGATGCATTAAACCCCCTTTTGTCAGAGCATGGCTCATTTGTGTTTTTACATAATCACAACCAGGAGCTCTTCAAATTTATCAATCCTAGATGACTTTACTCAAATGAGGGCTTTAGGTCCAACGGCCCTCTTGTTTATGAAAATCAGCTCTCCAACTTGGATGATCATGGTAACTTAGAGATTCCATAGACTTTCAATGCAAAAGTTGAAAATTGGCATTTACAGCAGATATTTGGGGGAAAAAAACTTTTATAGAAATGTTCCTTGAGCAGTCTTGTATCATCCAAATGATTTTATTCAACTGGTAGTCTTTAGCTCATCTGTTTACGAAGAAAACGTCAAGCTATTGTCAAAGCCTATGCGTCATTATCGTCGTGCAAAAACTTTGACGTTTTATATCTTTTTTTTTATTCCTGAAGATATTTACTTCAAACTTGGACAAGTTATTTACTGTCAAAAGAGGTAAGCATCAAAATATTTTTGACACAGTTACGCCCTTTTTTATTACTTTGAATTTTCAGGACCTTTGACATTTTATCATATCTGTCATTAATTATGATACTTACTTCAAACTTGCGACTTTTTGTTAACTATAAAAAGCGGAATTGATATTAGTACAACAGAGGCAGGTAACCACCAAAGTATTTTTGGCAAAGTAATTAGTTATGCCCCTTTTTCGACTAAGAACTTTTAGCTCACCTGTTTTTAGAGGCATGAGTATTTTCATAGCCTTAGTGTCATCATCTTCGTTGTTTGTGTCGTTGTCATGAAAAATCTTTGGCATTTTACAATATCTTTGTTATTACTGAAGATGTTTACTTCAGACTTGGACAAGTTGTAAACTATCAAAAGGGAAACGTAAACAATAAGTGTAAATAACTATCAAGTTTTTAAACTTTGTGTTCTCAGTGAAAATCAAGCAACTGCAGCCGAGCGTTGGCACCCGCGTATGGTGCTCTTGTTACCAAACGCAACTGTTGCCGAGCATTGGCACCCGAATGCGGACGTCCTTTTATCTGTTGCTTAGAAACCAAAATGCAAAAATAGAAAGACATACCTAAAAAATCGTCTTCTCAGACACAAAACCATGCTGTATGATATTAGCCTTTAAATAGACTTTGTGTTTTTCCTTGTCATTGCTCGAGGGACATGGTTACTATTTCAACTTATAGAACTTATAGACTGAGTACGGTAAAATGAAAGAAAAATGTGATTCGTTGCTTGGCCACTGTGGATTTTTTGCACTTTCCAAAAATGTTCCCTGGAGTTGTCCTCTATCAGCAGTTTTTTGCATGCTGCTCATTTTGGTTTGTTACCATTTTGATTTGTTGCTAAAGCAACGTAAAGGAAGAAAATAGGAAACAGAAAATCCTTTGAAAATTATCTCCTTTCAATCCATAAAGACCATGAGGCAAAGGCCATACAAAAATACTCATTATATTGGCCTTTACAAATTTATGTTTTTCCATTCTGTTGTCAACTCAACAGACTGTCAGTGTGAGACATGCAGATTTTTTATTAGTCTGTACAAATGTGATAGCGGTTTATAAGCCTGTACAAATGTGATAGCAACTTCAAGCTTCTTGGCCTCATCTTCCTACCTCATCTTCCTACCTCTTCACCCGTTCCGATGCCCAGGCCTTCAGCGCTTTGATTTTCTTTGCTATTCATGTGTTCAGATATTTTCTTTTAAATGGCCAACATCAAATTTCACAGTGGCCGACTTTTTCTAGAGAGGTGGGGGAGTTCAACCGTTGTTTTTCAATCCTAGGTTCAACTCTAAATGAACGTTCACCCTGTATTTGTCAGCCATATGTTAGCATTATGATACGCTAGAAAAAGCAACTTAACTATGTTATTCATTACTCTCTAATACTTAATTAGGCAGCAAATTTAAACAAAAAACTTGTGTATCCAAGAACCCAGAATAATAAATTGGTTATATAGATCTAATTCCATAAAAAGAAGCATGTATGCATGCAGTGTTTATAAATGAATACAGGATAAACAGGCTTTAAGTCGGGCCCTACTTTTCCTACTTTTCCCTACTGTTTTTCTGTCCCCCTACTTTTCCCTACTTTATTTCTGAAAATGCCTACTTTTTTAATAGGAAAATGAAAAATATTTATAAAAATGGTAAAAATAGATGAAAAGTCATGGGTGAAAGTTTCCCAATTATGATGGAATTCGAATTCTGTATTTTCAGGGTCCAACTAGGTCATTTTTCCAAATTGTCTAAATGAATCCTTGCCATGTGTTGTATCAATAAAGTCTTTTTCCTATCTGCATTTCCTCCGAAAATTCCTTCCATTTCCTGGTCATTTATGGCTATCGTCGAACATCTGGTAACAGATTCCCTTACAGAATCAGATGAGTTTATGGCTCAGTATACTTGGAATATTTAAAGGAGCATTTCATGCTACCTACTTGAAACTCATCTTATGATTAGACCAATACATATCGATCAATCAATAGATAATTGTTGAACAGAGAAATTTCGTCCTGCATCATAACATGGCTGCCGAGTTAAAATGAAGATTGTCACTGTTAAAACGTCCTGGTTTAACCATTTTAATCCAAAAGAAACTGAAAAGAACACTCAAAATAAATGAAGGTGGGAATGACAAAATGAAAGCGATTTCGGCAGCGAAGGATATGCATCTGGTTAATAATGCCCCATGTAACTGGAGTTGCATTTTTGAAGTGTGCACAAAAACGATCAACTACTGATCAAATGGAAAGAAAGCCGTTAGGCGTGCATGCCTGTACATGTAGCATATTTGTTATGTATAAATGAGTGTGAGTAAGTTCAAAGGGTTGATCATTAAAAGAACCACATCCTTGAAAGTATCCATTCCTCTGTTAGCCTGCCTAGGTATGGCACTAGATTATTGACAAAAACTTAAGTTGTATGTTAACTTAAAAATAAAAAATTGAGAGGGAAAATGCATGAAGCCTTTTTTGAAATGAGGATGTCAGGAAAAGGGTTTTAACATGAGTAGAAAAGCAATGTTTCTGGAGCTTACGGGGGCCGCTGGCCCCCTGAAACCCCCAGCCAGGGCGTTGCCATGGACCCCCGGGGACCCTAGGGACCCCTGGGACCCCCAGCAAAAAAAGTTCAGTATTTTCAGTTTTTCGAACTTTCACCCATGGAAAAAGGCGTTGCTTATTCTAGTCTGTAGTACATTTCAGATTTTTTTTTTTCTAAAGACACATTGATGGTGGAAGGGGGGTGGAATTCATAGTGATATGGAGCTAACTCTTGTCAACCCTCACTGTCTCTGTAAGGTTACTCCTGTTGCTGTGCTATGAATTCTATCTGAACACAAATGTTGGCAGATGTTCAGAGAGCAAGTATATTTACATGAAGTAGTCAAATATATAACTAGATAGTAAAATCTTCATTATCATTGATGAAAAAAAAATGGCAAGTTCTCCGTAAATATGCCCTACTATCCCTACTTTTTCTTCCATACAATACCTACTTTTAAACTACTTTTTCAAAAAGTCTAGCCCTATTTCGTCCCTTGTTTTCGCAGAAGGGCACATGAAAACCTAGATAAACAATCTCAAAGCACATAAAATGGTCTTGATATGCATCCCCCCCCCCCATTATTTTCATTGCCCCCCTCCAATTTCAGTAATTATGGGGAACTTATCCCTCAAATTGCCAATTTCTTGATACATCCATGCTAACTCTTAATCCTATACCAAACAATCCCATGTTTTAACAACGGTGAGGAAGGTGGTTTTTGAAAACGTTGTTGGAAAAGGAGAAAATGCTGGTAAGTAGCATTTTCCCCTTTTCAACAATGTTTCTTACACTTTTATAGAGGAGATTCCGTCATTTTAGTCACTTTTTTTTTTCAGCAAATGATTTCAGTTTCGTAAGTTTTGTCGTTTGGGAAAAAAAATCGGGCTCAAAAATTGGACCATGAAAGCATTTTCAGATGAAAAATAAGATCGGGGTCAAATGATTGGATTTGTTTTGGCAAGGAAGCATTGTGGCAAAAGGAGACAACGCTGGCTACCCTTTTCTCCATGGACATGAAAACACAGGATTTTGCGTAATGGGCACCTAATATTGGTATCGATCGATATTTCAGGCTTAGAGATACCATGTGGTATGTAATTGTAATTCCTCTCAGTACTATTTTTGACTGCTTTCAATATTTACAGGAGCTTGTTTCCAGTTTGGCATCTGTCTTCATTGCACCTTGGCTGATTTAACTCCTCGCTAAACACTTCTATGTTTTAACAAGTCTGAAGTAGAAAACTTGAAAATATTTTTGTGTAAAAGAGAGACAATACTTGTAACTTGTATTATTCCTCTTTTCTCGCGATGTTTTGTATCTTTTGAAAGACAAAAACTCTTACTTGAGTCACATTTAATTTGTCGCCTGCAATTGCTTTCAATTTGGACAAGTCTGAAAGTTGTTGTTTGGTACAGAATCAACCCGTTACCAAGCAATCTTGTATTTTAACTACCTTGATAAAAAGGCTTTTGAAAACATTGTGGGAAAATGCTATTAACCAGTTTGTTCTCTTTTCCCATGATGTTCCGTACTCTATCAAAGACTAATTCTTTAATTCAACTTTTTTACCAAATGAATAAACTTTAGAATTGTCCTAATTGAAAGCATTTGCAGACAACGAAATAAATGTTTGCTCAACAAAGGAAATTTTTAATTGAAAGGATAGAAAACATTGTTACAAAAGGAGAAAATGATGGTTACAAAAAACTTTAAATGTCATTTTAGTTGAAGATGGAAATGTTGTTACAGCTGACTCGTAGAAACGAAACATCTCTTCAAGGAGTGACTACCACCACTGCAGTCCTGAACATAATTACCGAGAATGTGAACTGGTTGCGTAATATCTCTGCGGTAAATACTACCTATTTTATTTATTTATTTATTTTTTTTTTTAATCATATATGGCCCGCAACATGCGAAATGAGACCTTCGGACATTTGCGTAAATTGTCGCAAAGACTAATCCGAGACGGCACTTTACGACTACATAAGATTTTTTCATACGGTAGACTTTCATGAAATAGAAAATCGCACAAAAACGGGAAGTGTCGTCTTGGATTAGTCACAGACTTACAGGCTGATCTGGGACGACACTTTTTTACGTATATGTCCGAAAGCCCTTTTCGTGTGTTGCACACCATATATGTATCAAACATACTGTGAAGCATGAAATCTGCAGTAAGAAACATTTTTCGCTAAATGCTGGTATTAGTTGTTCTCATTATGATATATTTCCATAGATAAATAATCAGTATTTTATTATGATTTAGTTTAACCCTTAACTAAATGACCCCAGTTTTTATCAGTATTGTGTGAAAAGGAAAAATTTTGGTAACAGCATTTTGCGTTTTTCCCCGAAGTCTTTTCAGACCTTTCATGTGCAAATTCTATTATTTGAACCACATTGAGTATATCATCTACAAATGCTCTGAAATTTGAATGAATGATTGAAGTTTTAAGGCCCGTCGACATCAAAGGTCATATTGGGCGCACTAACAACTAATGTAATACGTTTAATTGATCATACTGTAAAGTTACAAATAAGTTGAAATCTCAGCTGTGTAAACACTAAAAAGCAAATGACGTTAGTGACATAGAGTCAAAAAACAGATGGTCAATAGAACTAATATTGTATCTTTTTATAGAGATTTCCCTCTTTCAGGAACTCAAAAATAGATTCGAACTTTACAGAATCAAATAAAGTGCTCAAATTGTCGGCATGGAAAAACCTGTCTCTTATAGGTGCAAGGTCTATGCAATCTTTAAGTATATGTTTAACAGTTAGAGACGTATTGCAGGGAATACATTGTGGTGCCTCTTCTCCATTGAGGAGGTACGAGTGCGTCATGTATGTATGACCAATGCGAAGACGGGCCAAAATAATTTCTTCGCGGTGACATGTTCTCAAGCCCGGAAGCCACTCGCCAAGATGTGGCTTCAATGTAAATAACTTGTTATTGTGATTAACTGGATCATTCCAGGATTGCTGCCATACATTTTGAATAACATTATTTATTAATGGCTTAAAATCATTAAAAAAAACTTTAAAAGGTAAAACATCCAATGACAATGCATCCTTGGCAGCTTTATCTGCCTCTTCATTGTCACTGATACCAATATGGCTAGGGAGCCAACAAAAAACCATATCAGCTCTGGCACAGATTCTGGACAACTTTTCTAGGAGACTCGCAATTATTGGATTTTCGGTTTTCTCACCCTCAAGTGCTTGCATGGCAGATAACGAATGTGTAAAGATGATATAGCGCTAGTAAGCGTCTTGTTGAATATGGCTGAGAGCAAGGTCGATCGCCTTTCGCTCCGCAGAAAAAATAAAAGAATTGTTAGGAAGCCGAACTTGATATCATTCCCCATCGAGCACGGCAGCCGCAGCATCTTTCTTTCCATCTTTAGAACCATCGGTATATATCTCTTCGTAAGGGCAGTATTTTTCT
The DNA here is from genome assembly GCA_945859785.2 of Tridacna gigas. Taxonomy (NCBI): domain Eukaryota; kingdom Metazoa; phylum Mollusca; class Bivalvia; order Cardiida; family Cardiidae; genus Tridacna; species Tridacna gigas. Next base: position 27,735,515 of record OX244039.2, read on the forward strand.
TTTATTGCAAGGAATTTATTCTAAAAAGTCATGGGATCTGTTGTAGCTTTCTTGTCTAAAGCAAGATTAAAAATATAGGTTGGACTATTAGAAGTCCATAAAGGAACTTAAGAAATTATATGTTGCGCTACCTCCTCGAGATCGCAATAAAGACAACTGATGTCCGCTTCACAGCGGAAACTAAAGGGTGGTATTACTTTTTAGCTCACCTGAGCACGAAGTGCTAAGGTGAGGTATTGTGATGGGTCGTTGTCCGGCGTCCATCTGTCCGTCTGTCCACAATTCCTTTAAACATCTTCTCCTCCTAAACCGCTAGGCCAATCTTGATGAAATTTGGCAGGGATGTTCCTTGGGTAAAGCTCTACCAAAGTTGTGCAAGAGATTGAATTCCACCCAAAACTCTGGTTGCCATGGCAACAGAAAGGAAAAAAATAGGAATATCTTTGAAAATCTTCTTCTCTGATTCTAGAAGGCGTAGAGCTTTGATATTTGGTATGTAGCATCTCCTAGTGGACTTCTACCAAGTTTGTTCATATGATGCCCCTGGGGTCAAAACTGGCCCCGCCCCGGGAGTCACAACTTCGAATATAGAAACAAAGAAGGAAAATTTTAAAATTCTTCTTCTCTGAAACTGGAAGGCGTGGAGCTTTGATATTTGGCATCTAGCATCTCCTAGTGGATCTCTACCAAGTTTGTTCATATGATCCCCCTCGGGTCAAAACTGTCCCCGCCCCGGGTGTCACAAGTTCTAACATAGGAACAAAGAAGGAAAACTTTAAAATTCTTCTTCTCTGGAACTGTAAGGCGTAGAGCTTTGGTATGTAGCATCTCCTAGTGGACCTCTACCAAATTTGTTCATACGATGCCTGTGGGGTCAAAACTGGCCCTGCCGCGGGGGTCACAAGTTCTAACGTAGGAACGAAGAAGGAAAACTTTAAAATTCTTCTTTTCTAAACCTTGAAGGCATAGAGCTTTGTTATTTGGTATGGAGTGAACCTGTTCTAAGTTTGTTAGCCCACCTGAGCTCAACATGTTTAGTCAGTTCGAAATTGGGTCACCTGGGGTCATAAACTAGGTCACTAGGTCAAATTAAAGAAATACCTTGTGGGCACTCTAGAGGCCACATTCATTGCTCAAATGACCTGAAATTTGGTCAGAATGTTTGTCTTGATAAAATCTTAGATGAGTTTGAATTTGGGTCACCTGGGATCATAAACTAGATCACTAGTTCAAATTAAAGTAATACCTTGTGGGCACTCTAGAGGCCACATTTTTGGCAAAATTGGTCAGAATGTTTGTCTTGATAAAATCTCACATGAGTCCGAATTTGGGTCATGTGGGGCCTTAAATTAGGTCACTAGGTCAAATTAAAGAAATACCTTGTGTGCACTCTAGAGGCCACATTTATTGTTCAATTGATTTGAAAATTGGTCAAAATTTTTGTCTTGATGAAATCTAGGATGACTTCAAAATTGGGTCCCCTGGGCTCATAATCTAGGTCACTAGGTCTAATTAAAGAAATACCTTTAGGGCACTCTAGAGGTCACATTTCTTGCTCAATTGACTTGAAAGTTGGTCAGAATGTTTGTCTTGATAAAATATTGGGTGAGTTTGAAATTGGGTCAGCTGGGGTCATAAACTAGGTTACTGGGTCAAATTTAAGAAACACTTTGTGGGCACTCTAGAGGCCACATTTATTGCTCAATTAACTTGAAAACTGTTCAGAATGTTTGTCTTGATAAATTTTTTGATGAGTTCTAAATTGGGTAACGTGGGGTGATAAATTAAGTCACTAGGTCTGGTAACCTGCATTTTCTCCTTTTTCCCACAAAGTTTTGTACCCTATCAAAGAAATACTGTGTCACTTGAGCCAATATGAAAATGTTGTCTGCAAATGCTTTCAATTTGGACAGATCTAAAATTTTGCCATGTGGTAAAGGGTTAAAGGCTTTGACAGCTTTTTTCTCCCTGGCTGTTAGGATGTATCTTTGAACATTGTGTTCATTGTATTTTGAGTTCATTTTTGTTCAATTATTTAACTCTGTAGTACAGATTTTATCTTGTAAATCTTAGAAGTCATTACAATTTTTGTTCTTCAGTTTATGGTGTTTGTCTTAATTTATAAATAAGTTTATGACCCCCCTCCCCCCCGATAGATTTTGAGCATATACTCCACCATGAATTGAAGTACCATTTGAAAGATCTGTTAAGGTAGGGCCAAGGTCAATGTCACACTTGAAGGTCAAATTTTTCTAAGCTGGACGCATTGAAAGGTTGGTGCAAGACTATTGCAAGTGTAAATACATTATGTGTTTACAATAGCAATTACCCATGAACATGTCCCTGGACAACCACTGTAGCTGTTGGTGTATTTAACAACATTATAATATTAACTTGTATAGAAAGTCTTGAATTGGCAAACATTCTCTACTAAGTTTGTTCAAATCAGGCAACTTTTTGCCACTCACCAAAAGGCCCAGGGCTTTGTCATTATTCCTTCAAAACTCTGTTCTGGAGGTATATAGGAGTCAGCTTGTCGGTCCATCCATCCACTCATCCATCCATCCATCCATCAGTCTTTCTGTAGCATTTTCTTGTCAGAGCTAGTTCTCAACAACTACAGGACAGATTTCATTCAAACTTTAGAGAGACTCGGTGCCAAGCAAGAATGTGCATATTATATTTTGGTGACGGTTCATTGAATTTTTACAAAGTTATTTTCCTTTGATGAAATTTCTTGTTCTCCATATTTTTCAACAACTGTTGGACAAATATCATTCAAACTTCTCACAAATATTTATATAACCGGGTTTGGTTAAGAAAGATTATCTTCTTGTCTTAACCAAGAAGACCTAGAGCTTTGGCCTTGCAATTCGATATTTGGTATTTATCTTCATTGTAGACCTTTACTGCTTGGTACTCAGGTGAGCGATATAGGACCATCATGGTCCTCTTGGTTTTTTTTTTTTTTTTTTTTTTTTTTTTTTTTTTTTAATTAATCCTTTTAAAGCGGTTTAAATACTACTTTATGCGTGGGGTTGTCGGGGTTTGACTTTAATTTTAAGTAATATTGCAAGGAAAGTTTCTTCCTGCGTAAATTTGAAGATGGTTCATTTGCCTCTGCACACAAACTATAGACAGGGGATGTTCTAAAGGCGCCAAGTGCTAAGCGTAAACCTTGGTTATAGATAGAATTCAATTTACGAAGGTACGATTGCCGCGCCGAGCCATATACAATGCAGCCATAATTTAACTTTGAACGTACAGGTGTTCTATAAAGTCTCAAAAGGACTTTTTTGTCTGCTCCCTAGTCCATACTGGAGACAACACGTAAAAGATTAGGAGCTTTTTGGCATTTATTGCTAAGGTGGTTGATGTGAGGAATAAACGACATTATAGAGTCAAATAAAATACTAAAAATTTAAATTCATGGACGACTTCAATTTGTTCTCCATCTAGTGTAAGTTCTGGATCTAAGTGAAATTTTCTTGACCGGCAGAAATGCATACATTTGGTCTTGGATTTAAAAAATTAAAACCATTTTCTTCTGACCATTTGGCTAAGTCATTCAAAACTTGTTGTAACTGCCTTTCAATAGTATGCATATGCTTAGACCTGTAGCAAATGCAAAAGTCATCAACATACAAAAAACATTCCACGCCAGGACAAACAGACTGAACAATATTGTTTATTTTGACACTGAAAAGTATAACGGAAAGAATGCTACTCTTAGGAACAGCCATTTCTTGTTCATGGAGGTTGGAAAAAGTACTTCCTACCCGGACCCAAAATTGACGTTCATTCAGAAATGTCGAAATAAGCATAATTCCATGTAGTATCTTATGCACCGTCTAGATCGAAAAATACCGATACATGTTCGTTTTTAATAAAAGCTTCGGGAATAAAAGTTTCGAAGCACACTAGGTGGTCGAGGGTGCCTTTTTGTTTACGAAAGCCGCGCCGGGCAGTAGCAATAAGTTCGTTTTTCTCTAAAAACCAAACAAGACGGTCATTAACCATTCTTTCCATGGTTTTGCAAATACAACTTGATAAGGCTACAGGGCGATAATTTGCAGGATCTGTAGAATCTTTACCTGGCTTTGGTATTGGAATAAATATAGCTTCTTTCCAGGAATCTGGAAGAATACCGGTGTGCCAGACTTGATTAAATATACGGAGTAAACTGTCAAGGGATCGAAACGGTAAATGTTTTAAAAACTGATAAAATGGATGTCGTCACATCCAACAGCGGTGTCATGACACTTCTTCAGTGCTTTTCGCAATTCTTTTAAAGTAAACTTTTTATTATAATGTTCGTTATTATTCGACTTGATATTCAGTTTAGTTCTTTCTTTAGTATTTTGAAATTTTCGAAATGATGTCGAATAGTTCGAAGAAGAGGACTTCTTTGCAAATGTATCAGCCAAGACATTGGCAATATCTGTCTTTGACGACACCATCATCAGCATTTAAATGTCCTACATTCATGGAGGAGTTTTTTCCGTTAATCTTTCGAATCATGTCTCGTGTCTTTTTGACGGTCGATCTAGAATTTAATCTAGATACGTATTGTCACCAAGACGCACGTTTTGATAGTTCGGCGTGCTTTTGCAAGTGCAATTTTGAACTTTGAAAGGTTTTCTTGGGTAGGTCTCACATTGTCTAAGAACAGACTTTCGCTCAGCTAGAATCTTTTTGCTTGGATTTTTCGGGTTTGTGGATGTTCGAGGAATTGATTTTTCAGCAGCCAAATAAAGTAAGGAAGTGAAAAGTTCTGCTGGATTTTCACTGTCGTCGAAAGCATTGGGATAAATTGATTGTTGGCCGTGAAATTTGAACTGTTCCCAGTTTGCCTTTTTGAGCTTCCAACTTTCTGGACGTTGTTGCTCTGGGGGTCCTACCTCCGATACCAGGATCGGGAAGTGGTTACTTCCATAAAGGTCATCATCAACCTTCCATTTTAAGTCAGGAAAAATTCCAGGACTACACATAATTAAGTCTAAAGATGAATAAGAACCAGTAGCAGAATGGAGATAAGTTGAAGACTTTTCATTAAGTAAAATAGTGAATAATAAAGTCTTGAACAGTTCGACCTTCATCGTTCGTATCTGTGCATCCCCATAGTGTATGATGAGAATTAAAATCTCCCATTATAACGAACGGTTTCGGCAATTGATCTACAAGATCATCAAGTTTCTTAACATTGATTGGTGAGCTAGGTGGGAGATAGATAGAGCACAAGTAGTGTACTATATACATCTTCTGGAGATTTTTGTATGTTATATAGTATATTCTGGAGATTTTCTCTATCTATATGTATATTCTAGTGATTTTCTGTATATATTCTGGTGATTTTTACCATCTTCGTGATTTTAATGACTATCACAGGCATTAAAAACCATTTTATATCATCACACGTTTAACAAAACCTCTTTTATAATTATTTTAAAGTAATTTCAATTTTTTTCAACCACTATGTACCGATGCACCAGTGTATTAGTGAACCGATACACCAATGAACCTACTTAAAGAGACAGTGAACCAGACATAACGTTATATCAATGCGTCAGTAAAAATTTTTTTTAAAAAATTGATTTTAAATTTAAGTAATTATAAATATTATATAAAAATGGAATCGTTAATATGTTATTTAAAAGACCACTATGAAGGAGAAAAATACAATAGATTGATTACCGTTATTAATGAAATGAAGAAAGATCTAACAAAACTCAAAACCCTTAGATTCAATCTTAAAGGTTTTGATAAGATGATGGAGGTTAATAGATACATTGAAGATGCTGTGAATGAAATATTACTTGAGACTTTTCCTCATACTAGATATTGTTTAGAATGCCAAACCCATTTTTGGAAATTCATTGGTGCCTACAAAAATATGCTTATCAGAGATATCAGGGAGGAGATTTGCAAACATTATGATATTGACAAAGAATATATAGTTTATGTTACCAAAAATAATGTTAGTTGCTTTAATGCTTTTGAGAAATGTCATGGTAGAGATGAATTAGACTTTAAAATCTTTGAGAAACGTAAAAGAATTGTTTTTTCAAACCTTTTAATTTACTAACTCATAAACTATGTGAGTTACTAAATTTTTTTTTTTATTTTTTTAAATTATAAGTCTAGGGAATATCGGGGGACGTATTTATCTGAGGATAAATTCTCTGAACCCCAAACACAGAGAGTCTTAAACTTTGATATTCCTGACTTAACTAAATAATGTTGAAAAACGTTAAAATAAACTAATCACCTTTAACTCTGTTTTCTATACCTTAACATAAGAGAAAGTATAGATAAAGTAAGGCGAGTCATGACACTACTATGATATAAACCATTTTTTCATGCCTCCTAACCGAAAACGAAAGAGGAAGTTATTTAGTACACAAACCTTTAACTTTCGCTTAACACACCAAAAACTGAAAATGGTAGTATATTATAATATCAACAAACATTTTTACCCTGTTTTTTAAAAAAAAATGTTTAACGTGTACAATAATTGTATAAAATACTTATTCTGTTTTTAAACAGCAGCCTTACAACATTGTGTTTTTAATGTGTAAGAAATGTATTGATGCGGTATTAACTTACGGGTTGTTAGGCCACGCCAGAGGTTACCTTGTTGTTAGTGTTTGCTAACTTACGGGCTGTTAGGCCACGCCAGAGGTTAGCATTTTTTTTTTTTTTTTTTTGTATTAACTTACGGGCTGTTAGACCACGCCTGAGGTTACCATGTTGTTAGTAATAACATTCTTACAAAATCAAAGATACAACAAGGAAGTAGGACTGCTTTATTAACATAAATAAAATCATATTTTATACAATTACCATATACAGTTCATTTGTTAGAAAAAAACAAAGCAAAAAAAAAAAAAAATTATTACTTCTACAGGCTGAGGAAAAACTATGCAACTACAACCTTCTCCTCTCTTTTTCACTATAGAGTAGTCGATCTTTTCGACTCCGTTTACGACTATGTTAATTTTTGCCTCTTCTTTTAGGATACCACCGACTTTAACGGCCCTTAAGGATCCCCTTATAATTCTGCCTGAGGCTGCCATGCAGTAGCCTCCTAATTCGTGTTGTATTCCAGCGCTTCCATTACCGAAGGAAAACTCGTAATTACCGTCTTCTAATCCTCCTTGTTCCTCGGCACACACGCTTATCATGGGTTTAGGACTTATGAGAGAAGGAAGTGATACTTTTTTATCCACGTAGGATTTAGTTGCCAAATTTTTTTCTTCTACCGGTGCCGCAGCGTTTTTAAGAGAAAAACCTTGAAGATTTATGTTAGCCATTGCTGAGAAACTTCCATTCGGATTTTTTACAATAGCACCACCGTTATCAACATAATTTTTATTGGCAGCGGCGTCCCGATCTATAGGATTTGGTAATCCGGTAATCGAGTGGCCACTCATATCTATTTTACCAGCCATGGAGAAGGATCCGTCTTGGTTTTTTGTCAAAGCGTTTTCACCTGCGGTGGCCGCCTTAACGATGGTATCTACGTAAAGCTTATTAGCGGCTTGGTCAATTTCTAAAGGCGTTCCGACGTTGGAAATTCTCCGCCCACCCATAGAAACGTCACCACCTGCTATATACCCTCCAGGTCCGTAAACAAAGGCTCGATTGCAACATCTACGTATTTTTTAGTTGCAACGTCTTGTGGGTCTGCGGGATCTATAAGATTCGTTAAAGTATACCCCCGCATATTTATATTTGCAACAGCGGAAAAAATAACCGTCTTCTTGCTCTACTATTGCTTTGGCGTTGTTATCCACGCATTTTTTAGTAGCGGCTTCGCTCGGCTCCTCAGGATCGCCCAAGTTTTTTATTTTATTAAAACCCATGTTTAAATACCCTGTCATATGGTATCCTCCGTTTTCGTCTAACAGCCCTAGGTTGCTGTCAACATAATTCTTAGTAGCGACGTCTTGAGGATTTACTGGATTACTAACCCTCGTTAATGTATTACCAGCCATATTTATAGAACCGGTAACGGTGGTTGTTCCATCTTTACGTAAAAAATTATTACTTACGTAAGCGAGTGACACACCACAGAGTTGTTTCTAGGATGCGGGATTACGGGAATCCCCCGAAAATTAACGTCGGGGCGCAAAAATGTCATGCCTCTGCGCCCTATGTACTGCAAACTTTAGGAGAGTCCCGCAATTTTTGCTGTTTGTTGCGCCCAGTGTAATATATTTTATTAGTGGAGTGCACTTTCCGTTTTATCCGTGAGACCTTGTGTCGCAGAGACTGGTTAGAAAATTGATTCTGCTTGGTAGCCGAACATTCGTTGATTTCGTTACAGGTTTGAAATTCCCGTATATGCAGTATCCCGTACTTGCAATATGCGAGTAAAATTAGAAAATGCGAACTGAATTTTCAAGCACTCGAAACAAAAATGCAAATTGTGGAAGGTCAGTTATGCAATTGAAATAAATTGTACATGCGAATATACAAATAAAGTAATCCTTTCCGTACTAAACAGCGGCAATATCACATTGAAAATTCCTTCGACGGGTATTTATAAATTTTCTGGGAATTTTCGAGAACTGTAAAATGGTTCTCGGCTCTACTCATTTAAATGTAAAGAGTCTTAAGAAAAAAAAAAAAAAGAATCTTGCAATCGCCTAGCAACGGCGGATGAATCAAACATTGATCATCGTGTCAGAAAAGATTAGCCACTCTCTTTTAATATAACATTTGTGTCCGCATAAAATAAAAGTATGCCAAAGAAGTATCGTTGCATATAGATGATTATTCGAAGATCTAAACTCCGAAATAAAACAGTACGAATCAAGCGTGAAGGACGCACGCATCGCTGTTATCACGGCTGAACGAGCTGGCCTGTCATGAATGAAAAACGTTACAGTGGTGTAAATCCGCTTATCTAGAGTAAAATGATGGGCATAAAAACCCGCGAAAACCCATGACATAATATAATGTCAGTTTTACGTTGTCCGATCAGAGGCATTTTAGACAATCTTTTCAGGTTTGATAATGACTTTAAGCATTAAATTTACACAAATATATGTATAAAACAATAGGTGGGTGCTAAAAATCTCCCTCTTGTTATGAGGAAAAAAAATGGGGGATTTCATGAAATGAAAATATTGAAAAACTTACAAATAAGACGGGGCGGTAGGGTGGGGATTAGGCCACTTTGTGTTACAATGCTAGCACTGGAACACGTGTTGAAGAGGTATAGGACATTCACAGATATTAAGCTGTCTTGTACTTGTTGTAATTCATTTCTCTCATTGGTTTTAAAACTTCATAAAAAATTAAAGTGCGTAACGTCAAGAACAAAACATGCACCTGAAAGGGTTCTAAAATAATGCCAGTCCCATAGTTACTTTGTTAGTTGGAAAAAACAAGCCACTGACAAAAATATAAATTTGAGGGCCCCTTTTTCGGGAGTGATGGCCGCTTTTTTGGAAGTGAGGGGGCCCCAGGGCCCCACTTCAGAAAATTCTAGAAGCAACACTGACACCATCACCGTTTGTTTTAACATCATCCATTCTTCCAAAATTATCAACGGGCATTTTTTATATTGCTAAAAAAGTTCTTTAAAACATTTTGAAATTTATTACCCGAGCATAACTCTTTAAGAACGTATAAACATAAATGTCCACAAAATACTGCTCCAGCATGTTGTAATTGATGACTATTGTAATGTAATGGGCTTTTTAAATAATCTCTAACTTCAAGAGGTGGTTGTATACCATAACTATCGAAATGAATTTTAGTTTTACCGTTTTTATACCAAGCAACCCAATGCGTACCAGACCCACTTGTGTCATCAAGGTTTAGTATACCACATTCCTTTTTTCCACACTTTTTCGGTAGAGTGTTTCGTAAAAATACTTCCCTAAAAGAAGGAATTTTTAAATTTTTTGTGGTATCTTCCAGTTCTAATTAGTTTAACGGTTTGTTTGGTAAAATTATGTTATCAATTGCAATATCTAGCATTTTTTTTATATTTAAATATTTACAATGGCATTATTATCAACCCAAGAATTAAACTCCTTGGGGTAACCTTTCCACTTTACTAGAGATTTCTTTTTTCCTTTTTTAATAACCTTTTCTATCCTATACAACTCTTGACTAGTTTTATAGCTCACGTTCATAAAAGGTACCTTTTATTTCTTCTCCATTAAGATCTTCAATTTTATATGTTACAGGCAATGTATGTTTTACTTCAGAAACTGTAAAAACCTCTTCAGTCCATCTAGTGGTATAACCTTTTTCAAAAGTCTTTTTCTTTTTACTTATCCTTACCTTGTCTCCAACAGAAAAATTAGGTTCTATATCTCTTATTTCAAGATGATCAGGGTAAAGATTTCTCCAAACTTTGGTTTCATTTTCTTTTTTACTAGCATTTACTGGTGTCATCTTAATAGAAGAATGCTTCGTGTTATTATATTCTTTAACAAGATCTGGTAACACATTAATGTAAACGTTTGTGGAGTGGGCAGAGAAATACTTCCACATTTTTTCTTTCATTGTTCTAATCCATCTCTCGACCACACTAGATTTTTCCTCGTTTTCAGTTGAATACAATTCAATTAAGTCTTTAACATCTTTGTTATAAAACTCTTTACCCTTATCCACCCACATTTTATCAGGTTTTCTTTCCTTAAAAATACTCTTTAATGCAACAGAAACAGATTTTCCTGTTTTGTCTTTTAATGGTACTAGGTAACCGTATTTTAAAAAGATGTCAATGGCAGCAAGAAGATATTTAACACCACGATTAAATTTAGAAAATGCCTGCATGTCTACTAAATCTGCAGCCCATATCCTATCAATACCGTTTACTCTAACTATCCTTTTCTTAATTTTTTTTTTTTTTTTTTTTATGGGTTTATGTAATTCTTCTGCTAAATTTATGATTTTTTTTTAATTCCCATTCCAAATTTACCCATAGTCCCTATTAATGAGGAAACTAACCCTCGTTAAATTCTTTCCTTAATAGACGGATTATAGATTCCCTCTAACTATTTTAACATATTTTTATCACACACAGCGTTTCTGGTAGCCGTGTCATTATGTTTAAGATAACAAATGTCATGATGGTATGCTGCTTTATCAACACGGTTTATTGGTTTTGACCATTCTTTTGGGGTTAAATCAGAGTTGAGTCTTTTTTTTAATTTAGTACCGGGCCCCGTAAAATTATGCCCTGGTAAATGCATTTCAACGGGTAAATTATTTATAACTTTATTTAGTAATGAACCACCTTCTTGTTTTTTAATAAATTGAGTTTTAGTTGTTCCACATTCTACACATTTTCCATGTCTCATATTTCTACCATTTTTACTAACCTTATATTCTATATCGGTTGTATCGGTACGTTTTTTATATAATATTATAAAAACTTATATAAAATGGACATTGTAAACTTATCATGGAATGAAGTAGTATCAGAGAGATTTAATCACCCTCTTCTACCAAAAAGTATTATAGGAGTAATAGTGGGTAAATCAGGATGTGGTAAAACCACTCTTTTACTTAACCTTTTGTTAAGACCTGAATGGCTTGACTATGATAATCTATGCGTTTTTGGAAAAAGTCTGTTTCAACCAGAATATCGTATACTTAAAAAAGCCTTCGAGGAGAAATTACCAAAATCACTTATCTTAAGGGTGTTTAATATTCGAGGTGAGATACAAGATATAAATGTTTCTCCGGCAGCATTTATTGAAGAATGGGTTAAAACGATTAAAAACAAATCTGATATAAATTGTAATTTTTTTGAAGGTGCTGGAGATGTACCTGATCCGAAAGAGTTAAACTCATAAAACAAAAATTGAATGATTTTTGATGATTTACTTTTAGAAAAACAAAATAAGTGTAAGTGCTACTACATTCGTGGAAGACATAGTAATGTTGACTGCTTTTACCTATCACAAAATTATTTTAAGTTACCGAGGCAGACTATTAGAGAGAACGCAAATTTTATTTGTTTATTCCATCAGGATCTTAAAAACATGAACCATATCTATAGCGATCATGTAGGGGATAATATGACTAAAGAGGAGTTTCGTGAATTTTATAAAACGGGTTGGGAAAGCCCTCATGGTTTTGTTGTCATTGATTTAACCAGTAAAAAAGATAATGGAAAGTACAGAAAAGGCTTTGACAACTTTTATAGACAGTATTAAAAAATTAAAAAATATATTTTTACACACATAAATAATATTTTTAGTAAATAAAGAATGGAAGATCTTTTGAAACAAATTGTAAAAAATACGAAACATAAAACGTCATTCCAGATTATAGTGAGTGACAACAAAACAACTTTTATAAAAAAAAAATTTGCTCCTCCAATTGAACTAGAAAAGGATAAAAAATATGAAATAGCATTGGTAAACCTTCAAACTTACTATTCTTTTCCAAATATTGATGAAACAAACACACACTTTCGTTTATTCTCTAGACAATGGTGGCACATGGGTTAAAATAAAAATACCTGAAGGAAATTATGACCTTGTTGATATTAATAATTACCATTCACCAAGAAATGAGGAAAAAAGGTCATTACGATGTAGTCAATGAAGAGTATTATATTAACATTTCTGCAAACACTAATACCCTAAAGTCTGTTCTTACTCTGAAAAATGGTTATCAAGTAGATTTTAATCAACCAAACACCATTTCCAAAGTATTAGGATTTACCCACGCTAAATATACACAAGGATTTTATGAATCAGAGAATGTAGTAAATATTCTTAGTATAAACAGCCTGCTCGTTAGCATAGATATTGTTTTAGGAAGTTATGTTAATGGTTCAACAAAAAACGTTTTTTACTCTTTTTTCTGTTTCTCCTGGATATAAAATAATTGAGTCGCCGGTTAATTTGGTATACTTACCATTAACATCAGATAAAATAAAAGAACTTAAGGTAACAATTACAGACCAAAATGGAACATTACTAAATCTTACAAGTGAAAATTTAACAATCAGATTTCATATTAGAGAAGCAAGATAAATAAAAAATTATATATATATAAATGTCAAGTTACACTACTGTTAAAGTAAATATATCAGAAGGACAAAAGCAAAAACTTCAATCTGCTGTTAAAGGCAATTGCCCAGTAAGTATTCATTTAGGTCATGAAGATTTACAAGGTAATGATGTTATAGCAATTACCAATTCACAAGCAAAGAAAATGTCTAAAACCTATGAGAATGGTAAAGGTATCACGATCAGAATGAGCGCAAAACAACTTAAACATAATATGAAAATAGAGGGAGGTTTTCTTGGAATGTTGGCTTGATTAGCCTCAGCTGCATTACCTGTCTTGGCAAAAACCGTTTTACCGGCGTTAGGTGTTGGTGCTTTATCTGGTTTAGCCTCATCAGGAGTACAAAAAGCAAAGGGATCAGGTCTTTACCTTAAAAAAGGGGGATGTCTTTGCCAGTTAGAAACTGATGGAAAAGGGTTTTATTTAGGACCTGCTAAAGGTAAAGGATTAGAATCTGTTGGTGATGGTTTGTATTTAAAACAAGGAGGAAAGTTTTACGGTGGAAATGGTCTTCTTTTAGGGCCTAATAGTCCATTTGCTATTATACCTATTTTAGGGGCTATATTATAAATAATTTTATAACAAAATAAAATGAGCGTTTACAAAGTTGGTGTAAAACCTAAGATTACTTAACCTAAAAGAATTGATTGGCGCCCATTGCAAGGTGTAAAACATCCACCTCGAAAAGTAAATACGGTAACTTGGGAAATTTTCAGTCAAGAAACAAATACTATCAGGTTTTGGGTTTATGATGACTAAAGGAGTTGTTTTAACCGCATTAGCATACTCTTTAAAATTTAAGCGGTGCAGTTTACAAAATGAGGTTATCCTTGAGGATACCGTGGATATTATAATTACTATTACAAACAACTCTAGCGAAAATGTAACAATTGAGGAAAACGAGTTTTTGTGTCTTGTTTATTACACAATTTTAAAAAAATATCATTCTAATAAAAAATGGAGATGAAAGAAAATATTTATCCAAAATTACCACCTTCAGCCCCAGATATTGAATTGATGCCCCTAAATGACAATGGTCATTCATACCGCTTACAAAAGAAAGCTGAGGTACAAAAATTTCTTGAAAGTGAAATTCAAAAAAGAGATGCTCTTGCAAAGAAATATTTTAGAACTGTTAATATAGTGGATAATATTGATACAGTTTTAATTACCATGACAACGGCAAGTGGTGCTGGAGGAATTGGTTTGTTGTCAACCGTAGTCGCAATACCAGTTGTAATAGCATTAGAAGCGTCAGCCCTTGTTACTGGTTTAATGAGTGTTGTTGGTAAATATGCTGTAAGATCCACAAGAAGTAAAGGTGAGAAACATCAAAAAATAAAAATGATTGCTGATAGCAAGCTTAACACAATATCCACACATATATCAAAAGCCTTAATTGATAATCATATATCTGAGTTTAAGTTAATTATGGAAGAATTGGAGAAATATAAAACTATGAAGAATGAGATAAGGACCAAAACTAAAAAGAAGATAACGGCTGAAAATGAATAATCATTGATTGAAAGGGGGAGGCAAGAAGCACATGAGTCCTTTCGGAGGCTGGTGGAAAAGAACAGTGAAAGAAGTGAGACGCATTAAATGCCCCAAGTTTAGTTGTAGTTTTTCATGTGAAATTAGTAATAACCAATGTGATGGTTAAAGCGTTTGTGCCATATAACTGTAATAAAAACTATGTTGAAAACTATGTTGAAAATGAGATAAAAAAAATTATGTTTGTAATATAAAATGTCATTTTTAAAAATCACTGATCCAGCAAAAAGGGACTTAATTGTAAAAGAATATCTTGAGACAAAGAAAAATATTCGGGATAGTCTACTAGCAGAGAAAACAGGTGAGCAAGAATTGCAAACTGGTCTTTTAAAGTTTTTTAAACCTATGACAGAAACACAAAAAGCCGCAACAAAGGAGATTACAGAAGGGCTTAAACCTATTAAAGAAGGTATAGAAAACTTGTCACAGGCTATTAACTTACCAAATTTCCCATCAATACAAGCTTATACCTCTGAAGGACAAGAGCCAACTGCTGGGGAAAAGGAATGGTGGAAAGATGAAGAAAAGCATTTTATTGGACCAATTGCAAAGGAGTATTTAACAAAATTTGTTGGTAAAACTAATGTTGATAGAACATATGGATTATATGATAAAAATGGTAAATTTTATATTGGTAGCAAATTAGTCGTACTTGATGATGATGATATTATAGCTGGTAAAGATGAATATAAAGGGACACCTGGTCTATGGGAGTTAATTGTTGCTAAAGAACCGGATAAAAACATTTATACAGATGAGGATCTTGCGGATTATAGTCATTAATGTTAAAAACCAACGCTCTTTATCGTAATAACGATCCGGATAATAAATATCCTAAAGGTTCTGAAGTGAAAAGCGGTATAAAATACTTAGGCCTATTTGGGTGAATAGGAAAAAATATGAAGGAAGTGGGGTTGTTATTCCGTGTGACCCTAACGCATTAACAAAAAGACTAGACTTGTTGATGGCAAGTAAAGCAGCAGGCAACACAGGCGTGAGAAACGAATTTGTGAGCATATGTGACGAATTAAAAAGGCAAGGTGTCATAGATTCAAACAGTTATAAAAATTTAATGTCTATACTATAAAAAGATGATTACGCCTAAAAAGTGAGGATTTAAAAGAAAGTATTCATACGATGGTATCGGAATCTTTGACAGCATTGCTAACTTTTTTACAAAACTTTTTGCAAGTAATGCGGCTAAACAAATTGCGTCTTCTGCCCTTGATGTGGGAAAGAGTGTTGCTAAGGAAGGAGCAAAAAAAGCCTTAGAGGCTGGAAAGAGTGCTGCTGTAGACGCAGGAAAGAGGTTAGTTGAAAGGGCTTTGACATCAAAATCTCAAAAAATTTTACAAAAGTATGCCACGAAACCTACAACACAGCCTACAACACAAAACATTAATACCTTAATAGATGGAAGTGCCATTGCTATTCAAGATTTAGTTAAAAAATTAAATAGTGGGTCTGGCATTAAAGTATTATGAAAAAATTGATTTAAGGTAAGTAATTAATGTCTATTTTTAAAAAAAGAATGTCAAAATTAAAATTTGATCGTATATATTATGATAAACATAATACATCTAAAATTAACATATTTGGGGCATCTTTTAAACTGGATGGAAACTGTGAGATCCTTGCAATTAATAACTCAGAATATGGTTACCAAAAAGCCATTGTAAAGTTTTCTCCTGAAAAAGTAGAGATAATAAAAAAGATTGAGGAAGAGTTAAATAATCATTTAGAAACTAATGGGTTATCTAAAATAACCATTGTGTATGGAAATAGGGTTTACCCCAAAATAAAAAGTTTGTATCCAATAGATCAACTGAAAATAATTAAACTTAAAAATGTGTTTGTTGATAATGAAAAAAGGCCTTTTCCCCAACTTTGTTTAGAAATTTAAATTTAATTATAATTTTGATTTAAAAATTATAATTGCATAAATAAAAAATGGACATTTTAAACATTAAAGAATCAATTTTAAAAGGTGATTGTATGGATGAGTATGAACACCATGAGTATGAACCTATCGTGGGTACCAATCTCAACAACTCAGGAGGAGATATCAGGATTACCATTGGAAACCAAGATTTTTTTTTTTTTTTTTTTTTTTCATCCCTCTGAGTCTTATTTACTCATTATAGGTGAATTAGTAAAAAATGATGGAACAGTTTATGATCCTGCTGTTGACGACATTGCGCTAACAAATAACGGTTTGATGCATCTGTTTAAAAGTATTAGGTATCAACTTAGCGGCCAAGAGATTGAAAGCATAACATATCCAGGACAGGCTACCACAATGCTTGGATTGTTAAAATATCCGGATGATTTCTCCAAATCACAAGGCTTAAATCAATTATGGTATAGGATACCGCACTTCTTGCAGACAGAGCCAATAATGCTGGTTTTGCAGTAAGAAGACAGTATATTTTAGATGCAAGTCCACATCGTACGTTCAGTTTTAGAGTTCCATTAAAATATATATTTGGTTTTTGTGAAGATTATAAAGTTCTTTATGGAATGTCGTATACTCTCACCTTGACAAGAAATGATGATGATGATGCAATTTTTACAAGAGGGTTAATTCCAGGGGCAGGACCTGGTGGAGCAGATATACCAGCCGTTGCTGCCGGTCAAGTTAGTTTAATTAAAATACCATGGTTTATACCTCAAGTTATCCCCTCGGATAGGGAGAAGATGGAACTTTATAAATTTATTGAGAAAAAAAGAAAAATTTCCAGTCGGATATAGAATGTTACAATGCGACTCTATTGCGGTTCCTCAGTCAACAACATTTAGTTGGAGACTTTCCGTTAAATCATCTCCCGAGGTGCCACGTTTTATCATTGTTGTCTTTCAGACTAATAAAAGGGGTAACCAAGAAGAAAATCCATCCATATTTGACAACGTAAACATTAAAAATATTTATGGTACGTTAAATTCCAATAGATATCCCAGGGTTGACTATAATTTGTCTTTCCCTGCTCATCAATTTAGTAGAGCATATGGTGATGCTGCTTTGTTTAGATCTAAGTTTTTTAGCATGGATGAGTTGGTATCAAACCCTAACATTACCCCCTCAGATTATAAAACCCTTTATCCTTTGTTTTTGTTTGATGTTTCTAAGCAGAGTGAAAGGTTAAAATATTCTGTTACTGATATCCAAATTAAGGCAAATTTTAACACAAATGTGCCTGCAGGCACAGAATCATATGCTGTTATGATTAGTGATAGATTAATTAACTTTCAGTCTGATGGAAATAAAATGAGCGTAGTGTATTAAGGAATTATTTTCATTATATAAAAATGATAAAGATCAACGATTTAAAAAAAATACTTAGAGATAATAATATAAAATTTTACTCTCACTGGGATAAAAAGAAATTAGTTATGTTGGTGAAAGAACTTGGTTTGTTCCCAGAGGAGCCATTTAAACAATGTGAAACACCAATATTAGTAAGGAGCAAAGATCCTAAATTTGATAAATTAAAAACTATTTTGCATAATCCTAGAAAAGTTAGTTTAGAGGATGTTGAAACTAGGGAAATAAAAACTTTTCCATAAATTTACAAGGCAGGTAAATTTATAGATCATTGTCCTCAAACGATTTTGAAATGGAATTGAAGGGTTTGGAATAATAAATATAAGATTAAATCCACTAATTTTATTATGACTATGCCATAATAAAATTTGATTTTAGTTATTTTCTACTATTAAAAAAATATGTCACTATTTAGTAAACTTACAAATGTAGCCCGTCGGGCTACGTCTAATGTTTACTCCAGGGCACGAAGAGCCGCTGCAGCGGTAATCCCAGAAAGCATACAGAGAAGGGTAAGCAATTTTACTAATTGGTTAACTGGTAATGTGGAGACGGAACAGATTCCGCAAGTGTTGAACCAAATTGTTGAAAATGTTAGAGAACATTATCCTCCTTATCCACCACCTATATTACCTGATCTACCTCCAACCGCACTTGAAATTAAAACTACTGATTCTGCATTTGTTAAGTATGTTACAAAACACAATATAGAGGCAACAGGCAGAGAAAAATACACATCTGATAAATTTTTAAAAGTAGCCGAGGGTCTCATTATAAACACTCTTCAAAACAATTTAGAAAGAAAGGTAAAAATTGTACTAAGGTGTACATTTCATCACGCTAATTACCCTGAAACAGGGAAGGAATTTGCCTTTCACACAAAACATTTAGTAAACTTAAATAGGAGGGGAGTGCATAAATTATTAAAATATATGGTAGATGAAATTTTAGAAAAGATAAGTGATTTCCAAAGAGAAGGTAGTGGTTGGTATTTTCGGAATATGGTAAATGGAGAACTACACACAGGTGTTTATAATCCTTTACGAGGTAGAGGTTACTTACCTTTACCAAAATGGATTAGTGATAAAAAAGCATGTATGAATATGAAAAAAGAAGATGAAAAATGTTTTACATGGTGTATTTTAAGAAAATTAAACCCAAAAGAACAAAATCCGGAAAAAATTAATAAAGATTTAAAAGCAAGGGAAAATGAAATAAACATGAAAGGAATAGAATACCCTGTTACGCTTAAAGATATAGATAAGTTTGAAAAGCAAAACCCAGAAATTAGTGTAAACGTTTATAGTTATAAAAAAGAAGAAAAAAGATTTTATCCTCTTAGGATTACAAAAGATGAAACTAATCATGTAGACCTGCTTTATATTAAAAATGAGAAAAATACACACTACGCTCTCATAAAAAATTTTGGACGTTTAATAAATAGTCAAATATCAAAAGATTCCAGAAAAAAGCATTATTGTAAAAGATGTTTAAATCATTTTGGAAGAGAAGACCTTTTAGAAAAACACAAAAAATATTGTAATGAAAATGAACCCGTTTGTTTAGAAATGCCTGAAAAAGGAACCATGTTAAAATTTAAAAATTATGATAGAAAACTCTTGGTCCCCTTTGCTGTATATGCTGATTTTGAATGTATTTTAGAACCAACTTACGAAAAAGAAACGGGAAACACTAAGAAAACTCAAAAACATGTTCCTGCTAGTTTTTACTACATTATAAAATGTTTTGATGATATTGTTGCTGCTCCTATAGAAAGACACCATGTTGGAAAGGATGCCTCGGAAAAGTTTATAGAAACTTTAACGAAAGATATACGAAATATTTATGAAAAATACTACCAAAACCCGGTACCTATTAAAATAACGAAAGAGAAAGAAGCAAAACACAAAAGAGAAACACATTGTTGGATTTTTAAGGAAGAATTTACTGACACTAATCATAAAGTAAGAGATCATTGCCATTTTACTGGTAATAATAGGGGTGCCGCACACAATGAATGTAACCTAAAGGGTAAAAACCCTTATTTTACTCCTGTATACTTTCATAATTTGAGTTGGTATGATTCTCATCTTTTTATTAAATATTTAGGTAAATCTAGTGGGAAAATTGATTGTATCCTAAATAATGAGGAAAAATATGTTAGTTTTAGTAAAAACATTTGGGTCGGAGGAAACACACCTCATAAAATTAGATTTATTGATACCTTTAAGTTTATGACTTCTAGTTTGGATAAACTTTCAAGTAATTTAGATGAAACCCAGTTAAAAATTTTATCAAGATTTTTCCCGAGAGAAAATCTACCATTAGTTAGAAGAAAAGGAGTTCTTCCTTACGATTACGTAGAATCTTTTGAAAAACTTAAGGAAACTCAGTTACCACCTAAAGAAGCATTTTACTCTGCTTTAAACAAAGAACATATTAGTGTTGAAGACTATGCTCACGCAATGAATGTTTGGAAAACATTTGGCATGAAAACGTTTAAAGATTACTTAGAACTTTACAATAAAATAGATGTGCTGCTTTTGGCCGATGTATTTGAAAAGTTTAGAGATGTTTGCCGTAAAAACTATGATTTAGATCCTAGTTGGTATTATACTGCGCCCGGTTTATCTTGGGATGCTGCATTAAAAACAAGAGGTGTAAACTTAGAACTTTTATCAGACCCTGATATGCTTTCGATGGTAGAATTAGGTATTAGAGGTGGTGTTAGCATGTGCACAAAAAGATATTCTGCAGCAAATAATAAATATATGGGCAAATCTTACGACTCAGATAAACCCTCAAGTTATTTACTATATGTGGATGCAAACAGTCTCTACCCTTGGGCAATGAGTCAGACTCTTCCTACTCATGATTTTAAATGGATGAATGAGAAAGATTTAGATAACTGGAAAAAATATCCCTGTATATTAGAAGTAGATTTAGAATACCCTAAAGAATTATATGATTTACACAATGACTTTCCTTTAGCCCCTGAAAGACTAAAAGTTGAAAAAGTAGAAAAATTAATACCAAATTTAGGAGACAAGAAAAATTATGTGATACATCATCAAGCATTAAAAACATATCTCGCTTTAGGTTTAAAATTAACAAAAATTCATTGTGGGATTAAATTTAAAGAAAGTGCTTGGTTAAAACCTTATATTGATATAAACATTGACCTGAGAAAAGTAGCAAAAAAATGATTTTGAAAAAGATTTTTTAAGTTGATTTGTAATTCTGTTTTTGGTAAGACCATGGAAAACTTGAGAAATAGAGTAGACATACGTTTAGTTTCTGATGGTAATCAGTGTAAAAAACTAATAGCAAAACCAAACTATAGTCACACAACGATATTTGATGAAAATTTGGTAGCCATACATATGAAAAAGACCACTATGAAATATGACAAACCTGTTTATTTAGGATTAAGTATTTTAGGTATTAGTAAAACACACATGTATAACAGTTACTATAATTACTTTAAAGCAAAATATGGAGAAAAAGTAAAACTGTGTTATACAGACACAGATAGTTTTATTCTTGAAATAAAAACTGATGATGTATATAAAGATATTCTCCCTGATATTTCTACAATGTTTGATATGAGTGGATATCCTAAAGAACATGCGTTGTATAGTCAAAAGAACAAAAAAAGTAATTGGTATGTTTGAAGATGAATTAAATGGTGAAATAATGACAGAGTTTGTTGGTTTAAGAGCCAAAATGTACGCATATAAAAAATTAACTGTAAAAAGAGACAATGCAAAAAGTCCAATTTTAGATGAAAATGGAAATTTAATATGGGAAGGTAACGATGAAGACCAAAGATGTAAAGGAATTAAAAAGTCAGTGATTAAAAATGAACTGCATTTTAACAATTTTAAAGAATGTTTGATTACGGAGGAAAAACAATATAGAAAGATGCGTGTATTCAAAACCCATGCACACAAAATGTATACGGAAGAAGTTATTTAAATGGCAATAAGTTCTGATGATGATAAAAGGTATATATTGGAGGATAAGATACACACCTTAGCTTGGGGGCATCATAGGATTGAAAATTAAAATATAACTTTGTAAAAAAAAGTTATATTTTACGTTTTATATCACATTGTGTTTTACATATTGGACATTTATTTAATGGATTTATATCATTACAACTATCACATATTGGTATATGCCCACAATTACAAAAAAGTACATTTGGTATTGAGCAAAAACAAAGTAAACATTCTTCTGCCTGAAATGTTTCAATTCCATTAATATATATTGGTTTGTCTGGTATATCTTCATCTTCATTATTCATTAATTCTAATACTTCAATTGGAATTTCTTCACCACCATAAGGTGTACCTATATAAAAAATACCATTTTCCCAAGAATGTCTTAGTTCATCTTGGTTTAGAGTATACAACCCACCAAAATTTGGAAATACAAACCGAAAATTTATAAAAAGTTCACTGTCTATATTTCTTGTGTTAAATAACCTCATTGAAAATTTATTGTACTCAATTAAAATACTACTTTCAACATTATCAATACTTTCTATTAAATCTGAAAACCTACAATCATGACGTGTTATATAGAAATCTATACTACCAAATTCAATATCATTATTTGTTTCTTTTATTACCTTACTAAGTTCATAATAGATAGCAGGTTTTGCTCTAAACATTGCATAACGATAGTTCTTTTCTTTAATAGGTGGAAAGACTACTTCATTTGTAGGTCGGTAACGTTTACCCGAAAATAATAATTTGTCTTCTAACGTCTTATCTAATTTTAATATAAAATCAGTACTTATATTATTCAACACCTCCATTTTTATATAATATTTATAATTACTTAAATTTAAAATCAATTTTAAAAAAAAAAATTTTACTGACGCATTGATATAACGTTATGTCTGGTTCACTGTCCATTTAAGTAGGTTCATTGGTGTATCGATTCACTGATACACTGGTGCATCGGTACATAGTGGTTGAAAAAAATTGAAATTACTTTAAAATAACTATAAAAGAGGTTTTGTGATATAAAATGGTTTTTAATGCCTGTGATAGTCATTAAAACCACGAAGATGGTAAAAATCACCAGAATATATAGAGAAAATCACTAGAATATACATATAGATAGAGAAAATCTCCATAATATACTATATAATATACAAAAATCTCCAGAAGATGTATATAGTACACTACTAGCACAAAGTAATGGTTTTATTCAGTGAAATGTTCACCGCAACTGCTTGTAGAGTAGTTTGAAGTTCAACAGTGGTGGGGAGCACTGTTGTTCACAATGATGGCTACTCCCCCAGAGGCTTTATCATTGCCACCAAGGTTCTTAATATAACATGAGTGGTATTTCAAAGAGAACTTACCGGATTCCTTTAGAAATGTCTCCTGTAAACAAACTGCTACTGGTTTCTTTTCATTTATTAAAAGGTTTAATTCCTCGAAATTAGCTTTAATGCTTCGACAATTTCACTGCAGAATGTTATTAGTCATTGCTATACTTAGAATGTTTTTTTTTTTTTTTGTTTTGTTTTGTTTTGTTTTGTTTTTTAATGGCGCAGATTGTTTTTCGAGAGCATATAGATTTTGTTTAGTCCGTCCGTCGGTCTATTAGTCTGTCCATTTTCATGTCAGGGCCATAACTTTTCCTATTTTTTTTTTTTTTTTCAATATAACTTGGCACAAATGTTAACCACATCGAGACGATGTGTCATGTGCAGATGATATGTCTATAGGTTAAAGGTCAAGGTCATGGGGGGGTGTCCGGCCTGTAACTTTTTTAATTTTTATATATGAATGAATTTCAGTAAATTTTGCAGAATTGTCAAAAACATAAAGACGATAAGTCGTGCACAAGAGCTATGTCATTGGGTTAAAGGTAAAGGTTCTAGCAAGGTTAAGTGTGGTAAGGATAACTAGCCGTTTTCATGTCCAGACCATAACTTTTTGTTTCCCTATGACTGGATTTCAAAATAACTTTGCACATATGTTAACCTTATTGAGACGATGTTTCATGCGCAAGAGTCATGCCCGTAGGTTAAAGCCCCAATAAAGTCCAAAATTAGAATTTTTTTATGCTTGAAAAAAGGTACGAATCTGTTAGATTTACTCTTATTTTGTCGCCAAGGGCATAGGGGCGTTCATTGCAGAACCATACAAAAAATCCTATTTTTTTTTTATCAATTCTCCCAAGTGACGTTGCCACGCACTATTCGGAATCATTCTGGTGTCCTATTTGTAGACACCATGTGACCGATGACGTATTACACAGACGATGTGCTTTCTCTCCTTAGAAAACGCTGCGAAACTTCGGTAAGTCTTTAATTTTCGTTAAATTACCTTCGCTCATCGTATCTAATTTATTGGTATGCATTTGATTGGTAAATCGGAGTTGTGTTATATTTATTTCGATCATGATATGCCTATTTCTTCTTGTCAAGAGTCGTCCAAAGATTGAATGACATCTCGGCCTATAACACTTTCGGCCTATTACAATTTCGACTAGTATGAAATTCGGCGCATACAAAATCGAATGTCTACACAGGGTATAAAGGTTTGTAATATGAGCCATGGAGAATAAGTCAAACAAAATGTGGACGGTTTATAACGAAGATCAGACTTTACATTATGTGCGATCTGATCTTGATCTTCGTAGGTAATGAAAAAGTTAAGAACTTTGTGGGGTTTTTTTGGTCTGTAATTACTAGCGAATTTTGACCTGAGTTTAGCATCAGGTGGTGGACGTTTTATATCAAAGGTCAGACCTCTTACTAGGTGCAATCTGATCTCGATCTATGCTGTCAACAAAGGATATTTCTTAACTTTCAAGAGTTTAGTAAAACACATTGCTTATAGTTATTTTTACTGCTAGTTTTTGAAGACAGAGTTGATGTTACTTCATCAGTCAAGTTATTGCATGCAGATGAACCATACTTTTCAAAATTATAGATACATATTCCAAAGCTGATAAATACATGTACTTCAAGTTGTTGGAGTGCAAGACAATTGAAGACAAAAGTAGAAGTTTACTAGTACTCAAGCAATATTTATCTACCATATTGTGATTAAGAAAAATATTTTTTATGTCATTTTTTTACTGATCTCTTTTCTTTCCAATCTAAAGACAGTGTATCTTTTTAGGGTGTCATACAGAGAGACCAAGATGTTTGTTAACCGACAAATAGATATCCCAGTCTGGTGTTACTATATCTCTGCTGTACGACGATTTTTTTTTTCACAGATTTTAGCACAGTCCATGTCAACAGGTATTTGAATGATATTTAGATCTACATCTATTACACATTAATGTTAGAACTTTGAAGTCTATTATATTTTAAGCTTAGAAAGGATCAGCTGCTGAAGGGATGATTGATCAAATACAACTTCTTTACACCCTTGCCATAAATTTTTAAAAAGGAGCAATTGTTTGCGACAAGCAACTGCTCCTTTCTCACATTTCTCCATTTAGTTGATTTTTTTTTGTGTGTGAATATTCCCCAGTTGTCGGTTGTTTAATGTCATTTTCAACATTATTTCAGTTTTATCACGGCAGCCAGTGCACCTGTCCATGCTTATCAAGAGTTTCTGTTTCCAGTACTTTGCATAATATCCCACTGGCTGCTTTTCCACGTAATCATTGTCAATACACTGATTAGCATTGAGAGGGGAATGTATCCTGTTGCAATGACTATCATCAATCCTGGGAAAGAAATTGGCTGAGCTAGGGATTTGAAGCAGCAATCCCCCAATCTCAAGTCCTTTATGCGACTAGCTGCACCACTAGGGCTCTGCAGTAGTATTTCGTAAAAGTAATGTACTCTTGAGAGAGAAAAAGGCATGCCTTGGGGCTAAAACAAATTAAAGTCCAACTTTTAGTAAGCAAGCACAAAAGGTACATTCAAAAGCTGCTTTGTATTAAGCCAGCACCAAAGAGACTCTCAAATTATGTGTTTTTTTTACCTTGAAAAAGAAGGCTTTTGAAACATAATGAAAAAAGGTGAAAAGCAACATTTTCTATTTCCAAAAGTGATTTTACCTTTTTAGACAAGTTCCATCATTTGAGCCACATTCAATTTGTTGTCCACAAATGCTTTCAATTTGGACAAGTTAGAAATTTTATCAGCTTGAAAAGAATTAGTATAAAGGTGGCCACAAAGGCAGGGTTTACTGTATAAAGAAATGAACATATCTTGTAAAATAGTTCTAGAGATACAATCTGAGACTAGTAGATTAAAAATACATGTGTTCTTCAATCTAAATTTACTTGATTGATTGAATGGTGTTTAATGCGGCATTCAACATTATATCAGTCATTTCATTGCGTCAGTTTGCTTGTTCATGTATACCCTGGGGTTAAATGGTGCAAGGCTATGGCTCTGTAGTGTCATGCCCAAGGACACTCTTATGAAAAACCCATTGCTTCCAGTGAGGCTCAAAGCTCGGACCTCCAGGTTATGAGTGCTACACTTTACCACTGAGCCAGGAAGACCTTATATAAATTTGTATTTCAGACTCAAAATGCGAATGCAGTCTCAATGGCAGTGTAAGATACAAGGACATAGTTGTTAAATGGCCTCTTCAGGATTTCATTTAACTCTACCAAACAACAAAATTTTGGACTAGTCCAAATTCAAAGTATTTGCAGCCAAAAATTTAACTGTGGCTCAAATGATGGAATTTGTTTTTATTAGGGTAGAAAACATAGTGTGGAATCAAGAAAATGCTGGTTACATGCATTTTCTCCTTTTCTCACAATGTTTTCAAAACACCTGGAGATGAATTAAGCCCCCTTTTGCCCGAGCATGGCCCATACATACTTTGCATTATTTAACTCTTTACCAAACGACAAAATTTTAGACTGAACCAAATTGAAAGCATTAATTTTGCAGATGACAAATTAAGTGTTGCTAAATTGATGATTTCTCTTTTTGATAGGGTAGTAAACATAGTGGGAAAAGGAGAAAATGCTGGTTACCAGCATTTTCTCCTTTTCCCACAATGTTTTCAAAAGCCTTTTCTTTCAGGGTTGTTAAAAGTCGGGATTGTGTGGTAAAGAGTTAAAAAGAAATTTATGTTCTTGTCATTTCAGTGTCTCATTTTGGACAGAGTGACCTGACATTTGAACAGTGTGGACAGGGAAAAAATCGCTCACAGTTTGTAGACAAATATGGACAATATTAGTGCATCTACTGACTTAACAATATACCAGTAACTTTGGAATGGACTTCTGCAGTGATTGGTGATCGTAATTTTAGAATTTTGGATCAAAATTGTGGATTTTGGAGGTTTCTTTTGGAACAATTTGAGTGAGTAAAATTCAAAATGAGAACTCTACCTATACATATACCTATACACATCATCTACAGACAATAAAGCTAGAAAACAAGTTTGGACAGATACAGTTACGAGCTATTGCTTTCTGAGTGCTGGAATAGATAATGGGTATAAGATGACTGATTTTGCTTATGAGCTATGCTCTGTAATAAGGGGGTTTAATGCATCTGTGAAACATATCGACCCAGGTCAGCCTGTGCGGACTGCACAGGCTGACCTGAGAGGAAACTTTTCACTATTGGACAATTTTCTGTATGTAATAGGACCATTCCACCTCATGATTCAGTCAGTTGTTAGAAAAAAATGTACTCTGTGGATCCATGATCATGTTATGACTTGCTAGGTATCATGCATCACAGAGGTGCCTTAAGCCCCTTTTGCCATAGCCTGGTTCATGTTACTATACACAGGTATTTACTTATGAACAGGACAAAGCCCAGGTAGCTCAGTCAAGGACTTGAGAACAGGGGGTCAGTGGTTTGATTCCTGGCTTTTCCAATTTCTTAGAATTGATGATATTCATTGAGACATGTGGGAAAGCAGCCAGTGGCTTGGAAATATTATTGTGTGAGGTACTTTAAGAAGGGTTTTTGTCGGTTTAACCCTTTACTAAACAATCTTGAGTTTTCACGACCCTAGAGATGAAGACTTTTGAAAACATTGTTGAAATTCTCTGGTCACCAGCATTTTTTTTCATTTTCCCATAATATTTTCTACCCTTTCAAAAGCAAATTTCAATACTTGAGTTCCATTTATCATCTGCAAATACTTTCAAGTCTAAAATTTTGTTGTTTGTCAAGAGTTAAAAACTATGTGCAGAAATGGGTTAACCGTTTACCAGATGACAGACTTTCGACAAGTCCAAATTGGAAGTGTTTTTTGACAACTACTGTAATTCAGTGTGGCGGAAAGGATTAGATTTGTCATTGAAATGGTAGAAATCATTGAGGGAATAGAAGAAAATGCTGGTTACCAACATTTTCCCCTTCACCCATGAAGTTTCTAAAGCTATCTCCTGGGGGTCATTAAAAGACGAGATTGTTTGCTAAAGGACCATTGTATACTTGATTTAAAAGCTTGAAAATATGTAGATAGTGAAAACAATTGCAGTTTGCTCAAATGTACTTTTTATTGGTCTCGAACTTTGTAAGATATGGTTTTGTTTTAAAATTCATAAACATGAATTAAAACTGTAACCCTTTCCCAAATGACAAAATTTTATGCTAGTCCATATTGAAAGCATTTGCAGTTGACAAAATAATTGTGACTCTAAAATTAAGGTTCTTTTTTGGAAGGGAAGAAAACACTGTGGGAAAAGGAGAAAATGCTGGTTACCAGCATTTTCTCCTTTTCCTACAATGTTTTCAAAGGGCTTCTCTCTCAGGGCTGTTAAAAACTGTGAGTGTGTGGTAAAGGCTTAAACTGGAAATAGAGTTTAGTATCTTTCAATAATTTTCCTTTTAGTAATAAAAAACAATGGTCACAAAAATATAACACTCAACTCTTTACCACACAAACTCAGGTTTTAATGACCCTGAAGAAGAGGGCTTTTGAAAACATTGTGGAAAAAGGAGAAAATGCTGGTAACCAGCATTTTCTCCTTTTCCCACAATGTTTTCTATCCTTCCCAAAACAAATTTCAATTTTTCAATCATATTTATTTTGTCGTCTGCAAGTGCTTTCAATTTGGACCAGTCTAAAATTTTGTCGTTTGGTAAAGAGTTAATCATATTGGTAATCTTAATTCAATATTCTTCATGACAGTTGTAAAAACTTAATACTGACTATCTGTATCTTGGGCAAAAATACTGTTCACGTAAAACTTTCCATCATAGAGCACCTAAGGTAGGAAGAGAAACAGAAACAAGTAAATGTATTTGACTGATATATGTCACAATGCAATAAATCTGTTTTCAACAGTATTTCAACTGTATAGCGGTAGCTGTACACTTACTCATGTTCACTTGATCAATAACTGATATCCCTTTACCACACAATCCCGACTTTTAACAACCCTGAGAAAGAAGCCTTTTGAAAACATTGTGAGAAAAGGAGGAAATGCTGGTAACCAGTATTTTCTCCTTTTCCCACAGTGTTTTCTACCCTTCCAAAAACAAATTTCTATTTTTCAGTCACATTTATTTTGTCGTCTGCAACTGCTTTCAATTTGGACCAGTCTAAAATTTTGTTGTTTAGTAAAGAGATATTACTGGCAATAAAGCTGGGGGAGGTTACTTTTTGTAGGAAACTACCTATCAAGCTCCAGCTACTGTTGAATTTTGAACACATGTTTTACAAATCATATCAACCAAAAGGCCATGGGTGGCTTGCAAGCATCTTCACGTCCTTGTTTATTAACCCTTAACCACACAATTCCGGTTTTAAACGAACCTATGGAAGGTGCCTTCTGAAAACATTCCGAGAAAAGGAGAAAATGCTCGTTACCAGCATTTTCTCCTATTCCCACTGTGTTTTCTACCCTACCAGAAACAAATATAAATTTTGAGTCACATTTATTTTGTTGTCTGTAAATGCTTTCAATTTGGACCAATCGAAAATATTGCTGTGTGGTTAAGAGTTAAGTGTCATTGCAACAGGATTTGATCCTCTCAAACTCCTGAACATGATTTGGGTTTGCTCATGGGGGAAACAGCCAGCGAATTTTAGAGAATTTGCTGAGAATTACTAGTATATGAAATATAGGTAAAAGGCGCATTATTAAATTTAAACCTTTTTCAAACAATCCAAGTTTTAACAACTCTTAGTAAGACAGCCTCTCCAAATATTGTGGGATAAAGAGAAAATTTTGGTACAATATAGCCTGTAGAAAAAGCAGAAAATGTTGGTAGCCTGCATTTTTTCTTTTTTCCCCACACTGTTTTCTACCCTTCCAGAGAGACATTTATTGTGTTGAGTTACATGTACTTTTTCATCTGCAAATAGTTTCAATTTAGATGAGACTAAAATGTTCTTCTCTTGTATAGATTGGGTGTTTATTTGTTGGAGCATTTTGCACCACTTTGAACATTATTTCAGATATTTATTCATGTCAGTGTGACAACTCATTACTGTCTTTTCTGTATTTCACCAGACACTCTGCAATGTCTTGCCTAAGGACATTGTTCAATCCTTAAAGCCCTGGATTGATTGATTCTATGGTGTTTAATGCCATTTTCAACATTATTTCAGTTATATCGTGGCGGCCTGTGCACCTATCCATGCTTTCCTAGCGTATTTTTTAGCAGTGCTTCGCACAGTATTCTTTCCAAGCCACTGGCTGCTTTTCCCACATAGCCATTGTCAAAACAATGGTCAGCGGTGAGAGAGGAATGAATCCTGTCGCAATGACTATCATCAATCAGCGGAAAGAAATTGGCCGAGCCGGGAATCGAACCAGCGACGTCCTGTTCTCAAGTCCCTTACGCTACAGACTGAGCTACGGGGTGCGGCTTAAAGCCCTGGAACCAACTTAAGTTGTTTTTGCAGACAAAAGTTGTTTTTGCAGACAGTGTAGATAAAGATCAGACTGCACATAACATGTAGTCTGATTTAAGATCTATACTTTCTGCTACTATGAAACAAGTTTTGTCAAAATAAAGCAAGACGGCTACCATTTTCTTACTTTCCAAGCAGGTGCGCAACCCTTTACCAGTTGGTAAAATTTTAGTTCAATTGTTCAAATTGGAAACAATTGCAGATGAAAAATTGGACGTAGTAGCTCAAATGAAAAGATTTGCTTCAAGAAGAATAGTAAACATTATGGGAAAAGGAAAAAATACTGGTAACCAGCAATTCTGCTATTTCCATAATGTTTCAAAAGCATTTTTCTTTGTTAAAATGATTAAATAGTGCTTAACATAATAACTTGGATGTTTTGGTTAACCCTTTACCACACAATCCCAACTTTTAAAGACCCTGGGAAAGAAGCCTTTTGAAAACATTGTGGGAAAAGGAGAAAATGCTGGTAACCAGCATTTTCTCCTTTTCCCACAATGTTTTCTACCTTTCCCAAAACAAATTTCAGTTTTTGAGTCACATTTATTTTGTCGTCTGCAAATGCTTTCATTTTGGAAATGTCCAAAATATTGTTGTTTTGTAAAGAGTTAAGGGTTGAGGGCAAGCAATAGCTTCTAACATTGCTCTGTATGTATGAATATATTTTTTTTATTTTTTGTCCACAAATTCTTCTTGTAGGACTATTGTGATGTACATGTATTTAAAATAATAAAATAGTATTACACTATATTGCCTTGATTGTTGCATGAAACATATCTGTCTTTGTAAGAGCTGTGATCAGAACCAGCCAGTTTTATATCGTAGTACTGAAGGCCAGCTTTTCACATGCTACATATTCTTCAGCAACACCACAGAATATGTCTTTGGAAATCTGATTATTCTGCTGTATATCTGAAAAATTGAAAAAGGACGTATTCTCTTTTTTAATTGATCTCAATCTGAAACTAAAAAAAAAAAAAGACAGCAGTATAGTAATAGGTGTAGGTTTACTCCAACTTCATTCCATTTGATAACAGAATTGATTGCAGCATTTGTCCAGCATGTGGTTGAACTTAAATAATGTTGAAAACTGTACATGTATGAAGTCATAACTGTACAAATACAGCTTTTAACAAACCTGTTTCGAAACAGCATTGGTAATTACTTATCATTTGTAGGGAAGAATCATGTGATCCATCTTCCACAATGTTACTTTTCCATATGGATCAAAATTGACTGCTGCTGCATTTCCAACCTTTTACTAATTTTCTTCACATGTTCTTTACTCTAGTATGGCATATGTCTCAAAGCCCGAATAGTAGCAAAAAGTACACAAAAAGTAGGTCAGCAGTCGCTATGCTGCTCTATCTTTTGTTAACTTTTTACTCGATTTCAATTTTTTTTTGCCATTGACTTACACTTGGATTGACTGTACAACAACAGATTGTCATCTTCCCAACAATTTCGTACTTTCAAAAGGTATGACTTAAATCAAAATGCATTTTAACACCCACTTTGTTTACTTTTGGTGGCTGCTGGCCTTTAAACAGTAGCACATACAATCATGGGTATGGGCTATACATCAAACAAATGAATGTAGTTTTTAGCCTTTCAATTTCTGACAATCATTCTGTTTACATGTATGATACATGTAAATTCTAGAACAGTGTAATGCAGTATCTTTTACTCAGTAATCAGCACTTTTGCAAATGAAGCCCAGTTTGATTGACTGAGTGATACATACGTGTAGCTTTCAACATTATATCAGTCATACCATTTTGACAGATCATTTATTCATATGTTTCCTGAGTTTTAACAATATCTGAAGTAACTTGCCCATGGACATCCCAACGAAACCCAGTCATGGATTACTTATATTATGCATTTACCACTGAGACATGAAGTAATCCTTGAGCCCTTTACAGCTGTTCAGTTGAATAAAACTTGTGGCATTACTAGTATCACAAGGGTCAGCTCAAGTAATATAGGAGAACTGTGAAGCCCTAAGTGACAAAACAAAATTCAGTCGCATAAGCACAGTAGTAGCTTAATCAGCTGTCTACCGGTATTTTGTCCAACAGCATATTTTCAAGAATTCTGCTCCATTTTCATCCTGGCCTATAAGAAGGGTTTCATTCAAGATCTAGCAAATTTAGACAGCAAAAACTTCTTGCAGTATACCAGTAATCTTGAATCTACACTGCTTCTTTAAAGGTATAGCCCATGCGGTGGGTTGAGGTGAATCCCTGAAACTGCAATACATGTACATTGTTTTGAATTTTCATTACTTTACCAGTCATGTAAATTTTGTGAATTTGGCTATTGAAAATAAAATTTGTTTTATCTGATTAAGACATATGTACCTGAAAAGTGGTTGCCAAATTCTGAATCTACTGGGATGGAATCACAATCATAACAGAGTCAGAAACCAAGGCTCATCTGCATCTGCACAGTCAGTATAATTCAGTATGTGTATCATCGTGTAGGAGGATCCATTCACATTGGCCAGAGATGTGTAAAGTAATTATCTCCATACTCTGGAATATGATTTACATATCATTTAACATTCTGTGCTAGAAATTTAATGGTGTTTTACTCCGCTTTCAACAGTATTTCAGTCATATCATGGCAGCATCACACAAATTCATGTATTTCCTGGGATTCACCAGTACTAGGCTAGGGCTCTGAAGTGTCTTGCCCGAAGACACTCCCATGAAAAAACCAGCAGATTGAACCCCAGACCTAATAATGTGCAAATTCATCTTTTACTCTTTACCAAACGACAAAAATTTAGACTTGTCCAAATTGAAAGCATTTGCAGATGACAATTTAATGTAGGCCAAACGATAGAATATGTCTTTGATAGGGGAGAAAATATTGTGGGTAAAGGAGAAAATGCTGGTTACCAACATTTTCTCCTTTTCCTACAATGTTTTCAAAAGGCTTATTTCTCAGGGTCGTAAAAACTCGGGATTGTGTAGTAAAGGGTTAACATACAATCCAGTGCTGTAATGACCCAGAGGCATAAACCTTTTCAGGACATTGTAGGAAAAGGAGAAAATGCTGCTGGTGACTAGTATTTACCTTTAATTCAACAATTGTTTCTCCCGTTTCAAATACAAATCATGTAGATCCAATGCAAGCTATGTCGTCTGCAAATGGCTTCAATCTAGACAAGTCCAAAATTTTGTCATCTGCTAAAAAACACCCACCAAGATTCCATTGATATGTGCACTGACCAGCTTAGGGAAAGATGATTGGTTTCTACGTTCAAATTTGTGTCACCCAAGAAATTCAGCCATTTTTTTTTTTTAAATGGTGCAGATTTAATTCAACACATTGAGTTTCAATTGCATTTCTAAAGTGTTATACACACACACACACACACACACACACACACACACCAAATACTTAGCCTTGTCCAACACTAAAGCATTTGCGGCAAAACAAAGATTTCTCAAACAATGAAATTTGTCTGTGATACAAGAAAATATTGTGAAAATAGGAGAAAATGTCGGCTACCAACTTTTTCTCATTTTTCCACCATGTTTTCAAAAGCATTTTTTCGATATCTAAAAACTAGGGATTGCTAGGTAAATGGCCAATCTCCGAATAAATATGCGTCGCGTATATCCGAGGTTCAGACTACATTCATGCACATTTAATCATTATCTGCATTCTCTGCAAAGAAAATGGGTCAATCGGGTGCTGCGCAAAAATGAAAGATCACTTTCATCTCACAGGCGAACGGCGAGCGACAGTATAATTCATGTATTACACACTAAGTAATAGTAAATTAGTGTGTAATATATGAATTATACTGTCGCTCGCCGTTCACCTGTGTTTCATCTTACTAGCCGATATTCATTAATCAGAAAGTGCTTACGTATCCTGTTCCAACAGTAAATGGGGAAATCAACACAGATATATAGCGATAAATCTGTTTTTAACACAATAAATATAAGATGAACGTAAGGCGACTTACCGATTCAAGAATGCGAACTGAAATCCGCATCTGTTTTCAGACAGTTCTCTCATTCTGTATATTTACATGGAGCTTCTTGTTCAAAACAAAAGAAACAAATCCTAAAATAGACGCCCGTTTGTTCTTTTTGTGTCGCTCTTCGGCAAATTCGGTAAACGAACTTGGTTTTCTGTCGAATATGATTCTCACACCGTCACACCGTCCTCCATTTTGTTTTTCGTTTACCTTAGCTCCAAGGTATCACGTGGTGTACCTACGTCATCGTTATTGATGTAAACAAAAGTTAGAGATACCTGGTAGTATTTCTTGTAATTTTGAAAGTAATTCTTCTGCCAGGGAATGGAACTTTGACCAATCGCACATTAAGAGAGTGTCATCGTTATATTAATTTACATAGTTTTAAATGGTATGATTAAAATTTAACTTCATTTTTTACCCCGCATTGTTTACATTTGGACTTTATTGGGACTTTAAAGGTCAAGGTCACAGCAAGGTTTTATGCGGGGCGGAGGGAGATACTCCTGTGAAGCCTATAAAATCTTTAATTATCAATGATTCTAATAGAATTATCAACCACACAAAGACGGTGTGTTGCATGCAAAATCATGTCCAAAGGTCATGATGAATCTCAGTATAGCTGTGCAGAATGGTCAACAACATAAAGACAAGGTGTTGCAAAGCTCAAAAGGAAAGGTTACTGTTTTCGGGAGCATCAGTCACTTCTCAGTGACACGTCTTGTTCACAGTTGTTTTGCTTTTTTGTTGAAAAAGGTTTAGAATCTATTAGATTTGATCTATTCATATGACTGTTTATGATTTGTTTTTCTGTCGTTTGATGCGTTAATTGATTGATTTCGTATGATGTAACAAGTAATACATCGTCTGTTGGACTGAACATATTACAGCAGAGCTGAAGTCCATAAAACAGCTTTGGTCCAACACACCAGTCCGTAAACTTCCATTTGTTTTCAAGTTCATGTATCATTTGCAAAACATTTTTTTCTCTTTTTTGTAGAAAACTGGTGTGGTCAATCTATATTCAAAACTGTCAGGATATTTTGGAGAATACATGGGCCCAGTCCTCCAAGATGAGTTGATGTATACGACAGGGTAGCTTTCTCTTTTCTTTGGCTTTATGCCTTTGCCTGATTTCACTCAAAAGGTTTCATAGTTTCTCAGCTTTGGTATTTTTCAAAAAAGCTATTTAGGCATTGTCACAGGACTGCTATCTTCTGCCATTTTTAGCTCACCTGAGCACAAAGTGCTTTAGGTGAGATTTGTAATCGTGCTGTGTCCGGCGTCCGGCGTTTGTCGTCCGTCGTGCATCGTGTTGTCGTCAACATTTACCTTGTGTGCACTCTAGAGGCCACATTTTCAGCCATATCCTAATGAAACTTGGTCAGAATGTTTGTCTGGATAAAATCTCGGACAAGTTCAAAATTGGGTCATGTGGGTCAAAAAGAAGGTCACTGGGCCAAGTCTTAGAAAAAGATTGTGTGCACTCTAGAGGTCACATTGTCAGCCTAATACGCATGAAAATTGGTCATAATATTTGTCTTGATAATATCTTGGACAAGTTCGAAATCGGGTCACGTGGGGTCAAAAAGTAGGTCTTAGGGCCAAGTCTTAGAAAAAGCTTGTGTGCACTCTAGAGGCCACATTTTCAACCTGATACACTTAAAATTTGGACAGAATGTTTGCCTGGATAAAGTCTCAGACAAGTTCAAAATTGGGTCATATTGGGTGAAAAAGTAGGTCTAAGGGCCAAATCATAGAAAAAGCGTGTGTGCACTCTAGAGGCCATATTTTCAGGCTGATACTTATAAAATTTGACCAGAATGTTTGTCTGGATAAAATCTTAGTCAAGTTCGAAATTGGGTCATTTAGGGTCAAAAAGTAGATCACGGGGCCAAATCTTAGAAAAAGCTTGTGTGCACCCTAGAGGCCACATTTTCATCCTGAGACTCATTAAACTTGGTCATAGCATTTTCTGGATAAAATCTTGGGCAGGTTTGAAATCAGTTTATGATGAGTCAAAAAGTAGGTCACAGGGGAAAACTCAAAGAAAAAGCTTGTGTGCACTCTAGAGGCCACATTTTCAGCCTGATAGTCATGAAACATGGTCAGAATGTTTGTCCGGATAAAATCTAAGTCAAGTTCGAAATTGGGTCACGTGGGGTCAAAAAGTAGATCACAGGGCCAAATCTTAGAAAAAGCTTGTATGTACTCTAGAGGCCACATTTTCAGTCTGTTACTCATGAAACGGTCAGAATGTTTGACTGGATAAAATCTTGGACTAGTTTGAAAGAGGGTCATGTCGGGTCAAAAAGTAGGTCACTGGGTCAAATGTTAGAAAAACCTTGTGTGCACTCTAGAGGTCATTTTCAGCCTGATACTCATGGAACTTGATTAGAATGTTTGATTTGCTAAAATTTTGGACACATAGAAAATTGGGTCATATCACGTCAAAAAAGTAGGTCACTGTGCCAAATCATGGAATAACATTGTGTGCACTCTAGAGGTCACATTTTCAGCTTGATACTCATGAAACTTGGTCAGAATATTTGCCTGGTTAAAATATTGGACTAGTTTGAAATTGGATTACGTAATGTCAAAAAGTAGGTCACTGGACCAAATCTTTGAAAAAAACCTTGTGTGGACTTTAAGGGCCACATTTGAAGCGTTATACTCATGAAACTTGCACTTTAAGGGCCACATTTGAAGCCTTACACTCTTGAAACTTGGTCAGAATGTTTGTTTAGATTAAATGTCGGACAACTTTTAAATTGGGTCACGTCGAGTCAAAATGTGGGTCACAGGGCCAAATCTTAGAAAAAACCTTGTGTGACTCTAGAGGCAACATTTTGAAACAGATAAGAAATTAAAAAATAGGCTAAACCAGTCAAAAAGTATATCACTTACATTCTTGCGTTTTACATCATCACGACCAGGATCTTTTCAACCTTATCAATCCTAGATGACCTTACTCAGGTGAGCGCTTTAGGGCCAATGGCCCTCTGGTTTTTTCATGTGAATGCATTAACCTTCTACCACACAATCACGAGTTTTAACGACCCTGAAAGAGAAGGCTTTTGAAAATATTGTGGGAAAGGAGAAAAATGGTAACCAGCATTTCTCCTTTTCCTACTAAGTTTTCTACCTTGTCAGAGGCAAAAATGGTCATTTGAGTTAAATTAAATTTGTTGTATGCAAAGGCTTTCAATTTGGTAGAGTACTGTACATGATTTTGACGTTTAATAAAGAGTTAACCCTTTCCCAGATGACAAGTTTTAGACTCTTTCAAATTCAAACAACTATAGAGGAAACATTCAAAATTGGTAAAAGTGAGCTTAAGCTCCCTGAGGTAGAAAACACTGTGGGAAAAAAGAGAAAATGCTGGTTACCAGCATTTTCTCATTTGCCCATGATGTTTTCAAAAGCCTTTTTTCCAAGGGTGGTGAAAACCCGGGACTGTTTGGGAAAGAGTTAACTCACTACTGAACAACAAATTTTTAGACTTGGCTAAATTTAAAGCTGGTTACCAGCATTTTCTCCTTTTCCTCCCAAACTGTTTTCAAAAGCCTTCTTTCCAAGGGTCGTGAAAATCCGGAATTGTAAGGGAGAGAGTTAACTCTTTACCGAACAACAGTTTTTGGACTCGTCTAAATTTAAAGCTTCTGCAGACGAGAAAATAATTGTGACTCAAAAGTAGAAATTTTTCAGGGGAAGAGAACATTGCGGGGGGGGGTGCTTGTTACTAGCATTTTTTCTTCTTTTCTCACAATGTTTTCAAAAGGGATTTACCTTACAGTTGTTAGAACTCGTGATTATCTGATATAACAATAATGTGTCAGATTTGCACGTTTTCAATTTTAAATTATTGTATTACTTGAAAGTAGCATTAATCCTTGAGCTTTATTTATTCTTTTTCAAATTGTGCGCGTTTTACCAGAGCGGAATTAATCCTTTACCAAACGATCTTAAGTTTTAACGACCTTGAGAAAGAAGCTTTTGAAAACATTGTGGGGAAAAGGAGAAATTGCTGGTTACCAGCACTGTCTCCTTTTTCCGTTGTGTTTTTAAACCTTGCAAAGAAAACTCAGCTGGTTTGAATCACAATGAATTTGCCATCTACCAATGCTTTCAATTTGGACAAGTGTAAAATTTTATTGCGTGGTAAAGAGTTAACTAAGAAACTAAACTAAAGCTTACAAAAAATTACACAACTTTACAATGTTTACTCTATTTTCAATATTTCGGCTTACGCCTTTATCAAGAAATTTAACACGAAAATTATGCCTTCTATACTTTGAAAAAATTTCACACACCATTATTTAAAACTGAAATGACGTTGTCATTGACGACATGACGTCATTTAGATTTCTGATGGTATTGGGCGCTTTGACGTCGTTTAGCGCTAAAATGTCACTGTAATACTGCTGATAGGACCCTAAAACTGTTCTTCACATTGCAGCCATTTGGTCGAACCGTTTCCAACTTCTGGATCCATATTCCTTCTTTTAACTGTCGTTCTGTCTTTTCTACCCCATGTAATCTCTCTAAAGCAGCTATTGCTGCATCCTTCTCTGAGTGGCATTTCATTCCAAAGTGCAGATTGATTGGTTTGTCCTTCTTGAGTTTTATGTCTCGGAGATGCTCTGTCATCAAAGCGTATAATTCCCGCTCAATTTCACCGACATACACAAATGATTGGCATACCACGCACAATATTCCACACACGATATAACGGGTACGGCAGGTAACATCTGTGACAGGGTTGTACTCAGTCTGCCTTTAGGTGTCATGAATTCTCTCTCCCTGTAGAGCATATCGCACATTCCACAATTTGGCTAACAATTTGTCTGGGTCATTTTCAAGGCTTTATTTTTTCCCATGAATCAGAGCATCGCACAAGTTCATGTCTTTTCTAAATGCCACCAAGGGTGGATCCTTGAAAAGGTCTTTCATTTTTTTTCTGAGTTGTAAAGTGCTTTCATGTGTTTCCTAACAATTATATGAACATTCGGTAGTAGATTTTGAATATGTCATCACTAAAGGGACTCCTTTGTCATTTCTTTCTCTCTTGTATTTATTTAATAATTCAAAACCGGTCTACTCTATCCACCCTCTGCAGTTGAGACTCAATCAATTTATCTCTATAGCCTCGCCTATTCAGATGTGCTTTCAGATTCCTTCTATGTCTGTAGTAGTCTTCATTCTCCTCACATATTTTGCGAATCCTGAACCAAGACCGTATGCTAACTCTTTGTTTGTACTGGGAGGTGGGGGGTGATTTGATGAGCTGTTTAGATACAGTTGTTTGCCTGTGGGTTTTATGTACAGGTCTGTGTAGGTATGTCCATTCTCGAGCTTGACCCATGTATCCAGGAACTCAATCTGTCGTTTACCGTATCTAGGCTCTACTTTGATGTTTTTGTGTATGTTGTTTGCAAAAGCTGCATAGTCCCAAAGCTCTGCCTCGCTCCCTGTCCACACCCAAAAACCATAATCAATAAAGCGTTTATAGAAGACTGGTTGGATTGGTTAACAGAGTTTCGTCCCACTTCCTCATGTAGGTACAGGCAAAGTTCTTACCGAGCCTCGAACCTATAGCTTCACCATCTCTTTGTATATAATTCTTATCTCCTAAAACAAAATTATTGCTATCTGGAACAGTTCTTATCATCTCCATCATCCCTTCAGTGGTTATGAGTGATTTAAATCTCATTACTAGGGCTTCCTCAAAGGCTTTCAATCCTTCCTCACGCGGCACAGATGAATATAGTTTAACCACATTAAAGCAAAACAACAAGCTATTATCTGGAAGCGGTTTATCGATTTCCTTTAGTTTTCGGATGAAATCTGACGTATCCCGTATAAAAGTAGGCGATTTCTCAACATATTCACTTAATTCAGATTCTGCAACTTCTGCTTGTTTTTCTTTAGGTCTACCTTTACTATCTACTATTGTATGCAAAGGGCCATTGGCTTCAAATCTGACACAATATCATTTTTTTGCAAGGTCAGTATACACGTCTAAGTGTCTATCCCTCCTTGATGGTAGTGTAAACCAACTCTTGACTTTGAACTTTTCCTCTTGTTCTTGTGGCGTAATTTCTCTATCATTCTTCTCGTAGAAAAGTTTGGCTAATCTCACGCGCATTTCCCAATCCGCTAGATTTGCAAGAAGCTTTATTTTATCAATTTTGTGCCTGATAAGAATGAACTTGAGCCCTTTTTCTGACAGGGACATCTGGGCTTCTGTGATTGAATGTCTTGAAAGATTTGTCACAGATGAGATTGAGGATGGCGATTTCTTACGCTTACTTTTAGTAATCTTTTCAACAGATCTATTCTTTTTAACATTCGATTTATTCTTCGGTATGTTGTTATATCTTTTACTGTTTGGCAAAGGGGTGCTGTTATAGAAAGGTGTTGATTTTTATCGGTGCATGCTTATTTGATAACTTACTGTCCAGTACATAATCTGTTTCTTTACGTCTTCATCATTCTTAGGAATGAACTAGAGCCCTTTTTCTAACAGGGACATCCGGGCTTCTGTGAGTGAATGCCTTTATAGATTAAACAAGGATATTGAGGAGTTGGCAGTAGAAGAAAAGAAAAGAATAAAAGGATTGAAATACAATAAATATACTCAAAACTGCAAAAACCTATTTCTATGAACGACAGACATGGTACTAATTGCAGAGTGATTAACATTAAGAAAGATGGTAATTGTTTCTACAGATGTTTTAAGTCAACATGTAACAAGTTCACAAATGAACCACGGAAAGCTTCGTAGAGACCTTGGTACCGTTTAATCAACAATTCTTAATTTTTTGCCTAAGAATTTTCGTAACTTTTACGCCTACTTTCACATTTTTGATATTCATAAATCCGTTTTACTAAACTTTCGTAACTTTGTGAATTCGCGTAAGAAAGTATTTCCGTAACTCTTCAATTGAAGACAAAGACAGTAGTTCCCGCACACTTGTTACCAAGTTAAACAGCGCATGCTGTTCAACCAGAGGGAAATATGACGTAATTTACGCGCATTTACCCAACATTTCTCGCGCTTTACGTCATCCCATATGTCAGCCTCTTCTGTCAAATATTGATACTGAGCCTGTGAAGAAAAAAACTGATCCGTCAAAAAATGAAATTTGTGACTTCTGTGCATGGCTATGAATTTTTTTTTTTTTTTTTTTTTTTCAGATTTCTTCCTCTATGATGATGAAATACAAAATAAATGCCATTAGATTTCGGCCCTATGTTCTTACTTACAACCGATATTTTTGTACGTAAAGTTACGCAAAAACTTATGTTCAAATCTGAGGTTAGCCGAATTTTTCTATGAGAAGAATAATAAGGTAATTAAGTCACCAGAACAAGAGGAAAAGTTCAAAGTCAAGAAAAAGAGTTGGTTTACACCACTTGAACTTGCGAAAAATGATATTGTGGCAAATTTGAAAAGTAGTTACAAACTGAATATTTCCAAGGATGATAATGGTGCTTATCATGAGTTGCTACATAATAAGGATATAATAATAAGACTTGCAGACAAGGGTTCCGGCATTGCAATAGAGAATAGGGATTAATATATAGAAATAATTACAAACAGAAATGGGGTGCAGCAGCTCATATCAAGAGACTGTTTCTGACCTGACTGAAGATATACAGAAAAGAGTAAAACGGCTGGTGTGTTAGATGTACAAGAAGGGTATGATTTAAAGTGACCTTACACAATCCCCGATACCTAGATATGTCCAGACAGGGAAGCCTAAAGGAAACCCTAAACTACATAAAGCCAATGGCCATTTGCGTACAGTAGTAGATAGTAAAGGTAGACCTACAGAAAAACTTGCAGGATCTGAATTAAGTGAATATGTTGAGAAATCACCTTCTTTTA
This sequence comes from Tridacna gigas, assembly GCA_945859785.2. Classification (NCBI taxonomy): domain Eukaryota; kingdom Metazoa; phylum Mollusca; class Bivalvia; order Cardiida; family Cardiidae; genus Tridacna; species Tridacna gigas. Next base: position 27,778,180 of record OX244039.2, read on the forward strand.
TACGGGATACACAAGATTTCATCTGAAAACTAAAGGGAATTTATAAACCGCTTCCAGATAATAGCTTGTTGATTTGCTTTGATATGGTTGAATTATATTCATCTGTGCCGCATAAGAAAGGACTGAAAGCCTGTGAGGAAGCCCCAGCAATGAGATCTAAACCACTCGTAGCCACTGAAGGTGTGATGGAAATGACAAAAACTGTACTAGATAACAATGATTTCGTTTTAGGAGATAATAATTATATACAAAGAGATGGTGAAGCTATAGGTTCGAGGCTCGGTAAGAATTTTGCCAGTACCTACATGAGGAAGTGGGACGAAACTCTGTTAACAGAACCAATCCAACCAGTCTTCTGTAAAAGCTTTATTGATGGTGGTTTTTGGGTGTGGACAGGGAGCGAGGCAGAGCCAAAGGACTTTGCAGCTTTTGCAAACAACATACAAAAAAACATCAAAGTAGAGCTTAGATACAATCAACGACAGATTGAGTTCCTAGATACATGGGTCAAGCTTGAGAATGGACGTACCTACACAGCCCTGTACATAAAACCCACAAACAACTGTATCTAACCAGCTCATCAAATCACCCTCCGAGTACAAAGAAAGGGTTAGCATACGGTCTTGGCCTAAGGATTCGCAAAATATGTGAAATGGATGAAGACTACTACAGACACAAAAGGAATCTGAAAGCACATCTGAGAAAGCAAGGCTATAGTGGTAAATTGATTGAGTCTCAACTGCAGAGGGTGGATAGATTATACCGATCATAATTATTAGGTAAATACAAAAGAGAAAAAAATGACAAAAGAGTCCCTTTAGTGATGACATATTCAAATCTCCTACCGAATGTTCATAAAATTGTTAGGAAATACATGAAAAGTACTTTACCACTCAGAAAAAATGAAAGACATTTTCAAGTATCCACTCTTGGTGCATTTAGAAGAGACATGAACTTGTGCGATGCTCTGATTCATGGGAAAAAGTAAGGCCTTGAAAATGACCCAGACAAATTGTAAGCCGGATTGTGGAATGTGCAGTCTGATCTACAGGGAGAGAGAATTCATGACACCTAAAGGCAGACTGTGTACAACCCCATCACAGATGTTACCTGCCGTACCCGTTACATCGTGTGTGGAATATTGTGCACAGTATGCCAATCATTTGTGTATGTCGGTGAAACTAAGTGGGAATTACAGGCTAGGATGACAGAGCATCTGCAAGACATAAAACTCAAGAAAGCTAAACCAATCAATCTGCACTTTGGGATGAAATGCCACTCAAGAAAGATGCAGCAATAGCTGTTTTAGAGAAATTACATCGGGTAGAAAAGATAGAAAGGCAGTTAAAAGAAGGAATATGGGTCCAGAAGTTGGCAACGGTTCGACCAAATGGCTGCAATGTGAAGAACAGCTTTAATGCCCTATTAGCAGTATTATAGTGTCAGTTTTGGTGCTAAACGACCTCAACGCGCCAAAAACCATTTGAGTAGTAAATGACGTCATGTCGTCAATGACTACGTCGTATCGGTATGTAAATAATGGTCTGTGAAAATTGTCTCAAAATGTAGAAGGCATTATTTTCATGTTAAATTTCTTGATAAAGGCGTAAGCCGAATTATTGAAAATAGAGTACACATTTTAAAATTGTGTAAAATTTATTCCCTTTGGAATACAAATGGATTTGACAAAAAAAAAAAAAAAAAAAAGACTGGCCCAAAGTGAAGGCATTTACAGACAACATATTAAGTGTAGTAAAAATGATGAGATTTTCTACTATAAAGGGCAGAAAACATCACGGGAAAAGGTTAAAATACTAGTTACCAGCATTTTATTCTCTTCCACCATGTTTTGAAAAGCCCTCTGTCACACGGTTTGTTGAAACATGGAATTGTTCGGTAAAGGCTAAGTATTTACGTTTAGAACAATTTAGACCAATTTAGAACACATTTGCAACTGCAGGTGATTGGAAAGTCCTAATTATCCCTATACTGCTTGGCTTGACCACGTTGGAACTGGAAAATGACAATGTTATGCCCCAAAATTCTTTTTCGGTGACATATAGTTTTTGTTAAGTCTGTGCGTCCGTCCTCTTTTGGTGTCCGAGCCATAACTCTATTGCTCAATTTCAATATAAATTGGCACAAATGTTAACCACATCGAGACGATTTGTTATACACAAGAGTCGTGTCCGTAGGTTAAAGGTCAAGATCACATCAAGGTTAGATGTGGTTTTTTAGGAGGGGAGGAGGTAGTATTCGCGTCCGCCTGTAAATTTTCTAGTTATGATTGAATTTCAGTATTACTTTGCAGGTTGTTTGTCATGCGCAAGACTCATGTCCGTGAATGAAAGGTCAAGGTCCTAGCATAGTCAAATGTGTTTGGGGCAGGGGTTGTTTCGGTGTCTAGTCCATAACTTTTTTCCCTATTTGTTCAATTTCTTGGTATATCTTGGCACAAATGTTAGCCACATCGAGACGATGTGTCATGCGCAAGAGATATTTCCATAGGATAAAGTTCAAGGTCACAGCAAGGCCTTTTTTTTGGGGGGGGGGGGGGGGTGAGGGGGTAAGCATTCGTGTCCAGCTTGTAACAAAATTAATGTATTTTCGGAGGCATCAGTCATTCCTCAGTGACACGTCTTGTTATACTGGAAATATCGTAACAAACAAAGTTATTACATCTGTTCTTAGTTACATTGAACTACAAGTGTAGCAGAACTCTACAGGGACCGTCAAATCCACTTCGTATAAGGCTGCTTACAATTACATTTGATTTATGCTATAATGGTACATAAATTATACTGAGAACGATTGTATGAAAATAAGATATTGCTCCTTATGAGGGATTTCCTTGTTGGACACCATATTTGCAAAAGAAGTTTGTCACAGGATGAAAGAATGCCTCTGTCCGTCGTAATGTTGATAGATACATGAATATGTTCTTTTTAAAAATTGGACTTCAAAATTTAAAAATGGTTACGGTGATGTTTATGTTGCTGAATGCAGTTGCTCTGTCAGGGAGACAAATATTGATAAAAGCTCATTTCTTTTCCCTTACAGAATTGTTGTAAAAGGTGTGTCATCTTTATTGGATTATTTTGTGGATGAAAAAGGTCGGGAAAACCAGAGTGATGCTTACAGTAAAGAAATGGTAGATAATAGAACCCTTTATCAAACAGTATTCAAGCAGTGCCCTAGGAAAAGGGGTTTAATGCATCTCTGCGATGAATTATGCCAAGAATGACATCACATAATCATAGATCCATAAAATCCATTTTGTCTAACAACCAACGGAATCACGAGGCAGACTGGTCTTTTCACATGCATAAATCGACCGATAGCTAAAAGTCTCGGCCCATGTTAGTCTACGCGGACTGGTTGATAATTTTTGCAGATGCTTTAAGCCTCCTTTTTACAGAACATGGATCATTTGTGCTTGAACAACCCCAAGAAAACAGGCCTTTGACAATATTGTGGGTGAAGAGGGAAATGCTGGCTATAATAATTTCATCCTACCTAAAAATCTCTTTACTAAACAACAAATTTTCAGACTGATCCATACTCAAAGCGCTTGCTGAGACAAATTGAAAATGGCAAAAATGTTAAGATTTGTATCAGGAAGGATTTTGTACCATCATGTTTTCAAAAGCCTTTCCCTCGGGGTCATTTGAACTCTGGATTGTTTGGTCAGGAGCTATTAATAGATTTCTCTTTTTGCAGATAAAAATGTAACCATTTTAGCCACATTTTCATCAAAACCGGGTAAGTTCGGACGGTTTTTTGAAGCACCTTTGCGGAGGTTTAATTATGCGATATAGCGGTGAAATTCGGACACAAGTCCAGTTAAACTCATTTGGGCTATCATTTTACTTGCATTTTATTAGCAAAATGTCTGGTGAAATATGAGCTAAGATGTTGAGAAAGAGCGTTTTTTGAACCTATTGCAAAACGGGTAAATTCGGACGCGAAAGAAAAAGTACGGGCACAAAAGAGGGGAAACCCGGACAAGTCAGTTATCGAAGGGTAAAATTCGGACAGCATGAACTTTTGTTTAAATAGAGGATCTTACATGAGTGTTTATGTATTATCATTTTTATCAAACGAGTTGACTAAAAATGTATGACGCGAGCCTTGGCGAGCGTCAGATACATTTTAGTCAACGAGTTTGATCAAAATGATAATGCATAAACACGAATGTGAGATTATGTTTGTCACATAAAACGAATAACAGATAAAAAATATCCTGCATCATCATCTTTAACCTATACACGATTCACGGGTTTATGTTTATAGTTGAAGTTCGGTTTCAAATGTGTAGATACACAAGTAGATAGATATTTGACATTTACTCCGAAAGAAGAATGAAACAGTTTCTAGGTGGGATAAGTCTATCTATTTCTGCTATTTTGTTGATTTAAAAACTTTTTTTTTTTTTTTTTTTTTTGTTGTTTTATCAAATACAAAAATTGAAAACTTTCAACGCGTCATTTGTAGTCGTACAAATTCCGGCACGTGCTGTGGCTGGATTTTTTCGGCTTCATGCGCTCAGGACTAAAAACTGATCAGAACCGGGACCCAAAAAACGATAATACACCAGTGTATTATCAAAAATAAGTCATGGGTTTAATACACTGCCGGAGAAGGTTTTATGTGATAAAAAACTAAATCATCAATTACAGATTTTAGGAGATGAGATTCATCAATCTTTATAATATTCTTTTCTAATCAATTGATCACTGACATAGACTGTATTGGTAAGAATGATTGTTACTAAATTCACTTGTTTGTTATTCCGATGATTTTCTTTAACAACTTTCCAAAATTACAATGAACCTTTATCAATCCTTTTCCAGACAATAAGATTTGATGTATTTACAGCAATAGAGTTTCTGGAAGGACCAATCGGGATAAACCCTAGCATGAGCTATCGGTTTAGACCAATTTATACGTTGATTTCTGCCAGTCCCAATTTATACAAGATCTGAAAATAGTCGGGGAAATTCGGACGACTTTAAATCTCCTTATTTTCTCATTTTTTTCTGTCTAAAAGTAGTCAAAATTGTCACAATCATGTTGCTTATTAATTCATCTGTCGACAGAACCACATCTATGTAGAGGATCTTACATAACTGTTGATGTATTATCATTTTTATCAAATGAGTTGACTAAAAATATATGACGCGAGCCTTGGCGAGCGTCAAATACATTTTCGACGAGTTTGGTAAAAATGTTAATACATAAATACGAATGTGAGATTCTATTTATCACATAAAATGAATAACAGGCATAAAATATCCTGCAGCATCGCCATTCGCCTATACACCATTCACGGGTCCATGTTTAAAGTTATAGTTTGGTTTCAAATGTGTACATACACTAGTAGATAGTTCTTTGACATTTACACCGAAAGTAGAATTTAATAGTTTCTAGAGGGGATAAGTCCACCTATTTCTGCAATTTTGTTGATTTTAAAAGCTTTTCGATGCATTTCTTGGTTTTTATTAAACCTGTAAATAAAAAAAAAATCCATGCAAAACGGCATAGTCGTACAAATCCGGCACGTGCTTTTGGTTGGTTTTTCCGGCTTAACGCGCTTATGACTAAAAACTGGTAAGAACTGAGACCCAAAAAACGATAATACACTGGTGTTTTGTCAAAAATAAGTCATGGGTTTATTACACTGCCTGAGGAGGTTTTAGGTAATAAAATTGTTTCCTTCATACTATACCTTTTATTGGTTCAAGAACGGGGGCTGCGTGAATCGACCTTGTCCTGAAGTCAGCTATCAAAAAGAATGCGTAGGTGGATGACTTCCAGAAACACAAACTAAGTCACCATCTTCGTGACGTAATTACTTTATGGAATTCCTTAAATAAGACAGAAAGCCCATTTCAAAGAGATGATAGTTTAAGGAATTGGTTCTGTTTTTCATAAGAAAAAACGTAGATTTTAGAGAACCGTCCGGATTTATACGTTTGTCCAAATTTACCTGGTTTTCCCATATAACTGAGGTTTGTGTGGTGAAGGTTAAACCAATTTTTACATAGTTATGTCTCTTATTAAACTGAGAGTTTTTCACTGAAACAGAAAATCCAGCTTAGTGCTTTGCTCATGTCCACATTAGCACCAGATGTTTTCCGTACCACTCTATCCAAGTACGAGACAAACCCAAATTTTAACTCTTTACAAGACTCCAAAATTTTAATCTTGTCCAAACTGATAGCAATTTCGGACAACAGATGTTACTCAGAACATGAAATTTGTCTTTCAAAGCATAGAAAACATTCTGGATAAAATAGATGTTGGTTATCAGTATTTTCTCCTTTTTCCACAATATTTTCAAAAGCCTTCTTCCTCAGGATCGTTATAAGTCGAGATTGTGCAGTAAAGATTAACAAATATAAGGAAGGAGGCTTTTGAAAACATTATGGGAAAAATGCTAGTTACCGTCATTTTGTCCAATATTCATAAGGGATTTTTGCTATTTGAGAAACGAATTGCACTACTTGGGCCCCATTTTTAATTTGTCGTTAGCATTTCTTTCAAATTGGACAATGTGAAAATGTTATTGTCTGGCAAAGAGTTAAAGATATAGATTGTAGACAGATGCCTGCTCTTAAAATTTAAAGGTTATGCCAACTCTTAAATTGTTTAATCCTTTACCTCACAATCAAGACTTTTATTGACCCTTTTGAAACATTGTGAGGAAAAGGGAAATGGTGGTAACCAGCATTTTCTCCTTTTTCCCACAATGTTGTCTTCCGCAAGCAAAGTTCAGTTTTTATGTATGCTTCAATCTGGACAACTCTAAGATTTTGTAGTATGGTAAAGAGTTAAAGACGATAACGGACACCATTGCATTGTAATGATTTCCTCTGTTCCTAAAGCTAAGCATGTCAAAGCAGTTGATGTTGTCACTTGACGAGGCTTGTGACATCGCTTTAAGAAATCTACAGCAGACAGACAGCCCTGTATTTTTGTATGCCAGTGAAACAACTGCACTTCTAGTTCAGAAACAGAACAGTTCTGGAATAAGTGGGACTACACTGCTTCTGGAATCTGGTGACCCTTATGTAAGCGATACTTCCTTTGAGTTTCCTGATAACATGGGCTTCGATAAAGATTCTGAGATCAATATTCAGGTAACATGTCTTAACCCTTTACCACACAATCCTGAGTTGTAACAACCCTGAGAAAGAAGGTTTTTGAAAACATTGTGGTAACTAGCATTTTCTCCTTTTCCCACAATGTTTCCTACCCTAGTAAAGGCAAATCCCATCTTTTGAGCGACATTTGACTGATCCTGTGCTAATGCCTCGATTTGGACCAGTCTAAAATTTTGTCGTTTTGTAAAGAGTTAAACTGCTTTATCTGTCTGTCTGTCTGTCTATAACTTTTCACTATTTCCTATCTCCATTACTTGAACTCTTTACCAAGCAACACAATTTTAGACATGTCAAGATTCAAAGCAGTAGCAGACAAATTATATGTGGCTCGGAAGGGATTTTTTTTTTTTTTTTTTTTTTTTTGAAAATGGAGAAAGAATAGTGGAAAATACTGGTTACTATTATTTTCTCCTTTTCCAACGAACTTTCCTGGAGACATCTTTTTCGGGGTCATTAACTTCGGGGGTTGTGTGGTAAAGGGTTAAAGTTCTGTTATGGCTTATTATTAGGACAGCTCTGAAAATTTGCGTTTTCCTATGAATATATTTAATGATGGGAGTAGGAGTCAATTTATGTGTTCTAGCCCATTATGTAAATATCTAAGTATATTCTAGCACTCCACCATATCTGTGCTTGTGCTTTTTATATATGTATACAACCATATACTAACCATTACACTCAGTAGAAAGTCTCAAATAGAATAATGGACTAGGTCCTGTATAAAGTAAACCACAAAAGTATAAAGCAATAACACTATTTTCCTGACGGCCACAACCAACCACTAACCCTTAAAATCATATAGCCATATGTGTGCTTAATCATCACACGTTTTAACAAAACCTCTTTTATAAATACTTTAAAGTAATTTCAGTTTTTTTTTTTTTTTTTTTTCAAACTAAAAATTTTTTTGATTTTTATAATTACTACTGCAGACACACCAATGAACCGACGCACCAGTGTATCAGTGAACAGGCAAACCGACGCATCAGTGTATCAGTGAACCGATGCACCAACAAACCTACATAAAGGGGCAGTGAACCAGACATATCATTATATCAATGCATCAGTGAAAAATAAAAAAACAAATATATATTTTTAGCAAAATATATATTTAGATATCTAGTTCTATCAACAATGAAACATATGCAAGAACAGTACGATTAAATGGATAATCTCGAATAATTTGGATGTTGATAATATCACCAGAAGAAACACTAATATCTAATGAATCAACAGAATTTAGCCCATCTACCATTCTTCCATCACTATAAATATAATTGTTAGTTCCAATACCTTTGATTGTAATTTCTGTTTGAAGAAGACAATAATCATCAGTCTTACACAACGTGTTCAATCTTCCTTTTATTATTTTACCATTAGTAGGCATAAAATAACCACTAAAAAAAACTGGCTGCATTTTTTACTCCAAAATGAAATGGAAATCTATTAAAAGGGTTATTCTCAACTTGTTCTGCATGAGCCCATATTGTGACAATGGGTTTTTGTTTTTTTTCATCTTTTCGTAAAAAATTATTATTTATGTAAGCAAGTGACACACCATCACCGGTTGTTTTAGCATCGTCCATTCTTCCAAATTTATCAACAGGCATTTTTTTATATTGTTAAAAAAGTTTATTTAAAACATTTTGAAATTTATTAGCCATCATCCTCAAAAGTCAGGTCTAAATATTTTTTATAAGTCTAACTCTACCAGTATTGACAAATATGAGTTTTTTGTGTTAGGGTTGTCTGACCTTGTTATAAAGTTCATGACGTCGCATTGGTTTACTTCTAAAGGTTGAGGAAAAACAATACAACTACAACCTTCTCCTTTCTTTTTCACTATGGGGTAGTCAATCTTTTCAATCCCGTTTAAGACAATGTTAACTTTTACCTCTTCTCCCAAAAACCTATTTCCTTTAGAAACCATTAATGACCCTCTTATAATTCTACCTGTTGCAGCCATACAATAGCCTCCTATCCCATGATCCTTTCCCGAGCTTCCATTACCGAAAGAAAACTCGTAATTTCTAATGCTCCTTGCTCCTCGGCACACACGCTTATAATGGGTTTAGGACTTACGAGAGAAGGAAGTGATACTTTTTTATCCACATAGGATTTTGTTGCTAAATCTCTTTCTTCTACCGGTGCCGCAGCATTTTTTATAGAAAAACCTTGGAGATTCAGACTGGCTATTGCTGTAAAACTTCCATCAGGATTTTTTATAATAGCCCCACCGTTATCAACATAATTTTTATTGACAGCAGCATCACGATCTATGGGATTTGGTAAACCGGTAATCGGGTGACCGCTCATGTCTATTTTACCAGCCATTGAAAAAGATCCGTCTTGATTTTTTGTTAAAGCGTTTTCACCCGCGGTAGCCGCCTCAACGATGGTATCTACGTAAAACTTATTTGCGTCTTGCTGATTTTCTATAGGCGTTCCAACGTTGGAAATTCTCCTGCCACCCATGGAAACGTTACCACTTGCTATATACCCTCCAGGCCCGTACATAAAGGCTCGATTGGTAACCATATAATTTTTAGTTGCAACATCTTGTGGTTCTGCAGGTTCTATAACGTTCGTTAAAGTATACCCCCGCATATTTATATCTGCAACGGCGGAAAAGCCACCATCTTGTTGTTGTACTATTGCTCTACCACTACTATCTACATAATTTTTAGTAGCGGCTTCACTCGGTTCTGTTGGTACCTTAACAATTTTTATAAGATTATAATTCATGTTTAAATATTCTTGTACATTGTATCCTCCATTTTCATCCAACAACCCGGTGTTAGAGTCAACATAATTCTTTGTAGCAACATCTTGAGGATTTACCGGATTACTAACCCTCGTTAATGTATTACCAGTCATACTTATAGAACCGGTGACAGCAGTTGTTCCATCTTTTCGTAAAAAATTATTATTTATGTACATCAATGGTTGTTTTAACATCATCCATTCTTCCAAATTTATCAACAGGCATTTTTTTTTTCTTTTTTTTTTTTTTTGTATTGCTAAAAAAGTTTATTTAAAACATTTTGAAATTTATAACCCGAACATAACTCTTTAAGAATGTATAAACATAAATGACCACCAAATACTGCTCCAGCATGTTCTAATTGATCACTGTTGTAATGTATTGGTCTTTTTAAATAATCTATAACTTCAAGAGGTGGCTGTACACCATAACTATCAAAATAAATTTTAGTTTTACCGTTTTTATACCAAGCAACCCAATGCGTACCAGACCCACTTGTGTCATCAAAGTTTAGTATACCACATTCCTTTTTTCTACACTTTTTTGGCAGAGTGTTTCGTAAAAATACTCCCCTAAAATTCCTTATTTTTAATTTTTTTGCAGTATCTTCCAGTTCAAAATTGTTTAACGGTTTGTTTGGTAAAATTACGTTTTCAATTGCAATATCTAACATTTTTTTATATTTAAATATTTATAATGTCTTTATTATCAACCCAAGAATTAAACTCGTCAGCGTAACCTTTCCACTTTACTAGAGATTTCTTTTTTCCTTTTTTAATAACCTTTTCTATCCTATACAACTCTTGACTAGTTTTTTGTAGTTCAGGTTCATAAAAGGTACCTTGTATTTCTTCTTCATTAAGATCTACAATTTTATATGTTACAGGCAATGTATGTTTTACTTCGGAAACTGTAAAACCTCTTCAGTACATCTAGTCTTTTTCTTTTTAGGTATCCTTACTTTGTCTCCAACAGAAAACTTAGGTTTTATATCTCTTTTTTCTAGATGATCGGGGTAAAGAGTTCTCCAAACTTTAGTTCCATTTTCTTTTTTACTAGCATTTACTGGTGTCATCTTAATAGAAGAATGCCTCGTGTTATTATATTCTTTAACAAGATCTGGTAACACATTAATATAAACATTTGTAGAGTGGGCAGAGAAATACTTCCACATTTTATAATATAATTCAATCTAATCTTTAACTTCTTTGTTATAAAACTCTTTACCCTTATCCACCAACATTTTTTCAGGTTTTCTTTCCTTAAAAATACTCTTTAATGCAACAGAAACAGATTTTCCTGTTTTGTCTTTTATTGGGACCAACCACCCGTATTTTGAAAAGATGTCAATGACAGCAAGAAGATATTTAACACCACGATTAAATTTAGAAAATGCCTGCATGTCTACTAGATCTGCACCCATACCCTATCAATACCGTTTACTCAAACTCTCCTCTTCTTAAATTTTCTTTTTACGGGTTTATGTAATTCTTCTGCTAATTTTATCATACTGAATTTTTTTTTTAATTCCCATTCCAAATTTAGCCTTAGTCCCTATTAATGAGGAAACTAACCCTCGTTCCATTCTTTTCTTAATAGAAGGATTATAGATACCCTTTAACTCTTTTAACATATTTTTATCACAAATAGCATTTCTGGCAGCCATGTCATTATGTTTAAGATAACAAATGTCATGATGGTATGCCGCTTTATCAACATGGTTTACAGGTTTTGACCATTTTTTTGGAATTAAATCAGGGTTGAGTCTTTGTTTTAATTTAGTACCGGGTCCCGTAAAATTATGCCCTGGTAAATGCATTTCAACAGGCAAATTATTTATAACTTTATTTAGTAATGAACCACCTTCTTGTTTTTTAATAAACTGAGTTTTAGTTGTTCCACATTCTACGCATTTTCCACGTTTCATATTTCTACCATTTTTACTAACTGCATATTCTATATTGGTTGTATCGGTACGTTTTTTACATTTAACGCAGTACATTTTTTTATATAATATTTTTAAAAATTCTATAAAATGGACACTTTAAATTTATCATGGAATGAAGTAGTATCAAAGAGATTTAATCACCCTCTTCTGGCAAAAAGTATTAGAAGGCTAATAATGGGTAAATCAGGATGTTGTAAAACCACTCTTTTACTTAACCTTTTGTTAAGACTTACTTAACCTTTTGTTAAGACCCGAATGGCTTGACTATGATAATCTATGCGTTTTTTTGGCAAAAGTCTGTTTCAACCAGAATATCGCATACTTAAAAAAGCCTTTGAGGAGAAATTACCAAAAGAACTTATCCTAAGGTTTCTTAACATACGAGATGAGATACAAGATTCAAATGTTTCTTCACCGGCATTGATTGAAGAATGGGTTAAAACGGTTAAAAACAAATCTGATATAAATTGTAATTTTTTTGAAACTGCTGAAGATGTACCCGATCCGAGAGAGTTAAACTCAGAAAACAAAAATTTAATGATTTTTGATGATTTACTTTTAGAAAGACAAAATAAGTGTGAGTGCTACTACATTCGTGGAAGACATAGTAATGTTGACTGCTTTTACCTATCACAAAATTATTTTAAGTTACCGAGGCAGACTATTAGAGAGAACGCAAATTTTATCTGCTCATTCCGGCAAGATCTTAAAAACCTTAATCATATCTATAGTGATCATGTAGGGAATGATATGCCTAATGATGAGTTCCGAGAATTTTGTAAAACGGGTTGGGAAAGACCCCATGGTTTTGTTGTCATTGATTTAACCAGAAAAAAAAATAATGGAAAGTATAGAAATGGTATTGATAACTTTTATAAACCTAAGTCAATATTAAAAAAATTTCACACACATAAATAATATTTTTAGTAAATAAAAAAATGGAAGACCTTTTAAAACAAATTGTAAAAAATACCGACCACAAAACGTCATTTCAGATTATAGTGAGTGACAACAAAACACGCTTTAGAACAAGGTTTAATCCACCACTTCAATTAGAAAAGGATAAAATATATGAAATAGCATTGGTAAACCTTGAAACTTACTATTCTTTTCCAAATATTGATATAAAAAAAAAAAAACACACACTTTCGTTTATTCTCCAGACAATGGCAGCACGTGGGTTAAAATAAAAATACCTGAAGGAAGTTATGACCTTGTTGATATTAATGATACCATTCACCAAGAAATGAGGAAAAAAGGTCATTACGATGTAGTTAATGAAGAGTATTATATTAACATTTCTGCAAACACTAATACCCTAAAGTCTGTTCTTACTCTGGAAAGTGGTTATCAAGTAGATTTTAATCAACCAAACACCATTTCCAAAGTATTAGGATTTACCCACACTAAATATACACAAGGATTTCATGAATCAGAGAATGTAGTAAATATTCTTAGTATAAACAGCCTGCTTGTTAACATAGATATTATTTCAGGAAGTTATGTTAATGGTTCAACAAAAAACACTATTTACTCTTTTTTCCCAGATGTTTCTCCCGGTTATAAGATAGTTGAGTCACGAGTTAATTTGGTATACTTACCAATAACATTAGATGTAATACATAACCTTGAGGTGACAATTACAGACCAAGATGGGACATTACTAAATCTTAAAGGTGAGAATTTAAAAATCAGATTTCATATTAGAGAAGCAAGATAAATGAAAAAATAAAATATATATAAAATGACAAGTTAAAGTACTGTTAAAGTAAATATATCAAAAGGACAAAACCAAAAACTTAAATCTGCTGTTAAAGGTAAATGCCCAGTAAGTATTCGTTTAGGGCATAAAGATTTACAAGGTAATGATGTTTTGGCAATTACCAATTCACAAGCAAAAAAGATGGCTAACGCCTATAATAATGGTAAAGGTATCACGATTAGAATGAGTGCAAAACAACTTAAACATAATATGAAAATAGAGGGAGGTTTTCTTGGAATGTTGGCTGGATTACCTCAGCAACGTTACCTGTCATAGCAAGGACTGTTTTACCAGCTCTAGGTGTTGGGGCTTTATCTGGTTTAGCCTCAGCAGGAGTACAACAAGCAGTGGGGTCAGGTCTTTACCTTAAAAAAGGGGGATGTGTTGCTGAGTTAGAAACTGATGGAAAAGGGCTTTATTTGGGACCTGCTAAAGGTAAAGGATTAGAGTCTGTTGGTGATGGTTTGTATTTAAAACAAGGAGGAAAGTTTTACGATGGAAACGGACTTCTTTTAGGACCTAATAGTCCATTTGCAAATATACCTATTTTAGGGGCTATATTGTAATGTTATAATAATTTTATAACAAAATAAAAACGAGCGTTTACAAATTTGGTGTAAAACCTAAGATTACTCAGCCAAAAACAATTTATTGGTGTCCATTGCAAGGTTTAAAACATCCACCTCAAAAAATAAATACGATAACTTGGAAAATTTTTAGTCAAGAAAAGATTATACTAAAACCTAATGAAACAAAACAAATACTATTAGGTTTTGGGTTTATGATGACTAAAGGAGTTGTTTTAACCTCCTTAGCATACTCTTTGAAAGTTAAGCGGTGTAGCTTACAAAATGAGGTTAATCTTGAAAACGCTGATGATATTATAATCACTATTATAAACAACTCTAACAAAAATGTAACAATTGAGGAAAACGAGTTTTTGTGTCTTGTTTATTACACAATTTAATAGTTTTTGTTTTAAAAGAAATATAATTCTAATAAAAATTGAGGATGAAAGAAAATATTTATCCAAAATTACCACTTTCAGCCCCAGATATTGAAATGATGGCCCTAAATGACAATGGTCATTCATACCGTTTGCAAAAGATATCTGAAGTTCAATCGTTTCTCGAAACAGAAGCTCAAAAAAGAGATTCTCTTGCAAAAAAATAATTTAGAACTTCTAATATAGTGGATAATATTGATACAGTTTTAATTACCGTGACAATGGCAAGTGGTGCTGGGGGACTTGGGTTATTGTCCACTGTCGTAGCCATCCCTGCAGTCATTGCGTTGGAAGCATCAGCGTTAGTTACTGGTTAATTGAGTATTGTAGGTAAATATGCCGTAAGATCCTCAAGAAGTAAAGGTGAGAAACATCAAAAAATAAAAATGATTGCTGATAGCAAACTTAACACAATATCCACACATATATCAAAAGCCTTAATTAATAATCATATATCTGATGATGAGTTTAAGTTGATTATGGAAGAATTGGAGAAATGTAAAACTATGAAGAATGAGATAAGGACTAAAACTAAAAAGAAGATAACGGCTGAAAATGAAGAATCATTGATTGAAAGGGGGAGGCAAGAAGCACGCGAGTCCTTTCGGAGGTTGGTGGAAAAGAACTGAAAGAAATGAGACGCATTAAATTCCCTAAGTTTAGTTGTAGTTTTTCATGTGAGATTAGCAATAACCAATGTGATGATTAAACCCTTTTGTGTCATATAACTACCTATGCTAAAACCTGTAATAAAAACTACGTTAAAAACTACGTTAAAAAATTACGTTAAAAAAACTACGTTAAAAATGAGATAAAAAAAATTATGTTGAAAATGAGATAAAAAAAAATTATGTTTGTAATAAAAAAAAAATGCCGTTTTTAAAAATCACTGATCCTGTAAAAAGGGACTTACTTGTAAAAGAAAATCTTGATACAAAAAAGAGAGTTCATGATAGACTACTAGCAGAGAGAATGGGTGAGCAAGAATTGCAAACTGATCTCTCAAAGTTTTTTAAACCTATTGCAGAAACACAAAAAGCTGCAGCAAAGGAGATTACAGAAGAACTAAAACCGATTAAAGAAGGTATTGAGAAGTTGCCACATAGCTATTAAATTTCCAGCATTTCCATCTATAAAAGAAGGAGATACACAATTCCTTGGGCCAGTTGCACCAAAGCACCTAATGAAGTTTGCTATTAGGTCTGAAGCTGATAAAACGTATGGATTACGTGACGAAGATGGTAAATTTTATATTGGTAACAAGATGGCTAATATTAAAGATAATAATATTGTGATTGATGGTGTAGAATATAAGGGAACCGATGGTTTTTGGGAAACTGCTTATGTCTAAAAATCCAGATAAAGACAAATATGAACCTGAGGATATAGAAAATTACAAAAAACTAATGGTACAAACTGCCTCTCTCCATCGTGACTACAATCCTGTAAATATGCGCCCCAGAAGCGGCAGGGGGAAAAATGGAAAAATATCTTAGGCTCCATTTGGCGAGAAAGTACAACCGTTTCCGGTGATGGTGTGTATGGTACTGTTATCCCGTGTGACCCTAACGCATTAGTAGAAAGACTAGACTTGTTGATGGCAAGTAAAGCAGCAGGAAACACAGGCGTGAGAAACGAATTGGTGAGCATATGTGACGATTTAAAAAGGCAAGGTGTATTAAATTCAAACAGTTATAAAAATTTAATGTCTATACTATAAAAAAAATGATTACACCTAATAAGCGTGGATTTAAAAGAAACTATTCATATGGTGGTGCTGGAATCTTTGACAGCATTGCTAACTTTTTTACAAAACTTTTTGCAAGTAATGTGACTAAACAAATTGCGTCTTCTGCCCTTGATGTGGGAAAGAGCGTTGCTAAGGAAGGGGCAAAAAAAGCCTTAGAGGCTGGAAAGAGTGCTGCTGTAGACGCAGGAAAGAGGTTAGTTGAAAAGGCTTTGACATCAAAATCTCAAAAAATTTTACAAAAGCATATCCCGAAATCTACAACACAGGATACGCCTACAACACAAAACATTAATACCTTAATAGATGGAAGTGCCATTGCTATTCAAGATTTAGTTAAAAAATTAAATAGTGGGTCTGGCATGAAAGTATTATGAAAAAATTTATTTAAGTTAAGTAATTAATGTCTGTTATTAAAAAAAGAATGACAAAATTATTATTTAATCGTGTAGATTATAAAAAATATGGTACATTTTCCATAAACATATTAGGGGCATCTTTTAAACTGGATGAGGATTGTGAGATCCTTGAAATTAATGAGTCAGATTATGGTTATCAAAGAGCCATGTTAAAGTTTTTCCTGAAAAAGTAGAGATAATAAAAAAGATTGAGGAATAGATAAATAATCATTTAGAAAATATTGGTTTACTTAATATAACAATTGTGTATGGAAACAAGATTTACCCCAAAAAGAAAAGCTTTTTTTTTTTCAAAAGAACAACTAAAAAGAATTAAACTTAAAAGCGTGTTTGTTGATAAAGAAAAAAGGCCTTTTCCCCAACTCTGGTTAGAAATTAAAATTCAATTATAATTTTGATTTAAAAATTATAATTGCATTAATAAAAATGGACATTTTAAACATTAAAGACCCAATTTTAAAAGACAATAGTATTGATGAGTATGAACACCATGAGTATGAACCTATCGTGGGTGCCAATCTAAACAACCCTGGAGGACATATCAGGATTAACATCGAAACCCAAGATCTTTTTACACATCCCTCTGAGTCTTATTTACTCATTATAGGTGAATTAGTAAAAAATGATGGAACAGTTTATGGTGATGCTGACAACATTGCGCTAACAGATAACGCCTTGATGCACCTGTTTCAAAATATTAGGTATCAACTTAGCGGACAAGAGATTGAAAGCATAACATATCCAGGACAGGCTACCACAATGCTTGGTATGTTAAAATATCCGGATGATTTTGCTAAATCACAAGGGTTAAACCAATTGTGGTATAAGGATACCGGAACTGACGCAGACAGTGCCGATAATGGTGGTTTTTAAGTAAGAAGACAGTATATTTTAGATGCAAATCTACGTGGTACGTTTAGTTTTAGAGTTCCTTTAAAACATATAGTTGGTTTTTGTGAAGATTATAATAAAAATCTTTATGGAATGAAGCAAACTCTCACCTTGACAAGAAATAATGATAATGATGCAATATTTAGGGCTAACGGTGTTGATGCAGGTCAAGTTAATTTAATTAAAATATCGTGGTTTATGCCTCACGTGTTGCCCGAGGATAATGAGAAGATAGAACTTTATAAATTTTTCGAGAAAAAAGAAAAATTTCCAGTTGGATATAGAATGTTACAATGCGACACTATTACGGTTCCCCAGTCATCAACATTTACTTGGAGACTTTTCGTTAAATCATCTCCTGAGGTGCCACGTTTTATCATTGTTGGCTTTCAGACTGGTAAAAAGAATGATCAAGAGCAAAATCCATCCATATTTGACAACGTAAACATTAAAAATATTTATGTTATGTTAAATTCCACTAGATATTCCAGGGTTGACTATAATTTGTCTTTCCCTGCTCATCAATTTAGTAGAGCATATGGTGATGCTGCTTTGTTCAGATCTAAGTTTTTTAGTATGGATGAGTTGGTATCAAACCCTAACATTACTCCCTCAGATTATAAAACCCTTTATCCTTTGTTTTTGTTTGATGTTTCTAAGCAGAGTGAAAGGTTAAAATATTCTGTTACTGAGATCCAAATTAAGGCAAATTTTAACGCAAATGTGCCTGCAGCCACAGATGCATATGCTGTTATGATTAGTGATAGATTAATTAACTTTCAGTCTGATGGAAATAAAATGAGTGTAGTGTATTAAGAAATTATGTTCATTATATAAAAATGATAAAGATTGACGATTTAAAAAAAAATACTTAGAGATAATAATATAAAATTTTACTCTTACTGGGATAAGAAGAAGTTAGTTGAGTTGGTAAAAGAACATGGTTTGTTCCCTGAAGAGCTATTTGAAAAATGTGAAAAAGTTAAATTAGTAAGGAGCAAAGATCCTAAATTTGATTAAACACTATTATGCATAATCCTAGGAAGGTTAGTTTAGAGGACGTTGAAAATGGAGAAATAAAAACTTTTCCATCAGTTTTCATGGCAGGTAAATTTATAGATCATTGCCCTCAAACGATTGTGAACTGGAATGGTAAAGTTTGGAAAAATAAATATAGGATTATCATCCAGTAATTTTATTATGATATGGCAATAATAAAATTTTGATTTAAGTTTTTTTTGTACTATTATAAAAACATGTCACTATTTAGCGGAATTACAAATGTAGCCCGTCGGGCTGCGTCTAATGTTTACTCTGGGGCACGAATAGCCGCCACAGTGGTAATCCCTGAAAGCGTGCAAACAAGGGTAAACAATTTTACTAATTGGTTAACCGATAATGTGGAAACGGAACAGATACCACAAGTGTTGGATGAAATTGTTGAACATCTTAATGAAAATCATCCTCCTTATCCACCTATAGGACCTGATCTACCTCCACCCCACTTGAAATTAAAACTACTGATTCTGCATTTAAAAAGTATGTTACACAACATACTATAGAGGCAACAGGCAGAGAAGAATACACACCTGAAAAATTTTTAAAAGAAGCCGGGGGCCTTATTATAAAAACTCTTTATAAACTCTTAAAAAAAATTTAGAAACAAAGGTAAAACTTGTACTAAGGGCTACATTTTATCACGCTGATTATCCTGAGACAGGGAAGGAATTTACCTTTCAAACAAAAAATTTTGTAAACTTAAATAGGAGGGGAGTGCATAAATTAATAAAATATATGGTAGATGAAATTTTAGAAAAGATAAGTGATTTCGAAAGAGAAGGTAGTGGTCATTGTTTTCAGTATATGGTAAAGGTAGAACTACACACAGGTGTTTTTGATCCTTTAAGAGGTAGAGGTTACTTACCTTTACCAAAATGGATTAGTGATAAAAAAGCATGTATTAATATGCAAAATGAAGACGCAAAATGTTTTTTATGGTGTATTTTAAGAAAATTAAACCCAAAAGAAAAAAATCCGGATAGAATTGATCAAGATTTAAAAGCAAGGGAAAATGAATTAAGCATGAAAGGAATAGAATATCCTGTTACGCTTAAAGATATAGATAAGTTTGAAAAGCAAAACCCAGAAATTAGTGTAAACGTTTATAGTTACAAAAAAGAAGAAAAATAATTTTATCCTCTTAGGATTACAAAAGATGTAAAAAATAATCATGTAGACCTGCTTTATATTAAAAATGAGAAAAATACACACTACGCTCTCATAAAAAATTTTGGGCGTTTAATAAATAGCCAAATATCAAAAGATACTAGAAAATAGTATTATTGTAAAAGATGTTTAAATCCTTTTGGAAGGGAAGACCGTTTAGAAAAACACAAAAAATATTGTAATGGAAATGAACCCGTTTGTTTAGAAATGCCTAAAAAAGGAACTTCCCCCAGCCGGACGGGGGGTAGAATACGCCGGCTGCCAGTCCTGCAGAGTGGTAAGACCCCACCAATGGACCCGCCTGTTTGCCGTGGGTGGAGACTCGTAAGCCGGAAAAGAGGGTCCTGGTAGTTGAGGGGAGCCCAGGGATCTCCAGCTCTTCAACACACTGCTTCGGCCTCGGCTTCGGTCTAAACGAGAGCCTAGATGGGCCCGGTCTAGTGCAATCGGCTGGTCGTTTTTAGATTTTGGGCAATTTGAAAGTTACCTTTTTCAGTTTCAACACTACTGCTGATGTAAAAGAAAACTTCTACCTTTCCTTGTATCACAACGACCTTTAAAAAAACTGCATGTATTACCAACCTTTTGATTTTGCACTTGCATGTATTCTTATAGCATCAGATTTGTCCATTTTAACTGTATGTTTTGTGAGTGTTTTAGTCCCTAGTCTAATATAGGCTCATGGGCTAATTGGGTTGTGTGGACTGTTTGGTCGGGCATTGATTTGCGTGGTTGCTTCCTGATCTGGGGTTGTTGCCACGCATTTTCTTTGTCAGATTTTGTAGTTTACGTTGCCCGAGCATATCATTTGGGTAACCCTGACATGCAGAGCTGGATATTCCGTTCTACTGGCCATGTCCCCTTTGTAGGACTCCGTGGTGGGTGGGGGCCACGAATGATGAAATTTGAAACATTTAACCATGGATCACCCAAATAAGAAAAGAATGCACGAACATCTTGAAGACGACTCTGCTAATGTCGAATCGACAAATGGCTTTCCTCGGTTTCTGGTTATTGATTCTGTTAATAATGAACAACCACTTACAAAGCTTTCACCATTCATTATTGAAAAAGGTTTGGTTTCAATTGCTGGATCACCGAAATCTGTTAAAAAGCTCAGAACTGGTGGACTTCTTGTTGAAGTAGATAAACCTCAACATGCAAAAAATCTGCTTGGGTTGAAGCAATTTTACAATATACCTGCAAAATGCTCCGCACATGGATCTCTGAATTCCTCAGGAGGTATTATTCGCTGCCCAGATTTAGCTGGTGTTACAGAGGAAGAAATTGTATCTGAATTGTCAAGCCAGAATGTGATTGAAGCCCGGCGGATTCGTGTTTATCGCGATAACGTCAGACGAGAACCGAACTCCATCATTTTGAAGTTTAACATGGCCATTCTCCCAAAGACCCTGAAAATCGGATATTTGAAAGTGCCAGTTGATGTCTATATTCCAAATCCTTTGCAATGTTATAAGTGCTTCAAATTCGGACATCATGAAAGACAATGTAACGCCGATGAACATTGCAAGCGATGTGGAACGAATGAAGTCGAGACCTATCACGTCTATCCTTGTGACAAACCTATGAAATGTCTGAATTGTGGTGGGGATCACTACTCCACATCCCGTTCATGCAAATTCTGGCAAAGGGAGAAAGAAATCATTACAATAAAACATCGCGAAAGCCTGTCGTTTGCAGAAGCACGCAAAATTGTGGATGCACGGCACGCATTGAATGCATCTTACTCGAGCGTCACCAAGTCCAAAACGGCGAAAACAGTTGATCTAAAAGACGCGCAAACACAGACAAATGAAGCTTCAGTTCAAACAGTTTCACCACAGTTTCAGTTTCACCACAGAAACAAACTGTTGCACCAGCAAAAGCATCAGAGAAACCTGTAACCAGTAAAAAGCCAGAAAGTTTAAGTCCAAAAAGCCCCCAAAAAGCTAAAAATAAGGTCCTCCCGGATCGCCTTCCAAAGGGATCCGATGACCAAATTCAACATTACAACCGCTTCCAGTGTCTTGATGAAGACATGGAGGCGGAAACCGACCATGCAGAAACAAATAAGCAAGGTCGTATTATTAAACTAAATAATAAGAGATGAATCAATACATACTTCCAGTTTTCTATGGTATCTGCCTAACTCTAACTTTTATAATGAATAACACCATTCTGCAATGGAATTGTCGCAGCATTAAAGCTAACTTCGAGGAATTAAACCTTTTAATTAATGAAAAGAAACCAGTTGCAATATCTTAAAAACTCCGACAAATTCTCCTTAAAGGGCCACTCCTGTTTTTGTAAAAACTTAAGTGGTAATGATAAAGCTTCAGGAGGAGTGGCAATAATTGTGAACAACAATATTCCACACCATTTTGTCAAACTCGAAACTACTTTACAAGCCGTCGCTGTAAGCATTTCTCTAAATAAAACCATTACTCTATGTTCTATTTACCTTCCACCCAGCTCGGCAATCGATGTTAAGAAACTTGATGATCTCGTAGATCAATTACCAAAACCTTTCATTTTAATGGGAGATTTCAATTCCCATCATACGTTATGGGGATGTAAAAATTCTAATGACAAAGGTCAAACCATACAAAATTTTATCACAGAACATAATCTTGTTTTGCTGAACGATAAGTCCTCAACGTATCTTCATCCTGCAACTGGTTCTTATTCATCTTTAGACTTAAGTATATGCAGTCCGGAAATATTTACTGATTTAAATTGGAGGGTCGATGACGACCTTCATGGAAGCGATCATTTCCCAATCGTAGTATCGGAAATTGGACCATCTATACAAGAACGTCCAGAACGCTGGAAGCTTCGTAAAGCAAATTGGGAAAAGTTCAAAATTCATTGCGAACAATCAATTGATCCCAATGCTTTTGACGAATGTGAAAATCCAGCAGAACTGTTCACTTCCTTACTTTACTCGGCTGCAGAGAGATCAATTCCTCGGACGTCGACAAATCAAAAGCATCATAGGAAACCATGGTTTAACGATGATTGTAAGAAGGCTATAGCTGAGCGAAAATCTGTTCTCAGAAATTTTAATTTGAGACTTACTCAGGAAAATCTTGCAAAGTTCAAAATTGCGCGTGCGAGAGCACGGCGAACTATAAAACAAAGTAAACGTGCGTCTTGGCGACAGTATGTTTCCCGATTAAATTCTAGATCGTCTGTCAAAAAGACATGGAAGATGATAAGAAAAATTAACGGCAAATGTACTTCCAATAGTGTGGGTCATCTTGATACTGATGATGGGAATTTTACTTCTAAACATGACATTGCAAATGTGCTGGCCGATACGTTCGCCAAGAAATCTTCTGATGAAAATTAGTCATCCACGTTTCGAAAACGCCAGGAAGTAAAAGAGAAATCCAAACTGAGTTTTAAATCCAGTAACAAGGAACATTATAACAAAGATTTTACCATTAAAGAGCTGAAAAAAGCACTTAAAAATGTCATGATACTGCAGTTGGGTCTGATGATATACATTACCAGTTCCTTAAACACTTGCCGTATCGTTCCCTCCATTGTTTACTCCAAATTTTTAATCAGATCTGGAAGACAGGTGTTCTTCCAGACTCTTGGAAAGAAGCTATAGTTATACCTATACCAAAGCCAGGCAAAGATTCTACAAACCCAAGTAATTACCGCCCTATAGCCTTAACAAGTTGTATTTGTAAAACTATGGAAAGAATGGTAAATGACCGCCTAGTTTGGTTTTTAGAGAAAAATAAACTTATTTCCACAAACCAGTGCGGATTTCGTAAACAGAGAAGCACTCTTAGTACGCTTCGAGACTTTTATACGTGAAGCCTTCATAAAGAAAGAACATGTTGTTTCTGTCTTTTTCGATTTAGAAAGTGCTTACGATACCACCTGGAAGTATGGCATTATGAACGACCTTTATGATTTCGGTATTCGAGGTCGTCTTGCTTATTTCATTTCTGCTTTTTTAGATGAACGTCAATTTAGAGTCCGAGTTGGAAATACATTGTCCAGCCCACACGAACAGGAAATGGGCGTTCCCCAGGGAAGCATCCTTTCAGTTACACTTTTTAGTGTTAAAATTAACAATATTGTTAAATCTGTTTGCCCTGGAGTAGAATGCTTTCTGTATGTTGACGACTTCTGCATTTGCTATCGGTCAAAGCAAATGCATACGATTGAAAGACAGCTTCAACAGGTCTTACATAATTTAAGCAAGTGGTCGAACGAAAACGGTTTTAAATTTTCGAAAACCAAGAGCAAATGTATGCATTTCTGTCAGTCGAGAAAATTTCATCTCGACCCGGAGCTGACATTAGATGGTGTCCGTATAGAAGTCGTCCCAGAATTTAAATTCTTAGGTCTTTTATTTGATTCTAAACTTACGTTCATCCCACATATTAACTGTTTGAGCAATAAATGCCAAAAAGCTCTGAATCTTTTACGTGTTGTCTCCAGTATGGACTGGGGAGCAGATAAAAAAGTATTACTGAGACTGTATAGAACACTTGTCCGTTCAAAGTTAGATTACGGCTGCATTGTATATGGCTCAGCGCGGCAATCGTACCTTCGGAAATTGGATTCTATCCATAACCAAGGTTTACGCTTAGCACTTGGCGCCTTTAAAACATCCCCTATCAATAGCTTGTATGCAGAGGCAAATGAACCATCTTTAAATTTACGTAGGAAAAAACTCTTTGCAATATTATATGAAGTTAAAATCAAATCCCGACAACCCCACGCATAAAGCAGTATTTGAACCGCTCTACAAGGACAAGTTTTTAAATAGAGAAAAAGTCATACTTCCTTTTAGTCTACGCTGTGAAGCGGACATGAGTTGTCTTGATTTCAATCTTGAGGATGTAGCAGAACATAAAATCTCTGAAGTTCCTTTATGGACTTTTAAAAGTCCAACCTACGTATACAATCTTGCTTCAGACAAGAAAGCTACAACAGATCCCATGATTTTTAGAAATAAATTCCTTGAAATACAAGAACAGTACTGCCTTTACGAAGAGATATATACCGATGGTTCCAAAGATGGAAACAAAGTTGCTGCGGCTGCCGTGCTAGATGGCGAATTATACCAATTCCGGCTTCCTAATAATTCTTCTTTTTTTTCTGCAGAGCTAAAGGCGATCGACCTTGCCCTCAACCATATTCAGCAAGACGCTTACTGGCGCTGTATTATATTTACAGATTCGTTATCTGCCATGCAAGCACTTGAGGGTGAGAAAACAGATAATCCATTAATAGTCAGTCTCCTAGAAAAATTGTCAGGAATCTGTGAAAAAGCCGATATTGTTTTCTGTTGGCTCCCTAGCCATATTGGTATCAGTGGCAATGAAGAGGCAGATAAAGCTGCCAAGGAGGCATTGTCACTGGAAGTTTTACCTTTTAAAGTTCCTTTTACTGATTTTAAGCCATTAGTGAATGATATTATTCAAAATGTATGGCAGCAATCCTGGAATGACCCAGTCAACCAAAATAATAAGTTGTTTACAGTGAAGCCAGCTCTTGGCGAGTGGCTTCCGGGGTTGCGGACAAGTCGCCCAGAGGAAATTATATTGGCCCGTCTTCGCATTGGTCATACATATTTGACGCACTCGTATCTCCTCAAAGGAGAAGAGGAACCGCAGTGTATTCCCTGCAATACGTCTCTAATTGTTAAACATATACTTATAGACTGCATAGACCTTGCACCTATAAGAAACAGGTTTTTCCATGCCGACAGTTTGAGTATTTTATTTGATTCTGTAAAGTTGGAATCTATTTTTGAGTTCTTGAAAGAGGTAAATCTCTACAAGAAGATATAATTTTAGGTTCTATTGACCATCTGTATTTTTAGACTATATGTCACTTACGTCATTGGTATATTAGTGTTTACACAGCTGAGATTTTAACTTTTTGTAACTTTACAGTATGATCAATTATATGTATTTCATTAGTTGTTAGTGCGCCCAATATGACCTTTGATGTCGACGGGCCTTAAAACTTCATTCATTCATTCTAAAAAAGGAACTATGTTAAAATTTAAAAATTATGAAAGAAAACTCTCGGTTCCCTTTTCTTTATATGCTGATTTTGAATGTATTTTAGAACCAACTCACGAAAAAGAAACGGGAAACACTAAGAAAACTCAAAAACACGTTCCTACTAGTTTTTACTACATTATAAAATGTTTTGATGATGATGTTTGTGCTCCTATAGAAAGACACCATGTTGGAAAAGATGCCTCGAAAAAGTTTATAGAAACTTTAACGAAAGATATACGAAATATTTATGAAAAATACTACCAAAACCCGGTGCCTATTAAAATAACGAAAGAGGAAGAAGCAAAACATAAAAGAGAAACGTGTTGTTGGTTTTGTAATGAAGAATTTACTCATACTAATTATAAAGTAAGAGATCACTGTCATTTTACTGGTAAATCTTGGGGTGCCGCACACAATGAATGTAGCCTAAAGGCTAAAAACCCTAATTTTACCCCTGTATACTTTCATAATTTGAGTGGGTATGATTCCCATCTTTTTATTAAATATTTAGGTAGAACTAGTGGGAAAATTGATTGTATCCCAAATAATGAGGAAAAATATATTAGTTTTAGTAAAAACATTTGGGCCGGAGGAAGCACACCTCATAAAATTAGATTTATTGATACCTTTAAGTTTATGGCTTCAAGTTTGGATAGTCTTTCTAGTAATTTGAATGAAGAGCAGACTAAAATTTTATCAATTTTTTTTGCAAAAGAACATTTACCATTAGTTAGAAGAAAAGGAGTTTTTCCTCATGATTACTTAGATTCTTTTAAAAAACTTAATGAAACTCAGTTACCACCTCAAGAAGCATTTTATTCTTCTTTAAACAAAGAACATATTAGTGATGAAGACTATGCACACGCATTGAAGGTTTGGAAAACGTTTGGTATAAAAACGTTTAAAGATTACTTAAAACTTTACAATAAAATAGATGTGCTGCTTTTAACCGATGTATTTGAAAACTTTAGAGATGTTTGTTGTAAAAACTATGAATTAGATCCTAGTTGGTATTATACTCTGCCTGGTTTTTATCTTGGGATGCTGCATTAAAAACAACTGGTGTAAACTTAGAACTTTTATCAGACCCTGATATGCTTTTGATGGTAGAATTGGGTATCAGAGGTGGTGTTTGCATGTGCATAAAAAGATATGCATGGGCAAATATTAAATATATGGGTAAAGATTATGACCCGAATAAACCTTCAAGTTATTTACTATATGATGATGCAAACAGCCTCTACCCTTGGGCAGTGAGCCAGCCTCTTCCTACTCATGATTTTAAATGGATGAATGAGAAAGAACTAGATAACTGGAAAAAATATCCCTGTATATTACCCTAAAGAATACATGATTTACTCAATGACTTTCCTTTAGCACCTGAAAGACTAAAAGTTGAAAAAGTAGAAAAATTAATACCAAATTTAGGAGACAAGAAAAATTATGTGATACATCATCAAGCATTAAAAACATATCTTGCTTTAGGTTTAAAATTAACAAAAATTCATCGTGGGATTAAATTTGAGGAAAGTACTTGGTTAAAACCTTATATTGATTTAAACGTTGAACTAAGAAAAAATGCTAAAAATGATTTCGAAAAAGATTTTTTCAAGTTGATGATGAATTCTGTTTTTGGTAAGACTATGGAAAACTTGCGGAATAGAGTAGACGTACGTTTAGTTTCTGATGGTAATCAGTGTAAAAAAGTAATAGCAAAACCAAACTATAGTCATGCAACAATATTTTGATGAAAATTTGGTAGCCATACATATGAAAAAGACTTCTATAAAATATGACAAGCCTGTTTATTTAGGACTAAGTATTTTAGATATTAGTAAAACACATATGTATAACAGTTATTATGGCTACTTTAAACCAAAATATGGTGCAGATGTAGAATTGTGTTATACAGACACAGATAGTTTTATTCTCCATATAAAAACTGAGGATGTGTATGAAGATATTCAACCTGATGCTAGTGCAATGTTTGATACGAGTGGATATCCAAAAGAACATATGTTACACGACCAAAAGAATAAAAAAGTAATTGGTATGTTTAAAGATGAATTAAATGGTGAAATAATGACAGAGTTTGTTGGGTTAAGAGCCAAAATGTATGCATATAAAAAATTAATTATAAAAAGAGACAAAGAAAAAAATCCAATTTTAGATGAAAATGGAAATTTAATATGGGAAGGTAACGATGAAGACCGAAGATGTAAAGGAATTAAAAAGTCAGTGATTAAAAATGAACTGCATTTTAACAATTTTAAAGAATGTTTGATTAAGGAGGAAAAACAATATAGAAAGATGCGTGTATTTAGAACCCATTTACACAAAATGTATAGGGAAGAAGTTAATAAAATAGCAATAAGTTCTGATGATCAATAAAGGTATATATTGGAGGATAAGATACACACCTTGGCTTGGGGGCATCATAGGATTGAAAATTAAAATATAACTTTGTAAAAAAAGTTATATTTTATGTTTTATATTACATTTTATTTTGCACATTGGACATTTGTCTAATGGTTTTATTTTGTCACAACTACCACATATTGATATATGCCCACAATTACAAAAAAATATATTTGGTTTTTCTACGGTACAAATTACACATTCTTCTGCAATAAATGTTTCTTCATTAATAAATGATGGTCTAACTGGTTCGTGTGGTCTAAATGGTATGTGTAGTACTTCTTCATCTGATAAATAATAATATTCATCGTAATCTACTCCATTACTAATTCTCCATTCTTCATACCAATCACACTCATTGTTAAAATCTAAATAAAGACAAAAAATTCTATCATCAGTTTCACGTATATATCTATTTAATTTTCTTTGATTAAACATTTCAAATTTTTCAACAAACCTACCTAAAAAGTCATTATCATTATGCTCTAAATATATACTTAAAAAGAATGGATATCCAATTTGTAATCCGTGTTCATCAAAATTTCCTAAACAAATATCCATAGTTCTATAATCAAGAATAAAATCTTCATCTTTTTCTGTTAGTTTTTTACTAAATTCATAATAAATAGCAGGTTTTGCCCTTACTAATGCTTTCAAATAGTTATTAGTGTATTTAACATCAGGGAATGCTACTACTTTTGAACCAGGGTTATTAAAATAATCAGGTTTAAACATTAACTTATTTTTTAACATCTTCTCTAATCTTTTTTTAAAAATTTGGGGTATTAATTTTTCTTCCAATCATTGCCATTTTATATAATGTTTGTAATTACTTAAGTTAAAAAAAATCATTTTTTTTACTGACGCATTGATATAATGATATGTCTGGTTCACTGCCCCTTTAAGTAGGTTTTTGGTGCATCGGTTCACTGATACACTGATGCGTCGGTTTGCCTGTTCACTGATACACTGGTGCGTCGGTTCACTGGTGTGTCTGCAGTAGTAATTATAAAAATCAAAAAAAATTTTAGTTTGAAAAAAATTGAAATTACTTTAAAATATTTATAAAAGAGGTTTTGTTGAAACGTGTGATGACTAAGCACACATATGGCTCTATGATTTTAAGGGTTAGTGGTTGGTTGTGGCCATCAGGAAAATAGTGTTATTGCTTTATACTTTTGTGGTTTACTTTATATAGGGCCTAGTCCATTACTCTATTTGAGAGTTTCTACTGAGTGTAATGGTTAGTATATGGTTGTATACATATATAAAAAGCACAAGCACAGATATGGTGGAGTGCAAGAATATACCTAGATATTTACATAATGGGCTAGAACACATAAATTGACTCCTACTGATGGGTAATATTGCTAAGGTTGGGGATGTTTGTCCTATTTTCTGTCAGAGGTAGTATCAAAACATGCATTTTTCGACTTACAATTCGTAATTTTTAATCTCATCTTGAGCTTGTTTACACTTCACTATGGATGTCCCAATTTTCTTGTGCTGTGTTACGAGACTTCTTCATTTTTCTAACCAGATGTGTAGAATAGTGCTCAGAGTAATAACTCCATTGGACAAGCAGTAATAGTACTCGCGTCACACCGACAATCGCGATATTATGCCTTGGTGTTTGTTAACTTAAAGGCATACAAATTAATTTCCACTAACATGTATGTGTTAGTCTGTTAATGACATTCGAATATACAAGACAAATCCTTTTTATCACATATTCACAAATTATTTCAGCCATTTTTATGCAGGTATATTCGCGGGGAATGAGATTAAACCAGCCTTTTAAAGATATACTGACATGAAACCTTCCTCGCTGACAGGGTCTTCTTGTAACAGCAAAACCTGGTGAAAGTTTTCTCTTTCTTTTTACAAATGTAACATGCCTTTAAACTGCTGTCTCTCTCTCACATGATTCTGCTTCAACCAGTCAAGCATCCCTCTATACTTTCCTTTTTTAAATTCAGATGATATATCAGGAAAAGAATCCCTACATGTGGAAGAACACGCCTGTACAGGTCACATCCCCGGTGCTTACTATAAATATCAAGGACGAAGATGGATATGAACTAGAAATCGACAACTTATCTGATCCAGTCAAGTATGTGACTCCTAGAACAAGTAAGTCAAGTTTACATATCTGACAAAGGGAAACCAAAACTAGTAAGGCAAGTAACCCCCAACACATTTTTGGCAAAGTTATGCTCCTTTTTTTAACTTAACATTTTCACTTGTAAAGCAGCTACAGCCATGCGTTTGAAGTCAAATGTACCTTGTCTTCCCTTCATCATCTGTTGGTCAACAAGTTGATGAAAACTGTGTGACCAATCATGCTCAAATTCCAGGTGTAATATAATTCATCATGGTATTCATACACTCTAAAAGAAGGGACACATTAAATTATTTTCAAAAAATGATATATACCTGGTCCAAATTCCAAATTGTTCACATGTGTTCTTTTTAGCTCACCTTAGCACAACGTGCTAAAGGTGAGCTATTGTGATCGCCCGATGTCCGGCGTCCGTCGTCCGTCGTCCGTCAACAATTTCTTTAAACATCTTCTTCTCCTAAACCACTGGGCCAATCTTGATGAAACTTGGCAGGGATGTTCCTTGGGTGAAGCTCTACCAAAATTGTTCAAAGAATTAAATTCCACCCACAACTCTGGTTGCCATGGCAACAAAAAGGAAAAAAAAGCAAAATCTTTGAAAATCTTCTTCTCTGAAACTAGAAGGCGCAGAGCTTTGATATTTGGTATGTAGCATCTCCTAGTGGACCTCTACCAAGTTTGTTCATTTGATACCCCTGGGGTCAAAACTGGCCCCGCCCCAGGGGTCACAAGTTTGAGCATAGTAACAAAGAAGGAAAACTTTAAAAATCTTCTTCTCTGAAACTTGAAGGCATAGAGCTTTGATATTTGGCATGTAGCATCTCCTAGTGGACCTCTACCAAGTTTGTTCATATGATGTCCCTGGGGTCAAAACTGGCCCTGCCCCGGGGGTCACAATTGCCAACATAGGAACAAAGAAGGAAAACTTCAAAAATCTTCTTCTGTAAAACTAGAAGGCATAGAGCTTTGATATTTGGCATGAAGCATCTCCTAGTGGACCTCTACCAAGTTTGTTCATATGATGCCCTTGGGGTCAAAACTGGCCCCGCCCCGGGGGTCACAAGTTCGAACATAGGAACAAAGAGGGGAAACTTTAAAAATCATCTTCTCTGAAACTGGAAGGCGTAGAGCTTTGATATTTGGTATGTAGCATTGCCTAGTGGACCTCTACCAAATTTGTTCATATGATGCCCCTGGGGTCAAAACTGGCCCCACCCCGGGGGTCACAAGTTTGAGCATAGTAACAAAGAAGGAAAACTTTAAAAATCTTCTTCTCTGAAACTTGAAGGTGTAGAGCTTTGATATTTGGTATGTTGCATCTCCTAGTGGACCTCTACCAAGTTTGTTCATATGATGCCCCTGGGGTCAAAACTGGCCCCGCCCTGGGGGTCACAATTTCCAACATAGGAACAGAGAAGGAAAACTTTAAAAATCTTCTTCTGTAAAACTAGAAGGCATAGAGCTTTGATATTTGGCATGAAGCATCTCCTAGTGGACCTCTACCAAGTTTGTTCATATGATGCCCTTGGGGTCAAAACTGGCCCTGCCCCGAGGGTCACAAGTTCGAACATAGGAACAAAGAGGGGAAACTTTAAAAATCATCTTCTCTGAAACTGGAAGGCGTAGAGCTTTGATATTTGGTATGTAGCATTGCCTAGTGGACCTCTACCAAGTTTGTTCATATGATGCCCCTGGGGTCAAAACTGGCCCCACCCCGGGGGTCACAAGTTTGAGCATAGTAACAAAGAAGGAAAACTTTAAAAATCTTCTTCTCTGAAACTTGAAGCTGTAGAGCTTTGATATTTGGCATGAAGCATCTCCTAGTGGACCTCTACCAAGTTTGTTCATATGATGCCCCTGGGGTCAAAACTGGCCCCGCCCTGGGGGTCACAATTTCCAACATAGGAACAAAGAAGGAAAACTTCAAAAATCTTCTTCTGTAAAACTAGAAGGCATAGAAGTAGAGTATATAATGCTCGATCTGAGCCATCCCCATTATGCTACGCATTCGCTTTAACAAAATAATCCATGCTTAAATTAACCAACAATTTTAAGTT
Source organism: Tridacna gigas (assembly GCA_945859785.2). Lineage (NCBI taxonomy): Eukaryota > Metazoa > Mollusca > Bivalvia > Cardiida > Cardiidae > Tridacna > Tridacna gigas. Next base: position 27,810,747 of record OX244039.2, read on the forward strand.
GCGCATGCAATTATGCATTTATTATCGTTTATCAAAATCAACCACGCTTAAGCACACTGTGTAAATTTATGCAATCCAACCATGTTTAAGCATACGGCTAGCCCTTATCCAATCAACCCACCCTTAAGTTTATGGCTAGCCCTTATCCAATCAACCCATCCTTAAGTTTATGGCTAACCCTTATCCAATCAACCCACCCTTAAGTTTATGGCTAACCCTTATCCAATCAACCCACCCTTAAGTTTATGGCTAACCCTTATCCAATCAACCCACCCTTAAGTTTATGGCTAACCCTTATCCAATCAACCCGTCCTTAAGATTATAGCTAGTCATTAAACAATATAACAATTTCATGTAACATTAAGCATGCTCATAAAATTAAAAACAAAATGGGGTTAACAAGTCAATCTGATGAAGGTCAGCAAACAAAATGGCTAACCTTTTTTATAAACATTTTTTACTTAAATCAAATTTTTAAAAATTAAAAAAATTTTTGAAATATTATGCTAACCAGCTCATCAGCTAACCAACGCATCAGTTAACCAACTAACCCATCAGCCAGACAAACCCTTACATCAAACAATTGCTTAACCTTTTTTCCACCCCATCAACCAACGCATGACGCAATGGCTAACGGGTTTATGAGTTAGTGGGTGGGTTAAGATGATGGTGAAATTTAAAAAAAAAAAAAAAAAAAAAAAATTAAAAAAATTTAAATTAAAAAAAAATGAATTTTTGTTTGTTAAGCTTAAAAGTAATATGTACATCATAATAGACGGCGTACAAAATAAAAACATGTGTATTTTAAACAAACTTAGTGAAGATTTTAAAGAAAAATTAAACCAAGTTTTAATAAGGAAATATTATACTACTAAACAAATTTTTAAGGATAAAAAAATAATATTTAATATTTTTTGTAAAAAAGAAAATTGTTATAATTTACTTGAATTTGTAAAAAGTACAATGTATTATGCATTTAGCACTACATTTAAAGTTTATTTTTCATCAAAAAATGTTTTTATGGAAATTGGCCTTACTAATGTAAGTTGTGATGAATATAATTGTTACATAAATTTAGCTAGTACAGATAATAATTTTTTAAGTAAATATGATAAAACGTTAAAGTTTTTAAGATACAATTCAATTATAGGTCGTGAACATGGTAATAAAGTTTATTTTGGCGCATTTGAAGGTAGCGAAGAGTATTTTTAAATTGATTGTAAGTTAAAAATATTTAAAAAAATTTAAAAAATTTGAAAATTTTAAAAAATTTGATATTATTTTTACTTACCCTAAAAATAATATTACAAGCATAAATAAGATAAAATATGGCTTGTGAATATAAAACTATGGAAAATATAAACATGGATGGGTTTGATGGTAGAAATGAACCCCAAATACTTCAACCTATGTCTTCACCACCTCATTTATTTAGTGATCTAACATTGTCGGAAAGGTTTGATTTAATTAAACTAAGGCAAACAAAAATGGAATGTGAAGCAAATAAAGAACAGATATTAATATATAAAAGGTATGAAGCTATCATTTATTTTAACAAAAAGATTGAGGATGTAAGAAAAACATTAGAAGAAAATATAGAAAAGGCAAAGGAACGTTTAATGTTTGATATTAACAGGATAGAGTATGATCATATTGCTTTTGCTGATAGCGTTATTGATGATGTAATAATAAAAAATTTTGAAAAATAAAAAAAATAAAAAAAAATAAAAAAATTTTGATATATAACCTTCATTGGTTATATATCCATTTATGAAAATAACAATGGACATAAATGATTTTAGAAAAGAAAAAGTATCATGTGCATTTTCCCCTACAGGGATGAAGGAAATAAAGATTCCTTTTGCAAACACACTTAAAGAACAAATTCAAAACTATGTTGTTGAAGTATTTAAAGCTTTGGTTTTCTACATGAAACATAAATACCATGAAGGTATTGACCTTGGTAACAACATAACAGTAATAAAAATAAATGTTCCGGGTGATGCTGAAAAATTTGATGGGATTGCTGAATATTTTACAAAAAAAATAAAAGAAGAAGTAAAAACAAAAACTTTTAATAGTAAAAAAGAAGTAGGAAAATATATATTTTCAAAGCTAGATGATTTTTTTTACACATTACAAAAGGCTAATGAAAAATAAAAAAAAAATTAAATTTTAAAAAATAAAAAAATAAAAAAAATTTTATTTTTATTTGCAATATACAGCAAATAAAATTTTTTTTTTACTAATTAATAGCAAATAAAAAATTGAAATTATCTTAACAGCATATTTAAGTTATATATAAGTATGAGTGTTTTAGACAAAATAACTAAAGAGTTTAAGAAAAAGTTAAAAAAGACCTTATGGAGAAAAATAGAATGCGAGCCTGATTATGATGGTAGAATGGTGTTTTTTACAGGAATTGCAAGAAGACGTTATATAGATACATTTTATATAGCAAAGTCTGCTATTTATTACCAATTTAGTAAAAAGATGAGAGAGATGTTTGAACGTGGACAAGAAAATAATCTAACTATGTGGATTGGACTTGGTAAAATTAATTTAAATAGAACAGGGATGTATTGGCTTGATGTTAGACCAGAAAATGAAAAATATTTAGTTACATATTACCAAAAAATAGAAAATTTATATAAATATGATGGAGCATTTATGCCTGGTGCATATGGAATAAATGTGTTTACCCTTGAGGAGCCTAGCGTTGATGATTGTCTTTGCCCCTGCATAGAATTTAGTGGAAGATATGAGGATTTAACTGGTTATCCAGAATATGAAGATTATGAAGGAAATGAAAGGATAGGAGATGTAGATGAGGAAGATGAGGAACAACCCCAACACATTAACACAAATGAAACATTTAAGTCTAAATGTTGTGTTTTATGCTTAGATGAAAACATGACACCTACAATTTTGTTTTGCAGTTGCGGTCATCTATGTTTATGTGAAAAATGTGATAAAGTATATGCTAAGAAAGAATGTCCAGTTTGCAGGGTAAAGAGTGAGATTAAAAGAAAAAATTTAAACTAAATTTATAACTTTAAAAAAGTTACAAATTTAACAGGAATATCGGGGGACGTATTTATCCGAGGATAAATTCTGTGAACCCCAAACACAGAGAGTCTTAAACTTTGATATTCCTGCCTTAGTTAATGTTGAAAAGCGTTAAACTATCTTAAGAATCACCTTTAACTCTGTTTTCTATACCTTAGCATAAGAGAAGGTATAGATAAAGTAAGGCGAGTCATGACACTACCATGATATAACCATTTTTACATGCCTCCTCACCGAAAACGAAAGAGGAAGTTATTTAATGCACAACCCTTTAACTTTTGCTTAACACACCAAAACTGAAAATGGTAGAACATTATAATATTAACAAACATTTTTACCCTGTTTTTCTAAAAATGATTAACTTGTATAATAATTGTATAAAATACTTAATATTGTTTTTTAAACAGCAGCCTTACAACATTGTGATATGGTATTAACTTACGGGTTGTTAGACCGCGCCAGAGGTTACCCTGTTATTTATTTTAGTAATAAATTTTTTCAACAAGGAAGTAAGACTGCTTTATTATCATTAAATAAAAAATTATATTTTATACAATTACCATATTTAGTTCATTTTTAGAAAAAAATAAAGCAAAAAAAAATGGTTAATATCATAACATACTACCATCTCCCTCAAAAGTCCAGTCTAAAGTGATATTATATGCGTAATACACATTTCAAAATATTGGAAAAAGTTGTGAAATACTATACCACGTGATATTGGAGTGTGTATCGATAAAACCCTTTTTTTAAATATTTAACCCTTTACTGGGTTAAATATTTTTTTTACAAGTCCAACTCTATCAGTATCGACACATGTGCGTGTTTTGCGTTGGAGTTGTCAGACCTTGATATAAAGTTTATAGTGTCGCATTGTTTTACTTCTAAAGGCTGAGGAAAAACTATACAACTACAACCTTTTCCCTCCTTTTTTACTATGGAGTAGTCAGCCTTTTCAACTCCGTTTAAGGCTATGTTAATTTTTGCCTCTTCTTTTAGGTTACCACCAACTGTAACAACCTGTAAAGACCCCCTTATAATTCTGCCTGAGGCTGCCATGCAATAACCTCCTAATTCATGATGTATTCCCGTGCTTCCATTGCCGAAAGAAAACTCATAATTACCATTTTTTAATCCTCCTTGTTGCTCAGCATGAACGCTTATAATGGGTTTAAAGCCTATTTTTCCATCCACGTAGGATTTTGTCACTAAATCTCTCTCTTCTACCGGTGTTGCTGCATTTTTTAGGGAAAAACCTTGAAGATTTACGTTAGCTACTGCTGAGAAACTCCCATTTGGATTTTTTATGATAGCTCCACCATTATCAACATAATTTTTATTGGCAGCGGCGCCACGTTCAATAGGATTTGGTAATCCGATAATCGAGTGGCCCACCATGTTTATTTCACCAGCCATTGAAAAAGAACCGTCTTGGTTTTTTGTTAAAGTTTTTTCACCCGCAGTAGCAGCCTTAATAGCATTATCTACGTAAAACTTATTAGCAGCTTCATACTCTTCTAAAGGTGCTTCGACGTTGTAAATTCTCCGCCCACCCATAGAAACGTCACCACTTGCTATATACCGCCTTCCAGGACCATAAACAAAGGCTCGATTGGCAACATCTACATAATTTTTTGTTGCTGCATCCTGTGCTTCTGCAGGTTCTATAAGATTTGATATAGTATATCCTTTCATATTTATATCTGCAACAGCAGAAAAAGTACCATCTTGTTGTTGAACTATTGCTCTACCACTGTTATCTACATATTTTTTTGTAGCAGCTTCACTCGGTTCCTCAGGGTCAGCTATATTTTTTATTTTATTAAAACCCATGTTTAAATACCCTGTAATATGGTATCCTCCATTTTCATCTAACAGCCCTGAGTTTGCATCAACATAACTCTTTGTGGCAACATCCTGAGGATTTACTGGATTACTAACCCGTATTAATGTATTACCAGCCATATTTATAGAACCGGTAACGGGGGTTGTTCCATCTTTACGTAAAAAATTATTACCTATGTAAGCGAGTGACACACCATCACCATCACCACTTGTTTTAACATCATCTATTCTTCCAAATTTATCAACAGGCATAGTTTTTAATATTACTAAAAAAGTTTATTTAAAACATCTTGAAATTTATCACCTAAACCCAACTCTTTAAGAATAAATAAACATAAATGACCACAAAATACTTCCCCTGCATGCTGTAATTGGTCGGTATTGTAGTGTATAGGGTTTTTTAAATAATTTATAATTTCAATAGGTGGTTGAATACCATAACTATCAAAATAAATTTTAGTTTTACCATCTTTATACCAGGCAACCCAATGAGTTCCTGGACCGCTGGTATCATCAAGATTTAATATACCACATTCTTTATTTTTTACTTTTTTAGGTAGGGTATCTCTTAAAAATATTCCTCTAAAATTTTTTATTTTTAATTTTTTTGCGGCATCCTCAAGCTCAAAATTGCTTAAAGGTTTATTTGGTAATATTATATTATCAATTAAAATATCATGCATTTTTTATATATTTAAATATTTACAATAGCACTATTATCAACCCATGAATTAAACTCATCAGAATAACCTTTCCACTTTACAAGAGATTTCTTTTTTCCCTTTTTAATAACCTTTTCTATCCTATACAACTCTTGACTCGTTTTTTGTAGTTCAGGTTCATAAAAGGAACCTTTTATTTCTTCACCATTTAAATCCTCAATTTTATATGTTATAGGCGATGTATGTTTTACTTCTGAAACTGTAAAAACCTCTTCAGTCCATCTTGTAGTATAACCTTTTTCAAAAGTCTTTTTCTTTTTACTTATCCTTACTTTGTCTCCAACAGAAAACTTTGGTTTGATATCCTCCCTTACTTGATTATAATCAGGATACAATGTTCTCCAAACTTTATTTTCATTCTTCTTTTTACTTGCTTCAATTGGTGTCATCTTAATAGAAGAATGCTTCGTGTTGTTATATTCTTTAACAAGATTTGGTAACACGTTAATATAAACATTTGTTGAGTGAGCAGAGAAATACTTCCACATTTTTTCTTTCATTGTTCTAATCCATCTCTCAACAACGCTTGATTTTTCCTCGTTTTCAGTGGAATATAATTCAATCAAATCTTTAACCTCTTTGTTATAAAACTCTTTACCTTTATCCACCCACATTTTCTCGGGTTTTCTTTCCTTAAAAATACTCTTCAGTGCAATAGAAACAGATTTTCCTGTTTTATCTTTTAAGGGGACCAGCCAACCATATTTTGAAAAGATATCAATGACAGCAAGAAGATATTTTACACCACGATTAAGTTTAGAAAATGCTTGCATATCTACTAAATCTGCAGCCCATATTCTATCGACACCCTCTACTCTAACTCTCCTTTTCTTAAATTTTCTTTTTATTGGTTTATGTAATTCTTCTGCTAGCGTTATATTTTCTGAATTTTTTTTTTTAATTCCCATTCCAAATCTTTTCTTGGTTCCTATCAATGAGGAAACCAATCCTCTTTCCATTCTTTCCTTAATAGTAGGATTATAAATACCTTTTAACTCTTTAAGCATATTAGCATCACAAACAGAATTTCTTGTTGCTGTGTCATCATGTTTAAGATAACATATATCATGATGATATGCTGCTTTATCAACACGATTTACAGGTTTTGACCATTTTTTAGGTGTTAAATCAGGATTTAATCTTTTCTTTAACTTAGTGCCAGGACCAGTAAAATTATGACCTGGTAAGTGCATTTCAACAGGTAAGTTATTGATAACCTTGTTTAACAACGACCCACCCTCTATTTTTTTAGTAAATTGTGTTTTTGTTGTTCCACATTCTTTACATTTACCCCGTTTCATATTTCTACCATTTTTACTTACCACACATTCAAAATTAGTTGTTTCAGTTTGTTTTTTACACTTAACACAATACATTTTTTATATTAAAATAAATTTTTTAATATAAAATGGATATTGTTAATTTATCATGGAATGAAGCGTTAGCAAAAAGATTTAACCATCCCCTTTTACCAAAAAGTATTAGAGGTTTAATAGTAGGTAAATCAGGATGTGGTAAAACTACACTATTACTTAATCTTTTGTTAAGACCTGATTGGTTAGATTATAACAACTTATATGTTTTTGGTAAAAGTTTGTTTCAACCAGAATATCGCATACTTAAAAAAGCTTTTGAAGAAAAAATACCAAAAGAATACATACTAAGGTTGTTTTCACTTAAAGATGAAGTTCAAAACCGTGATATTTTACCTACAGCATTAGTTGAAGAATGGGCAAAAACAATTAAGGAAAAATCTGATATCAATTGTGAATTTTTTGAATATGCTAGTGATGTTCCTGACCCAAGAGATTTAAATGCATCAAATAAAAACTTAATGATATTTGATGACTTACTTTTAGAAAGGCAAAACAAGTGTGAAAACTATTATGTAAGAGGAAGACATAGTAATGCTGATTGTTTTTATCTAGCACAAAATTATTTTAGATTACCTCGCCAAACTATTAGAGAAAATGCTAACTTAATATGCTTGTTTAGACAAGACTTAAAAAATCTTAATCATATTTATAGTGACCATGTAGGGGATGATATGACTAAAACAGAGTTTATCAATTTTTGTAAAAACTGTTGGGAAAAACCACATGGTTTTGTTGTGATTGATTTAACTAAGAACCGAAACGATGGAAAATATAGATGTGGATTTGACAACTTTTATATACCACATGATTACAGAGATTACTATTAAAAATATATTTTTTGTTTTAAAATATATTTTTACTAAATATAAAAAATGGAAGCACAATTACTTGAAAAAATAGTAAAAAACACTGACCATAAAACATCATTTCAAATTATCGTAAGCGATAACAAATCAAATTTTAAAACAAGATTTACTCCACCACTTAAACTTGAAGCTGATAAGAAATATGAAGTAGCTTTAGTCAATCTTGAAACTTACTATTCATTTCCTAATATTACTGATAGCCTCAACATTTTTATTTATTCACAAGATAGTGGAAACACATGGGAAAAGATGAAGATACCAACAGGTAGCTATGATATAGTTGATATCAATGATTATATACAACAAGAAATGAAGAAAAAAGGACATTATGACCAATTTAATGAAGAATATTATATTTGTTTATCAGCAAACACTAATACATTAAAATCAGTTTTAATTCTTGAAAATGGTTATCAGGTAGATTTTAATCATGAAAACAGTATTGGAAAGGTATTAGGATTTAGCATAGCAAAATATGTTCGAGGGTTTCATGAATCAGAAAATTTAGTTAATATCTTAAGTATTAATAGCATACTTGTTAATATTGATTTAATTTCAGGTAGTTATGTTAATGGTTCTCAAAGAAACACAATTTACAGCTATTTTCCAAATGTTGCTCCGGGTTATAAAATAATAGAAAATCCAGTTAATCTGGTATACCTACCTTTAACGTTGAATGAAATACATGATTTAAATGTTACGATAACTGACCAAGATGGAAACATATTAAATCTAAGAGGAGAAACATTAACGATTAGATTTCATATAAGAGAATCACGTTAAATATAAAATGTCAAACTACATTAACGCAAAAATAAATATATCAGAAGGGCAAAAGGAAAAAATTTTACATTCTTTTAAAAACAAAAACCCAGCAAGTATTCGTTTAAAACATGAAGATTTACATGGTAAAGATGTAATAGCATTAACTAAGTCTCAAGTAAATAAACTTACTAAAGCTTATAAAGCTGGTAAGGGAACCACGTTTAGAATGTCAACTAAACAACTTAAACATAACATGAAAGTAGAAGGAGGATTTTTACCTTTGTTAGCTGGATTTGCATCAGCTGCTTTACCTGTATTAGCAAAAACAGTATTACCTGCTTTAGGTGTGGGTGCCCTAACTGGTTTAGCATCAACAGGAGTTCAAAAAGCAATGGGTAACGGATTGTATCTTAAGAAAGGTGGCAATATTTGTCAAGTTGAAACTGATGGTGAAGGTTTATATCTTAAACCATACAAAGGTAAAGGGTTAAAAAATAAAGGTGAAGGATTGTATTTAAAACAAGGTGGAAAAATTTATGATGGAAAAGGTCTTCTTTTAGGCCCAAATAGTCCATTTGCTAATATTCCTATATTAGGTGCAATTTTATAAATTAAAAAGAATGAATGTGTATAAATTTGGAAATAAACCTAAAATAATTCAACCAAAAACTATTTTTTGGAACCCTGTAGAACTTAAATATCCGGCTAAAAAAGTTAATCCTGTTACTTGGGATGTTTTTACACAACAACCTATTGTATTAAACCCAAAAGAAACTAAAACTATTGCTTTAGGTTTTGGTTTTATGATGAGTAAGGGTGTCGTTTTAATTTCTCTATCTTATGCTCTAAAAACTGATCAAATAAGTATAACAAATGAGGTAGTGTTGGAGGAAACCCCAGATGTGGTTACCACAATTACAAACAACTCAAGTAAGCTAGTAAAAATTAATGAAAATAAATTTTTATGTCGTCTTTACTATTCTATTTAAAAAAATAGTTGCTGTAAATAAAATGGAGCTAAGAGAAAAGATATATCCTGAATTACCAGAAGCACGAAATATACCAAATGCACCATCATTAGAACCAGTAATAGGAGTAGAAGATAATGGTCAATCCTTCAGGCTACAAAAAATATCAGAAATTCAAACATTTCTTGAAAATGAAGTTAAGGTTAGAGAACAGTTAAGTAAAAAGTATTTAAAGATTAGCAAGAGTGTGGATAATGTTGAAACAGGACTAACCACAGCAGCAATAGGAGCAGGAGCAGGAGGGATTGCCCTATTAAGTACCGTGGTAGCGATACCTGCAACAATTGCCTTAGAAGGTTGTGCCCTAGGTGTTGGTCTTGCTGCAATAGTAGGTAAGTTTATAGTTAGAAGAACCAGAACAAAATCAGAAAAACATCTTCAGATTAAAATGTTAGCTGATGCAAAACTTGATACTCTTAATACACATATTTCAAAAGCAATATCAGACAACAAAATAGACCATTCAGAATTTACTTTAATTATGGATGAACTTGAAAAATATAAGGTGATGAAGGAAGAGATACGTGCAAAGAGTAAAAAAAAAAGCAAGCTAGAAGAACAAGCATCACTAATCGAGAAGGGGAAACAGGAAGCACGGGAGGAATTCCGCAGACTAGTAGAAAGAAACAATGGAACCCATTAAAGCTAAAACTAAAACCACCTAAGTTTAAATGTTCTTGCGCTTGTGAGATAGGTAATACTGTTTAAAAAAATAAGATAAAAAAATTTTTTACTTAAAAAAATATGTCATTTTTAAAGATAAAAGACCCTGTGAAAAGAGACCAAATTGTAAAAGAATATCTTGCAACAAAGAAAAGAATTCGTGATAGTCAGCTTGCAGAGAAAACAGGTGAAATTGAATTACAAACAGGCCTTTCAAAGTTTTTTAAACCTATTACAGAAACACAAAAAGCTGCAACAAAGGAGATTACAGAAGGGCTTAAACCTATTAAAAAGGGTATCGAAGACTTACCTAAAGCTATTATATTTCCAACCTTTCCTTCTATAAAAGCCTATGAAAAATCACAAATGGATGATACCGAACGTGAAGAATTAGAAGAATGGATAAAACTTCTTGAAGAAGAGGAAAAAGCTAGAGAATCATTATTACTTATTGGGCCACTTGCAGCAACACAACTAAGAAGATTTACCAATAAGGATGATGCTGATACAACGTATGGGTTATATGACAAAAAAGGTAAATTTTATATTGGCAGTGAGGAAGTTGAAATTTTAGGAGATGATCTTTTAATTGCAAATAAAACCTATGAAGGTACACCTGGTCTGTGGGAGTTAATTATAGCTAAAAAACCGGACAAAGATAAATATACTGATGATGATTTAGAAAATTATAAGGAGATAATGTTTAATTCTGGCACCCTTCATAAAAATAATGACAAAAATAGTCATTTACCAAAAAGCAGTAAAGCATTCAAATGGAAAAAAATACTTAAAAATATTTGGCTTGATAGGCCCATTAGTGGAAAAGGAATTACCATTATCCCATCTAACCCTAACTCACTATTAGAAAGATTAGACCTTTTGATGACAAGTAAAAAAGCTGGTAATACAGGTGTAAGAAATGAGCTTGTAAGTATTTGTGATGAACTAAAAAGACAACGTGTATTAAATTCAAAGAGTTATAAAAAATTAATGTCTATACTATAAAATGATTACATCACAAAAGAGAGGATTTAAAAGAAATTATGCTTATGGTGGTGCAGGGATATTTGATACCTTAGCTAATTTTCTTACAAGGTTTTTTACAAGCAGCGCAGTCAAACAAATTGCATCTTCAGCAGTTGATGTTGGTAAGAGCGTTGCTAAGGAAGGAGCAAAGAAAGCGTTAGAGGTTGGAAAGAGTGCCGCGGTTGATGCAGGTAAAAAGTTAGTTCAAAAGGCTTTAACACCAAAATCTAAAAAGATTTTAGAAAAATATACACAAAAGCCTACTACAACAACTCAACCTGCAACGCAAAACATTAATACCTTAATAGATGGTAGTGCCATTGCTATACAAGATTTAGTTAAGAAATTAAATAGTAGGGGTTCCGGAGTTAAAGTATTATGAAAAATAAATTTAAGTTAAGCAAATTATTACATTAAATAAAAAAAGAATGTCAAATCTTAAATTTAAAATAACAAAATATGAAAAATACAATACTAAAAGGGTTGGTATCCTTTTTGCTAACTTTAAGATAAATGAAGATTGTGAAATTCTTGAAGTTACCAATACAAGTTATGATTATAAAAAGGTTGTTTTAAAATTGACACCTGAAAAAGCTGATATCATTAAGGAATTTGAAGAAAATGTAAATCAATATTTAGAAGAAAATGATATACCTAAGGTAACCATTCTTTACGGAAATAGAATTTATCCTAAAATGAGAAAAAGCTTTTCTGCAGAAAAACTTAAAAATATTAAACTTAAGGGTGTTTTTGTAAATGATGAAAACAAATCATTCCCTCAACTATGGCTAGAATATTAAAAAACAAAACTCAATTATAATTTTGACTTAAAAATTATAATTGCATATAATAAAATGGATATTTTAAACATTAAAGCGTCGATTTTAAAAGATGATAGTATTGATGAATATGAATATCATGAGTATGACCCTATTACAGGAACCAATCTTAACAACTCTGGAGGGGATATTAGGATTAATATTGAAACTCAAGATATTTTTTATCATCCTTCAGAGTCATATTTACAAATTATAGGTGAATTAGTAAAAAATGATGGTACCGTTTATGGTGCAGCTAATGAGGCAACCTTAACAAATAATGGACTGATGTATCTGTTTAAAAATATCAGATATCAACTTAGTGGACAAGAGATAGAAAGCATTAATTATCCTGGTCAGGCTACAACAATGCTTGGACTTTTAAAATACCCAGATGACTTTGCAAAATCACAAGGGTTAAACCAACTGTGGTATAAGGATACCGGAGAAAATGCAGCTAGTGCTACTAATGCTGGGTTTTCAGTAAGAAGACAGTATATTTTTAGTTCAGTTCCTGTTGGAACCTTTAGTTTTAGGATACCTTTGAAACATATATTCGGTTTTTGTGAAGATTACAACAAAGTTTTATATGGTATGAAACAAACTTTAACCTTAACAAGAAATGATGACAATGACGCAATTTTTAGAGCTGGTGCTGTCGATGAAGGTAGAGTTAATTTACTGAAGGTATCTTGGTTTATGCCTCATGTAGAGCCGGAAGATGGTAATAGGATGGAACTTTATAAATTTATCGAGAAAAAAGAAAAATTTCCAGTTGGGTATAGAATGATACAAAGCGATAGTATTGCGGTTCCACAGGCAGCAACAGGTTTTACTTGGAGGCTATCAGCTAAATCATCTCCTGAGGTGCCACGTTTTTTAATTGTTGGTTTTCAAACTAATAAAAGTGGTAACCAAGAACGTAACCCAGCTATATTTGACAACTTAGATGTTAAAAATATTTATGTAATGTTAGGTTCAAAAAAATATCCAGCATATGATTATGATATAAATTTTACTGCTAATCAAATTAGTAGAATATATAGTGAAGCTGCTTTGTTTAGAAAAAAGTTTTTTAACATGGATGAATTGGTATCAAACCCTAATATTACTCCTTCAGATTATAAAAATCTTTTTCCTTTGTTTGTGTTTGATGTATCAAAGCAAAGTGAAAGGTTAAAGTATTCTGTAACTGATATTCATATTAAAACAACATTTACTAATAACCCTCCTGCAAATACTGAAGCATTTGCGGTTTTACTTAGTGACAGGATGATTAACTTTCAGAGTGATGGGAATAAGATGAGTGTAGTATATTAAGTAAATTTTTACTTAAATAAAATAATATGAAAAAGATTGCTGATTTTAAAAAGATATTAACAGATAATAACATTAAGTGGTATTCCTATTGGAACAAGAAAAAATATATTGATGTTTTAAAGGAGCATGGATTGTATCCTGAAGAGGAAGAAAAAAAATATTTAAAAAAAATTCCAAATTATGATAGATTAAAGGATATTGCTAAAAATCCTAAAAAGGTAATATTAAAGAATGTTGAAACTGAAGAAGAAACAACATTTCCATCAATTTACAAAGCTAGTAAGTTTATTGATAGATGTCCACAAACGATTGAAAACTGGAATGGTAGAGTGTGGAATGGTAAATATAAAATTGATATTCAATAATTTTATTATTTTTTTAAAAAATAATAAATTAAATAATTTGACTTAAGGATTTATTTATAATATAAAAAAAATTATGGATATCAATTATGATAATTATACTGTAAATGGATTAAAGGCTTTAGCAAGAAATAGAGGATTAAGGGGTTATTCACGTTTAAGACGACAAGAATTAATTCAGTTTTTAAATTTGGGGGGTAATCCTATATTAGATACAAGAGTAGAAAATATAAATGCTCCAATATTGCAACCAACGGTTGCTCAACCATTACCATCAACAAGACAAAGAGCAACTACTCCGTCAACTACTTCAGTTAATGATTTGTTAAGAAGTTTAGAAAATGTTAGAGTGGAACAACCTAGTATATCACCTGAACTTAATGCTTTAAAAAAGAAGATAAAAAGTATATTTAATAAACTGGATAAAATAAAAGTAATAATAAATAGATCTGCCTTAAAAGAATATGCAACAGAACATAAAATAAAAGGAATACCAGTTGATACACCTCAAGAATTTTTGGAGTTAGTTCAACCAACAATTGTTAATCTTTTAAAAAGCATGCGCGGAAATAAAGTAAAATTAAATCTTCAATGTTTAATGGAAAGAGGAGAGGGTGAAAATAAACAAATAGTAGAAGCTAATTTTTCTTCTTCTGATAAAGATGGTTATGAGATTATTTTAGAAGGAACTGATATAACAAAAGTATACTTAGAAATGATTGATAGAATTTTAGAAAATTTTGTTAATTTTTTAATGATGGGTAGTGGGTGGGTATTTAAAAGTGTGGTTCATTTTAAATTACATAGTGTTATTTATGAACCATTAAGAGCAAGTGGACCGTTACCCCTACCTAAGTGGATTGCTAACAAAAATGCGTGTATTAATATGAAAAGTGAGAATGATAAATGTTTTACAGATTGTATTTTAAGACATTTAAATCCAACAAATAGTCACTCTGAAAGAACTTATCCTTTAAAATCAAAGGAAAATAATTTAAATATGAAAGGAATTAAATATCCTGTTTCTTTACTTGATATAGATAAGTTTGAAAGGCAAAATCCAACAATTAGTGTTAATGTTTTTGGGATAGTAGAAGGTAAGGAAAAAATCAAACGTATTAGAGCTATAAAAAGTTTAAAAGAAAATCATGTAAATTTGTTATATATTGAAGATGAAGAAGAAAAAAAATCTCATTATGTTTTAATAAAAAATATTAAAGCTTTACTGAGAATTCAAACAGCCTCTAATCATAATGTAGAGTATTGTATGCTTTGTATGAATCATTTTGGAAGTGAAAAACTTTTAGAAAAGCATATGGAGCATTGTGAAGATCATGATGGAGTTGATATAATAATGCCTAAGTTTGATCCTAAAAACCCTGAAGAAATTTTAATAAAGTTTGAAAACTATTGTAGAAAAATTATGGTGCCTTTTATTGTAATTGCTGATTTTGAATGTATATTACAAAAAATAAAAGCAGAAACACAAGAAAGTAATACTATTGAAACACAAAAGCATATACCTGTCAGTTATAATTATTTAATTTGTAGTTTTGATAGAAAAGTTTTAAAACCAGTATTAAGAGGACATGTTGGTAAAGATAGCGAAAAACATTTTATAGATACTTTATCTAAGGACAGTAAAGAACTTTATAATAAATTTTATAAAAACCCGGTAGAAATGGAAAAATTAACTGAAGATAAAGTTAGAAAACATAAAAATGAAGTAAAATGTTGGATATGTGGTGGTGAATTTACGCATAAAAATTATAAAGTAAGAGATCATTGTCATTTTACTGGTAATTATAGAGGAGCCACACATAATGAATGTAATCTTAAGGCAAAAGTTCCAGATTTTATACCTGTTATCTTTCATAATTTATCTGGTTATGATGCACATATTCTTATTAAGTATCTTGGTAAAACTAATGGTAGAATTGATTGTTTACCTAACACAGAAGAAAAATATATTAGTTTTACAAAACATCTTATGGTAGGAAATGAACATTTAAAATTAAGATTTCTCGATAGTTTTAAGTTTTTATCAAGCAGTTTAGATAAAATTGTAGAAAATTTAAAAAATGATGATTTAAAAAATTTAAAGTATTATTTAGAAAAACATCGTGGTGGATATACAGAAGAAAAATTAAAATTGTTAAGTAGAAAGGGTATCTTTCCTTATGAATGGTTTGATAGTTTTGAAAAATTAGAAGAAACACAACTACCACCTATAGAAGAATTTTATTCAAGCTTAAATGGAGAAGGAATTTCATCAGAAGATCTGACACACGCGTTAAAAGTTTGGGATGTTTTTGAATGTAAAAATATTAAGGATTATTTACAACTATACAATGAAACAGATGTTGTACTTTTAGCTGATGTTATGGAAAACTTTAGATTTTCTATGCATAAAGAATTTGACTTAGATCCTGCTTGGTATTATACTTTACCTGGATTTGGATGGGATGCTATGCTAAAGGTAACCGAAATAAAATTAGAAAAACTTACTGATGTTAATATGCTTAACTTTTTTGAAGCATCTAAAAGGGGTGGTGTTTGTATGACTAGTATTAGATTTGCAGAGGCAAACAATAAATATATGGGTGAAGAGTATGATCCAACAAAACCTAGTAAATTTATGTTTTATATTGATAAAAACAGTCTTTATCCTTGGGCTATGAGTAAGCCTTTACCTGTAGATGGTTTTAAATGGATGACTGAAGAAGAATTAAATAACTGGGAAAAATATCCGTGTACCCTGGAGGTTGATTTGGAGTATCCTAAAGATTTACATGATTTACATAATGAAATGCCTTTAGCAGCAGAAAAATTAAAAGTAAGTAAAGTAGAAAAGTTAATACCAAACTTAGATGATAAAGAAAAATATTTACTTCATTATGAAGCTTTAAAGACTTATCAGAGATTAGGATTAAAAATTAAAAAAATACATAGAGGAATAAAATATCAAGAAAGTACCGCTATTAAAAAATATGTTGATAAGTGTGTAAAATTAAGAACGCAAGCAAAGAAGGATAAAAATAAATTTTTAGATAATTTATGGAAGTTAGCTATGAATTCTGTTTTTGGTAAAACCATGGAAAATATAAGAAATAGAGTAAACATAGAATTAGTTAATGGTGAAAATAGTGAACGTTTTAAAAAGTTAACAGCAAAACATAACTTTCATAATCATACTATATTTGATGAAAATTTGGTTGCTGTTCATATGAAAAAAACATGGATTAAATATGATAAACCAATTTATTTAGGAGTAAGCATACTTGATATTAGCAAAACAACTATGTTAGAAGATTATTATAACTATTTCAAAAATAAATTTGGTGAAGATAAAGTATTTATGTGCTATACTGATACTGATAGTTTTGTTTTAATAATAGAAACTGAAGATTTGTATGAAGATTTAAAAGAGGATGCTAATGATTTGTTTGACTTTAGTAATTATCCGCCTAATCACCCATTGTTTAGTGAAAAAAAATAGAAATGTGCTAGGTTTGTTTAAGGATGAAATGGAGGGAGATCTTTTAACTGGATGTGTAAGTCCTGGAGCAAAAACTTATGCTATGAAAAAATTTATCTTAAGAAAAGATAAAAATGGTAATGCTTTAACCAATGAAGATGGTAAATTTATTTTTGATAAACCTGTTAAAAAAGATAAAGATGGTAATATGGTATATAATGAGAAAACAGAAACTAAAAAATGTAAAGGAGTTAAAAAGTCTGTGATTAAAAATGAGTTAAGATTTAAAACTTATAAAGATTGTTTAGATACTGAAAAAGATTTTTGTGTAAGTATGGGAGGAATAAAAAGTAAACATCATGAATTAACAACTATAAAAATGAATAAAGTAGCATTAAGCTTTGAAGATGATAAAAAAGGGTTAATACTGAGGGATGGAAGTTATAGAAGTTTATCAAGGGGCCATTATAGCTTACAAGGATTAACTGAAGAAGAAAGAAAAATATATGAAGCACAGGGGGCAAGACTAAAAACAAAGTAAAATATTTAATCTAGTAAAAAGATTAAATATTTATAATTTTTAAATTATTATTTTTTGTATTACACATTGGACATTTATTATCATTATTTTCTGCTCTATTTATTTTTATTATTAAACAATCATCACATAAACAAATATGACCGCAATCAATAAAATGTATATTTGCCATTTTTTCCATACATATTACACATTTTTCTAATTTAAATATTTTACCATTATTAATATTTTGTACTTCTTCCTCTTCAAAGTTGCCACCAATAAATATATAATATATTTCCAAAAAATAAGGGTTAAAAATGTTTGATACATCTTCTAAAAAATTTAAATTAGAAGAACAAAAAATTTCATTTGATTTTAATTTTTTACAAAGTAAAATAATATCATTTATGTTATCTTTGTAATCAAGCATATTTTCTACCTTTTTTACACATGTTATCTCAACCTCAAATTCTTCTTCATTTTTTATTTTTTCTCTACTAATCAAATAATAAAAAGCAGCTAGTATTCTTTTGAAATTTCTAAACTCGCCATATGTTTCACTAAAATTAGATAATAAAGTTTTCGTTTTATTTACTATTGGACTTTTATTAAGATATAGCAGTCTATCTTTTAAACATCTATTTAAAGTTTTTCTTTCTTTTTTACTTAATTTTTCTAAAACTTTCTTCATCTTACATATTTTTTATATAACATAACAAACAAAAATTCATTTTTTTTAATTTTAATTTTTTTTAATTTTTTTTTTTTTTTTTTTTTTTTTTTTTTTTTTTTTTTTAAATTTCACCATCATCTTAACCCACCCACTAACTCATAAACCCGTTAGCCATTGCGTCATGCGTTGGTTGATGGGGTGGAAAAAAGGTTAAGCAATTGTTTGATGTAAGGGTTTGTCTGGCTGATGGGTTAGTTGGTTAACTGATGCGTTGGTTAGCTGATGAGCTGGTTAGCTTAATATTTCAAAATTTTTTTTAATTTTTAAAAATTTGATTTAAGTAAAAAATGTTTATAAAAAAGGTTAGCCATTTTGTTTGCTGACCTTCATCAGATTGACTTGTTAACCCCATTTTGTTTTTAATTTTATGAGCATGCTTAATGTTACATGAAATTGTTATATTGTTTAATGACTAGCTATAATCTTAAGGACGGGTTGATTGGATAAGGGTTAGCCATAAACTTAAGGGTGGGTTGATTGGATAAGGGTTAGCCATAAACTTAAGGGTGGGTTGATTGGATAAGGGCTAGCCATAAACTTAAGGGTGGGTTGATTGGATAAGGGCTAGCCGTATGCTTAAACATGGTTGGATTGCATAAATTTACACAGTGTGCTTAAGCGTGGTTGATTTTGATAAACGATAATAAATGCATAATTGCATGCGCAACTTAAAATTGTTGGTTAATTTAAGCATGGATTATTTTGTTAAAGCGAATGCGTAGCATAATGGGGATGGCTCAGATCGAGCATTATATACTCTACTCATAGAGCTTTGATATTTGGTATGTGGCATAGCCTAGTAGACCTCTACTAAGTTTGTTCATATGATGCCCTTAGGGTCAAAATTGGCCCTGCACCGGGGGTCACAAGTTCAAACATAGGAACAAAGAAGGAAAACTTTAATTTTTTTTTTTTCTCTTAAATGGGAAGGCACAGAGCTTTGATATTTGGTATGTAGCATCTCCTAGTAGACATCTACCAAGTTTGTTCCAAGGATGCTGCTTGGGTCAAAACTGGCCCAGCCCCTGGGGTCACAAGTTCGAACAAAGGAACAAAGAAGGAAAACTTTAAAATTCTTCTTTTCTGAAAGCAAAAGGTGTGGCGCTTTGATATTTGGTATGTTGCATCTCAGAGTGGACCTCTTCCAAGTTTGTTCATATGATGCCCCTGGGTCAAAACTGGCCCCGCCCCGGGGGTCACAAGTTCGAAGATAGGAACAAAGAAGGAAAACTTTAAATTTCTTTTTCTCTTAAACGGGAAGGTGTAGAGCTTTGATATTTGGTATGTAGCATTTCCTAGTGGACCTCTACCAAGTTTGTTCATATGATGCCCCTGGGTCAAAGCTGGCCCAGCCCCGGGGGTCACAAGTTCGAACATAGGATCAAAGAAGGAAAACTTCAAAATTCTTCTTTAAAACTGGAAGGCACTTTCGAGGCCACATTATTTGCTCAATTGCCTTGAAAATTAGAAAGTTTGTATTTATAAAGTCTCACATAAGATTAATTTGGGTCAACTTGGGTCATAAACTAGTTCAATGGGTCAAATTAAAGAAATACCTTGTTTGCACTCTGGAGGCCACATTTATTGCTCAAATGACCTGAAATTTGGCCAGAATGTTTGTCTTGATGAAATACCAGATGAGTTTGGATTTGGGTCACCTGGAACCATAAACTAGGTCACTAGGTCAAAATAGAGAAATACCTTGTGGGCACTCTAGAGGCCACATTCTTTGCTTAATTGTCTTGAAAATTGGTCAGAATGTTTGTCTTTGTAAAATCTCACATGAGTCTGAATTTGGGTCAACTGGGGTCATAAACTAGGTCACTTGGTCAAATTAAAGAAATAGCTAGTGGGCACTCTAGAGGCCACATTTATTATTCATATGATTTGAAAATTGGTTAAAATGTTTTTTTTGATATAGTCAAAGACCAGTTCAAATTTGGGTCTCCTGGGGTCATAATCTAGGTCACTAGGTCAAATTAAAGAAATATCTTTAGGGCACTGGAGGCCACATTTTTTGCTCAATTGACTTGAAAATTGGTCAGAATGTTTGTCTTCATGAAATATGAGTTTGAAATTGGGTCACCTGTGGTCAAAAACTAGGTCACATGGTCAAATTAAAGAAAAACCTTAAAGGCACTCTACTAAGGTGAGCGAACCAGGGCCATCATGGCCCTCTTGTTTAAATTAGGGAAATTCTGCAACTGTAAGTTTCCAAAACTTTCAATTATTTTGGGAAAAAATGTTTTTGCCAGTGATCAACCGCAAATTTTCATATAAAATGATGACAAAATTAATAGCAATACCAAGTTCATTTTTGTTAAGAATGTCCCAAAGAAACGTACAAAGTAGATCAAAGACTAAAATTTTGTATACAGTCTGATCTACACTGGCACATAACCATCTAAGTTGTAAAAGACGCCTTAAAATGGAACACTTTCCAGCCTCTTTGATGTCTTTACTGGCAAGATCTCCTTTTCCAATAAAATTTCCCAAAGGCATTGTCGACAGATGTGTAGAAACCCATTCCCTTGAGTAAAATCATAAATATAATGTCCCCACTTAAACAATAAAGCATTATTGTTGACTAAAACTTGTTCAGTTTTTCCTAGCTATAGTTAATCCACTTGACTGATGCCTCGTGTATGCATCCTTTCTTTAGTTTGCTCAAAGCAAAGTTTCTCAGAAAAATGTTGGAGGACTTTTTGTTTTCTGCTGTCTACACAACCGGTGCCTTGGGGTTGTTTGGGAAGGGGTTAATCATGCCCCAATGATTGTTCAGATGAAAACAGTGAAATTCCCAATGATTGCAATAATGACAATTTTCATTAAGCCTTTATCAAATGATAAAAATTTTAGACTCTACAAATTTGAAAGCATTTGCAGACAACAATTTGAATGTATCTCAATTGATTGTTTCTGTCTTTGATAGGGGAGACAATTTTGTGGGAAAAGGAGAACATGCTAGTTACCATCATTTTCTTCTTTTACCACTATGTTTCCAAAAGCCTTCTTCTTCGGGGTTGTTAGAGAAAGGGATTGTGTGGTAAAGCATCAAGCTATTATTAAACAATCGTGTACTTTAATAAACCTGAGAAAAAAGGCACTTGAAAACATTGTGGGAAAGGAGAAAATGCTAGTTTTATAACATTTCAAAGACAAACATCATTATTTGAGCCATATTTAATTTGTTTGCTAATGTTCTCAATGTAGATGTGTTTCAAATGTTGTGATCTTGTAATGATTTAAAATTTTACTAGACTGCAATTTTGGACTGGTCCATTTCCAGCATTTACAGATGACATGTAATTACATGTGAAAGAAAGAATTGATTGTAACATACAGGGTTTTTTTTTTTTTTTTTTTTTCTTGCCACAAGTTGTCCTCTTGTATTGTTGCATTGTTACTTTCTTACTAAAAAACCGTTAGTTTCAGCTTTGATTCAGTGTCATTTTGCTTACATGTTTTTTTTTTTTTTTTTTTTTTTTTTTTTTTTTTTTTAATCTTGGCTTAAAGAAGAAGTGGACTAACAAGCTTCAAATCATGCAATACAAGATAATAAGGTTTGTTCTTGACTTGTACCACAGATCACGTATCGTAGATACACATTTTAAAAGTTTGAACTGGTTGCCTGTTTCTAGGAGAGTAGAAGAAATAACGCTTTTACATATTTTCAAACTTCAGAATGGATTAGCACCTAAATATTAAAAGGATAAGTTTACAGTACCAGTCTCTTCATATACTTATGATACCAGATTCAGTAGAAATGGTTGTTTTGCTATTTCAAGGGTTGGAAACCATGGAAGACAATTTTCTTACATGGGTTGCAGCTATTGGAATCGTCTACTGACGTAGATTGAAAGTATTTGTTCAAGTTCTCTGTTTAAAACAAGTACCAAAAGGCATCTACTTGATACTATGTGATATACTGATGTCGCCTATTGTTATCTATGATATTGATGTATTAACCCTATGTTATGTTTATAATCAAATTGTGTGTGTGTGTGATTCCAAGAAACCGGTATATGCAGTTTGTGATATATTTATGGAACATACATGTACCACATCATGCCTTTCTATGTCAGTCATACAAGTTCATGTATAGGACTGCAATGGAAATAAGAGGTTACATATCTCTTTTTTGCGTTTTCTTAGGTATGGATGTGGCAGCATGGCAACTTACCATAAATTGTGATTTTTTTTTTTTTTTTTTTTAAGTATGTAAATTTATGTTTTACCATGCATTGTCATGCATCTTTTACTTGAATGAACTGTATCTTATGTGTAAGTATTTTATGAAAAATGAGATACAGGCAATTAAAGCTGATGTCATATATTACATAAGGGAAGTAAGAAATGTAATCTTTCATGTCAGGTGGCCATTGAATGCATGTTTACTTAAGTTTAGTCAAGATGGGATGTTGAATCAGCACAGAATCTTATCAAGCAACCCAGTGCTTTAGGAACACTAGGAAAAAAGGCCTTTGAAGATTTCTATAACTAGAATTTTCTTCAGGCCCATAATATTGTTTATCCTTAAAAAGGCAAGCTTTATTATTCGAGCCACAGTTAATTTTATCTTCAGAATCTTGTCGTTTGAATAAGAGTTATAATAACAGTTACTGCATGATACAGATGTTCTCTAAAGATGGTTTCAGCTATAGAATTGTTCTTTTATTTACAGGTAACTTGTTTGATATTGGGCAGATTAACATAACCTACATGAGGACAAATGAGTCATTTTCTTTCACTGATACTAGTCAAATGCTAATGGTCAATATCACAATACATGAAAGAGAGACCAAAATTTTCGAACTTCTTTTACCGGAGAATATCGGTGATATCTGGGTATACGGACAACCTCTCCAGCCCCCAGACTATCTAACAGTGTTGAGAAAAGGCTTTAATTATCCAAGAGATTGGAAAGCCATGCAGGATTTCTACAGCAATGTCTGTGATCCCAACTCTCTGCCAAGTAGAACATCTGACTTCAAAATATGTATTACAGCAGATGAACAATTTTTCTCTATAAATCGATCATCATATGAAATGTACTTTGGGATAACAATTAATTTCAAGGATATGATGAATCAGCTAGAAGAATTAGATACAAAATGTAAAAATGTTTTTGAAGAATGCATCGGTGACCTTCAGCTGTCCTTCAGTATTCAGATGGATTCTTTGTACTGCCTATATTGGAATGAAACACTTTCTGATTGGTCCACAGATGGATGTGAGGTATAGAACATATTCATACTTCTGCTATTTTCTTCTTGTTCCTTTTCTATTACTGGATTGATTAAATGGTGTTTTATGCCGCGCTGTACTTTATTTAAGTCATATCACAGCAACAGCTCGCATATATATGTGTCACCTGGGTTTCACCAGTACCAGGTAGGGCTCTGAAATGTCTTGCCCAAGGACACTCCCACCACGAGAAACTCAGTGGGTCCATTGAGGCTCAAACTGAGGCCTCCAGGTCAAGAGTCCTACACTTTACCACTGAGCCACGCAGGACCCCTTCTTTTACAGGAATTTGTGAGTCTGAAGAGCGCTAAGCACAATTAATGCAGATGATGTTGATCAAAATCATAGTGTGCTGTGGAATCTGAGATCTATTTTGTGTTAACTTCATTGCATGTTCTGACCCAAACAACTTTGAAATTCCAATCTTTCAACTGCCTGTCTTAAATGAAAAAGTCCATTTCATTAATTCAGTGCTCTATTGGTAATTTAAGAAAATGGAAAGTATGGACTTGCTGATTTTTCAGATTGAAAGTTGCCTTTTTGTTTTTCTTTTTTTAAATAAAGCAATGTAAACAATAATAACTGCCCATTTACACCTTAAAAAGTGACCCAGATATTGCCCATTATGATCTTGAATAGAGAACAACATATTGCCCATTTGATTTCTAATAGTAAACCAGATATTGCCGAACTAATTTCAAATAAAGAACAAGAAGTGACTTCGGGTATTGAAAGTTTAACCCAATATTGCCCAATCTGATCTCGGGTAATGAACAAACTATTGACTATTTAGATGTCAAATAATGAATAAGATATTGCCGATTACAATATCAAATTAAGAACCAGAAATGATTATTCTGGTCAAAAAAGGGTAAACTTGATTTGTCCATTCTGATGTCACTGAATAATGATTATGTTAGTGACCATTCTGATTTCGGAAAATGGAAAAGATATCGCCTATTCTGATCTGAAATAAGAAACCAGATATTGCCCATCCTTATTCACACGCCTGTTTTGAAAGAAAACGTCAATTTACTGTCATAGCCCTGGCGTCTGTGTCGTGCAAAAACCTTGACTTTTTGTAATATCTCTGTTATACCGAAGATATTTACTTTAAACGTAGACAAATTGTTAAGTTTCAAAAGAGGAACAGGGCAGGTAACTATCAAAATATTTTTACACAGACGTCCCTTTTCTGACTTAGAATTTTTGCTAAAAATCAAGCACTTGCTGCTGAGCTTTAACACCTGCATTCGGTGCTCTTGTCTTGAATAGAAAACCAGGCACTGACCATTTAATTTCAAAAAGTAAAGCAAATAATGGCAATGCTGACCTTGAATAGATGACCAGGTATTCCCCCTCTGATCTTAAATAATGAATCAGATATTGCTCATTCTCAGATCTTAAATAATGAACCAAATACTATCAATTCTGATGGATGACTGATTGATTGAATAGTGCTTTACGCCACTTTTAATATTATTTCAGTTATATCACGGGAACAGTTCACATATTCATGTATTTCCTGGGTTTCAGCAGTACAAGTCTAGGGCCGTGAAGTGTCTTGCCCATGGACACTCCCACGAAAAACCCAGTGGATCCACTGCGGTTAGGACCCGGGGCCTCCAGGTCACGAGTCCTACACTTTACCATTGAGCCACACAGGACCCCTTCCATTCTGATGAAATAAGATCTGCCTATCCTTATCTTGAATAGCGAACCAGATATTGCTCGTTCGATTTTAAAAGGTGTTCCAGATCACTTGCACGTCTTGATCTTAAATAGTGAACCAGTTATTACCTGTCTTGATCACAAACAGTGAACCAGGTCTTGCCCATTCCATTTCCAAATAGTAAACTAAATACTTCGAATCTTGATTTCTAATAGTGACCCAGATAATAATCATTTGTTGTTGAAAATTGAACCAGTTGTTGTTCCTGATGATATTAAATAGTGATTGCTCATTTGATTTGTAATAGTGATCAGATATTGCCAATAACGGTTTTAAATAGTGAGTCATGATATTTCCCATCCATATTACGAATCATGAACAGGCTTTCAAGTGCACCCCCTACCTTTCCCTCCTTTTTTCTGTGCTCCTACATTTCCTACTTTTATCTGAAAATGTTCCATTATCCCTTTTTTAATAGAAAAATGTAAAATATATATAAATAGCGTGAAAAGACAGTTTCAAGAGTGTTTCTAATTCTGGTGTGTAGTTATGTTTCAGAATGTCTGTACTGAGGGCACATGTTGTTTCGAGGGGAATTCATTGTGATATGGAGATAACCCCTGACATTTCTCACTGTCTTTGTAAGGTTGCTCCTATTGCTTTGCTATGGATTCTGTCTGAACACAGATTGTGCCAGATGTATAGAGAGCAAATAATTTTTATACGAATTAGTCTTATACGTGTATGTAACCAAGTGGTTAATTCTTCATTATCACTGATCAAAATGAAAGTGAGTTCTCTGTAAATATGCCCAAATATACCTATAATTTCTTCCTTGTAATCCCTACTTTTTGACTTTCCCTCTCCCAAGTTTATCCTACTTTATCCCTATTTTTTTTTTTTTTTTTTTTTTTTTTTTTTTTTTTGCAGAATGGCACTTGAAAGCCTGCATGGACCTGATTTTGAATATTTGGATTTAGGATAGCGAACCAAATAGTGCCCATCCTGATCTCAAGTAAAGAACCAGATATATCCTATCCTCATGTCAAATAATGATTCTAATAATGAATAGTGAATCGGATATTGCCCATCTTGAATACCGAACAAGATATTGGCCATCTTGATCTTGAATGATAAAGCGTATATTGCCAATTTTGACCTTAAATAGTGAACCAAATATTGCACATCCTTATCTTGAATAGTGAAACAGATATTTTTAAACCTGATTCCAGATGTTGCTGATCCTAATTTTGAGAAGCAAACCAGATATAACACACCCTGATCACCTATGGTGAATCAGATCTTGTCCATTTTTATGTTAAAGAAGCCATATTTGATCCTTGGTCAAATAATGAACCAGATATTTCCGTTTTTGTTTTTGAATAGTGAACCAGATACTAACCATCGTAAACTTCAAAAGTTATCCAGATAATAACCATACTGATATCAAGTGATGAATTCAATATTACCCATGCTGATTTTGAAAAATAAACCAGATATTGCCCATTCCTGATCAAAGACTTTGAAGCAGATATTTACCTTTCTGATCTTGAATATTAAACTTGAAATTGCCCACTCTAATTATAGATGAATAAAGTACCGGATGTTGCCAAATTTAATCTTAAATAAGTAACTGAAATAGAAATTGCCAATTTGGATTTTAAATTCATGACATAATGAGCTAAGTATTGCTCCGTATGATCATAATTTCACGAAATTATCAAATAGTGATCCATATACATGTATTTTCCATTCTGATCTTGAATTTGTGAGATAATGTAAAATATCTACTTTTTGTTTGTGCTTAAAGTTAAGTTATGCTTGGCCTTCTAAGGGTAAGAATTTTTTTATTTTGTAAAAGTTCTTAAGTGTTAATCCTTTCTGTGCTGTGTGAATGATAGCCTCAATTAATAGCTCGGCTGTTTTCAAAGAAAACGCCAAAGTATTGTCACAGACCCGTCGTCTGAGTCATCGTCGTAGAAAAACTTTGACATTTTATAATATCTCTGTCATTACTGAAGATATTTACTTCAAACTCAGACTACTTGTAAACTCACTAAAATTCAATCTTTTTCTGATATCTCTGTCATTATTGAAGTTATTTACTTCAAACTTGGGTAACTTGTTTACTGTTAAAAGCGAACCACATACCAGTAAGGTAGATAACCCTCAAAATATTTTGACACAATTCTACGTAGTATTTTCACTACATCTAAAAGCAACTGCAGCTGAGCGTTGGCACTTGCATGCAGTGTTGCTTTCGTTTTATTTGCTGCCTTTGTAGATCAAGATAGAATAGCTCTTTTTCCAACAATGATTTAAAACTGCAGTCTTCAACAAGCTGGTTTAACTCCTTACCAAATAACTCTGTGTTTTATCGACCATTAACATTGTGATGAAATTGGTAACTAGAATTTTCTGCCTTCCCACAATGTCAAATTGCATGATACTCCCTTGAGGCTGTTGTCATTTGATTGCAGGTTTTTCGAACATCCAATGTCAAGCAATTAGAATGTAGATGCTACCATCTGTCCTCATTCTCTGTGAGTCATATCAGCCGAGACTTCTTAGTTGAACCAGTATTGGTAACCTTTGATGATGTGACCTTGTTCCTGACCTTTTTTGATAACCCTGTTGTTGTGACAGCAGTTGCTGCCGTTTGGTTGGTTTATTTCTCTTTGGTCTTTTGGGCACGCAGACTTGATAAGAAAGATATGGAACAGGTAATGTACAAGTTGTGTTTTCTAAATTGATTTTTGCATCAATTTATTTCCTATTGGTACGTTGGATGCCCAACTCGATAAGAGCAAATCATTGTAAGTGACTGCATTCTTTATTTTGGTCTTGGGTCTGCGAATTCGAGGTAGTTGGTCGCTAATCTGCCTTGCATTTTGGATACATTTTATGTATCGAAAGATGATCTATGCAGACAGGACAAACTAAAAGGCCTAAAGTAAATTTAATCTTGACTTCCGCTGTCTGCAAAAAGGAACCGTGGAAACCGAACTTTAAATTTTGTGGTAGATCTGGGCACTCTATGAGTTAAGGTATAGGTAATTCAGTTCCTCATTGGTCCGTTGTTCGTGTGACTGAAGATGATGTATGTGATCATTTATTATGTTTTAATGTGTACCAAATTAATACAGATTGGAGTCTTAAACTGTGATGACGATTGTCCCTCAGAGGAATATCTCTACGTTGTTTGTGTGATGACTGGATGGTGGAACCAGGCTGGAACCACAGCCAATGTCTTTATGAATATCTCAGGTAGAGATCTTATATATAAATTATAAATATTCATTAGCAATTCTTTCTTTAGCTTTCCTGTAGTTTTTCTACCTTATTTGTGCGATTATTGGATGATGGAACCAGGCAGGTATAACAGTCTGTTTCTTTTTGAATACCTCAGGTAAGATATCTGCATCAAGGTAGGGTATCTGCATCATTTTGGTCGCTCTTTATGAAGCTCGACAGTAATATATGCAGTCTGGATGTACAGTGTCCACAAATGCAAGTATAGTTGTGATAGGCAAAAAAAAAGATTGAAAAGGTAAAATGAAAATGATCTTTGTTTTAGAAAGGCAGTAATAATTATTTAAAATCGCTACCTTAGGTAATTAAATTAAGTCCTGCAATATAAGAGTATACTTGTTTATTTATTATATTTATATTCATTTTTGACATTCTTCTTTCGTGGATAGAAGGGCAATTCCAGTTAAACATAGGTACTGAAATTGTGATAAAATGATACATTCTGTGTAAAACGCACTGTGTTTCATTTGTCCACAATGCTTTTAGATATCAGAGATATATAAAATACGTTTGTTAAAGGGTAAATTGAGATAAAGGATTTTAAATTAAGTCATGATGATTTTGAATACCATAGATTACAGCTGTATGTTCTTCCATTCTGATGAAAATATATTTTTGCGCCATTGTGTAGATACATGACATTGCATCAGTTTCAAACTATCCAATTTAACATAGTAAACTTGAATAAAAGGGACAAAATGTTCATTGATCATGAAGTGTTACAGTCCAGTCAAACTGTGTCTTTTTAGCTCACCTGAGCACATAGTGCTCAGGGTGAGCTATTGTGATCGATCGTTGTCCGGCGTCCGTCCGTCCGTGTGTCCGTCCGTCCGTGAACAATTACTTAAAAAATCTTCTCCTCTGAAACCGCCCAACAGATTTCAGTGAAACTTCACAGAAATGATCCTTAGGTGATGCACTTTCAAAATACTTCAAAGATTTGGCAACCGAGAGAAAAAACTTTAAAAATCTTCTTGTCCCAAACCGTAAGGGCTAGAGCTCTCATATTTGGCATGTAGCATCATCTAGTGGCCCTCTACCAAAATACTTCAAATTATGGCCCTAGTGTTGAAAATGGCCCTATGTTGTGGGTTCTCGGATTTCACATAGAGATAAAGAAGGAAATCTTTAAAAATCTTCTTGTCCCAAACCATAAGGGCTAGAGCTGTCATATATGGCGTGTAGTATCATCTAGTGGCCCTCTACCAAAATACTTCAAATAATGGCCCTAGTGTGGAAATTGGCCCCATGTTGTGGGTTCTCGGATTTCACATAGAGATAAAGAAGGAAATCTGTAAAAATCTTCTTGTCCCAAACCGTAAGGGCCAGAGCTTTCATATTTGGCATGTAGCATCATCTCGTAGCCCTCTACCAAAATATTTCAAATTACGGCCCTAGTGTTGAAAATGGCCCTATGTTGTGGGTTCTCGGATTTCACATAGAGATAAAGAAGGAAATCTTTAAAAATCTTCTTGTCCCAAACCATAAGGGCTAGAGCTCTCATATATGGCATGTGCTATCATCTAGTGGCCCTCTACCAAAATACTTCAAATAATGGCCCTAGTGTTGAAAATGGCCCTATGTTGTGGGTTCTCGGATTTCACATAGAGATAAAGAAGGAAATCTGTAAAAATCTTCTTGTCCCAAACCGTAAGGGCTAGAGCGTTCATATTTGGCATGTAGCATCATCTAGTGACCCTCTACCAAAATACTTCAAATTATGGTCCTAGTGTTGAAAATGGCCGTATGTTGTGGGTTCTCGGATTTCACATAGAGATAAAGAAGGAAATCTTTAAAAATCTTCTTGTCCCAAACCATAAAGGCTAGAGCTCTCATATATGGCATGTAGTATCATCTAGTGGCCCTCTACCAAAATACTTGAAATTATGGCCCTAGTGTTGAAATTGGCCCTATGTTGTTGGTTCTCGGATTTCACATAGAGATAAAGAAGGAAATCTTTAAAAATCTTCTTGTCCCAAACCTTAAGGGCTAGAGCTTTCATATTTGGCATGTAGCATCATCTAGTGACCCTCTACCAAAATACTTGAAAAAATGGCCCTAGTGTTGAAAATGGCCCTATGTTGTGGGTTCTCGGATTTCACATAGAGATAAAGAAGGAAATCTTTAAAAATCTTCTTGTCCCAAACCTTAAGGGCTAGAGCTTTCATATTTAGCATGTAGCATCATCTAGTGGCCCTCTACCAAAATACTTCAAATTATGGCCCTAGTTTGAAATTGCCCCTATGTTGGGGGTTCTCGGATTTCACATAGAGATAAAGAAGGAAAT
Organism: Tridacna gigas; assembly: GCA_945859785.2. Lineage (NCBI taxonomy): Eukaryota > Metazoa > Mollusca > Bivalvia > Cardiida > Cardiidae > Tridacna > Tridacna gigas. Next base: position 27,841,856 of record OX244039.2, read on the forward strand.
CTTTAAAAATCTTCTTGTCCCAAACCATAAGGGCTAGAGCTCTCATATATGGCGTGTAGTATCATCTAGTGGCCCTCTACCAAAATACTTCAAATAATGGCCCTAGTGTGGAAATTGGCCCTATGTTGTGGGTTCTCGGATTTCACATAGAGATAAAGAAGGAAATCTTCTTGTCCCAAACCGTAAGGGCCAGAGCTTTCATATTTGGCATGTAGCATCATCTAGTGGCCCTCTACCAAAATTCTTCAAATTATGGCCCTAGTGTTGAAAATGGCCCTATGTTGTGGGTTCTCCGATTTCACATAGAGATAAAGAAGGAAATCTTTAAAAATCTTCTTGTCCCAAACCATAAGGGCTAGAGCTCTCATATATGGCATGTAGTGTCATCTAGTGGCCCTCTACCAAAATACTTGAAATTATGGCCCTAGTGTTGAAAATGGCCCTATGTTGTGGGTTCTCGGATTTCACATAATGATAAAGAAAGTAATCTGTAAAAATCTTCTTGTCCCAAATCTTAAGGGCTAGAGCTTTCATATTTGGCATGTAGCATCATCTAGTGACTCTCTACCAAAACACGTCAAATTATGGCCCTAGTCTTGAAAATGGCCATATGTTGTGGGTTCTCGGATTTCACATAGAGATAAAGAAGGAAATCTTTAAAAATCTTCTTGTCCCAAACCGTAAGGGCTAGAGCTCTCATATATGGCATGTAGTATCATCTAGTGGCCCTCTACCAAAATACTTCAAATAATGGCCCTAGTGTGGAAATTGTCCCCATGTTGTGGGTTCTCGGATTTCACATAGAGATAAAGAAGGAAATCTGTAAAAATCTTCTTGTCCCAAACCGTAAGGGCTAGAGCTTTCATATTTGGCATGTAGCATCATCTAGTGGCCCTCTACCAAAATACTTTAAATTATGGCCCTAGTTTGAAAATGGCCCTATGTTGTGGGTTCTCGGATTTCACATAGAGATAAAGAAGGAAATCTTTAAAAATCTTCTTGTCCCAAACCATAAAGGCTAGAGCTCTCATATATGGCATGTAGTATCATCTCGTGGCCCTCTACCAAAATACTTCAAATAATGGCCCTAGTGTTGAAATTGCCCCTATGTTGTGGGTTCTCGGATTTCACATAGAGATAAAGAAGGAAATCTTCAAAAATCTTCTTGTCCCAAACCGTAAGGGCTAGAGCTTTCATATATGGCATGTAGCATCATCTAGTGACCCTCTACCAAAATACTTTAAATTATGGCCCTGGTGTTAAAAGTTGACCCTATGTTGTGGGTTCTCGGATTTCACATAGAGATAAAGAAGGAAATCTTTAAAAATCTTCTTGTTCCAAACCATAAGGGCTAGAGCTTTCATATTTGGCATGTAGCATTATGGTGTTGAGCTGAGTTGCATTTCAGGTGAGCGATTTAGGACCATCATGGTCCTCTTGTTTGTTTTTAACATCATTCAAAACACCTTTTACGTATGTAAAGTAGGAAAAAAATGGAGGATATGAAATTTGATTTTTCTAAATATTTACGCAGTATCTGTCTACCAAACACTGTACATTGGTTGTTTACTGCCGTAAGCAGTCAAATGTATTGAAATGATTTTATTTTTAGTCATGTTACAAATCTGCTTACTTACCTATTTTTGTTTGCAAATTTGTCATACATAATCTATTTATTCGTATGACAAGAAGCTGTTTTTGCATTAAGTCGAAGCAAAAGAAGGCAATATGTCAAACTTCTAGCGTCCACCATACTGTAAATGACTGTTTGAACGAGTTAAAAATCTTGACAGAGCGAAAATGTATAATGTAATCGGTATATGGTCAATATTTTCAGTCTCAATTTTCATTCTTCCATAATATGGACAGAATGTAGCGCTTCGGTGGTATAAAAAGATCATTAAGTAGTTTCTTTGTCGACAGGATGCCTTCTCAAATTAATAATTCAACCTGTTTGTACTAAAAACATGTTTAAAGATACAAATTTGAGTATAAAGGTCCTTGTTAACGCATCCCAAAGTGATGACCAAATTTCGATTACCGATCTTTTATTCATTTTTTGTTTTTGATTATATATCAGTCACTGTGCAGGTCTTACTGAGCATATTGCGATAATTTTTATTGGTATTTTTAGCTCACCTGAGCACGAAGTGCTAAGGTGAGGTATTGTGATCGGTCGTTGTCCGGCGTCCATCTGTCCGTCTGGCCACAATTCCTTTAAACATCTTCTCCTCCTAAACCGCTGGCCAATCTTGATGAAACTTGGCAGGGGTGTTCCTTGGGTGAAGCTCTACCAAATTTGTTCAAGAGATTGAATTCAACCCATAACTCTGGTTGCCATGGCAACAGAAAGGAAAAAAATAGCAAAATCTTTGAAAATCTTCTTCTCTGATTCTAGAAGGCGTAGAGCTTTGATATGTGGTATGTAGCATCTCCTAGTGGACCTCTACCAAGTTTATTCATATGATGCCCCTGGGGTCAAAACTGGCCCCGCCCCGGGGGTCACAAGTTCGAACATAGGAACAAAGAAGGAAAACTTTAAAATTCTTCTTCTCTGAAACTGGAAAGCTAGGAGCTTTGATATTTGGCATATAGCATCTCTAAGTGGACCTCTATAACAAGTTTGTTCATATGATGCCCCTGGGGTCAAAACTGGCCCCGCCCTTGGGATCACAAGTTTCGAACACACACACACACACACACAAGCTTAAATGCCACAGATTTTAACTGAAATTATTTCAATTTTTATAATGCTACCTTTTTGAAAAGATGAATGTATGTGAGCCGTGCTCCGTGAAAAGGGGATCTGCGAGAAGGTATCGACCCAGGTCGGCCTGCGTAGTTCGCGCAGGCTGACCTGAACCGAAACTTTTCGCTAAAGGCCAGTTTTCTGTATGTCGAAGGACCATTCTACCTCGTAATTAAGTCGGTTTTTAGAAAAAAGGTGGCTTTTGTGCATTCAAAAGTATATGATGGCTTGCTTGGCATGATGGATTGCGGAGAGGCATTGAGCACCTTTTTGCCGGAGCATGTCTCATATATTATTGTATGTTTTTTATAAGAAAATGTTTTCTTTCATGAAGTTATTGTAAATACGTTTAAATGTTGGTAAATACGTTTATATGTTTAAAAATGAAACTAACACTGCTTACTAACATCTTATGTAAGGTATGGTGGGGGGGGGGGGGGGGGGGTGACCACGACCCCCACGTACCCATTGACGTGGTAAATAAAGCTTATAAAAAAATAGTTTCGAACAAAGGAACATAGAAGGAAAACTTTAAAATTCTTCTTCTCTGAAACTGGAAGGCGTAGAGCTTTGATATTTGGCATGTAGCATCTTCTAGTGGACTTCTAACAAATTTGTTCATATGATCCCCCTGGGGTCAAAACTAGCCCTGCCCCGGGGGTCACAAGTTCGAACATAGGAACAAAGAAGGAAAATTTTAAAATTCTTCTTCTCTGAAACTGGAAGGCGTAGAGTTTTGATATTTGGTATGTAGCATCTCCTAGCGGACCTCTACCAAGTTTGTTCATACAATGCCGCTGGGGTCACAAGTTTCGAACATAGGAACAAAGAAGGAAAATTTTAAAATTCTTCTTCTCTGAAACTGGAAGGCGTAGAGCTTTGACATTTGGCATCTAGCATCTCCTAGTGGACCTCTACCAAATTTGTTCATATGATCCCCCTGGGGTCAAAACTATCCCTGCCCTGGGGGTCACAATTTCGAACATAGGAACAAAGAAGGAAAACTTTAAAATTCTTCTTCTCTGAAACTGGAAGGCGTAGAGCTTTGATATTTGGTATGTAGCATCTCCTAGCGGACTTCTACCAAGTTTGTTCATACGATGCCCCTGGGGTCAAAACTGGCCCTGCCCCGGGGGTCACAAGTTCTAAAATAGGAACAAAGAAGGAAAACTTTAAAATTCTTCTTTTCTAAACCTTGAAGGCATAGAGCTTTGTTATTTGGTATGTAGTGAACCTGTTCTAAATTTGTTAGCCCACAAAAGCACAACATGTTCAGTCAGTTCGAAATTGGGTCACCTGGAGTCATAAACCAGGCCACTAGGTCAAATTAAAGAAATACCTTGTGGGCACTTTAGAGGCCAAATTTATTGCTCAAATGACCTGAAATTTGGTCAGAATGTTTTTCTTGATAAAATCTCGGATGAGTTTGGATTTGTGTCACCTGGGATCATAAACTAGGTCACTAGTTCAAATTAAAGTAATACCTTGTGGGCACTCTAGAGGCCACATTTTTGGCTCAGTTGACTTGAAAATTGGTCAGAATGTTTGTCTTGATAAAATCTCACATGAGTCCGAATTTGGGTCATGTGGGGTCTTAAATTAGGCCACTAGGTCAAATTAAAGAAATACCTTGTGTGCACTCTAGAGGCCACATTTATTGTTCAATTGATTTGAAAATTGGTTAAAATGTTTCTCTAGATGCAATCTATGATGAGTTCAAAAGTGGGTTACCTGGGGTCATAATCTAGGTCACTAGGTCAAATTAAAGAAATACCTTGAGGGCACTCTAGAGGCTACATTTCTTGCTCAATTGACTTGAAAATTGTTCAGAATGCTTGTCTTGATAAAGTCTTTTGAAAAAATCTAGGATGAGTTTAAAATTGGGTCACCTGGGTCATAATCTAGGTCACTAGGTCAAATTAAAGGAATACCTTGTGGTCACTCTTGAGGCCACATATCTTGCTCAACTGACTTGAAAATTGGTCAGAATGTTTGTCTTGATAAAATATCGGATGAGTTTGAAATTGGGTCACCTGGGGTCATAAACTAGGTCACTTGGTCAAAATAAAGAAATACCTTATGGGCACTTACAGGCCATTTTTTTTTTTTTGTTTTTTTTTTTTTTTTTTTTTTTTTGTTTTTTTTTTTTTTTTTTCATTTGACTTGAAAATTGGTAAGAATATTTGTCTTGATGAAATCTCAGGTAAGTTTTAAATTGGGTCAACTGGGGTCATAATCTAGGTCACTAGGTCAAATTAAAGAAATACCTTGAGGGCACTCTAGAGGCTACATTTCTTGCTCAATTGACTTGAAAATTGGTCAGAATGTTTGTCTTGATAAAATACCGGATGAGTTTGAATTGGATCACCTTGGGTCATAAACTAGGTCACTTGGTCAAATTAAAGAAATACCTTGTGGGCACTCTAGATGCCACATTTATAGCTCAAATGACCTGAAATTTGGTCAGAATGTTTGTCTTGATAAAATCTCGCATGGGTGTAGATTTGGGTCACCTGAGGTCATAAACTAGGTCACTAGGTCAAATTAAAGAAATACCTTTTGGGCACTCTAGGGGCCAAATTTTTTTGCTCAGTTGACTTGAAAATTGGTCAGAATGTTTGTCTTGATAAAATCTCACATGAGTCCGAATTTGGGTCAACTTGGATAATTAACTAGGTCAATAGGCCAAATTAAAGAAATACCTTGTGGGCACTCTTGGGGCCACATATCTTGCTCAACTGACTTGAAAATTGGTCAGAATGTTTGTCTTGATGAAATATCGGATGAGTTTGAAATTGGGTCACCTGGGGTCATAAAGTAGGTCACTTGGTCAAAATAAAGAAATGCCTTGTGGGCACTCTTACAGGCCACTTTTTTTTTTTTTTTTTTTTTTTTTTTTTTTTTTCTCGTTTGACTTGAAAATTGGTCAGAATGTTTGTCTTGATGAAATCTCAGGTAAGTTTTAAATTGGGTCAACTGGGGTCATAATCTAGGTCACTAGGTCAAATTAAAGAAATACCTTGTGGGCACTTTAGAGGCCACGTTTATTGCTCAAATGACTTGAGAATTGTTCAGAATGTTTGTCTTGATAAACTTTCAAATAAGTTCTAAATTGGGTCAACTGGGGTCATAATCTAGGTCACTAGGTCAAATTAAAGAAATAACTTGTGGGCACTTTAGAGGCCACGTTTATTGCTCAAATGACTTGAGAATTATTCAGAATGTTTGTCTTGATAAACTTTCAGATAAGTTCTAAATTGGATCAACTGGGGTCATAATCTAGGTCACTAGGTCAGATTAAAGAAATACCTTTAAGGCATTCTAGAGGACACATTTTTTGCTCAATTGACTTGAAAATTGGTCAGAATGTTTGTCTTGATGAAATCTCACATAAGTCTGAATTTTGGTCAACTGGGGTCATTAACTGGGTCACTAGGTCAATTTAAAGAAATACCTTTTGTGCACTCTAGAGGCCACATTTTGTGCTCAAATGACTTGAAAATTGTTCAGGATGTTTGTTTTGATAAATTTTCAGATCAGTTAAAACTGTTTTAAATTGGGTCATGTGGAGTCATAAACTAGGTCACTAGGTCAAATTAAAGAAATACATTGTGGGCACTCTAGAGGCCATTTATTGTTCAATTGGTTTGAAAATTGGTTAAAATGTTCGTCTTGATGAAATCTAAGATGAGTTCAAAATTTGGTCACCTGGGCTCATAATCTAGGTCACTAGGTCTAATTAAAGAAATACCTTTAGGGCACTCTAGAGGTCACATTTCTTGCTCAATCGACTTGAAAGTTGGTCAGAATGTTTGTCTTGATTAAATATTAGGTGAGTTTGAAATTGGGTCAGCTGGGGTCATAAACTAGGTTACTGGGTCAAATTTCAGAAACACTTTGTGGGCACTCTAGAGGTCACATTTATTGCTCAATTAACTTGAAAACTGTTCAGAATGTTTGTCTTGATAAATTTTTTGATGAGTTCCAAATTGGGTCACGTGGGGTGATAAATTAGGTCACTAGGTCAACTTACAGAAATTCCTTGTGGACGCTCTAGAGGCCACATTTTAAGCTCAATTGACCTGACAATTGGTCAGAAATTGAATTATGCACGTTGAGTGAATTTCGCCTATTGACTCCAGGGCCATAATGGCCCTCTTGTTCCGATTTTCAAGCCTGAAATTCTGGGAGCTCAGGTCAAATCTACGATGTTCATTAACAATGATATTCTACCCAATTAGTTTTGGGTGACTGGAAGAAAATTTATGAAAATTTTCAGTGTACATTAAACAGCAAATCGGCAAAGTATGAACTATGGTGCGGTGAGAAATCCAGCAAACACAAACAATCGACCCTTTTGAAGTTATGCAATGATAAAAGTATCTACATTTCCCTCTAAGAAAATCTAGGCCTTTTTCAACGTTTGGTTATTCTAACCAAAAATTATATTTGCATGACTCATCGATACCCTGTATTTTACATAGTTCGATAGTCATTTGGCATGTTTGAAGACTTATTGGGACACCGCGGCATACTGGTTTTCATTATGCATGGTGACTGCTTATGAGACAAATATACAGAAACGGGGAAACATTAAAAAAAAAAAAGGGCGGGAGACTTAAACTTTTGGATCCGGGTCAGAGAACTGTGCACACTTTTTGCTCTTTAAAACACGTGTATTACTAGAGTAAATTATAGTATCACTATAATCAGCAAAACTAGTCTTGCATCTTAAAGCACGGTTACGTCACATGTACTAGGGTCGTCCAATTAGTTTTGATAATTGCCTTACAGCTAATAAACTATAACGAATAGCAGCATACGTGCACTTTATTCCTTCAAAGTATTAACCCCTGCTTCGGCTAACCGCATTCAATCTCTTTGGACGATCTGCAATTCCTGTTGCTAGGCAACCGTCGGAGATGCTTTGCAGCTCCTTGGCCACGGCAACTTTCAAGTTTTGTAAATCATCAAAACGAATTCCTCAGAGCTACATTTTTGATTTTGGGAACAGGACTTAAATCGGGAGAATAAAACTGATGTGATAGTATTCCCTATTCATATTCCCGTGTTATTGAAGCTACTGCGTCTGATTTATGCGGTGTTGCGTTGTCATGAATCAGCATCACTTCCGCTTTTAAGGGTGGGGTCTGTTTTGACATATATTTGGCCTCAGTTTCTCTTTCATAAACTCTTCATAATACGTTCTGTTAACCGTCTGTCTAAAGGCAACCTAATCCTTAGCCAATACACCACCATATATATATATATATATATATATATTCCAAAAAAGAAGAATAATACCGGAACAAGATAATATATAATAAAAGAGAAATGACACTACAAATAGTTTTTAACGTGCCAACCGGTTTCGCTTTCGCTCATCAGGGCAACGCTTTAATGAAACATCGTAACTAACGTCATTTTGACGTCATAGAACAACGGTTAAATACAGTTCAATTTTGGACGAAAAATGTTTATGAAATATTTTTCCTTTGATACTCTAGCTGAAACGTCGGGTGATTTGCATTTAAAAAATGGCAAAATTGAAAATTTTGGATCTGTTTTACAACAACTATCTAAATGAGAACTCAATGGTATTTGTCTTGTTGAAGGGTCCCTAATCTGTTGATTATGTATTGTAATTCTATTTCTAAGTTTATCACCTGTTTGACCAATATAAAACTCTTGGCAGCCATTGCATACTAAAAGGTACAAACAGTTAGAAACTTTACAATCCATATCTTCTTTAACAGTAAAAGTTTTATCCTTGATTTTAAATTCATTTCCTTCGATAATATGTTTACAGAGTCCACAGCGGGACTCATTGCATTTTTTCACAGAAGATTTTGAAGTTTTGTCTTTGAATTCTGATTTAATCAAAATCTATTTAAGATTTGGAAGTTGTCTCTTACCTTTAATTAATTTGGTATTACTTAGTATTTGTGACATTGTTCGATCATTTTCCAAAATTTCAAAATTATTCTCAATAATTCCAAATAACTCTCTGTTTTTAGGATTAAATGTCGAAATATATGCCATTATATTGTCATCATGTTTAACCTTTACCTGTAAGAGAGTATGTCTTGGAATATTAAGAGCTTTATTTATACCTGCTAAGATTACTGCTTTAGGGTATTTTCTTTCAATTAAAATGTTTTCAAGTTCACGTAATCTTAACTGTAGAATTTTTCTGTCAGATACTATTGTGCAGATCCTTCGCGCTAGGGAGAACGGAATGTTGACCTTGTTATGTTTTGGGTGACATGACCTGAAATTCAAATATTGCTTAGAATCTGTGATTTTGAAATAAATATCAGTGACAATTGTACAACCATTTTTTATCACTAACACGTCTAGAAAAGGCATTTTATTTGAGTTCATATCCATCTTAAATTTTATATCTTTATGTAACGAGTTAAGTATGTCATTAAAGACAGATAAATCATTACTTGATTTTGTCCAAAAAATAAAACAATCATCAAGATATCTTTTCCATTGTTTGCATATATAATCTGAAAAGTTTTCGTCTTTGAGTTCTTTTATATTTTCATATAGTATCTCTTCTAAATATCCTAAAACTAAAGTTGCATATGTTGGGGCAACTTTTGTTCCCATGGCCGTTCCTTTACACTGATTGAAAAATGCGGAATTAAAGGAAAAATTGTTATTTTCTAGTACTATTTTCAAACCTTCCAATATGAAAGTTTGGTCAAATCTGTTATGAATAAGATCTGGATATCTTTTCATCCAATAAGAAATTGCTTCATATCCTAAGCTGTGTGGAATATTTGTATACAAACTAACAACATCAAATGACACTAAAATTGTGTTAATAGGAACTGTTTCTGGTAGAAAATTAAGAAAATCTGTCATCTCTGAGATAGCTTTGGACCTTACTTACAAAAGGCTTTAAAAGTTTATCTAAAAAACAACTTAATCGACTAGTTTCACAGTTAGGTCCTGCCACAATTGGTCTCATTTGAAGATCCATTGGATCTAAACTTTCAGTATACTCTTCATTAATAATGTCACAAATATTTTGAATTATTTTGCTTTTATGAATTTTTGGAAGACCGTAAAATGTACTAGTCTTGTAATCAAACTTTAATAAATAATCTGCTTCTTGTTTAGTGATAGTGTTATTTTTGTAAATCAACATTTTGATAGAGTCAAATATCTGTGTTGTATTAGCATGTGGAATAGGTTTATAATAGGAGATATCAGAGAGCATTTCTGTGATTTTATTTTTATAAAAATATTTATTCATCATTACTATTCCACCTCCTTTGTCAGCTTCTTTTATAATAATAGAAGAATCATTTGCTAGTGATTTTATAGATTTTCTTTGATTAAGGGATATGTTATGTTTTACAGGGTTGGTATTATTCAAAACATTAAAGCATAATGACTTGGTAGTAGAAATATATTCATCTAATTTTATATTTCTCCCGGAAGGAGGATTAAAAGAAGATTTGTATCTCAGTAGACTATCATTACATTCTACGTTTTGTGAAAAGTATTCTTGTAATCTAAGTTTTCTAAAAAAATCATTTAAATCAATTTCAAGTTCACATGGATTATTTTTTAAAGGCGTGGGTGTGAATTTTAGACCCATCAACAAGACATTCTTTTCATTGTTTGTTAATTTCCGATTAGAAAGATTGTAAATTTTTGTAGATTTTGTAAATGTTTCAGCTAGATTTTCATTCTTTATAACTGGCTGTAAAAGTTGTGGTCTGCCTCTAGAAAAAGAAGACTCCCTATCGACCACCTCCATGTCATTATTATTGTTAGAAATATTGTTCCACCGTCGGCTGGGGTTGAATTTGTTATTCTTTCTGTAATTGTGATTGCCTGTTCTTCTCTTGTTATCGTATCTCCATCTAGTATTTGAATAACCATTTTCTGGATGTGTTGGCTCAGTTTTCAAACTTGTTAAAAGTTGATGTAATAACGACTCCAGTGTATCTCTTGATTTTCCTTCTCGCTCTGTACGCCTAGGAAAGGTTTTCACTGCATCTGCATAAGTATATGGCTGCTTTCTTACGGTTGGTGCGAGATAATTTTTGCCTTTTTTGAAAAATGGATTTGAGCCATCGTAATTTCTAACGAAGTTTTCCTCGTATTCCCGAAGCCATTTTGCATTATTTTCGCA